>OY987299.1:100629872-101829872 GCA_963920635.1 Pseudeuparius sepicola | reverse complement strand
TTTGTTTTGTATTTTTAAAACACAAACTGCAATTTGTATTCCAAAATGAGAGCAAATAACAAAACATTACATTTACTATGAATAAATAGTAAAGAATTAAGATGCTTTCTAAACCATTGTAAGACTTTATTCGCTGTGAACCGCTGTCTCGTTGGGGGTCGTCTATTTTGGTCTACACCACACACCGAAAGAGAAATATCTGGGACTGTCCCCCAAAAAAGTGAAGTACTTTTTCAGATGCTGTCGCATATAAGGGTCATGAGTAGACATATGTGTGAACAGGAGATGGGGCAGAATACCAGTCAAAATAATAACTATAAATCACTTATTCTCGCTACCGCATCGGGTTACTGAAGTTTTTACAGGCCATTTCTTTTTAACGTAATGGTGCGTGAACAGGATATTTACAAAACAAATAAAATCGCCTCGTTCGTGAAATCCCGTTGTTCAAAAATATATCAAGCAATTTTAATTATTTTAAGACACTCGATTTGTACTATACGTCTAGAATTTATATTAGTAATACATTTACAATTGAATTAAGAAAGGATTTCAAAATATCATCATAATTCCTTTCCATCTTTAGTACCTTAACAAATTCTACTTGTATAAGTATTCCCTGGGACTTGCCAAGATGGTAATAAAATTATCTATCAAGAACATACTAACATGAAGTTATAATCTCTACAAAATTTTGAAAGCTTTACAGTTTACAGCGAAAGCGTAAAAATAATTTATGAGACCAACAACTGACTCCACTTTATTTTGAGCATAAAGCCTTTGAGGCAAGATGGGAGTAGTAGATATAGAAAGAAAGCATAACAAAAATAAAGATTTATGCTTGTGACTAATTCTAATCCTAATGAAAAGTTGCTTCATAGATTTCCTTGCGGTAGACAAATCTACCGTTATCAAGGGGCATGCAGGCAGGGTGTCTCGGTGTCACAGGCCGAAACAAAGCCTATGGATATAGGGCATTACTATCGTGACCTTGAACCCTAACCGTTATCCGAAGTTTTACGGTTTAAAAGTTATTTGAACTTTTAAGATTTATTGGAAGTTGGATTAGAAAGATTTAGTTGAAATTTGATCCAAGCATACTATGGCCTCGTCGTATCTATCTGAAAGGACTTAAATTTTTGATTTGCAATTGCTACAGATATGTAGGTACCTACTTTTTTATTTTTGATAAAAGTGCAATTGTGAAACAAAAATCAAGATTCCAAGCAGGATTGTGGAAAGTTGGGTTGTCGTATATCAGCAGCTGCCTCTATTAAGCAAAAGCAAAAATGTGAAATGTCTATCGCGACAGTTTGTTAAATGGTCATTAATGTTGAAGGAATTGCGAAAAAATCGGATAACTGCATCGAGTAAAATTGGAGGCGTCCTAAAAACTAACACCGCATATTATTTCATTTATTACGAGAAATTTGCAATTGCTCTATCCCAGATCGGACGCTATTGGGGAGCTTTTCTTTAAAAGCACATCTGGATATCTCGATTAGTTTAGAATATAAAGAGCTTTTTATTGTTCGCGTTTCTTAAACGTGCCATCACTTTTTTGTTTGTGAATACTTCCAAATTTGGTAAAAACATTTTTTATTTAAGTAATTATTTATTAGACAAACAATTCATAGGTGTAAAAAGACATTTTTTCTGGTAGTTTTAAAGAAAAAAATCGAAAATATCTCAAATTTGAACCACAGGATTTTTTTTATAGTGCGGAAAACTCCATTCTGATAACCGCTTCTCAGAAAAAATATATTCCTACGAAACACTCTTACGGGCTTAAATTTTGAATAGGGAAGTGATTTGGTGGCATAAAATTGTTTAGCATTTAAGTTGTAAATCCTGATTTATTTCAAAAATGGAAACAATCGCCATACAGGCTGTCCTAGTTAACATTATAAGCCCGATTTTGTCGGTAATGTTAAACATAAATTGATAGTTATAAAACAAGACTTTTGCAGAATTTTGCGGAGAACTCTAGTATCGCTTAAGATCTAATATACAGGGCTACAGGGCGTTTTTAAAGAGTTATTTCAAAAAATACCCTTTTTCAAAAAAAAGTGAAGAATTTTAAGACGGAATATTAGGAATAAGAATTTCTGACTTCCGGTTGGACCGGAAGTGAATATTACTTGGTCAGATTTTTTAGACACCCTGTATATTTTAGGTTTCTTAGGTTCATTTTCTTCTCCCAATTCCAACCATATATAGTTTGATATGTATAATAATCTCTATTAATAAAACATTTTAGCATTTCATCCAAAGATGTACCTACTTAGGTAAATTTAACATGTCGTCGTCAATCTCACAATGTGACGTATCTTTTTTCCTGATTTTACAGTTCCTTCCCTCCTGTAAAATCAGGTCCATTTGAGAATTTTTACAATGTTTGTTCTAACATACCGCACATCAAAAATAATAATGAGGAATATCTTTGGCATGCCCATATTGTAGTATAAAGTGTTATTGAAATACCTTGCCTTGACCAACATCTTTCTATACCATGAAATATGTCTATTAAATTTTAAACTTCCATTGCAGTTCATAAAGACAAAATGTATCTAAGGAGATTTTTATTTCTTTTAAGGTGAACATAAATAACTATTTACAAAAACAGTCCTACTACTTTATATTTATATTTCTTATTTTTTCACCTTCCACAAAACAATGATTGAAATGTGGTAACATAGCTCTCCAGTGCCAACCTTGACGATTGTCATTGAAGTCTGGTTACTTGGGTATTAAGGTCCATTTGCCCCAAGTTATAAACTTCGAGAAAAAAAAGTTTCGCGCATTTTCCTTTTTAGTAGACCTCCCCCACTGTGTGGTTAAATTTTCTTATATCAGGACTGAATTACCCTGTATTAAGTTTGACGTCATATTCTAATTCCTCGGAAAATTCTACACAAGTTTTATTTCCATATTATTTCTTCAATGCAAATGATCACCAACACCAACAAAGTGTAAAATCATGTTTAAAAAAGTTTGAAAGTGAGGAAAAAGCAGAAGACCTTAGCAGAAGAAATATTCATTTACAGAAAGTGAACATTCATCGTTATAATCTTCAAGACTGATTAGTACAAAATCTGTTAGAGCTCCATGAAGGGAGTTTTGCTTTTATATTTAGATTTTTAAAGAATTTTATTAATATTTAAAAATTGAACCATTTGGAACCAGTGATCACTCCGTAAACTCGGCCTTGCAGATCTCTCTAATAATGGATATACTCGTATGCAGCATGACATGATGATTTGAGTGACGTTGAAGCCTGTAATATTAATAAATGTATGAATGAACTTGCAACGTGTGCAAGATTGGGATCATAAATTCGAATATACGATTTATTTTATTTGTTTAAGCATAGATTTTACTTTGTTTCTGTTATCTACAAAGGTACAGGGTTATGCACATCCACATAATATTTTACCCCCTTCCTTAACTTCTTTATGTTAATGAAACAATGTAAAGAAATTTTTTTTGTTTTTCCATGGCCTTGTTGAAATCGATATCGGATGTTTGGTAAAAGCAATACAACCCAAATTTATGTTTTTTAAATGGAACATACTGTATATGATTGAATTTTCGAAATCTACACTTCATCCCGTTACTAAAGATGTGTATAATATTTATATTTGTCTATATATATATATATATGTGTTGTATGTTTGCTTCAGCCCTTTTTACAATACAGGGCGTTCAAACCTAACTTTATCCATGTTTTCACACTCCGAGTCTCGGAAACGAAACGTTTACGATTAAATTGATTATGAGAAAAAATTTGAAAATAGTGACCCTAAAACGCAGGGGCGTGCAGTCCATGGAAGCAAGGGAAGCAGTGCTTCCCCTAAACCAAAACAATGTAAAATGATAAAATGTAATTTTTGAATTTTTAAACAGGAAGCAATTAGTTTAGTTACCTAGGTATATCAAAAACGTTAAAAAAATATCTTATATATATCATAAATATATCAAATCTACAATATGTTATGCCTATAGCAAATGCGGCGTTGACTCCGACTGCGCCCATCCTACCGAGCGACAGTACAGTACAATGTAAGCTATGCCGGCCGCTAGCTTTTCTGTAGCGTTCGATAGTCGAGAGGTTATTGAACTTTCCACCTCCACCGCACTGGCTGACGCGAATGAGAACGCCTGTTTTAAGCGGGCGTGGAAGCTATCGTTGCAGTAGGTTCTTTGTATAGTTTAGTTGGTTTTCATCTGCGTCAGCGCGCGCGTCGTATCTCGGGCGATATGGAAGACAATAATACGGACGTGGAGATACAAATACCGTCAACTTCGGCTATCGGGAATGACGTTGAAAATGTTAAAGTTGGACAATTATTAAGTAAGAAGAGTGTGTGTGAATGTGTAGTGTATGCTTTAATAATAAAGGGATTTTCAACATTAAACTTTGCGGATAAGCTTCAATTAATTACAAACGGAAGAGCAAAACCCCCTATGAAAAATTTAACCACAAAAATGAATGAATGACTTTCACAGATATCGCTGTTGTCCGGAGGCGCAACCAGAAATTATCGTCAGGGGGGGCTGGTCGACAAAGTTTATTTTTCATCGTTAAGAATTGCGCCGCAGGCGAAAATTTTCAAATTTTCAAGGTCAAACATTTTTAATGAACTAAAAAAAAATTAAGTAACCTAATATTAGCAAAAAATATTAGGCAACTGATTGTAGTTTTTCTTTGTTAACTGTGGAACTATAATAATAATAATTTAACTATGCAGTAACTGTAAGAAGTAGGTAGATACTCTTTTTTTTCTTTTACATAAAAGCCCGAGAGAGAATTCCTTGAGTGGTGTGGAAGTAAAAATATAAGTTAGTGCCTATAAATTTAAATTCATGAGGGATTACCGTCCCGAAACAGTACTGTATATGGTCGACTATCACTCTTTTTGTTCTATAAATTTATTGCCACATCCTATAAATTAACATGTCCTCTCAAAGAGCCAAATGTTAGAATAGATAGGTAGATATCTTCCTATAGAAATTTATTTCCTTGTGAATTCATAATGATTATTGATTTTTGAAAGCAGGAATTAAAATGAGGTGTTCGCTTATTAAAATGCGCCGCATGCGAAATTTTTTAGAAATTTTAAGGACAGACAATTTAACTTAGGCGTAGAACATTGTAAAGTTACATCACCATGTTTCTTCTTCTTTTTTTCTCAATGGGAAGGGTTATACGGCCCTGCCGTATATGAAGGACAGTAGAAAACCAGAAGGCCAGGCGCATATAATTCAGGTCAGATTAGTTTTAAGTTGTCTGTTGAGAATATACTTGTCCAGCACATGTTAGAGCATCGACGTTTTTATGATGACGTCATTGACGAATTCGCAAAAAGTGACCGAAGAATCGAATTACATTACAAATAGGTAACTTTTTAAACATTGCTCTTAAAATGTCACCGCACGCCCCTGCTGAAACGCTAACGGTTATTTTGTAATCATTCAAGGTTGATATTTCCCGTCCAAGGATATAATATGAAAATTATGAACCTGTGGATTCGGAGTGGGTTCCAAGTTCCAAACGAGTATGAACTATTACTGCTCATCACCTTCACCATTCGCGAGACAAAAAGTTAGTCCTCTCAATTTATTAGCAAGATAAAGCTCGTCCCAACTAGTAAATAATCGCAAACTACTCGACAAAACGCCTAAAAAACGCCTGTGTCCGCCAGCAGGCGCTTACAGCGCCGTCTCAGCGTCTCCCACGCAGGACAACAGTCCGTCGCTCGCCTTATCGCTCCATTAAGATATTCGAGAGTGACGGCGGCCTTAAGGTCCCGATAAAACCCGTGTATTTCGTGCATTAGCATTTTAATTCCCAGAAGGACGCTTATACTTTTAAATCAGCGAGGAATTAACGTCACACGCGGCATCTCCGCCCGATGTTTATGCCGAGTTTTAAGCCGGACGTTTTGCGCCGCGCCGGATCCCCGAGTGCATCCGCGATAACGGACTTAATCTCCAGCGGTGGATTTACATGAGAATGGTCATAAAGCCAGGATATTTACTGGACTTTTCGCCGAATCCCTGAATTTTTGTGGATTTGTCCTATTCCTCAAGTGTTTGGAACACCTATAATAGAAATGTTCATTCTTCAATGAATTGTTCCAGTGGCAGTTCCAATGTTCCAGTGGCACACCTAGAAAGTATGATTGTGAGGGGCTCACTTAAAAGATATTACAGAAAAAATACTTTCTGATTAAAAGAAAATTCCAAAAAAGTTTTTACGAAGGCAGGTAGGTACATTACAGAACAACAAGCATGAAAAAATCTCAGATATTAGTCTACGATACCTCCCTTGCGAATTTTTAAAACATGAAAGGTCTGGGGGGAGGGCGATGCCCCCTGCTCTCTTCCTCCCTGGGTGCGCCGCTGACATGTTCACAAAAAGTTGTAAGTAGAAATCAAGAAAGGATGTTTTAGTGGCATAGTGCACAATAGGAGGATGATAGCGGCTGACATGTGACATAATGTGTTTTTCCCTGTTAATATTTTTCATTTATTTCGGTAATAATTTTTAATTGTATTTAAACCTATTTTTTTCTGCTCCCTCCCCCGTAAGTTCACTTTACATACTCGCGAACAGGCCCGAAAGCGAAAGTAAAATGTTCGAGGTGCCCTGTTATTTTGGTTGCTAGCTGCGAAAGTGGTTGCTAGGTACAAAAAGTATTGCTTAGCACTGGTTTTAATCATAAAGAACACGAATTATACCAGATCAAAATTAATAATTTAAATGTTTCTCTGGCGTCAAATAAGAGCCGTATAACAGAACAAATTTGACAAGCACCGCGCTACCGGTGGGGTAAGAGTATGCGATTAGTAATTCGTAGATCCATGGTTCAAATCCCATACAAAGCTCAACATTTTTTATTTTTTTTATTATCGCTGCATTCTGCCTCTTATATTTATAACTGATTATAATTTTTAGTAATTGAACAAAGGTCATTTTGAAGATCATTATTACTCACAATCTACTCCATATGTATTTAGAGCTTTATTCAAAGTACCTATAACTTAAAATTTTCGGTAGCAGGAAAAATGTAATACATTGCACGATGCGTAAGCTCTTTTTTGGCCTCGGAGTTACTTTTAATGACCGAGGCAACGCTCGCGTTGGATTTATTTAACATCCAATATTAAAATATCAGTTTAAATTACATTACACAAGGTTGAAATTTACTGGTGACGAAACTCCTCAATCATCCAGAACGCATTCAACAAAAAAATAAACCAGAATGTTCACACGTCTGCTGGATCCCTATGCACATATGTGACGATTTGAAGTAAAAAAAACCTCCGAGAACCAGAAGATTGATGTTTTCTTTATCTCCGAAAAACTATTTATAAGCGGTTCTATTTAAAACCGCCTAATAACAGGCCAGCCCGAAACACTTAAGGGTTCATTAACGTTATTTTTAATTGTCAGAGAGCATTCTAAGAGGAGATCGTTCAAAGTCGACTTACGCAAGCCAGCTTAGTTTAGGTTAAAGTTATTGTTTTTTAAAAGCCCGGTAAAACAACAAAATTGTTTCTTTTTTAAAGGGGGATTGTCGGTGGTTCAGCTAATGAACGGAGACAATCTGGATTTGTCTTTAGAGGCACGGCTTCACAGTATAAGGATAATAGTGCGCTTAAAAGTGCGTGGTTTCTAAGTGGCTTACACGTGTTAGTACTTGGGCACCTGCCTTTGAGTGTTTTATTAATATCCAGAAAGCCATGTGTCATGGTTTCTTTCCATCCTATAATGCCAGATTACATTGAAAATAGATATTTACATCTATAACGATGAAGCTCATTGACAGCGCATCATAAGCAGTACGAAAGATAATAATTAAATAAGCTAGACATTAGACATCCCTTTTGGCTACCTACTCATTTTATTGTATTACCTATTGTATTTCAGTTAATAAATAATATCTAATATTTCCTCCATTCTAAGCTAATTTTATTGTATTAAATTAAATGACACACTTTACCTATACGGTGGTCCTCGGGAGATGACAGGCTGTATACAACGCATAAACGTAATGTACATACAATGTAATGTATTGTGTTCAGCTTTACTGTTTTGATATCGAACATTTGCATACGTGTGCCTAGCATCCCTGCGCAGTGTGCACCGTCAGGGTCAGGAGCGTACCAAAGATATATACAACCATAATATCTTTGAGCGTACGTATAAATAGGAAAATGTGTCCGTATGGCACTACTCCATTTTTAAATTAATAGACGAATAAAAATTCAATAAAGAAATCCTATCATAAAATCATGAAAATTATTCAGAACACTTCAAAATTTCAATAATAATCTGTCAACACATGTATTTATTTAATAATAATATTTTAAAAAACATATGCAAGTTACAGCTAATTTTGTCGATTAGAAAATATGCAGTTTATCACCCAAGTCAAATTTTGAATTTGATATTTCTATATTTGATATCTACATAATATTAAGAGGTAGGTATAGCCATTCTAAACGGTATTCTATATTAAGGTAATGGCGATACAGTCAGGGCAAAACCAATCTATTTTACCTCAATTGGCTATCAAACACAAACCAATGATACTATGACTTTCAAGAGATGATCACTTGCAGAACGAATTTTGAACCGACTCGCGTATGTTATCATAGCATAATAATATAATAGCAAAAATTTTGTGCCTTTTCTATAATGTGTAATTGAATAGCATAAATGCACAAACAAACCATATTAAAAATTTTGTGTATTGATCCCAAAACTCGCAAAACCCGACATAGAATGGAATTACAGCTATATTTTAACGATTTTTGTCACCCAATGACGCGTAGGTATATCCTAACCTAACCTCAACTGTTTTTCATTACTTTAAAACTGATTTCCCGCAACTTTTGGTAACCACAGGTAACACCAATCATACAGCACTCTGCTACAACAGCTTTTTGTATTACTTTTTGAGAACACGATCGTATAAAAATATTGTCCATCTGTCCACCGAACCGTCTGAAGGGACTTATTGTGAAGCATGTAATGAAGTTAATAGCTTTAATTACAAAAACCTCTAATGGTTCCACAGAAATAGATACTTGGAAAACTGTCTGCACCCCACTGGGTGCTCGTTATTGTGTTGGCAGTTTTACTGGGTAATATTCGCGAAATTCGCGACACACAAAGGCTGCCAGGCAATGCTCACAGTTATTAGTTAGCTAGTAACATGACAAACAACTTATACCTGAGCCAGATTTCAAATAATGGTCATGGTTTATTGATTTTTGTCGTCGGAAGTACAACTATAGCTCTTCCGGGAACTGAAGTTGTTCATCGGGCACTTGTAGACATAGAGAGGTTTGCTATTTTCTAGGAAAAATAATGGCCAAATAATCGTTATAGAAGTATAGACGTTATTACGGTAGGAACGTTAATTAACTTTTAATGGGTTTTTAAAGTGTGCAATTTTTAGGAGAATTTTATGTAAAAGAATTTTAAATCCGGGAATCAACATTAAAAGGCTCTGCCGCTGCGGAAGCCGTTGCATTTTATTTGCATAATTCGAGATGGTTTATTGCTTGTTTGTGATTCTATTATAATGCGGAGAGACACCTTGGTGTAGGTAGCAAACGTTAATTTTTGTAAATTGCTTATGGTAACTACCTTGTACAACACAATTATGAATGTATATATGAATAATAATTCTGAAGGAATATATTGCAAATGCAAGGCTTTTAGGAAGTTATCTTGTGGTTAAATGTTAAATTATTTATAGGAACACCCTGTACGACACTCATCAATTATGATGCCAAGATTCCAAGTTCACTTAGCTTCGGGAACTATGTTATCGCGCAACTTCGCAAATAACACTGCTGCGATCCAGCACATGTAGATAAGTATCTATTTGTCGTGCGATTTATGTGTTGCGAAATTATTAAAAAACTAAACCAACCTGATAAATATTGAACCATTAATAGCCTAGAACCAGTAATATTTTCCACTAACATGGCTTGCGCAGTTGTGAAACGAAACAGAGAAAATAAAGTTATTTCTACACCTGCTTCGGAGAGTTGCCACAGACCCATTAATTAAAACTATTAATAGCCCGGAAACAATATAGCGGGAAGTTTGGTCCGAGTGCGAAAATCCAACTAATTTTCGTCATAATTCGTTTAATTGAATGCCAACTTTGCGTGAGCGCCATCGAACGCTGAAAGTCTCGTACCGTCAGTCCGGTTGCTGAGTAATCGAGCCTGCCCCTTTAAACTTACATTTCGAAATTGTTCACAATGTCTATGAAGGGTTTTTCCTCAAGGTTACATAGGGAATATCACAAAAAGGGTTACCTAATTTTTCTTTATTATGTATAACGTTTTTTTTTTTAATTTTAAATGACGAAACTCATAGAATCAATAGAATATCAAAAAATATTGCCAGTTTATTTTGTAAACTTTTTTATTTGTACCTATGCTTTATAAGAAAGACAAAGGGTGTTAAAATCTTAAAAGATCTGTTGTGTTTACTGAATATTTACGAAACTAGGTAATTAAAATTTATTGGGTTTTCTATAAAGATTTTAATTGTAAACAAGAATTTCCTCTCGGTATTTTTACGTAGGTATATGTTATGGTTTCATGAGAAAGTTGCTTTTAGAATTATTTCAAGGAATTTCTAAAAGATCAATTAAATTATTTGATCCGTAAGTGAGATTTAAAGCAGAAAAAACAAGATATCTTTTTCAATAAACTTACCCATTCGAGACTTTACTTTTCAATATATACAGAGTGCAACAAAAATGGGTGACTTTCCCAAATATTTGAAACCCGTAAATGACTTCAAAAGTATGTGAGAGGAAGCCATTATATCGTGCGGACAATATATCAATTAGTTTCTTAGATATTCAGTAAAGTCCACATATTTGTTGAAACTTTCACACTCCGTATGTTTCTAATAAAACTGTCAATGTAATAATAATTGAAATAAGAATTCCCCGAAGCAACCACAGGCTTGTGTGGGAGGTTACTTTTTAGATAATGTTTTGAGAGAGTATATCCAAAATAGCGTAACAATATACCTAAATAACTTTATAAATAAAAAGGAGGTACATAATAGGCACGTTTTGAGTCTATTGTAGTAGGTATATAACAATAAATGGAGACCTTTGCGCAACAGGGTTTTAGTCTCGTCCTTTACTGGATCTTGTCATATCTTTGCGTATCATCTTCTACGAAATAAATACAGTAAAAAAATTGTAAACTCCCTGAACTTCCCAACTGAATAATTCTCTTGAATTTCGCCTTGACAGAGCAGCTCTTTGTCACCCGAAACAGTGTTTCTCCATTTTCCAAACACGACGACGAGTTCGCGGGCTTAGTCAAAGCAAAAGTACACCTCGGCGTTCGCTCCCCACTCTAGACCACATAACAATTACACCCCTAATTGGATTAAGGGTGGATTTAGTTAGTCGTCGGGGTTGCGGTCACGCGGGCAAAATTGCAAGTTTCATCCCCTTTTGTTTGTTAGTTTAGCTCTGACACTGTAGACGTATACGAACGCCGGGACGCTGGCGGGTGTCATCTCTCGCAAATGGCGCAATTTATTCGACAATGAATGACGGAAATGAGGATAATATGATGCGGGCTCTATTTGGAGACGTGTCGTTTTCTTCGCGTCTACCTACAGTCTGGTCAAGTATAGGCTTAACAGTAATAGTTAACATTTTATTTAATTATTTTTATAGTTTTTCTGGAAAAGTTCGAAACTTTTGTAAATGTGTTACCCATAGTTTCCATACAGGATGTCTAGAAATATTATGATCAAAAAATTTTACAATGTGATATTACAATTACAATAGTGATATTTAAGCAGAAATTTACCTATCTATAATATATCCAAAGCCACGCGTTGTTTAGAAATTCGACCAATACTGTTCACCAGTAAAGAGCTAACTTCCATTATCTCCACTCTAAGCTCAGAAATTCTTAAATAATATCAATCACTCTCTCCGCCACTTTACAACTATTTGGCAGCATGTTACTAATGACAAAAAAGACATTTTCTTTACCTCGGAACTATCATCTCATTGATATTACCTTCTGCGGGCAAAATCCATGAAAGGGTAATCCTCCTCCTCCCCACTCCAGGACGTTCTCATTCTAAGTAACGAGCAATTCGATTTTCGTACTGCACATTCTACAGAATACCGAATGGAAAGATTGGTGGAAGAAGACTTCACTCATAATTTCCAGCGACTTAGGCATCTTTTTAGGCGTTTGTCATTTTACCTGTAGTATGTCGGTAACACGCATCGAGCCACGCATACGAGAACCTCCAATCTCCTGTTGACCTATTCAGTGAGTGGCCCGAGAAGTGAAAAATCAAAGTAGACTCTGATAGAACACAAACTGAAGTTTTTCTCCCTACGCCCAACATTGAAATAAATGACACCGATTCCTTTAATCCCCTTCTGTTTGATATCTTGGTTCAACTAGACATCGCTCTCTCACTTGCAAAACATATCGAAATCTTGAAGCAGAAAGCTAGGAATCTGTTTAAAGTTATCTTCCCCACAGTGCGCAAAAACCCTTCTCTTCCCAAGTCGAGCAGCCTTTTGTCTTACATATTATCATTAAACTCTTCTTGTCGCATATATCTGGCGCACTCTGACAACACAATGTCCTCAAAACCATCACAGATTCCGATTAATATATCTCCACTCGTTACATTAACCTTGATCGCAACATCCCGTTCCTAAAGACTTTATCAAGGAACTCTCCTACACAAAGATGGAAATCCATTATAAACCCATCCTCAGAGCTTGCAAGGGATTATGACCCCAACTACAATTTTCCACGCAAAGGACTGCACTTCACTTTGTGACCTGAAAAGTCGAGAATCTCTTTCCAATCACTGAAACGACCTTACCGATTTATCTCTTTCCAGGCAAACTCCACATTTCACCATTATTCAACATCAAGTCCAAGGCTTCTTCAAGCAGCCAGCACCCTGCTCACTAGGCCAGATATCTTTAGCTCATAAACAGGGACCACCGTCGTTTCCCTATACACCCTGACAAACAGATATTTTTCTAAATCAAAATATTGCAGAAGGAATTATCATTATTTTTCGATTACAATTTACAATGCATAAATTAGCAAATATACAAAACTTGTGATTTACTAATTCATTTGTATATTTGGCATGGGTTAGATGACATTTATTAGAACAATAATTATCTCCAAGTACATCGTACTGTTTTATGAAGCTAGCATATCCACTAGCAATAAACTCTTCTTGGAGGGTTGTGCCTGTACGGCAAAAAACACTGACTTTCGCGGCCCTTTTTCGTTGTCAGTAAAACCATACCTGCAGCTTTCAGTGTTTGAATCCTGAACAGTCCCAAAAGCCGTGATGCACACACGATAATGAAGCATGCGCCCTTTTTGCCTCGACTCTGTAACCTGATGCGCTAAGTACGGAAAATACGAGCGGCGAGCGGCCGCCTCGGCTCGGCGCGTTTTTGTGTCTTCCCACAATAGATGGGACAATTAAGCATGGAAAACCGTGTTGTTCCGACGTCGTAAGCGCGACGTGAAATATGACAAGAATGCGACGTCATAAACGTGTCAGGAGTGTACGGAGCGCTATAAATTAGTAAATTACTGGGAATTTGCCCGGGACGACCGGTTGTTTCGTAAGCGCCTCCGACGGCCGGCCCTGCTCGGTGCGGTGTGTTGCAGCGGCCCAGAATTATAGTAATTTCGTATTATTATTGCCGGTATTTGCGAAGGCCGCACACGGCTCACACACAATACTTAGTGGAAAGATGAAACTGAGAGGGTCACGACACGGCGGCGTGAAACATAACTCCGCATTTTCTCGAATGCCCAGTGCTCATTGAATATACAGGGTGAGTCTTTGACAAAATAAATGAGAAAAATTGCTTTTTGCTATAAGTAATAAAATAAAATTAATTAACAAGAGGATAGTACGATTTTTGTGAAGTGTGGCAATATTGCAGACTTTAAATTAGTATAGTGAATGGAACAAGGAACGAGATCAATGAGCCCAAAACTTTTTAAGAACATTTCATGGGAAAACGGTAATTTTATTTTCGAGTTTTTAACCCTAGAAAACCGTAGTAATCCCAGTGAGTGTAGGACAATTAGTAAATCACACGAATAAAGCTTTAAAGACATATGCATGCGCCTGCCTCGAACCAAGGTTGATCGAAGGCAGAAAAACATGCAGTCTAAAAAGTCAGCGCCGGTACGAGCGACGCCACTGATATAAATTATGTGCATCTTGAAGTTTTCAATAAAACTATGAGGGTGCTGGCAGGAAAGCCAAAGGCTTCGAAATTCACAAATTGCAATTTATTTCTTTATTCAGTGCAACAGTTTTTTATAAATTTTGTGTTAGTTTACAATTTATACTCAATAAAAACACAATAGTTCTCTACAGTTCTACTCATTTATTGATATATAGGTACTTTGCTTCCCGCACATACAGGTAAGTTTTATTTCTCTCACTTTAGGCATCTTGCGTCTTTGTGTCTTTCTTTTACACCAAAGTTTTTGACAACACTGTTTATATAACTTTTAAATTTTGATTTATTCCTTGCCATAACAACTTTTCCATTTTTTCCCAACAACCTGCTAGTTTTCTATATGTTTTTTTTTTAAATTTTAATGTGTTTTTGTTACCCGCCACTGGAGCATAAATTCAAACTCTTATTTGACTAAGTAATTATAAAAAAAGGGACCAAATCAGATTGTCAACCTTTTTAAAAACAAGCTTTAATAATAATATAAGCAATGTACTAAAATGGATAAAATAAGTTTAGGTTAAGTTGAGACAAGCTTTTTTGAAATCAACTACTTTTAAAATCAAAAAGCTTGTCGAACGAAATATTCATAGAAGTTTAATTGTTTTGTTGGACATTATTTTGTTGATAAGCAAGTACTTGCCGAAGTCTGTATTTCCTTTGCAATTTTTTATTTTAAAAAGCTTGTCGCAATTTGGCATTGAATTACTTTAACGAATGCCTACCTAAACTTATTTTATTCATTTTAGTACACAGCTTAATTAAAAGCTTTGAATAACAAAACTATGGACATTCTTGGACAAATATAATTTTATTTTTAAATCACGCCAACGTCAGACTGTTAAATCTAGCCCTGATGATGACTCGGAACTTAGTCGAAACGTTGGCGTGATTAAAAAAAAAAATTATATATCGTGTGCTAAGTACAAAGTCTAATTTCATCTCGACCAAAAATTATATTTTTCCAAGAAAGTCGATATTTTTGTTTATCCAAAGATAATAATTAATGTAGACGATAAATACAATCTGATAAATAAAAGCTTGTTTTTGAGAAGGATATTTTTTATTATATTTTGTGCTTTTTAGTATTTGATTCCCTCGTCACGAGGGTGATAAAGAAAAGAATTAGTCCGCCATATTGGGCATCCACCATATTGAATTTAGTATGACGTCACTCACCTTATCGTTTCTACTAGTCAAACCCTTTCATTTGATATCCACGTCAAGGAGGTTATGAAGAAATAGGTAATCTGCCATCTTGGGGAGGCCGCCATATTGGATTTAGTATTCAGCCACTCACCTTATCGTTTTATACTAATTAAACTCTTTCATTTGATATAGCCATGTCAAGTAGGTTGTGAAGAAATAGGTAATCCGTCATCTTGGGGCGCCCGCATTATTGAATTTATCATTTTAGGTACCTACTCGCCAAACTATTTCATTTGATACCAATGTCAAGAAGGTTGCGTGTAGAAATAGGTAATCCGCTATGTTGAATCGGCGGTCATTTTGAATAAATTACAATTTTGAGTAGGTATTCTATAGATTATACAATCACCAACACCAAAAGTGTGTACAAAATTTCAGCTCAATTCATTGGGAGGACTGGTTGAAAATTCAGTTAAAAGATCTGATCGATACAAACTAGCCCACACAATGTATCATACCATTGAGTAAAGGAATAATCTCAATGATCATGCTAACAAACAGGAGAGTTAAACAAAAGCTTGTAAAACAGAGAAAATTATTATTAATTCTACTTACCCGCATCATCATTGATAGGTGATTTAGGATGGTGAGGTTCGTCAGACAATCTTCTCATGTTCAGGCTTTAAAGGGTGAGTGGATTTATGTTTCCTTAAAATTAATGATCGACTTCTAACAGGCGCTATGAAACCGGACCCCAAGAGGGCCTCATCAAGTCAAAACCCATCACGAGATATTCCCAAAGATACGACGCATTTTTGTCTACATCGAAGGGCGGATTCTTATGAAATTACACCTCTCGGTGTCTCCGACACAGCTGTTCGCCGCCGTACACACACACACTAATAAAACCAGATCATCGGCATCGATTTACATAATAATCACACTATAAAACCAGACACTCGGCCCGCTAGTTATAAATAAATCTGAAATTCAATCGGGGGGAAATGATCGGGTTAGATCGAATCCGATCTCTCCGGGCGCCTCCGGCCCCAGAACTCGTATAATTATTAAGTGAGTGGTCGGTCAAGTAAGGGTCTTCGGGGTTTCTTGTTGCGGTACCAGCGATATGGGGCGGCGTAAACAGGGCGCCGGAGATAAAGCGATCTTGGATAGTTGGGGCAGTTGGGAAATTCGGGGACATGGCGGTCACTTTTAATAACAGAAAATACAACTCTTCGGGAAAGCTGTAACAAGAAACAATACTAACAAGAGTTTTGCCAAAGATGCGCACTATATAGGGGGACGAGATGATTTTGACGTGTCCATTATTTGGATGATAATTTACGGTACTTATTGCATATTATGTGTGACTTACCAATTTTGTCATACACCCAATAGCAACACACTTAGGTACAGATGGAATACTCAAACTACGTAAATGAAAGAACGTACGATTTATAACTGGAACTAAATATGCGACCTCCATATGTGAGATATTGTCACTTTTATGAATTTCGTGAAAAACAGCACCATATATGAGTTTTTTAAGTGTCACAACTACAAAACTCAATACTTTAATATTCAAATTTTTTAGGCATTCTTAAATAGAGCTGCTCCCTATTGATTATTTCATTATAGGTCAAAATAAAACTAATAGTGCTGTATGTTGTCATGTTGTCCCATCACTTAACGTGATAAACCCGATTTTTTCGGTAATTTTAAAGATAAATTCATGGTTCAAAAACCAAACTTGTGTAGAATTTTTCAAGGAATTTGAATAATATGCCAAACTTAATATACAGGATGTTGTTAAAAGTTATTTCAAAAATGTGCTTTTCCAAAAAAATTGTGAAGTTTGATTGTCACATGGAATATTAGGAATGCGTATACGGGGAGTAACAAAAATTTTTCGGCTTTCATTTCTGACTTCCCGCTTGACCGGATCATATACCTACCTATAAGTATACTTATAAAATGTGTCCACGGTATATTATAGGTGTATATGACTTTTTGTTTGCATTACAAACACATTTTTTTTATTCTTGGACTTTAAAAAATTTATAGAAGGCGCTGGTAGCATACGTACAAAGTGTAGACGGCAAAGCGGTATTATCTATAGGTGTATATGACAATTTTTTTGCATTACAAACACAATTTTTGGTATTTTGCTATTGCTTCATCCAAAAACTATTTTTAGTACCTTGGACTTTAAACAATTTATAGAGGGCGCTGGTAGCAGCTTAAAAATAAAAATCGCATCAGGTAAAGAGCCTTTTCTGTGCGAAATATTGAAAAATTTTGTTAGAAAAACTTGCTCAGAATTAAAAAGTATGACGTACCAAATTACAGAACTCAATATTTTTTATTTATAATTTTTTTAAATATTATAAATGTAATCAAAATTTACATTTATTTATTGTACCCATAATCCAGTAAATTTAATCGGATTTATATGGGTAATAATGCAATTCATTGGGTAAGAAAATTTTTTTTATCCATCGATAGTACACCATAGTGAAAGCTTAAATCCGAGTTTTCCACCATCAACCCCGTGCAGGTTTTCCGCCATCTTGAATTTAGGGGTTAATTAGTTTTTCGCCAATAACAAGTGTATTTTTAATTTTAACTAAAAAATAGCCGACGCCTTTTTTGAAGGAAAAAAGGTGCTCTACAAATTTGTCCTCTTAACAATTTCTTGAATTTTGCATATAAAACAAGTTATAATAAAAAACTCGAGAAAAAAGGATTTGCAATTTTTTTCACATCTAATATCTTTTTTTCTGATAACTACAGCGCAAAATTTTCTTAACAAAAGTTGTTCAACGAAATCGCATCTATGACATTTGTCTGAAAAACTTTTCTCCATCAGCAATAGTTTATTTCCTATAGCGTCTCAAAGTTGCGCGCAACGTCTCCTAGCACCTCGTAGCGCCCAAGTACGCGCGCTATTCCTTGCCTGTACCTTCCAAAATTTCCCAAGTTTTTTTATACCTGACTGTACTTTGACATATAGTTATGTAGAGCATAATAATTAATTGTGTCCGCGCGTCGTAGTTTATCGTCCAAGGACGAAAACTTGAGTTTTTCGGAGGGATGCAGGATGCAGACTTCACCAGCCGAGGCGCAGTCGAGGCTGGCGAAACCCAGGACTTACTCCTGAGTTTCTAACAACTAGTTTTCGTCCGTGTATCATACAAGATCAGAAGCTTAGATTTCATTACAATAAATCCCAGTTATCTATGAACTTCGGCCATGGAACAAAGCAAACTATTCAACTGTCAATATGCCTGAGCAGAAATTCAGTTTTATACTTGAACGTTCGTTGTGCTAGCGACAAACCATGAGCCATGTGCCAACGAACGTTCAAGTATATAGGTACTGAATTTCTGTTCAGAAACATTGACAGTTCAAGTTTACTCTGTTCCATGGCCGACTAGAACTTAAAAGTTAACTAAGATTTATTGTAATGCAAAATAAACAGTATTATTTCTATCTTAATTTTGTACTTTTTGAAATAAGTATATACAGGGTGGCCCATTTGAAATGGAAGCACCCTCTTAGAATTTTTATTTCATCCCATTTTATTTAGCCATTTTTTTCTAAAGATAGGTCACAAAAAACTCTACTTTGGTGCAAAATTTCAGGCCTTAATCTCAATTTTCAAGGCCTCTACGAATTATTTTCTAGTAAAAAATGACTAAAACCGTTTAGCGTTTTTTTTTATTTAAAACCTGATACCACAGCGTTAATCAGGGCGCCCTAAAACGCTTCTATACCTAATTTGAACAAAAAATATACAGGGAGTTCCATTCTGCAGGGTGTCACAGTTGAGCAAAATATTAATTTTAAAGACATCTGGAGAGTCAAGTGTGCCCTGGAATCCCCTCAAAACAGTGGGATAGTGAACAGGACTACTCAAAGTGTTAGTGTGCAAAGATTCAATACAAAAATGTACAGGGTATTTTTCCCTGGGCCATCTCAAAATGCTGAATTTTTATGAAACTTTATACGGATCAAGAGTGCCCTGGAATCATTGAAAAAATATTAATAAACACAAAAGTTATTTATTTCTTTACAAAATGCCAACCAACAAATAAAAATAATTTAAATTGTTGCAGCTTTATTAATAAAGTCACTGTCTAAGATGATAAGTACATTTTCTATACGTTTTCTGTTGTGGCACACCAGCCACCTTAACTCATATGGACTTACTAACTCTCAGGCTTCTATATTATTTTTAGACTTAGTTCGTTTATAGTGTCTGCGGCGGTTTCGAATACTCGATTTTTGACCCCAAAAATTTAGCATTTTGAGATGGCACAGAGGAAGACACATATTTTCTATTGGATCTTTTACACACCAACATTTTGAGTGGTCCTGTTGACCATTCAACAGTTTTAAGGGGATTCCATGGCACATACTTATTGACTTGCCAGATGATGTCTTTAAAATTCCTATTTTGCTTAACTTTGACAACCCGCAGAAAGAAACTCCCTGTATATTTTGTGTTCAAATTTGGTATATGGCAGTTTTACGGTGTCCTGATTAACACTGAGGTGATCTAATTTTTTTGTGCAAGGTACAGGCAAGGTATAGCGCGCGTACTTGGGCGCTACGAGGTGCCAGGAGACGTTGCGCCCAACTTTGAGATGCTACCGGAAATAAACTATTGCTGATAGAGAAAAGTTTTTGTAGTGAACAAGTTTTGTTAAGAAAATTTCGCGCTGTCGTTAGCAGAAAAAAATTAGATGTGAAAAAAATTGCAACCACTTTTTTCTCGATTATTTTCTTATAACTTGTTATATATGCAAAATTCAAGAAAATGTCAAGAAAACAAATTTGCAGAGCACCTTTTTTCCTTCAAAAATGGTGTCGTCTATTTTTTACGTAAAATTAAAAATACAGCTGTTATTGGCGAAAAACTAATTTACCCCAAAATTCAAGATGGCGGAAAACCGGCATGGGGTTGATGGTCGAAAACTCGGATTTAAGCTTTCTATATGGTGTACTATCGATGGATAAAAAAAATTTTCTTCCCCAATGAATTGCAATATTAAACCTTAAATTTACTGGACTACCATGCTCCTCCAACAATAAATTATTCTGACACAAAGACGGATCACTTATATCATAGACCTCTACGAAGCTATATAGGTCTGTGCTTATATTTTTTGTTTCCATGGCATACTCTTCTTAAAACATTAAAATTACAAAAAATGCTATAACTTCAATTGACCGTCAAGCCATTCAAAATACCTACGACGAATTTAAGAACAGAGTTGAGATGTGTGCTGAAAATGGAGAAACATGGCTAGAATAAATAAATTTAAATTATTATTACATTTATAATATTTAAAAAAAATTATAAATAAAAAAATATTTAGTTCTGTAATTTGATACGTCATATTTTTTAATTCTGAGCAAGTTTTTCTAATAAAATTTTTCAATATTTCGCACAGAAAAGGCTCTTTACCTGATGCGATTTTTATTTTTAAGCTGCTACCAGCGCCCTCTATAAATTGTTTAAAGTCCAAGGTACTAAAAATAGTTTTTGGATGAAGCAATAGCAAAATACCAAAAATTGTGTTTGTAATGCAAAAAAATTGTCATATACACCTATAGATAATACCGCTTTGCCGTCTACACTTTGTACGTATGTATTATTTGACGAAATTTATAAAAAAAAATAAAATTCATTGCTTGGTTATTTTTAGAGATAACTATATAATTCAATATACAGGGTGTCCTACGACAAATTGCCGCAATCGATTTCTCAGAAAATAGACTGGAAAATTTTGAAAATTTGGTAGCATTTTAATGCTAATGCATTCGAAAAAAATACGATTTTTCATTGTAATTTCTAATGTTTTCGATCAAACTGTATTTTTTATTATTAAAATATCAACACAGTCCATCTAAAGTAGATTCCCTTTTACAAGGAAATCAACCCTAATTAAATAATAAAGGCTTCCATATAATGGAAATTGATAGTTATGGTTAGGTCTGCAAACGTCATTTTTTACATAAAGTTTGAAATATGACAAAAATGGTTAGATTTAGGTATAGGACAATATACATCAAATATGTCCATAATTTTGCGTAGAAGCTGAAAATGGAATAATATATTTTGCCCCCATGGACTTTATTAAACTGCTAAATTTTCAAAATTTTACAAAGTCTATATTCCGAGGAATTGGTCGCGCGGCAATTCGTCGTGGGACAATAAAATATGCAGGGTGACTCAAAAATCTGATCAAGTGATGCTCGCTTACAATCAAACCGGAATATTACCTAAATGAGAAAAGACGATTTTGTGTTTCACCCCTATACTCATTACAAATATTACGTGTTAAAATCAAACTTCACAATTTTTTGGAAAAGGGTAGATATTTTTTTATATCAATTTTTTACCCTATAGCTATATTCTAAGTTTGATGTTATATATGCGAATTCCTCAAAAATTCTACACAAGTTTAGTTTTTGAGCCATCAATTTATATTTAAAGTTACCGGAAAAATCGGGAGTATCACGTTATCCGAAAAAAAAAACAACATTTTTGCCCGATTTAGGTGATAATTTTTTTTCTGTTAGCGAAATTGGACTCTTATTAGTAACTGTAAAAAAATGTACCACGCTAACCTCGCAAATTATTTTTAAAAATTGTACATTTAGTGTATCTATACTAAAATCGAATTAAATGGGTTTCGGCTGCGTGCACGTAAATGTTAATAACGAAGAAGAGGTGTATTTTCGTGCAAATTATATTTGTAAAATTAGCATGGTAAAGCGCTTTCGGCTACATAGCCATCATCAGTACCACATGTCAGGTGTGTAAATTGGAGCAACTGAGTTTAATACAGGTATAAAAAGACGATGGAAATCCCATGTCACACATTAAAATGTTAAATTAACATCACAGCCATAAGCTTAACACATGTTATATAAAATTATTTTAAACAAAATTCATCGTAGTAAAATTGAAAGGCCGATAGCCATGCAGTGCAGTGTAGTGCAGTGCAGTGTACTGCAGTGTAGTGCAGTGCGGTGTACTGCATGGCTATCGGCCTTTCAATTTTACTGCGATGAATTTTGTTTAAAATAATTTTATATAACATGTGTTAAGCTTATGGCTGTGATGTTAATTTAACATTTTAATGTGTGACATGGGATTTCCATCGACTTTTTATACCTGTATTAAACTCAGTTGCTCCAATTTTCTGTACACACCTAACATGTGGTACTGATGATGGCTATGTAGCCGAAAGCGCTTTACCATGCTAATTTTACAAATATAATTTGCACGAAAATACACCTCTTTTTCGTTACTATACTAAAATCGAGCAACTCTTACGCCTGGCGTATAAACAATAGCACGTGGGTTGAGATGTTCGCCAGGGCCGCACTGAGGCACGACCTTTATTTAATTTTAGTTGTACATTTGTTTACATCAAAATATTTCGGAAAATAATTATTGGCTTCATTAAAGTGGTTCAAAACATCGATAAAATTATTTATGGCAGTATCTAAATAGCTGAAAACAACAAGATAAAACCGCATAACTACACTTTTGCGATCGAGTACGTCCCTGGTTGCAGAGTCCGGTGAAATTTTATAGCCTACCGACCAATCGCGGAACGTCATCGAACACGTGGTTTTATTTACGCCAGGCCTACGGATGTTCGATTTTAGTATAGGTTTTCATGTGGTGTAGCACTTGCTGTGTTATACTATTTTACTGCTAAAGGAGCTTATGAAATTTTTAAGTTATTAGGAATTAGAATAAAAACACTTGTTAAATTAAAGTTACAGTTACAGGCATTTATTGTATCTAAACAAATTAAACTGATTTTCACGAAATTCTTAAAAGTGGCAGTATTTTGGCGCGCGCCGAATGTCCGGAAAAGTGCATTACGCTTACGCTCCTTATGCAACGTTTACTTCGGACGTGTAGGGAGTTAAATGTACGTCCAAAGAAGTCATGTGACTCAACTCGCCAATTAGAGCACAAGACGTACAAAGTGTATACCGACTTTTATATACGTCGGACGTATTAAATAGCCACTTTGTAATTTTTAACCAGTCCTTTTTATTTCGGGTAGTGAAGTCGGAAATGAATGGCTGGCCCGTTTCAAATGCGAATTTATTGAAATTGGCACGAGTTGGCGTCCGCAAAAAAAAAAACAGCCGGAAAAAATGACGGGCAACCGGGCAGACGCGACGGCCCGGCAGTGGATGTAAATCCAGCTGCGGGCCCGGAAAGCCACTATTTCCCGTCAAACCGGACAGCGGGCGGCCATAAAAAGGAGCGGGCCCGCGCCCCATGCATAACACCCCGGACAGTCAATTTAACGTAAGTGCGCGTAGGTGCCCGCTCGCGGAAAATTTTACGGCGCTTCGGACGCTGTATTGTTTACGGTCGCGTATATATAAAACTGGAATTCCCACGTATTTTGGAAGGAATGCGTGGCGAAGTGAAGCATCGGTCTGGAAAGTTCGATATACATATTATGCATGCATAAATATTTCAGATGTGCACACTTGGATAGGATTAAGTATTTCATTTTCAAAGTGCACCGGCGTAAACAATACAGTGAAAATTAAATTATGGTGTGCTAGCGCTACATTTGAGTCAGCTATGCGTACATTTCGTTTCCTCAAACGATCATAAAAATGTCTGTTTTGAGACTAACGTCTTGCGCGTGAAATGATAATCTTAATTTAGGTTATGGAAAAGAGAGACGCGAGATTTTTTTCCAACGAGAAGAGAATTGGGAATAATAATCTTACCTTAGCCCGGACGCTTTGTGGTACACAAAAACCTTGTGTGCACTGGTAGGATAATAGGAAGGATAGGTAAGGGTTGAGAAGGAAGGAATGACGAGTTGCCACGAATTTGTCGAAGTAATTTTGATTTCACTAACCACGGCACCCGCCCGAACCGAATCTGAAGTAGTCGTCGTCGGAATGAATGTTTTTGCTCGGTGTTGGCCTCGTTTGTTTTTTTTTTTGTTTCTTAGAAAAAAGAATACGCATAAGGAAAATGGACTGTAAAAACTAAGGACGGCGCGCAGGATGAACATGTGAATTTTCTAGTCCAGGTATACGCAAATAATTAATAATTTTTAACCTATAATGAAGGACAAAAATGAAAAAAAAAATACATAAAATGGGACAACACAATTTTTTGCTAAACGGTTACCGAACAATATTTACTACTTTGTTCTCATTCCAATGATTTCTCTACTACCTATGCACGTACAACATTATTAATGAGGCGTATTATTATATTATGCAACAAGTTTCATAAACGTGCTTTTAGTCATGAGATTCATTAAGCACGCGCGAAGCGACTGTTTAGTAGAACGGGTGTTTAGAGAAGTTTGTTGCATACTACTGTCCACTCTGTCAAATTAGGTGAAACGCGCGATCGGAGGTGTGCAGGGATGCTGTGGATGCCATGCTGTTTGGCCCAACGAGTTCATATTATATATAGAGACGACATGCTCAGTTTGTTTTGAAGCAAACATTTATAAATATCAACAAACAAAACACCTGCCAAAAATCCGACTCACTGATTAGTGTACCCGAGATTATAATATTTGGGATATTGGAATACTTTTGGTTACAAAATCGTTATTATAGTACCTACATTCGTGTCAAATTAAATTTTTGATTTCCAAAAATGCACTTTTGTGACTGAAACGATTGCAGCAAAATTTTTTTCATTTTATTATATGCAAAAGGAAGAGCCACTGTCGACGGCAAAACAAAAGTAACCCAGTCTTAGGTACATGGGCGAAATATAATCTAATATAAACTGCCTGTTTAGAGTTTGCCTGGCTTGCTTTTGTTTTGTCGTTAACGGTGGCTCTTCTTTTTCCACACATAAGAAAATGAAAAATTTTAATACACTTTTAAATGGATGCCAGTAATCGAACCTTGTACAACTTTAGTCCACATTTATGTATCTATTTCTGACTGGACGACCCGGACTTTTACTTGTTTTATCTAGAATTCGTTCAGTTTCTCCATAATACTTAATTATATCAAAGAAAATGGTACTACGATTTTCTTTGATTATATTCGACACTGCAGTTTTAGGATACTATTAAGTTCATCAGACACTTCACGTATTGTTTTATTGCGACAGTAATTTTTAGCACCAACTCACGAATTTTTGAACTTGTAGAAATCCCACGCACCATTTTGTTCATAAATGCAGTGATTCACGCAATACGATAAGAAATTAACTGCCTAATAAACTGACGTTTCTTGTAGTCAAAGGCTTTATTTTTTTCGCAGCCTACTTGTAAAATCTTGTTTCATGTTTAGCAGTTATTTTATAGCGACCCAATATTTAGTTGTCACTAGTTTCACACTTTTTGGCAATTCTTACATATGTTCTAAACTTTGTTGGTGGCCAATTATACCATTGTTTATTTAGCATTACCTGTTACACATATTAATAAAAAAATAACTCTAAAATAATCATAATGATAATAATAATAACTTTATAGAGAAAATAATATTCATAGTGCATATACATACAACTAATTGCAGTAGGCACTGATATACAGTGCCCGCCAAAAAGTCTGCACCATCTGGGAAAAATTTTTAGTAAATAACTTACGGAAAATTTGTTTGCGGCATCAGGTTTTGCTTGCTCTAGAACCTTGCTCTAGAATTAATGAAAAAAATGTCAGAAAAATGGGCTTATTTAACCGAATTTCGAAAAAAGTCATAAGAAATAGAATATTTCCTAACAAGTGCGGAAAGTGCCACTTTTCCGCACGTGATTGCATTGGCTGAACGACGCGTAGCGGAGTTCAGCCAAGAAATCGATTGTGGAAAAGACACTTTCTGCAAGAGTTAGGAACACTATTTTTTCTACCTTTGTTGGATATTATTGGACACAATATTTTAAATTTTCTAGATATCAGATCAGCATGACAGAAATATTTGTATGTTTTTACAACCATTTACTATAGCAAGAAGTTTATAAATCGAATTTATGTGTTTATCTGTAAAAATGAGATCAGTTTTGCACCAAGCGTGCTTCTTCAACAAGCCCTCATTTTAATTCTTTTGCGAAAAAAATAGGAAAAGAAGGATATTTAGACCGTGCAGTATCTATTCACTATTCAGTCAATGAGTGTTTCAAATTATATAGGATCGACTTTTATGGATTAACAAAAATACGGAAAAGGGCAACAAACGGCAAAATATGAAAATCGTAGTAGGCTCTTTAAATTTTGCACAGGGGTATAAAATGGCGAAAGAAACATATTTTTCTTATGACTTTTTTCGAAATTCCATTTTTCGGACATTTCTTTCATTAATGTCAAATTTGACATATAATTTTGGTTCTAGAACAAGCAAAACCTGATGCCGCAAACAAATTTTCCGTAAGTTATTTACTAAAAATTTTTCCCATATATGGTGCAGATTTTTTGGCGGGCACTGTATATAAAAAAAACATATTAAAATTTACGCATGTGGCAAACAATCGTCGATAAGACGATATTTTACAACTACTCAGGGAGATTATTGAAGATAGCTCTCTATATGGAAAAAGGTATATACGAGAAGCAACTTTTAAAAAATAAAGCCATTGAATGTGCTGGTGTTGGAATGGTATTGTTGACACATATCAAATTTCGACTATATGCCTTAGAACGTTTACTATATAATTATGTTGAAGGGATATTCTGAGTACTCATTTATAAATTGATTATTGACAAAGCAGACATAATGTAAAAACGTTCATTTAGTTTTAAAAGTTTTAAATCACGAATGAATTGGATGATTATGTACAAAGCACGGTACCCGAAATAAAAATCTCTCAAACATGGTCTGTACCTTTTGTAATCTATATCTACTTATCGGCCAACGACAGTCCAGGACCATAGACTGAATCAGCATAATAATAATTAAGGTGACATTAACGCTCCGAGTAAATTCTTTATTAAAATCTTCTTGTTTTTAAATCAAGTTCATAAAAGATTCTTTTAGAAATTTGGTATAAACGCAGGTTTACCGTTTGAATTAAAATATTGTATTTCATTACAAAAAAGAGGTCTCGTCGCCTCCGCGGTCGCACGGGCAAAAAAACAGTTGCATGTCGGTGTTTTGGCAGTTAAGCGCAGAAAGAAATTTTCGTAGTTAGAAGGCTCATAGGATTTAGCCCTAACTAGCCAAATTCGATATATTTTCTGCGAGTTTTGAGATAACAAAGGTCAGTAGCTCTATTTCCTCCGTTGAGCGAAACCTAAGAATTCCTGATTCTTCATTGAAAATAATAAAAAAAAATCTAAACTTTAAGGCTATGTAGAAATGTTATAGTCGGCGAAGTAAATTTATAAAACTTGAAACATTGGGGTTTCAGGGGGTTCTGAATAAAGCTATATTGCTAGATTTCCGATAAAAAATTTCTTAATAACATTTTCCAAAAATAGCGTAGAAAAAAATTCATAGCAGGCAGTGGAAAGTGAAATCGTGATGCCACTAAAACGATATGTCCCGCACACACAAAAAAAACATCAAAAATCATAAAAATATATTAATCATGGCTTATAATTCACTTAATACTAAATTTGTTGGACGTGGCTTAAGTATAAAATATCAAGCTCAGGTACACAGGATGCAGATGAAATTTTGGCACCTTCAACTTGTGTTCCTCCACCAAAAAGCAAATCCAAATAGGCATCCGCATGCTCTGCATGCATCAAACCGAAAATTGAGTAATGTTATATTTTCACTCGAAAATAGTCTTTATCTATATAAAACTAATTTTTAGTATGTTCTTACTTGCAAACCCTATTGGAAAATTTGAAATTACAAAAACATTCAGTCATCGTTTTTAATCTACACCAATCATCCGGACAGTGTTGCGCCAACAACTAGACCCAACCCGCTCATCATGACCATATACACGTTCCGCTAATCGATTCGCTGCCTGGTTCATTACCATTTTGCCCACCTCACTTCCGGCCTTAATTAGCCAAATTGCCGCCCATAGTTTTTTCCCGGCGCTCTCGGCCGACGAATGGGAGACGGCGAGGAAGTACCTCCCACCTTTGGGTGCGAAGAGGAACCACGGCGTAGAAGAGGAGACGGCGTGTCACGGCGGTGGTCTGGTTCCTACCTGGGACTGCCCGACTTATGAATATGTATTCGCTACCATATTTATAGGGAACGAAAGCAAGGGGCAGATGATATCTTTATACCCAGAATAGAATCTGTTTTAAATTGCAGAATATGACAGTAATGTTACGCTGATGTATACAGGGTGTAACTGAACTGATGGTCAAAAATGAAACCACGTATTCTTGGAGTCAAAATAAGGGCACTTCTTCATATATTTTTTTCTCCTATAGTTTTTTTTATACAGAGCGTAGAAATTTGGAGAAAAATATACATATTTCTTAGTATCTCTAGAAGTATACGAGATATTTTCTTCAAACTTGGCGTGTCACATGAGCGGATGCGCTGTCAAATTTAAGGTTAATATGAAGCTTCTGAGGCCCCCAGTTGCGGAGATACAGGGTGTTATTAAAATTAATTAGCTCAGAAAAATAAGAATACCCTGTATAATCGCATTTTTTAAATTTGTTTCAAATGGTAAATTCAATGGTTAACAAAAAGTATCTCTTAGTATTTTTTCATATTCTTAGCCATTTCTTAATTATTTTCAAAAAACGGCAATGCTGCAATAAACAAGTCAATTTAAGAATAAATCTAATAATCTGTGGATGTCAATTAAACTTGGCATTATTTGAATCATTTGGCTGCCAACTTTGCACTTTAGTATCAATATTTTCAAAAATGATATTTTCATTCGAAGAATTGACTGATATGCACTTTTGCTATGGACTTACTATAATGCCAATAATAAACATGCGGAAACGCATAGTTGCGTGTATTGAAAGAGGCGGCTGTCATTTCGAACATTTAATAATTTAATTTTCTACTAGCATTACGTTTCTTTTATTATCGTTTTTGCTTTTGTATTTTGTTAATAAAGTAAATAAAGTTTAATTGACATCCACAAATAGTCTTAAAGTGACTATTGTTCATTGCAGCGTTGCCGTTCTTTGCAAATAATCAAGAAACGGCTGCGAATATGAAAAAATACTAAGAGATACTTTTTGTTAACTATTCTATTCACCACTCAAAACAAATTTAAAAAATGCGATTATACAGGGTATTCATATTTTTTGAACCAATTAATTTTAATAACACCCTGTATCTCCGCAACTGGGAGCCTCAGAAGCTTCATGTCAACCTTAAGTTTGACGGCTCATCTGGTCATGTGACACGCCAAGTTTGAAGAAAATATCTCGTATACTTCTAGAGATACTAGGAAATATGTGTATTTTTCTCTAAATTTCTACGCTCTGTATAAAAAAAACTATGGTCCGTAGGAGAAAAAAATATATGAAGAAGTACCCTTATTTTGACTCCAAGAATACGTGGTTTAATTTTTGACCATCAGTTCAGTTACACCCTGTATACAGATTAGAGAAAAAAAATTTAGTTTACTTATACTTTCATTTTCCCATACGTGAGCTTAAACTGAAGAATAGGTATCCAAAAACAAATGATATTATTTTACATATATATTAGGTCGAATCCCACACTTACTAAACTACTGCAGATTTAGACACCCACGTCGAATAATGAGCTATTCTTTTTAAATGAAAAAATCTGTACCTCTTTGCGCGGCTGGACCAGTCAGACCCGCAGCAAGAGATGCTTGTAATCAACACACACGTTTATCAAATTAAAGATCATGACTTCTGCTGAACAATAACCTATAGTCTGTACACGAAATTATTCCTGAGCATTCATCCGGCTTTAGAATAAGTTATAGTCGGCTGCGTTGGCCGATACCGTGAATCACAGTATTGTAGATGAGAGTGATGTTCCTTACTTGTGCTGCTGGCATTCGATACCATCAACCATGAGGTGATGCTCTGTCTACTACAATTTTATAACTTCACCTCACATATGTCTACAATATACTGCGAAATGATTTTTGTGATCGATACTAGGCTCTTTGCTATTTATTATACCCATATACACAGCAAAAATTATTAGGCCGAAGGTTAAGAGTATGAGCTGAAGGACGCGGAGATAACAATCAACGATGATTTAAATAGCCTGTTTAGTTCGTCACTAGCCCACAATCTAAAAAATGCAGTCATGGTTTATGGTTTATGGTACCAGGGAGTAAGCAAAAAAAACTAAGTTGACAAGATATAAAGCTATAAAAATTAATGGTGTATCGCTTCCGGTTGTTTCAGAGCCAAAGAACCTTAAGCATATAAATTCAAATCACATATACACAAACAAATTAAAAAAATCATATCTCTCTTTACGCCTTTTCTACTTCTACCGAACACTTTCGGATGCAAATCTCAGAAAGATTCTAGCGGAATCAACGGTTCTGTCACTTTTTAATTTTGGCTGTTTTGTTTATGGTTCCTCTTTGGACTTAGTGGATATAACCCGAATCCAACATTCAAAATAATTATTGTTGCCGATGTATTTTTGGTCTCTGTAAATATGACCATGTCTCTGCCAGAATTAAAGGACTTTCGTGGTTAACTATGGAAAATGGTCGGAAGCTTCTAATGGTAATCCTCGTAATCTTCGCATAAATTGCCACATTTTCCATTTCCATTTCCATATGTCCATTTTTAAAACTGCTCTATTTAGAAAGAGTTTTCTTTACACTGCTGCTACGCTGTATAACTCTCTGAATGGAAACTGAAGCCGGTTTCAACATTCACAAGGCTACTCAAATTACAACTGTTATAATAGGAAGTTAGTGAGCCTTGTTGTGATTGTTAGTTTGTTAATGTTATTAGGTTAATAGTTTAAGCACTCTATTTGCATCTCTAAGGTAGGTAGTACATTACATTATTTAATTATGTATTTCTGTGTGTACTAATTTTATTTGTTATCAAAATGTTTTTTAAGGTTAAGTGTAAGAATAGCTTATAGCTAAGTTTCGCCTCATGTTATAAAAACAATTTATTGTTATCATTGTCTACTTGACCGACCGGCATTATTTATAATCCGTTGCCGATAGCCGACTTTCTTGTTTGAGATAGAAATCATTCTTGAATCATTGCTGAACTTGTTTTGTTTCGTGATTTTAAAAAGATGTTATTGTTGATGGCATATTCAAGGTTTCCACTTTTTTGATACGGATTTGGGTCATTTTCTATTACATATAAGTATCTCAAAGTATATGTATATTATACGATATACAAGTCTTCAAAAAAACTATTTATTATGCATTATAAAATAGGAAATACTGATTTTAGGAAATGCCAATGTAAACAAATTATCTCGCCTTCTTCCCCCCCCCCCCCCCGACCAGATAATGTAGAAGCAAAATAAAAACTTGTCAATTGTATTAGTCATCTGTTCTATTCCCAACGATCTGTATACCTAGATCACCCATTCAAATGGCATTGTAATCCACGTTGATATACAATAAAATATCAAAACAAAGACCCTGTAGTGGTGCACAGCTGCTCCGTAAATGTATCGCCCACCAGTGGAAAGTTCGGTTTGATCCAGTATTTCTAGCACCACACCCGACGCATTTTAAGCGCCCCATCACTATTCACTATAATAGTTTGATAGTTAACCAAATGTAAAGAGTTTATTAGCGTTTTTAACCTGTACTCGGCGCCCTACAACAAGGCGTCTGCAAAGAAACAAACGTTTGGCCCTGCCGCGTCGTTGCCAAATCTATTGCGCTTGCGCCAGTTTTCCTTCTATGCAACCAGGCTTAGTATACATAATTTAATATATTTTCAACATGTGTATTTTAATATTACCAATTATAATATTATTATATAATGAAGAGATAATATTAACATAATAATTATATAGGTACCTCTGATAACTTTGCTATATATATAATATATACATTGTAAAAAATAAGTGCTTTCATTATTTGTCACATTAGAGAAGTTGCAACTCTGCAGAAAAGTTTTGTAAATAAATACCAAAATGTTGAGGACGAAGTATTGGATTATGGATCTAGGTATACAGATCATTGTGTATTCCTATATTATCGTTGGCTGAAACTTTACTTCAGATAAAAACTTGACTATAATAGTTACGGTTAAAGTCGAACGACAAATAAAAATTTAAGGAAATGTTCTTCTACAAAACGTATGTTCACTATTATCTTCTAACACGATCACCACCAAATATTTATCCGGCCTCGGTTTCCCACAACTTCTGAACTTTTCTTGGGCTAAGACAACTTCGCGCCCACATTTGAATTCAAATCACACGGCGGCAGCAGCGGGTCCATATAATATAGAGATGGGTCCGGAGATAGAAAGTTAATGCCCCAGTTTAAAAACCCATCATGCCCGAGTCTTGGGACTTATCATTCGGTCACGAGGGCTCGTGAACCGGCTGGGTCGGGTATAGCCTTCTACCTAATTCACCAAGACATAATGGACACGCTCAGGAGGTATGATGTCGACGGAAGTTTCAGTGAAATGAAATTGCCCACGCAAGGGGGTAAATTAAACGAGTCGTTTGCTTATTTAAATCGAAATTAGAAATAACTTATTTGAGGAAAACAAATTTTATATGAAAATTTAATTGTAGATTAGGCCCGGGTCTGCGGGGGGGAGCGGCGCACGAAGAAGTGAGCCGAATTATACACATTTGACCTCATTAGTCCTGTACCCCAAGAATTCTTCAGAGGATTTTTTTTCGAATTCGGAGGAGATGTATAGGCTAATGTGGAGGCTCATATTTTTTAGATATTTTCGGGAAAAACCTCTTACGAAAAGTTTCAAAATGTGACCCTAATGTCATATTTTTGTGTTTGCTACCTTAATAGTCTGCTTTTGCCAAAGTATAGATATGATGCCAGTATGTCATAAATAAAACTAATGTCGCGTCAGGAATTCTGAATAAAATAGATACAGTGACTTAATTTCAGTTTTATTAATAATACCTATCTCAGAAACGACTAACGACATTTTATACATTATCCACTGCCTTCGCCAGTGACGTGCGGGAAGGTAGGTCACTTCATTCAAGAATAATTTCAACATCAATGATTTTTTTTTGTAAAATATACATAATTTTGGATTGCCAATTCATTTCTCCATAAGAAGGCCCTCTTGTCAATTTTCCCTAAAAAAATGATAACTTGGGGAATGGGTTCACGTATTTAGAACCAACGCATTTTAGGACCTTCGTTTATTAGCACTTATTCCTCGTTCGATAAATGAAAATCAATTTCCAAATTTGAAAAAAATACTAAATTATTTTACTAAGATAATAAAGAATTCACAAATCTTGTATTAATTTCCCCTCATTCCCCGACCCCCAAGTTATCAACTTTAATTTGCTTAGTTTTGCTCAATGCTCAGTAAATTTTCTACCATCAGTTTTATTTATCAAATTTCCAACTAGGACACTCTGTATAGCTTAAATTCCTTTTGTAAATTATTGCCATTCTTACATTTATCGGTAATTATTTGCTTTCTTTCTAGCTAAACTACGTTTAGCAGGTGACAATAATTAGGAAATTTAAAAAGTGTAATAGTATTATATATTATAATATTTTATTATACAGGGTGAGTCACATCTAAAGGCAGAGCCGAATACACAAGAAATAATTCGTTAAAATAAGCACATATGCTTAATAAACATTAGCTCAAAAACGCTTGGTACTCCATATACAGAGTGTTGAAATTTTTCCAAAAATAATATATTATTTTAATTTCTTTCGAGCCCCAAGACGAATAATTCCAACCAAATTTTGTACACATTATGCATTGGTGGGTTGCCATTTTATGCAATAATTTGGCTCCGTTCAGATAACCAGCAGCGTAGATACAAATAGTTGCTCTAAATAATTGTAATTTTGTTTTTTTTTTAAACTACTGCGAAGGTGAATATGCTGTTATTTAAAATAAAGTACCTACTTAAATAACAGAAAACCCATAACATAAGTAAATATTATATCGCCATATTCCATGTTCCTAAATTTATAAGGCATATTTGCAAACGTAGTACACAACAACAAACTAATTTTACACTTAAAAAAAAATAATCAATACTCGTTCTTCATGGATAACTCGATACGGACAAAATCAAATTTCAGTTTACTTGTTTAAAAATAATAAATATCAAAATAAACGAAAAATGTTTTTAGAAAAACTTTTAAAGAAAGGACAGTGTACGGTCAAATTAGAAAATGCATTAAGCAATGTTGTTAAGCAATGGTGTTGCCACCTTAAACAATACAATGTTATTTATTATATTTTAAATGCCAGCATAATCAATCACAATAATCACCTTCGCAGTAGTTTAAAAAATCCGAAATTACGAAAAAACTGTACCAGATATAAAAAAATACCAAGAAACGCTTTATGTTCCAAATTGAATGGGCTATCCAAAAAAGGAAAAATTCTTCGTTTTTCACAGGACCCTACTACTTTTTTACAATTATTTAGATTAACTATTTGTATCTACGCCGCTGGTTATCTAAATCACGCCAAATTATTGCACAAAATGGCAACCCACCAATGAATAATGTGTACAAAATTTAGTTGAAATTCCTAAACGGGCTCGAAATAAATTAAAAAAATATACCTAATATTTTTTGAAAAATTTCAACCCGCTGTATATGGAGAACCAAACGTTTTTAAGCTAATGTTTATTAAGCGTATGTGCTTATTTTAGTGAATTTTACCTTGTGTTTCGACTCTGCCTTTAGATGTGCGACTCACCCTGTACATATAGACATTATAATATTTTTTAAATGTTTATTTAGGTTTTTAATATTTGCTTTTACTCTCTTTTGCCTTCAAATTCACACCTCTGCGTACATTAAAATGAAAGTCTCTTCAAGATCTTCAAATGATAACCTTTACATCTCTAACTATACGAAATCTAAATAAATAACCCTATTAAGAGTTCCTTAGACAACCACAGGTTTCCCACAGAAAAAAAAGTAGAGTTATAATAATGTAGGGTTGAAGCTCAAATAAATGATCGTTATAATCGTCAAAGCATGATGTATTTTGGCGAAAGGTACACTTCATAACGTTAAGCCATTCTCGAGAAGACCATGACCAACAATTTTGTGTTTAACTCTGCGCCCCCTATTAAAACCCTAGCAAGATATTATCTGAAGGGAATTTTCGCAAAATTAGATTATATAAAATCAAATATATTGTATGTAATCAAAATCGGCAGCCAGGACATTTTGCTTACCAAGGAGACCTGAATGGGAATAATGCGTTGAAATAAAGATAAATAATGTAAGATTATTTTTTTCTGGGCCTCGCTTTATACAATGATCCCCATATCGAAATCGTTGAAACATACCTAAATAATATAAAAATTAGATATTTGGTTGGGCGAAACAAAGTGGTCTATCTTGGAATGGAGATCGCTGAAATTTCAGAAGATGGTATTTTTCCGAAACCGGTAAACTCTTAACCTTTATTTTTTCATATTGTGGTTCCCGAGACTTTGAAATTTCACCCATCCCCAATAAGTATCTTGTATCTTCTCTAAAATGCAAAGATAGTCCTCAACTCGGTGTCCAGTAATATTTTGGCTTCACTGAGTTTATGTCATTCACAATACAAATTATTTATGCATCGATGCCTTTAGGGAAGCATCTTCTTATATCATTACCGTTATACCTACATAACAATATATCGAGGAAGTATTAAAAGCATATTCATACCTCTTGCCATTTTTCATAATCCCATCAAAGATGCCTCTCACAATTAATAATAACTGATCAGTGCGACCTGTATGAACTCGCGCGAGGTACTCCTCCCACCAACATAAAGTCTCGCAATACATAAACTTTTGAATGGCGCACAAAAGCCCATCCCAGGACTGCATCTCTTTAGAGCCATCTGATGTGAATTCGCAAATCATTATTTAATGCAATGGAATGGCATTTTTAACCAGCCATATTAGGGAAGAATAGAGTGGGCTGATAGCTTTGAAATTAGCTATTATGCTTCGCAATTGTAAATAATTGCAGAGAAAATAAGAAGACAAATAAGATGCAGAGATATACACCTAGAAGGGTGGATGGATACAGGTACCTATATGTGCACACAAAGGTCTTCTATAGTTTTGGAACACAGGAGTAAATTATTATAAGGTTATTTTTTTCTTCTGTTGAATTAAGTCGTTTAATATTAATTCTACCTACTGTACTCCATATTAGATAGCGAAATGTAAATAGTTTATTCAAATATAGGAACCAAGAAACTTACTATGTGTCCAATTAAAGGACATTGGTATACGGTAAATCTGTTTTGTTTGATGTTATGTACCGACTAGGAATGAAAGAGTGTAAATAAATGCCGAATAATTGATAACTATTATTGAAAGGAATCTAGATAGAGAAAGTGGCAGACAAACTTGAGTGAGTGAAACAACAAATAAATCAGGACAGAGGACAACCAAATAACACAGAAATACGCGAAACATGTTTTTTGGGTAAACAATCAGATTCCCCTTTCGTTTATGTTGTTTTTTAATTTCAATTTATCGTGCAATATTATTAATATTCGTTCTTTAAAATACAATATAGTTTTGTGCGTGTGTTTGTTTCTTCGTGTCAGTTCAAATTTCAATCATTAAATTTGATTGACCCATACAAGATATTGACCATAAGAAAACATTTAGCAGGGCAGCTAAACGTCGAATCTCGCCTTAATATGGACACACCGTTCAAAAGCACCAAATTATGTTTTTCAACTACATAGCATTTACCACGCTCTGCTACTGGTAAAAATACCAGACTTATCAGCAGGAATCACCCGTATAAAATTCAAAGGTTTTTATGCTTTTCCAAGTAACTTCATTTATACCATACCTACTTTGTTCTGGTGAGAGCACTAGGCTGGACGATTACTCTTGAAATGTCTTATAATTGTAATATTCGGTTGGTACGTTTGAACTACTTTTGATATATACAGATACAGAGCACTAAGCTGGACAATCACTCTTGAAATTTCTTATAAATGTAATATTCGGCTGGTATGTTTCAACTACTTTTGATATACCAGAATATGTATATTCTAAATTCTACATATCGATACACGCATGCAAGAGTATCGCAAGTGACATTTTTGAGATTTTCACTTTTTCGCTTTTCTCGGGTCTAGTCACGGGACAATTTTGGATAAAAATACAAAACTATTCAATTTTGAATTATTTTCCCAAAATTTTTTGTGTCATCCTATTGTATCTGACAAAATTGACGTTTTCAGCGGTAAAAACCTAGTAAACATAATTACAATAACAATAATTCTCACCCTCACAATACTCCAAACTAGGAGTACCCCAGAAGCAACCACATGCTTGTGCGGGGGCAATTACTACTATTTTGTCTTCGTTGCCATTTGCGGCTAGGGCCGACTTTTTTCCCGATAGAACTAGGATAGCATTCGCTCAAATACTGCGGAAAACCCTCGAAAACCGTAGTAATCCCAGTGAGGGTTGGACAATTAGTAAATCACACGGATAAAGCTATTTAGGAGCAATACCGTGAACCCACATTTGTCCAGCGCTCTTGGCCATAGCGGTGTTTTTCTTGCATGCGACTGCCTCGAACCAAGGTCGATCGAAGGCAGAAAAACATGCAGTCTAAAAAGTCAGCGCCGGTACGAGCGACGCCACCGCGGCCCCCCAATTCCAAGAGTCTTTATAATTTACGTTGTAAAGACAGTTACAATTTTGGATTTCCATTAGTTCGACTGTTAAAACATTGTAACGCTATATTTTTGTCTGGAAAAAGGAAGTTTTTTAAAGGTAGTGGCATTTACAATGTTCTTACGAAGTTTTATTGAGACACGATAGGTTTACAATTATAATACTTGTTATAGACTAAAGAAGTCAATTTTTCCATTTTTACCTGTTTTACAATTATTTACTGCAGCCATTTAATTTTTTCATCTGTATGTTAAATCAAACGAATATGGTCTGTTTTAAGAAAGCCACAAAAACAGGTGTTACAATGTTTTTGCACGGAAATTGTTTAAAATCAAATACATTGTAACTTCTAATATTTAAAATTGTACCATGGAAAAACATTGTAAAGGACTGTGCAATGTTTCTACCGTAAAATTGATGAGATTTTTGGAATTGGAAGTACAAAAAAAAGTAGAAAAATTCTCTTGTTCGAAAAAGTAACTAGGTACCTACAATAGTAGTTAATACCCACTCATCTAAAAACCTTCTATTGAAAAAAATACAAAACAATATCCATTAGTTAAAAATATATTATCATTTTTAATAGCCAAAGTTTTTAAACCTCTCTCCTGAAAACTAGACATTTGTCAGTTATAATGTTTTTGCATGCGCATAATGTGCAGATCGGAACCGGGCCAATGCGGGCGCCCGCCCCGAGCGCCCAGCGGATAAACCAGTATCTACTGTTGTCATCGTTTGATTGGAATACAATCCAAGAACAATTCTCGAAAAAATCAGCTCGTCCGCAATAGTTTTTATTGAGAATTAATATTAATATACACACGTAACATAATAATAATCGCTACCGAGTGTTGAACAAAACAACTCTGTGACTCTGTTGTGTCTGGAAATGTCGGAATACTCGGCCGGCGAGCGGTGTCGCGTTTGTCACAAGAAATACTTGAGTGTTAGGCTGATGTAGCAAGGAATATATTTAAAGGAGACGCAATCACGATTGCCTGCATTTTTAATAAAAATGTTTTCGCCTTTTTGGCGATTAAAAAAATATTTATTAAGGGAGAGAAATATTGTCAAGTACGAAAGGAATGTCAAGGATTAGGGGGCCCCTAAACCCGCGGGGCCCCGGGGCGCCGCCCCGAATTGCCCTAGCATAGCTACGCCACTGATTATGGAAACGAACAAAATGGTGCTTACCTAAATGCGAGGTAGAAAGTGAATATAATGTTGCCACAGATACAGTGACTTGAGTATCATGTTCGTAGGTTCTTATATTTGTTTAACAAACATGGTTTAGAAATCAACAGATATCATCAGACTCCTGGAAGGATAATCCGAAAGTCAATAACGTCATATTCGCATCAAGGTCGGGACACACATTTCCGCACCGAGTCCGCGCCGAGTCCGTACCGAGTTTGTTCCGTAGCACGGCCGTGTCACGGAGGCGAATAGTATCATGTAATCATACGCCGTAGTCTTCACATCCCCGCACCGAGCCCGAGCGCGGAGACCGCACCGTGCCCGCACCGTGTGAGATTACAGGTTACAGGTTGAGACACACATAACCGGACCGTGCCAGGGCCGGAACACGGCCGTCGTCCGTTCCTAGCACGGCCCGTTTTGCTTTTAACCTCACATGTCCGTCAGTTTCCTAGAGTCGTCGCCGTGGTTGGGTGTATGCTCAGAGAAATAACTTGATTATTTCTCTGAGGGTGTATGAAAAAAACAATGATCGGAAATTTTCGTAATAATAGTGAATTGGAGATGATTGCTCTGGTGTTATAGAAGAAGAGAAAGAAGTAACTAAAAAGAAGGCTAAAAGAAAATGGGTGCACACTGCCTGGAAAACAAGACCTATTCAAGAAGAATTTAGAAAAATCTTTAGAAAATAACACAATCGCCATTCCAAAAAAAGAGCCTTGTCTGGAACTGATATTGAACTCCCCATTGTTATTGTAGCTGATGAGGTTTTCCCCCTCAAAACTTATGTGATGAGACCATATCCTGGAAGGCATTTGGAAAATGATATTTTTATTAGATGTGAGACCGGACCGTCACCGTGAAAAAGTAAAACAAAACTAACTTGCCCGATCCGGTGACGGCCCGTTCGCGACGTCCGGCCACGTTCCGGTGAAGTGTAAACAAAAGCATTTAATTGCATTGGTTTGCTCACCACCGTTACACGGCCGGCGTCCGGTCCTGGCAAGGTCCGGTAATGTGTGTCTCGACCTTACTTTTGTTTGAATTTTTGACGGAGACGGTCGACTCTCGGTGCACGTTCATCGTCAATTTTCATCATGGAAGGAAAATTAACAAAAATAGACATGGAAAGGCTAATTGAAGAAGTGCGGAAGTATTCCGTTTTATATGATCAGACAAATGAAAAATATAGAAATTCAGAATACAAGGAAAGGGCGTGGAAAAAATTATGTTTCTTCGTTTTTCAGTTGACTTCTTCCTTTTTCATTCTCTTCTTTATCCAACACAATAGCTATAATTGCCAGTTCGGTATTAGAAAAGTGTAAACTGACAAAAATAGTCGAACTAATATGCCACACCACGAACCGATATGCGGCCGTGTATCGGAAATGTGTGGTTTGTAGCTCACAGGGCGAGACACGGCCGTGCTACGGAACAGGATGGGTGCGGACTCGGCGCGGACTCGGTGCAGAACTGTGTGTCCCGACCTTTATTGTTCAGACTACTCATTAGTTTTTGTATGGCATGTAGTCACTTCAATCTAAATTGTACCATTTTAGGAATTAAGTAACACGCCGGGGGAAAGCAGCTTGATCCAAACGTTAATTTTGGAAGCTCCAGTTAAAATTAAGCCGAAAGTTACTAACAGGGATTTCATTTTAACACCTAGTCATCTGTTTTCCACAACGCTCACAAACTTCTATTGTATATTCGCAACCGTAAAGACCCATGCGTCCGAAATGCCGTAATTTTACGTGCGAAGGCATCTAAGCGCACTTACGTTAAATTGACTGTCGGGGTGTTATTCATGGAAGCGGGCGCGCTCCTTTTTACTGCCGCCCGCTGTCCGGTTTGACGGGAAATAGTGGCTTTTCGGGACCCGCAGCTGAATTTATGCCCGCTTCTGGACCGACGAGTCCGCCCGTTCACCCGTAATTTTTTTTGCGAAGGCGCCTATAGCACAAACTGCTGCGTATAGTATAGAATATATGTTATACTCAAAAATTCACCTTAGACGGTCCTCGTGGCAACAGAATGCTGGAAGGTGCAATAGTTTTCGAGTTTTCGGCTCAAAACACTTGTACCTTCTCCCACAGAAACGCTCTGAGCGAACACGTGCGGGCGTGCTCTGCCTACATGCACACGTAATTAGAACCAACCTAGTCTATCACACAAGCGCGACTGAACCCCTCCCTGACGTAGTGGGCACCTATCTCACTAAGAAACCGATGAGAGACCAGGGTAACTTGGTCTAGACCAACAGAGACAGAGCCGGATAATGTAACTCTGTTGAGAAGATCGGCTGTATTCAAGCAAGTCGTTCAAAGGTAGCCGTAATCCCCATAGACAGCACTGTTCCGGGACGTTGATCCCTCATCACTATGGCCGACTGACAGTGCGGTATAGACAATGAGTCTAACAATTAATGAATCGAACTAAGTAATCAAATATTGATCACGGAGTATATAACAAAGATAGTTTACCGGTAGGTGCGGGGCAAAGCCACTGGTCTTGATCGGCAAAGACTTCCGTCACAATTACTGACAACTGGTTTCAATCGTCTCCATGCACGTAGTCAGCTGGATAACCGATAGATAGATGTGACAGCACTGGTTGGAGACGATGATCCCTCATCAGTATAATATGGCTCTTTATAGACCTTTGTTCTGATTTTCAGCAAACGGTTGGTGGGTCCACTTGCCGTCAAGTACGAGGTACGGGATATCTTAATTCATCCCTGTAACGATTCCAGGAATGAATCACACAATTTTGGTGATGCTAAAATGCCTAAAACTTTGATGTAATATTACGTTGTAGCAAGTGCTTAGCGAAAAACGTCAAAGGAGCTAAAAATCCTAAGTGGTCAAATATTTTGACAACTTCAGAACAAATAATCCATTTGTAACATTTTCTCTCACCAGGGTTTACATTAAATTTATATACATCTGAAAGAGTGTGCCAACGCAATCCTAATACCTTAAAAACTGCGTTGTTTTCATAAAATGCAAGATAAGTATTTTGGACAGAATTTGGAATCAACACCAAAAGTTTCCCAAAATTGCTGATCCAATTCCTGAAATCTTTCACCACTGAGCAAATGTTATAAAGTTAATAAATTACACTAAAATATAAATTTTTTTTATTATAGTTCTTTGAAAACACCTTATTTTCATCTGTTTTAGCAATAATGAAAGATGGGGTTTTTCGGGCTAGCGCACGGAAACAGCGCATGGAACTTTCCGTGCGCTGAATAAAAATACAGAATATATGGCTTTAAAATAGAAATATACAACTAAATTTAAGAAACTCTATATATGCTCTCTGATATTTAACATAAACCTATTTTGTATTTTAATTCGTAAGTGTTTCAATATTTAGATACATTTCTGTAATATTTTTGACGTTTTATTCACCTTATCTGACAATAACTAATTTACAACAAAGAACCTTTGAAATAATTTGAGAGTAACCATGGAAACGCATCATACATACCAAACACTATATTGTCTGCATTGTTTATTTTTTGTCAATTAAATTTATTACCGATGCCGATAAAATGTTTTAAGTTTCCGTTTTCAAAGAAGTATAATAAAAAATATCGTTCATTACACGTCCAGAAATAGATTTTTCCGTGCTTGCATGACTTCCCGTGTTCGGCTGCGCCTCACACGGGAATTTGTCACGCGCGCACGGAAAAAATCTTTATTTCCAGACTCGTAATGAAAAATATACTATTACACTGCCTAAACAGCTTAACTGAAAATTTGACAGGTAACAGTGAACATTTTTCCACGGTTGTTTCATTGTCTCACCGTCCAAAGCCTACTTGATGAAAGGGCGCGCTTTCAATTGTGTACAGGGTGTCTCAAACTCGATGCCCCAGGGTTGCTATTGGCTAATAAAAAACGCAAATGAAAATTTCACTTGGGGGTTTTAAATGAGACTACTTTTGAGCCCAAAATTTTATTTTTGGAACTTTTGAAAATGCCTGTAATGACGTCACGTAATATATTTTTCCCAGAAACATACCTGTTTCCTTTTCTATTGTGAAAGAGCGTGTTTTTCTGATAAACTTTCATTAAGAAACTTTTTTCATGTCTCTCTTCGTTTAAAAGATACAAGCAGAAATATGCAAAAAACACGCATATTAAATATATCGGAAAAAATCAAGTTAGCCGTGATTTAATTTGGTCTCCATGGAAAATATTAGGATATTTAAAGACTTACGAACTACCTACTTGTTATAAAAATATAATACTATGAAATATAGCGGTAATATTTTAAATTTTATAAATAAAAAAACAAACAAAAACATTGCAAGTAACTATTAATAATAAATGAATAAATAACAATTTTAACTATAAATTATTTTCTATGTGCCCCCCATCTTCTAAGAAACACATTTCATATCTTCGCCGAACTTTCTTTGGGTGGCTTTTCTTAAAATTTCCGGGGAAATGTCTTTGCACGCAATTTTAATTTTTTCCTTCAAATGGTCAATATTTTGTGAAGGGGTCTTATATACATTATTTTTGAGAAGTCCCCATAAACAAAAATCTAAAAGGGTCAGGTCTGGAGATTTCCCTGGTCATTTTATTGGACCATTAATCCCTATCCATATATTTCGTCTAAATAATCGCGGACAATACGTGCTGCGTGAGGTGGAGCTCCATCATGTTGAAACCACATTGATCGCCTTAATTGAATAGGCACATCTTCAAGAAGAATTGAAAGTTCATCTCGAAGAAAACTCAGATATCTTTCGCTATTTAAAATTCCTTCATAAAAATAAGGTCCAATTAGATGGCGACCAATGATGCCACACCAGACATTTATACCAAAATGACCTTGATTCCTTTTATAGGATTGACAAGATGAGGGTTTTCTGTTGACCAATAATGTTCATTTCTTCTGTTTGGCATACCATTGCTCACAAAATGGCTTTTGTCTGTCCAAAGAATGTGATTTAAAATGTGCCTGTCAACAATTTCTGGTATTGTTATAATTCGCTTCTCTCTATTCAGTTCCCCTAATTGTTCTAAATAGTGTAACTTGTAGGCGTGATATTTATTGCTCTTCATAATTCTTTGAACTGAGGACTTATCAAAATTTAATTCCCTGCTAGCTTGCCTAATTGAATGTCTGGGATTGTCTTCAAAATATTGCAATACCTGGGCTGTTGCATCATCACTGCGAGTTCTTTTTCGAATTGGTTTATATCTTTTCGATTACAAAATGCACTTTGATTTTCGCGAAGAGTTTTTTCCAGTCTTATAAATTTTTTGTGATCAGGAATTCAGCGGTCTGGATATCTTTCTTGATAAATTCGCACGGCTTTTCTGGCATTTTTTTGGGCTTCCCCGTAAATTAAAATCATATCAACTTTTTCATCATGTGTAGTCATTTTGATTGAAATAAACGATTAAAAATTAATAAATGACTAAATATTTTAAAATTGACAAGTTATTTCACAAACTGCTTTAGTATAGTCAAACTGTCTGTTGTTTTCCATGGAGACCCAATTAAATCACGGCTAACTTGATTTTTTCCGATATATTTAATATGCGTGTTTTTGCATATTTCTGCTTGTATCTTTTAAACGAAGAGAGACATGAAAAAAGTTTCTTAATGAAAGTTTATCAGAAAAACACGCTCTTTCACAATAGAAAAAGAAACAGGTATATTTCTGGGAAAAATATATTTCGTGACGTCATTACAGGCATTTCCAAAAGTTCCAAAAATAAAATTTTGGGCTCAAAAGTAATCCCAAGTAGTCTCATTTGAAACCCCCAAGTGAAATTTTCATTTGCGTTTTTTATTAGCCAATATCGACCCTGGGGCATCGAGTTTGAGACACCCTGTACACATGAAATCATAAAAGCTATTAGTAATTGGTAACTACTTAAGTAGATCATTAAGTGTTATATATTTTTGGAATGGTAATTTTTTTTGCTCTATTAAAAAATGCCAAAATATACTGGGTGTTCCACTTAAAAAAGTTTTTTTTATCAGTAACTCTTAAACCATTGATTTGAAAAAAAAATTAATAGCAGCATTGGATTCTACGTAAAAAAGTGCTTTAGGAATGTTTTTACAGAAACACAAAATTTTCAACCCGAAAAAATTACGGCCATTTTTCGAAAAGCCACATTTTCGAAAAACGACCTGTAACTCAAGAACGGTGACAGATATCGATTTGCGGTTTTCGCCATTAATTTTATAATAAAAATGAGTTTCAGACACCAGTATCAGTTTTCGTCTAGCTCCGTCAAAAATAGGAGTTTCCCTTTAAAAGTGTCCAATTTGGCCCACCCTGTACACAGCTTTATGGTCCTCAGAGACGGAGCAAAACTCACACCAAATGCAATATATCTTCTTTAATAATTTGCTCATCAGTTGATTTTTCCCAACCTAGTTTACTTCCATTTACGCATTCTCCATTATACTCTCAATGCTTGTTGCAACTTTGTCAATTGCCACCAAGTCATTTGCCTTACTACCGGACACGTTGTCGGAAAAGCTGTCAGGTTGTCATGCGCAAAATTATACCTTATGCAATCGAAATAACAACAAAATACCCTTTTGTAATTTAAGACCAATCGCAAAAGAGCACCATTCAACCATGATCTGTTTCAGTAATCCTGTCAGTAGAAATGAGAAGGAAGCTGAGATTGTTTGTTTTGTACGCAATTGGCAAAAGAAAGGCCGAATTGCGTTTAGCAATACAAAATTTAACCTAAACTTATCCTAGAAATCTTGTTATCTTCACTCTGTTCTTCACTATGAACAACATACCTCGGTTCCAACTTTCCATATCCATGTGTGCATAAGTTTCTATATACATTCGTTACTTTTCAAATGAAATAAAATTTTACCACTCTAAAATTATTTTGTATAGACGCAAACAGATGAAGATTTCGCGTATGGTAAATATTAGCGTCCAGTGAAGAAATAACAAAAGGCTCCATGTATAAGAGTCCGGAATCTCAACGCAGATAGATCCCGGTCAATAATAATTATTGCTTTAAGACGACTTGATGCAGTTTCTCGTCGATTAGGTCGTCCTAAAGCAATTGACCGGGACCTAAATATGTACACTTCAACGTAGAAATCTGGCTCGAAATCTCCGCATCAGACGCGCCTCTTATTATTCCTTCCCTCAACGGTATTAGATATACAGGGTGATCAGTTAAGGGCGGCCCTCGGCCATTTCTCGGGAACTATACAACAACATGGTGAATTCGCCCCCTGGCGGTAAACGAAGGAACTTGAAAACATTTTCATTTAAATTGAAAAAACAGCACCTGCTGTTTCAAATTTCTTGTATTTGCCCTTAGTGGGGCGATATCGATTCGCTCTACGGTTAGCCTTTTGCGGTTTCATTCCACCCTTGTCGAATATATATTAAGTTATTTGCCAAAAACACCGCCCCGGAAATGATTCTCGCCAATTCCCTTTATTCCTTTTAACAACGTAATTATCAGGAATATGGGAACACGGTTGACGCCAACGGCTGCGCAAAGCTGGGGTCCAGTTATCGAAATATCGTGTGCACAAGGAATTACCAGGGTACCAAAAAACTCGTTTTTCTTTCTTTCAGGGTGAGATTCAGTTTGATGTTTACGGATTACGAGGTCCAACCAGTGGTGGGGACCTAACAATATAATAAAATACCTGCGATTTTTGTACTTATATTACTTTTTGACTTGTACAAACAAAACTATGTAGTTGGTTTACCAGTTTTTGCAGAAAATTGGCAGAGCAATACTTAGCTTAAATTAAATGTCTAGAATCTTCAGTTTGTTCAGGAGACATATGTTTATATTTACATCGGTAATTTCTAGTGGCCGAGAGAAAATCTAGGAGTTTGGTTTAGCTAATTTTAATTTGTGTTTTTATTGTACTGGAGATTCAAATCTAATGGAACTGATTCGTACTTGTACAGGGTTGGCAGATCGATGCACTATTGGCTCTCATATTATTCGCCATTATCCTGATCCAGTAGCTTAATAACTCAATTGGGAAACTGGTTTAAAATCCCAAGCATTGTACAAGTGAGATACAGAAGCTTAGTATAGAGTCTAATCGCCACAGGTTTTATAATTTCTGCGTAAAAATACATACCAAAATATACCGCGGAGACAAGACCTGGTCTGTATGAGAATTTACCCTTGCCCAATACAATTTTGATCCCTCTGACGAATATATTAATTTATTTGCTGAAAGACGTAAACCCTGGTATAGCGGTCTCGTTGGTAACGAAGTTCAAAATTCCTTTTATTCCCTTTAAAGTAGTTACGGGAAATAGGAACACGAGCGGGCAAAGCTGGGCCTCGCTACCGAAATATCGCGGGCTCAAAGAATTAACAAAGTTCCGCAAATAGCAAACTCGTTTGTGTTTGAGATTACATGCCCTTTGGCATTACCGGGCCTGCAGCAACCAATGGATATATTCAGGAATAGAAAAACAGTACGAACCAATAACAGAGGCTTGTGATAATAGCAAAAGGCTTCGGGGGTTTATCGAATGCCTTTTTTCTTTAACATGATATTCTTAAATATGTCATGGTTTGCCTAGCAGATCAAGTTACAAAGTTTTGATCTTCCTTTAATTTCTTAAAGCTTAATATAACGTGGCATCAGCTCTAGCAAGGTGTAAGCTCAGTTCTCAGAGAAAGGTCAAGTTTGTCCCCGAGATTACAAAACATATACAGTGTGTTTCTCTTTAAAACGGACAATTCCGTATTTTTCGAAATTTTGGCCGATTTTCAAAATTCTTTTTTTAACATATTGTACTCAAAGGGCTCTATTTTTTGGAGTAGGTACAAGTTTTTGATATACAATATACAATCATTCCATGGCCTACTGCAATTAAACGAAGACCCCAAAAATCACGAAATCGTCTTAGGCATTTTTTGTTTTAAAAAACGATTAGTCAAATTCAGCTTAGCTCAGATCCCTATTTCCGCAGTTTCATTATTCTACCACTTACAGAAAATAGGGCCAAATTTCGAAAAAATTGCACTTTTAGGAGTGCCCTGTATAAAACAAGTGTGAATGTTTTTTCAAGAATCGAAACGGCCTTGCCCAAGGTAATATTGCAAACGGTTTGATATTTCTACCTCATACAGGGTGTTCGGAAAGAAATAGTCAATTTGCCCAAAATTTTTATTTATTGTAGTAAAATCAAAACTTTTTCTAAATTTTGATAGCTTCTACTAATCCTCCTTGTAACTGTACACATTTTTCCAACCTTTTTTTGCAATTAGCAGCAACCCTCTGCAGCTGTTCTTCTGAAATCGAACGACACACATCTCCAATTATATTTCTTAAGTCGTCAAGGTTAGTGGGACGAACAGCATAAACTTTTTCTTTCACAACACCCCACAGGAAAAAATCGAGGGGTGTTAGATTGGGAGATGTTGGGGGCCATCTAATAAGGGGGTTATTACGGCCGATCCATTTTCTTGGAAATTTTCTGTCAAGCCATTCTCTCACTATTGCCGCATTGTGCATTGGAGCACCGTCTAATTGAAAAATCATGTCCCTACGCTCTGCTATTGGCAAAAGTTCCAATTCATCCCACAACTCATCAGTATTTAAAAAACTCAAGAAACTATGTGAGTTCATGTTCTTTTCAAAGAAAAATGGTCCTATTATTCTATTATAAACAATTCCACACCATACATTTATTATATAAGAATATTGCCTTTTGCAATTGATTATCCAATTAGGATTTTTTTCCGACCAGTATATATCTGCAGTTCTGCGATGATACTACGGAATTAGTGGTGAAAGTCTCTCTGACGCCAGAGGCCTCGTCAACTAAATTCCAGATGAGTCATAAAAAGTCGAACTTCAGTGTCTTGGTACATAAATAACTATTAGGTACGACAGTAAATAAAAACAAATTTGGGCAAATCGACTATTTCTTTCCGAACACCCTGTATGAGGTAGACATACCAAACCATTTGCAATATTACCTTGGTCAAGGCCCTTTCGATTCGTGAAAAAACATTTACAAAATAAGGTCCTTGTTTTATACAGGGCACTCCTAAAAGTGCAATTTTTTCGAAATTTGGCCCTATTTATGAACACCCTGTAAGTGCTAGAACTGCGGAAATAGGGATCTGAGCTAAGGTGAATTCGATGGCACTAAACATTTTTTAAAACAAAAAATGCCTAACACGATTTCGTGATTTTTGGAGTCTTCGTTTAATTGCAGTAGGCCATTGAATGATCGTATATCAAAAATAGAGCTCTTTGAGTACAATATGTTAAAAAAATAATTTTGAAAATCGACCAAAATTTCGAAAAATACGGAATTGTCCGTTTTAAACTGAAACACACTGTATACACTTTTTATATCTGTTAATTCGACAGATCGAATTTTGAAGGCATATAAATACACTCAAACTAGGTATCATTTTCGAGTTTTGAAGGCATATAAATACAATCAAGCTATTAGAAAAAAGATTAATAGATTTCGCTTATTCCATTATATTATTGACGAACTATAGACTAGACCAGGTCTGGTATAGAAATATTTGGAGTTGAAGGAATTACCGAGTTTCGAAATAGGATATTCGCGTTGGAGATTCGATGCTCTTTGGTATTCCTTTGTGGGCGGCAATTAAATTATTCCGGGGCCTGGAAAACGGCACAACTTCCGGTGGTGGTGGCACCCAAACAATAAATATAAAAACGGTCGATTTCTCTGTTTCCATTTTATCCAGGTTTTGTGTTTTTAAGTATTCTGAACCAGTTTTCGGGCAAGTAAGAAAGATACCTGGGAACTTAGTCGTGTTCTGTATCTACAGACTTTCCATTCTATATTATTCATAAGTTGTCTGAGTTTTATGGTTACTCTAACCCAACCTTTTCGGGTCCGACTGGTGGACTGCTTGAATCTCGCATGTTCCTTGAACTCGCATTCGATATGGAGCAACTACTCGCAAAAAATGTTCTTATAGAGAAGCCCGTTTAAAGTCAAGGGCGGTTGGTAATTATAGGTCCTGCACTCAAATATAAAGGTTATCCTTCCAGTAGGCCCAAAAGGCAATGAACACAAAAAAGTAATTTCCACCTTCCTCCGCACAAGCATATATGGTTGATTCTGGAATGCTTCTAGTTTAGGGTATTGTGAGGGTGAGAATTTTTAGTATTAGTAGCGTTAACATTTCGTTACGTATGGTGTTATAGCTTAATTAGCACTGTCAGAGCCTGCAGCTGCGGTTGACGTGATCATGGCATCCAAGTTAGCCAACCTTTGGATCACACCCAACTGGATTACAGTTCCTATCTTAGACAATAATTGAGTATAGGATGGCCTTAGCATGGAAGATATGTGGCTGAAGCCATACGGGAAGGTTGACATCATTGGAGCAGCATCGTTTGAGTGGCATTTTTCTTTGGATTTGCGATTTTTAGTACAATAAATTAAGAATGTTATAGGTAGATCCGATTCAATTGTCTAAGATTACCAACACCGTCGTGAAGTTTTGAATTAAACTTCAGAGACTTGTGTCTACCAAGTATCTGTTATCGTCGTGGCTCTCGAAATTGTTTCAGATTATGATTTTGGCATCATTTATACCTACATTTTTCTAGTGTGGGTTTATTCTATCAACCAGAATATCTTTTTCAAATTAAACAAAACTATAATCGCTTCCCAATGCATCCGACTTTTAAGGGGTATCTTACGTAAAATTGCAGATGGTATAAAAAGAATCACAATATCTATAGAGCGTGTCACCGTTGTAAACCACAATTTTCAAATAAACGCCAGAAAATTTTATTTTGTGCAAAAAATGCATGTGAATTCGGGACCGGAAATTTTTATTAAAAAAGATGCAAAAGACAAGATTAAAACATATTTTATTAAAAAACTGTTTGAAAAATAAATAAAAATCAAATTCTCTATTCTCTATTTAAAAATTGTGCATGGTTTACAACTGAGACACTCTGTATAATAATATCGTTATCACGATAAAAACACTAGCCGTATAAAGCTATATCATTCAAACCCCACAATTTGGCTGCTAATTGCATGCCATCAAGGCAAAGAATTCGAGCAAAAAAATTAGATCCACCGCAGACCCCAATTAATAATAATTAAGGGGCTTCCGTTTTTTCATGAACCATCAAAAGTGTATCAATTAAAATATTATTCCACGAGAAGATCCCTTAATGCCTTCTAAATGGCACCGCATAATCGCTATCTGTGTATGTGCGGCATTCCCTATATTGTGCTTTTATGCTAATGGCCCCGGCTTAATGCGTCTTCTTCTCCGTGTTGCGCGGGTCGCCGGCAGATGCCCGATATAATGGCGTTTCTTAATTATTCCAGATAAAAAAAATGGAATTCGGTAATTAGGCCGCACGATGCACCGGCTACCGTTGGTCCCGGCAAGAATCCTTATGGAGTAGTTTTTACAGGCGGGCATTCCTCTTCGTTTATGGCGTATGCAACGTCAGTTGCGCGTAGTAAGTTTCCTGTATGTATGGGACACGAATGAATCCATAAAAGTCGAGGCAAAATCGTTTGCTATAGGTACTGTATAGAGGTTATCCAACAATATTGGACAGCGTCTCAAGAGGCGACCCGTGTCAAGATGAGGCTTTTTAGAAAGGTGGACACCAAAATAAAATTGTAACTTTATTCTGTGTATGTATTGGTTCATTGATATTTGGATGACCTTTCTATCACATCAGTCCATTCCGTTTTTACACAAGTTAACTGATAGGTAGGTACATATTCAGCGTGTCTCACAACAACCTTATAAATAACTTCTCCGACCAGAAAGAAATTTCTACAGAAGGTAGATGGCATTGTTGCAAAAAATTAGTTGTCTCTATATGAAAGTCAAAGCCACCTGCGATGCTTCAATCGAAGTTAAAAACCCGAAAGCCATATTAGGCTTTTTTTTTTCATAAATATTACTAAAAAAAGTTGTTCGAAATCGATCCGGCACCCTAAATCCAAAATTTTGTCAAAATAAAAAATATTAATTAAATACTTAATTTAAAAAAATAAAATTTGTTTTGAAGCAATTAATTTTATTTTAAAATGATTATGGATTATGGAAATTATTAAATTGCTATTTTTGGACTTTAATTTTTTTATTTACCTAATATTTTTTGATTTTGATAAAATTTTGGATTTAGGGTTCTGGATCGATTCTGAACAACTTCCTTTAGTAAATTTTTTTGAAAAAAAAAGCCTAATATGATTTTCGAATTTTTAGCCTCGATTGCGGCATCGCAGGTGGCTTTGACATTGGAGTAATAGCCAACTAGTTTTTTGGAAATAAGTAGGCAACAGTGCCATCTATCTTTGACAAAAATTTTGTTCTGGTCGATTAAAAATTAAAGAAGTTAGTTGTTTCACTCTTAAGTGAGATACCTTAAAATATTTAACCTTCAAATGTGCAACCAGAACTTTCCACTTGCTTTTTTCACTGCATATTACACACCTTTTCCTACATGACAGTTGATACCGTCGAATTAATAAGTATTATAGAAGTCGCACAAGGGACGCAGCCAACTCTAGAGAGGAGTAGGTTTCAACTTGATAATAAGTAAGACAACGTATAAAAACTATTCAATATAAAAGTTGTGGAGTTTCCACAGGGCTATTATTTTCGAAATCCCCTTGTTGATAACCGAAACTGAATCACCCTGTATATAACACGACGAAAGATACGCAGTTGGAGGAATCTTTGAGCCATCGGATACTGCTGATAGGTATACCCAGTATAGGTATCATAATACATTTTATTTTTCAAATAACCCAAGTATTTGATGTACTATAAAAATGGCTGGAATTCTTTGTCGAATTGAACAATTGACAGCTATTTCAAATTGATTTACAATTTTGAAAGTGACTATATCTTCGCCTAGTAATTACAGTTGATCAGCGCAGAATCACCTAACATCCTGTACGTTTTGAGCTACATATCTCAATCGTACAATCGAAATAACTGTGTAGATACACCTAATTACTTTTGCAAAATATCATATTGTTATACGTAGAATATCACTTAGAAACTACATTCAGCTACACGAAAACAATTACCATATTCCAAGAATTGACTGTTTCCGATTCGATTCCATGTATATCTCGCATCATAAACGATAAGTTTCCCCCCGGCTCCCAATTCAAGCAAAGTAATTTTCCTTGTTAGCATCCGGGCCCGAGTTTCCATCCCCTGCCGCGTCGTTCCCCCCCCCCCCCCCACGCCTCCGCACACTCTATCTCACCCCATAAAAAATAAAAGTGCCGCCCCTTCCCCAACACAAACGTATCGCAAATATTGGCCTTTATCGGGGCAGGGCAATAAATACGCAGAGGCAATTACTTTTTCAGTTGTACTTTTGAGTTATTGGGGCAGATAGAAACGGACAGATAGGGTGGGAATTTATTCTGGGGAATGTAGCGATTCTTAATGTAAAGATAAGGCAGGTAATTGAGATTTAATACTTGGTGTTGTGGAAGCGCATGAAATTCTTGGGGCTAGGGAGCGGAGCACTTTTGATATAGATACATAACCTTTTTTCTCAACTTGTACTTTTTTCTTTAATTTTGAAGGTATCTACTTGGCTGATTTTTTTATGTGATAGCCTTGGGTAAAATATACCCGTGGTTGTTTTCAAATTTTTTTGAATCTCGATTTTTCTAAAAAATAAAAATATCTTCATAAAAATCAGCACTTTTCGTAAGATCCCGCAAAACAGAACAATGACCAACTCTAATTTAAGTAGACCACACATGCGAAGGGTAAAGACCTACATTCTAAACATGGGTATAAATTTGTTTGTCAATAAATGTCCTTAATCCTAAAATAAGGGAATTTACATAATTACAAGCTTTTTATACCAGTCCGATAGACAGGATGATTTTTTTAGGTCTATCACCGCGATTTTCTCGCTCATTTTGCGGCCTACAAAAAAAAACGTAAGAAACAAAAATGTGGCAATTTTGGACAGCTAAGTGGTGCTGCGAAATAAATCGGCATCCATGGCCAACTTGTCGCGCATTATTAAAAAAACCTCAAATTGAGCAAAACTATTAATGGCCGTGGAATGTTTATTTTAAGAGACAGAGGAAAACTTTTATATTGAAAATTGATGGCACCGAGAAGCTTTATCCACCCAGGTGCTCAGATAGTTTCAGCAAATTACACAGGGTCTTCAGCTCTCTTGAGACCATGAAAATTTTTGTCCATTTTAGATTTTTTTTAGTACACCGAGAAAAGTTGGGTATGGAGGCCCATTCATTTTTTAATGTAATTTTTCTGTGCGGCCCAAAATAAGCGAGGAAATCGCTTAATAAGAAATAAACAAAAAAAAATTCATAGCCTCAAGAGAGCCGAAGACCCTGTATAATTTTCTGAAACTATCTGAGTACCCCCTTTGCATAAAGCTTCTTAGTGCCATCAATTTTCAATATAAAAGTTTTTCTCTGTCTCTTAAAATAAACATTCCACGGCCATTAATAGTTTTGCTCAATTTGAGGTTTTTTTTAATATTGCGCGACAAGTTGGCCATGGATGCCGATTTCTTTTGCAGCATCACTTAGCTGTCCAAAATTGACATATTTTTGTTTCTTACGTTTTTTTTGTAGGCCGCAGAATGAGCGAGAAAATCGCGGTGGTAGACCTAAAAAAATCATCCTGTATACACTGTGTCCCGGATAAGAATGAACAGCATGGGGATATTGCAAACGGTGAGAGATAGAGCAACGGTTAAACGGAGAAAAAGTTGCGCAATTTCAAGGTCAATAAAATGGAATAAACAGATTTCTAATATTTTTTTTCGTTTTTGAGTTATTTTGAAAAAAGTAAAATTTTGCGTTTTGATTTTATTTTTTTCTGAAGTTGTTATCACATATAGAAAAAAAAGAAGAACACTTTCTTATGGCACTTTTTAACGGGCTTTAAGATGGCGTTTTTAGATTTGTTCTACAACGTTTCGTTTTTGAGAAACCATCTTCAACTTTATTTTTTTAAATACGGACCTGTTTTTTTTGCACATTTTGAAGCACTTTTCATTGCAAATACCATGATGTGTGACACAAAATATTTTTAAAATGTTTTGAGTCAATTATACTGAAAATTCCTTTTTTTCCATTAATTTTTTTCTAATGCGGCCCTGTATTTAATAATAAGAAGTCTAAATATTAATCAGTATTGTCAACAATAATTTAACTTGCAACTTATCTTTCAAAACCAAAAAAAGGACGGCAAAGACTAATAACAGTCACATACGATAATAAAAAATTAATAAAAAACCTCCACCTAGAAGGCTTTGAAACAACGAAACCAACCCCTTGTCATTAATGTCATAACTCCCATTGTATCATTTAGTTAACAATTTGTATTATTAGAAATGGAGGGTGCTTTTTCAAATGACTACAAATTTAACATGTCAGCATGTTATATCTTGTGTCACAGAAATAGTGTAGAGACCGAACGAATGTATTGTTGCAATTAATATGGCACAATTAGAAAAAGCGAAGAATTTACTCCAAAACACAATGCGACACTGTTTGTACAACAGAGGAAAACACTTACCAGACAGGGCCGTTTTTAAAAATGTTAAGTTTTCGAAGTCAAACTAAACTGTAAGTTAAATTGTTGTCAATACTGATTAATATTTAGACTTCTTATTATTAAATACAGGGCCGCAATAGAAAAAAATGAATGGGAAAAAAGGAATTTTCGGCATAATTGACTCAAAACATTTAAAAAATATTTCGTGTCATACATCATGGTATTTGCAATGAAAAGTGCTTTCAAAATTTGCAAAAAAAAATCCAGGTCCGTATTTAAAAAAATTAAGATGGTTCTCAAAAACGAAAAGTTGTAGAACAAATCTAGAAACTCCATCTTATATCCCGTTAAAAAAGAAAGTGTTTTTCTTTTTTTTATATCTGTGATAACAACTTAAATAAAATCGAAAACGCAAAATTTTACTTATTGTTTCAAAATAACTCAAAAACGAAAAAAGATACTAGAAATCTGTGTTTGCCATTTTATTGACCTCAAAAATGCACAACTTTTTCCCCATTTAACCGTTGCCGTATCTCTCACAGTTTGCAATATCCCCATGCTGTTTATTCTTATCCGGGACACAGTGTATTAGGTTAGGTATAATGTGTTCACATATATTTTTACTTCCCCCTTAACATTCATATTTTTTGCTAGAAAAAATATGTTAAATAGAAAATTCGTAGATAGAAACGTGCACTTTTTAACCTTTATGCGAAAATTTATACCGGGCGTCCCACTTAAGTGTAGGTACCTATATGTTTTTTAATGGAACACCCTGTACATTATTAAATTTTCGGAATCTACGCTTCGTTTTGCAGATAAATTGAATACAAGAAAAAATATTGACCTATACTCTTCTTGTAATTCAATTTATCCGCAATCGTCTCTTTTCCGAGATATAGAAAAGATTAAGTTTGAATGTCCTACATTGTAAAAATGGCTAGGGCAAACATATGACATGTATATCGTTGGAATCGGCATGAAGCCTAAATTCGAAAAATACAATAATATACGGGGTGTTTCATTTAAAAAACCACAAGATTGGTTTGCAACACTTAAATGGGACGCCCTGTTTACATTTTCGCAAAACGGTTAAAAAGTGCAGCACGTTTCTATCTACAACTTCTATTTAACAATTTATTTTGGGCGAAAAATAAGAAAGTTAAGGGTTTGTAAAAATATACGTGAACACCCTGTACCCAGGAATTTATTCTCACTTCTCACTGATAAGGCAAATTTGCGATCTAGCATTGACGAATCGCACTGAATACACTGGCAGCATGGAATAATCCATACTACAATCAAGTAACTCTAATACGCCTGGCGCAAATAAAAGCACGTGTTCGAAGTCGTTCCGCGAAATAAGGCGATTGGTCAATAGGCCATAAAATATCAGCCCGTCTAGCAACAGGGATGTACTCGATCGCAAAAAGCATATTTATGCGGTTTTATCTTGTTATTTTCAGCTTTTTAGACACTGCCACAAATAATTTTATCGATGTTTTGAATCATTTTAATTAGGCGAATAATTTTTTTCCGAAATATGTTGACGTAAACAGTTGTAAAAGCAAAATTAAATAAAGGTCGTGCTCAGTGCGGCTCTGGCGAATATCTCAACGCACACGTTCTTATTTACATCACGCGTATAAGAGTTATTTGATTTTAGTATTAGTAGGTTCTTCCATGCTAGCAGGTACCATCAACCAAATGCGACTTGTAAAATTATTTTTTTGTTCATGGTATAAAATGCTTCGTATTTAACTGAACAAAATCTGTAGTAGATGAAAAGGTCTCGATCAGGAAACATTATGGTTCTCTTATGAAATTTTTTCCTAAAGAGACCGAGATCTAATATAGAGATGATTATTTGTTTTTTATTTATTTGGAGAGTGCCGTCTTCCGTCTTGATTTAATAGAGTACTTGACGAAATTTTACAAACTTGATAAAACAATTCCTGGACACTTGCCTAAGACCCTACGATTATTTAAAAAATATATATTTACGTAATTAGCAAGTTATTAGACTTTCCTTGAAATTTGGCGGGAAAGCACTTATGACGTCACAAGTGTTTTATAACGGCAATTTGGCAACATAGCGATACCGCTGAAGTGTTCTGAGACATAACCTTATTCGACAGTGAAAGTTGCAAGGAAAGTTGAAATTTCAACATTCTAACCTCAAACTCCCAGACTTGTGATGCCCCGTGAAACCACTTTTAGCGTTGATTTATTCCTTCCTCCATCGACGATTTTAGTCAAGAAGGTTTTTTTTTTCGTAAATACTTATCGTTTTTCTGTAAATTTTTTTTGGCTAGATTGGGCCTAAAGTCCGGAATTCGGGCTCAGTAGGTACTTCTAAGCACTATGGCGTCTTCATAAACGCGCCTTCAAGATGGTCCCTAGGCCGAGGTTCTCTCTTTATTAATAACTCATAATAATGTATTCTTACTACAACGTAGGTACAAACATTTGCAGTTTTATCCCATGGATTTCGGCAGACGCTAACAGCATCCAATTTCGGCAAATTACGGATTGTCCTTTCAGGGTCCATGTCCATGATACCTTACCTTACACATCTACCTATACCTTACCTTACACATCTATAACTAGGTCCGCAAACAATATATAATAGTAAATATCAATAACAAACTATAATAAACGGCACATATCTTATCTACTAATATTTTGATTTAGCGAGATACGGAATGACAGTTGGCATCACGGGATGTCATCTGCCGATCAGAAAACCATACGTGTTAGAGGACATGTGGATATATGAATATGGTTAGATGCCTAGGTTGTCGGGTAACGTTGCCAAATACGCGAATATTTCCCCCATTATTGGTACCTGAATATTTATAGTAATGTTCCGTATACAGATATTTTAACTAAAGTGTTACGTGGCAGAGATGAAGGATATAGTTTCCAGCGTGTGCAGCATAAACGGACACCATTTTGATATAGAGGAGTCAATATACGGAACATATTCGTAATAAAAAGTCTTTATATGACAAAATTTGTGTGTGCAATTGCGTTAGTTAAAGCTCAAAGATTTCAATACATTAAGTAATAGATATTCATAGGCAAGCTGGAGATACTTGATTAGAAAACTGCAATTTGCCTTTGTTCCACGAATGATTGCAAACGGGCACCGGCAACGTTACAGTTCCGTTTCTCCTGAGAGGCCCAGAGTTGCCACGTTTGGCGTTCTGGACAATAGAACGACGAAACTGTAGGTTTCAGCCTGAACAAAATTGTGCAACTTTGTCTTTAATTATCATAAAAAAATAAGGGTTAAAAGCCGTTGTTTCATTTATTACGTGTTATGTTGGTGCATCTACTGTCAACATACTACAATTTTAGAGTAATTAAAAATATTGTCAAGTACCCTATTAGACGTTCTGGGTGTTTTTCAGAGGTACCTTATCCTATTTTAGGGAGATTTTGTCACAGCAAGGTGAAAAAAGTAGTTTTAATATACCGTCCTTTATTCTTATATATAAACAAATCGGAATAGATTCCAAACGCCGAACCGGCCATAATTAAACCACTAATAAGGATGAGCAGGGGCGTCATCCCAGTCCGAGACCGCGGGCTTTAAATATTCATGAAGCAGTGACCGTTTTCACGGATTTTATACTTCGAAAATTTATTTATATTTGAGTGGAGACAAAGTATGGAGTGATAGTAAAAAATGCGTGGGTGCGGCCGCCTGGCTACCGTTCCCCGACCGTGCTGCTGCAGTAAATAAAGCCATAAATAACGCCTAAGTGGGTGCTTAAGATAAGGCCAGATTTTCGCTGATTTCTTGGGAGTATCGTGGGCGACTAAGCTGATTAAAAGGACGGGCGGCCGGAGCCGAAAATTTGGGTATTATCACGCCGAGAGGGTCGAATAACGTTTTATAGGTGTCTGCAAACTACAGAACACGTTTTGGGTTATAGGATTTACGGTGCGAAAATATCGAGTTAATATAAACATAATAGCCAGATTAGAACGAGGATTAAAATGAAAGTTGCAGACCCAGAGAGATATTTCTAAACAGCTAGTTGCGATTGGATATAGGCATTGTGCAACCTAACAGCAATCTCAAACAACCTGAGGCGTCACCTACTACCAGGCCCACGAAACAGAAGAGTAATGTTTACCTTTTGTTATAAACGTGAATGTTGTTGGCTTTTGCCTCTTATAGACCCAGTTTCTTGATTTTTCCCAATCTATTTTCTAATTGATTTGGCTGCACTGCACCTTGTATCTATCTATACTGGCAAAGACCAATAAGTATGGTAGGAATACGAATATCGAATAAAAAGTTACCTACATCCAGGAACCACAAGCTGTTTCAATATTAGTTATATTAGTTCAGAACAGATTGAGCGGGTGGATAGGACCTTATTTTTTAACCCCTTTGTGGAGGATAATTAGCTGATTATGTTACATAATTAAAAGCTTAAGCCCAAAAAAATCTCAAGGGTTTGATGATATGCCGTCACTTCTGGTAAAGACAATAATTATTGATATTTCTGCGTCTTCTTTAGACCTCGTAAATATATCTTTCAAAACTGGGAAATTTCCGAAGTTGCTGAATTGAAATAAGGTTATTCTCCTCTATAAGAGAAACCATGCACGTTCAGTTGAGAATTATCGTCCAGTTGCATTATCTTCTGTATTTTCAAAGATATTGGAATATTGTTATTTGGACAGGCTTCAAAATTTCCCGAACAAATTCAGTCTATTAAATAAAAAGCAATTTGGATTTAGATCGGGTCTGTCTAATGTTTTGGCTCACATGGAGAAGGAAGATAGTCATGCTGGGGTCTTTTGTGACCTCAGCAGGGCTCCCGATTGCGTTAATCATGATATACAGGGTGATTCAGTTTTAATCTGCAACAGTTCCAACAGGTGATAGAAAACCAAAAAATAACTGCACTTTCTTCTATAAACTATATCATTTTAAGGTCTTATAAAAAAGTTACAGGGTGTTAAAGTTGCAAGAAATATGTGGAATTTATTGAATATTTTACAAACTAGTTGAGATATTTAAGTCATATTTGGTACACGTTATAACGGCATGGGTTAGCATAAAACCTGTTAATATCAAACATCTTGAACAACCAGTGGCGTAGAAATGGGTAATTAGTATACTTTATTTTAGAAAAAAAATAGAACCGCCTTGTATAGCAATAAAATGTATTCAATTTCTTATGTAAATTTTTATTGTAAACAAAAACGTTCTCTTAGCATTTTTTCATATGTGTCATGGTTTCATAGCAAATTTGATTTTTTCGTATTATTTCGGGGTACTTCTGAAAAATTAACTTAAAACTTTTCTCCATAAGTAACACTCAAAGTAGGAAAAATGTGTTTTTTACTTTAAATACAGTAACTTTTCCCAATAAACTTACCCATTCAAGGTTATACTTTTCAAGATACAGAGCGTAACATATAATTGTATCTTCCTTAAATGTTGTAGACCCTGTATCTTTAAAAGTATAGCCTTAAATAGGTGAGTTTATTGGAAAAAAATACTTTATTTCAGGTAGCAAACACATTATTTCTACTTTAAGTGTTACTTATGGAGCAAATTTTTATGGATAATTTTTCAGAAATACCCCGAAATAATACAAAAAATCAAATTTGTCACGAAACCATGACACATGCAAAAAATTACCAAGAGGGCATTTTTGTTTAAAATTACAATCTACATAAGAAATTGAATACATTTTATTGCTATACAATGTGGTTCTATTTTTTTCTAAAAACAATTAAACTAATTACCTACTTCTACGCCACTGGTTGTTCTAGGTGTGTGATATTAACAGGTTTTATGCTAACCTATGCCGTTATAACGTGTACCAAATATGATTTAAATATCTCAACTAGTTTGGTAAATATTCAATAAAGTCCACATATTTCTTAAAATTTTAACACCCTGTAACTTTTTTATAAGGCCTTAAAATGATATAGTTTATAAAAGAAAGTGCGGTTATTTTTTGGTTTTCTATCACCTGTTGAAGTGCCGCAGAATAAAACTGAATCACCTTGTATACTACTGGACGCAAGCTTGAGCGTGATATACATTTGCAGTAGATATCGTCGTTTCTTAAGATCATAAGCAATATGTTTCTTTGGATTTTTCAAATCCAGCTTCTGGTAGATACTGGTGTGGTTGATTCTGAATTCACGCGCACCGCGACACAAAATTGCGTTTTTCATGAAAACGGTTAAGGTTTTCGTATTTTTACAATAGACATTTTTTGTTCAAAATCGAATGTAATTTAATATTCCGCTGTCTAAAATGCAGATTTTTCAACGACAAAAAAGTTTAAAACACTTTTGTTCGAAAGTAACGACGTAGCCAACGCCCTCTAGCGGCTAGAAGAAAGTTGATAGAAAATTCATAATCGCCGTCCCAGAAAACATAAAAGTACCAATTTTCAACTCGATAGCATAAATGTAACCGAAAATAATAATTTTTTTTCTGTTTTTAAAAGAAAACTTTGACGCCCGGTATGTCGAAAACGAAGCGTTTTTGGACAAAATATTATATGAAGAACCCCATTTATTTCTAAAAATACTACTCAAATTTTGAGTATGGCGGTTTAACTTCGACTCACCCGTATATTAATAAAAAGTTTGGGGCCAGAATGTGGCTCATCCAGACTGTATGCAGACGATGCATCTTTAATTATATATATAATAAAAATAACTTCGCTTTAGAAAAATGTTGCAAGGAAAATTTATATAATTCAATCGCTTGGTTCAGTGTAAACTCTTTCTATTTAAACTTGACAAATACAAATTATATTATGTTTTATAACTATAAGAATATAACTGATAGGCCTTTAGATATTTCCGTGCCAAGTTTCTGTTCAGCACCTTGATTATTTTGGGATATTTTGCAATAATTAATTAAAAAAAAAAGAACTTCAACACTCTTTATTTCGGTAAACAAGCGTCTAAGAGAAAAATATTATATACGACAAACTCACATTTTTTAGGTACCCGGCAGGTACCCGTACACGGATTTTTTTAAGTATAAATGGGACACCCTCTCTAAAAAGCATGAAAACTGGTGGCAAAAAACGCCACGTCTTGTTTTCTCCAGAAACATACCATTTTTCTTATGCCGTTTGAAAGTTTGTTTTATTAAAAGTATTTTTTCCAAACCCCATTTTTCTCTCTACTCTGCAGTTAAAAATGTTATACAGTATAGTGTGCCTAGGCAAGTTGGTACCTATCATTTATGGTATTTTTTTATTTTTGCAATATTTGAAAATCCGAGCTCAGAACATAATATTAGTGCATGATTAAAATATTTATTTTAACACAAATAAGGTTATGCTACTGCATCGCCTACCTGTCAAATGTGACATTTTGGAGGAAAATGAGCAAAACATCTTTTTTAACTGAAAATATCGAAAAATCTTTTTAAGAGCAAGTCATTTGTCGTGAAATTTTACATATTATGTGAATTACGACCGCAGGTGCAGGGTAGGTCTTTTCTATTTTATTTCTTTAAGCAGAGGTGACAGCAAGATGGAGTATTTTATTATTGAGCTTAGATTGTTACAAAGATGGTTTTTTATACAAATAAAAATATCATGTCAGCATTTTAAACAATGAACAGTAAAATAATAGACAGATACGTGCTTGACAAAAAAGTAAGCATTTTTTATGCAATGCTACAATTTGTATCCATATATCTAGTGTACAGTTTTTCAAAAAGAAATTCCGAAGTCTTGTTTTTGTCTGAATGCTTTCCTTCTGAAATTAAGTTTCACGCTTCACAAAAATTTAACGTAGTATTTACCAACCTTTGAGAAAAATTTCCCGAAAAAAAAAAAATTGGCAATTCTAGAAACACAAAGAAAAAACTAAACTTTTGAAATTCTTTATGAAAATTATTACTCTTGTCTAAAATTCCACAACAAATACTTTATCTTAAAAACCTTTTTCATTATTTAAAAAAAAAGATTTATAAGGGATACAGGGGCATAACCTTATTTAAGCTAAAATAGGTATTGAAATCATGCACTAACATGTCCTGAAATAAGGTTTCTAAACATTGTAATAATAAAAAATCCCAACTTTCCTGGCCACACTGATATAACTTCTTAACGGCGGAGTATACGGAAAAATAGTATTTGGAAAAAAATACTTAGAATAAAGCGGGCTTTCAAAAGGCGTAATAAAAATGGTATGAGGACGTCGCGATGCCAAATCTCGTTAATTTCTCCGCAAGTTTCACACCTTTTAGTATAATATGTGGCTAGGAATGACAAATGATTCATCTTGCGCGTAGGTAGATAATATTGATGTACAATGACAAAATCACTTAGTAGTGTGATCAATTTAAGCACGCGGTGAGACGCGTTTTTTCCAACCCCCACGCATCGCCGCCATCAGGGCGAAAATAAATATTTGCTCAAAGGGTCGGTGGAATATTGATGGTGTTTCGCTTAATATATTTCCCCGCAGCGGCGGCCGACTGGAAAAACTAGCCCTTAATTTATTATTTTTCATTAGTTCGCAGCCCTTTGACAGCGCCCTTTTGCCCGATGGTTTTTGCTGTGTAGCCCAGCAGTCATTACCGCCGGGGTCCGAATATACGGGGGTTGGGCGAGAACTGCTGTTCGGCTCGGGTCGGGAGAATTTTTTGTTGCCGTCGTTTTGTTAGTGAGATAAAAGAATAAACGAATGGCCTGGCGCGATGACTTTTTTCGATTTCACATGAACGTTTATTAGGACGACAAAGAAGGCTAAGGTAAAAATCGAAACCATTGTTTTATTTGAGGAAAGATTAATTATTGTGTTAATTGTTTAATTTTAAGTTGGGATACAGTTTCAGGTGCGTTACCTTCTTCATTTTGAATATTAGATATGTGGATTTAATTATTACAGGACTAGTAATACTAGTCTAGTACACAGATAGAAATACAATTCTTCATAGAAAAATACTTGTTGTTTGATCAAGAATTATTTGCCAGAAATAATATTTATTTCCGTAAAAACTATGTTATTTAAACGAAGATTTATTTTTTTCAATTAAAAAATAAGTGTTTTTTGGGTAAGGTATTTAATTTGTTTGACACATTATTGTTTAGTGGAAGCATATATTATTTTCCTGAAATAAGGTATTAATTGGTGCAAACAAGAATAATTTTTATTTATTGTTTATACCTTTTGGTTGTTTGGATCAACCACATTGATATTTGGTTTAAATTTGACCTTATTTGAGTTAAATAATACTGCGTACCATTTTATAGCTATCTCACTCCAGAGAATGAAAGATAGAAAGAAAGAGAAAATATGGGAGGCATAGAGGGCGCACTCTAGTGTCGGCGTTCAGCGCTGTTCAGTGTCCGTGAAAGTAGTACCCGTCTGCAGTATCCCTGGAGGTTTTGGGCACACAGTTTTATTATCATTTATAGTTGCCGAGTAGCCGAGTGTAGTGTGGTGTACTGTGTGTAGTGTGTATTGTGTTTTTCAACCTATTTTGTAGGTACACGCATAAACAATAATAGAAACAAATCTCAAAGAACCTAAATATATCATATAGACCACCTCTATGATGGTATGTTGGTATGTTTTGCATAGTTTGTTTTTATACCAAATAAAGTTTATTTTAATTGTATTTAAATAAATATTTTTATAGCATTACAATTTATCGTGTTTTTCTAATCCACTTCCCATCTTTATGAATCGAGTAAATTTAATGTTTTTTATTTGAATGGGCAAAAACTGAAATTTGTAAATAATGATAAAGATAAAGGTTGCTTTACTTTAAATAAATAATATTTTATATGAGTGAATACCCTGAATGGGTAATTCAACCCACCACAGTTGTTTGGCGCAACTTTCTTAATTTTTTAAATAGAATAACTGTTTTTGAACATTATATATTTGTTCCTTCGAAATATATCATTTATTCAATTCAAATCATTTGTATCTCCATGGGATTAAAAATTAATTTCTTCCAAATAATGTTTTATTTGTCCCAAATTAAATGCTGTTTTTAAATTGAAACAAACCAAATATTTTATTCAAAGTCAGTCTAGGGTTCGCCGTATACAAGCATCAAATTTGTTTGAGTTAAATAAATTTTATTTGATTCAAGTATCTCTTTCTATCTGTGTATAGCGTTAAATATTAATTTTTATAGTTTTGGTTTTGTTGGATATGTTAGATACGGTTACCTAAAGTAAGATTAAAGTGGGGTCCCACTTTAACTAAACAAAATCGGATAGAACGCGGTTTACCCGGGTAAAGCCAGAAATGCCTATAATGTCGGTTATATTTCGTACTTTACTCACGCTTCTTGGGTATTTCGCAGTTTACCCGGGTAAACCTAAGTTTAACCGTTAACCTTACTTTACCCGTAACAGATACACGCCAAAATGGCAGAAAAACTCCTATCCCACAATAGTCGACATTTCGACTAAAAGATTAAAATCGACTCGTTTTCTTGAAGTCACGACAGCTATTAAAAATAAGACTTAAATCATTTAGAAAGAAAAACAGGAATCAAAATTATATGAAGAAGATAATGAAAACAGTCTTACTTACATGTAAAAATGAGATTCTTCCTTATCAGAATCAATGTCGAAAGAAAGCATAATTGACTTATTTTTTAAGTTATGACTTTTGTATTTTGAATTTTCTCTTTCCAGTATGGAGTAAAAGATAAATAATGGCAGCACTACACAAATTTATAAATGAATATGTGGAAAATCTATACAGTAGAACCTTACAAAAAAAGGGGCGGGACACAGCAAAAGTACCATTTATGTTTTACTGGATGTGGGTATACGTTAAATTATAAAACCATCGACTGTTAGGCTAGTAGTTAGGCATTTAATGCTGAGACTGGCAGTTCAACAGAATACCCAGGAAAGATTCATGTCTTACGTTAATCTTTATAACAGCAAGAGCCGGTAAGATGTATACCAACGCCATCTAGTTCAACTCTGTCAGAAGCCAAAAACACAGAAAGATTAAGAATTAGGCCGAAAACGACCTAAGTATTAAAATTACAGATACCTATAGGTACCGATCACAACACAAATGAAAGAAGACTGAGTGCACATGTGCCAAGTCTTTTGGCCATTCATCCAGCCGTCTTCTAATACGTAGTAATCAAGTAGGATCTGAACCCCGAGTATACATGTGAAGCTTAAATCATTTAGCCAATAAACAATGATATGATAATTAACTTCCGTACATATACAATACATTATAGTAGGGCTTATGGGAGAAATTATTTTCGGAAACTGATATATTATAGTGAACCAGCATCCAATAGAGGTGTATAGTTCGTGAACGAACTAGTTCAAAAGCTTTATTCCGTCATCACCATCAGCCAGTCATAATCCAGTAGAAAATACTCAGGAACGATTCATGGCTAAAGTTAATCTTTAACCAGCCGGTAAGATGTATACCAGATCTATACTGTTTATTACTGGAGAATGTGCATAGTAAGTATTCCTTACATTTGATACTACCGGTTTATTTAAATCACTATTTTAATAGATTTTAACGTGCCTTAAGATATGGATATATTTACTGTAATAATATAAAACCGCATTTAAATTTTGCATCTTGCAAAATACACTATTAGTGTAAACGCGTATCCCTACAGACAGGGAGACACATAACAAAGTTGATTTTTTACTGGAACCCTCTGTATACACGATGTGGTATCCAAATCGGATCATTTCTCCGAAAGTCGGAATTATGTCGAAAAAAACGGAATATCGCACTTTCCATAAAACTTGGAAGGCTGTTATCTTATGGCATTACTAACCAAGAAATGTTTTATGTAAATTTAAGGTTAACTTGATTTTTTTTAAATACACCGAAAATTATTTGTTCTTATTCTATGGCCGTTTTCTTATAACTGCAGTATTTCCTAATAATGTTACCGCTTTTTTCGACAATTAATAACATCGTAATTAAAGTTAACTAGATCTGTTAAATTGAAGAATATCAATATCTTTCTCACAGTGACAATGTTATACTCGTAATACCTACTGCTAGGTAGATACTACCTATAGTAAAATCGAGCAACTCTTACGCCTGGTGTAAACAAGAGCACGTGAGTTGAAATATTCGCCAGGGCCGCACTGAGGCACGACATTTATTTAATTTTAGTTTTACAATGGTTTACATCAAAATATTTGGGAAAGGAATTATTGGCTTAATTAAAATGGTTCAAAACATCGATAAAATTATTTGTGGCAGTGTCTAAATAGCTGAAAACAACAAAGTAAAACCGCGTAACTACACTTTTGCGATCGAGTACGTCCCTGTTGCCGACTCGGATGAAACTTTATAGCCTACCGACCAATCGCGGATTGCCATTGAACACGTGGTTTTATTTATGCCAGGCGTACGGATTGCTCGATTTTAGTATACAACATAAAGAAATATTTTGAGTCCATGATAATCACGTGGCGGAATGGGTCATAAAAAATAATAACTTGTGTCAAATCTCAAATCGATATAAAATTTACAAAAATAACTCAAATCCTATTTTTGAACCCCCTACGCGTTTTAAGGGAAGCTTTTTTGTAGGTACAGAAAATGTTATAAGTCTGCTTGATTTTCTCTGTTAATCTCATTCCTCGAGTGATGCGACATTTTTATATTTCCTCGTCTAATTTCATCCTACATTTTTCTGGGCCTTTTATATCTGGCTTGCGTTTCACATTAAACGCCCGAGCTGTCATCACACGTGGAGCCTGCATATCTGCAGTAATTCAGTAAATCTCTCCCAATTACAAATGGCGCATAAATTCTAAAAGGTCGGCATTATTTATGATAAATATCTGGATTTTTAATATAACCGCTGGGTATGATGACGGTTTTTAAATTCACACGTCGTAAAAGCCTGCTGCTTTTGATGTCGGCAAAAATATATAAATAATTCTAAAGTTTCTTTTTTAAGTTGAGTGTGGCGCAACGTGCATAGACGTTTTATGTGGACCCTAGAAATTCTTGCGGTCGATTTAATAATTTTTAGTGTTGCTTTCAAAAGTATGGCTTACATGAAATGGGGAGCGTTTCGCTGAAAGCTGAACTATTTAACCTGAGGAAATAGTCCATGTCTTGCAGTGTAGGTGTGAATAATAACGAAAAGAAGAAAGGTAAAAAACTTACAGTCGCAGCTCCACGCTATTTAATTTAACTGTACATATGTTTCGACCCACCTAGGGGGTCATCTTCAGCATTATAACATCAAAAGCTTTCTAGACATAGTAAACTTTGTAGTATGTGAATGTGGAAAATTGAATTTTTAAGTGAATTGTATAAAAGGCTTGTCAAAAATTATTAAATATAAAATGGAGGATCCCAGGAAAATGAATTAAGACGTAATATATTCGAAGAGAAATCTCTTCAAATGGAAGAGAAATCTCTTCAAATATATAAGAGATTTCCCTTCAAATATATTACGTCTTAATTCATTTTCCTGGGATCCTCCATTTTATATTTAATAATTTTTGACAAGCCTTTTATACAATTCACTTAAAAATTCAATTTTCCACATTCACATAATACAAAGTTGACTATGTCTAGAAAGCTTTTGATGTTGTAATGTTATACTGCTGAAGATGATTGTTTACTGAAGATTGATTGTTTTCAGAAAAAAAAAACTCATTTTCCCTTTCCAGAGATATAAAAAATCTATAAAAATCGCATATTTAAAATGTTGAGGCGTTATAAGAGGTGGTTACTGAGGCGATTTTATGAAGAAAACTTTTTATAAACATTGTGGCCTAAAATGTACAGAGGTGCAGAGTGTTAATAGACTGGGATATAGTAGCAGATTTTTGTAGGTACGTGATTTTACTCAGTATGTCTTCCAAAGGGCATTATGTTGCGTAGGTATATTCTCACAATAATAAGGTATAAATCAGAGAGTCATCCTGGATTCTTCATATGGAAAACTGAGTTTTCATTTATTCGAAAAATATGCGTTTTGATATGATTTTAGTCAGGCTGTCATGTGTTTTATATAAAATTCCTCGGAAAACCATGGGCATACCGTTAGTGTGAACCCAAAGGGCTATTATTGTCACCTGAACTTGTATTTTTATAATTATTTTTGTCCACGTTTCTGAGCAAGCTGCCAATGATAAGTATGCATGTTCTTGTTATGAAACTGCTGAAAAAAGGATGGCATATGGTTTGCGCATGTCCAAGTACCTATACAGTTTAAATTAAATGTTATTTAATCATTTTTAAATGATTTATTCGATGTAAAGTGTACTCGGACATGCGCAAACGGCATGCCATCTTTTCTTCAGAAATTCGGTGACAAGAACTTACACTTATCATTAGCAGCGCCTTTTCACAAACGTGGAAAAATTAAGTATTAAAATACAAGTTTACGTGACAATAGTAGCTCTTTGGGTCCACGTTAACGGTTGTAATTGCACAATTCTAGAAATTACCCTGAAACTGGGCTTAACAAAATAAGCTATTAATATTGATAAAGTGTCAACATTCCTGTTAACAAAAATAACATTAAAGACATTGCTTGTTTTTGTTTCAACGCCTACTTCATCTGCTTACACTGACAGCAACATGAAGCGGGGCAAAACTTCTTCCAACATTAAAGGTGGATTTATAAACTCGACGTTTGCGTTGGCGCTCGAAGTTGATGGTGACCTTCGCAGTTTGCGTCCAAAAATGTGAACGACGGAACGTGAAAGATGAAATTAGTTTGTCTCGGACGGCATCGGACGCAGATAGCAACGTTCGACGGCGTTTATAAATGGTTACACGTAAAATATTGGGATTGAATTTTCGACGCAAACGGCAACGGCGGGCGCCAACGCAAACATCGAGTTTATAAATCCACCTTTAGCATATTTCGACCTCAATGACTAAATATTTGCAAAGGAAAAGGAAAAAATAATTCTGGATTAAAACAGTAACAAATATATTTTTCAATGTTCCCATAAAATTAAAAAACAATTGGTCGGTGAATTATAGTTCGACAGTATAGTACCTATTAGATCACTCAAAAAAATAACTTCAACAACTTTATTTTTCTGAATATTGTCAAGTCAAAGTGAAATGACAGAATGATAAATGTCAAACCAAAGTGTCATAGGAGAATATAGTTATTAGGGCTAGCAAATTCGACTCGAATAGTCGGTAATTCATATTTAGAGTAAAGTAAAAAGAAAGTCGATATCGAGAGGCGAACACTTTTTTCCTGCAAGTATACGACGTAGGTATTCCTGAATCCAACCAAAGCTCACCCCATCGATAAAGTTTTAGCTATAGGTCGCAGCAAAATCGAGCTTCGTATACCTATAAACTGTATTTGCCCTAGGTAGGTGCAGTGGAAAATACATTAATCGATGTATTGCTGTAAATTATTTTATTTTGATAAACTGATTAGCGTCAATGCGTATGAAGTTCTATGGAAATTCCCGTCATTACATTACCAAAATGATATAATGCGCGTTATGCAGAGCCACATGGCTTTAGTATCCAATTTAATTAATTTAAATTTTCACAACAGCGGCGTGTCGCCGAGTCCAAATAAATTAGGTAGATTGTATCTGACAAACTCTATGTGGTGGATTCTTTCTAGTTAACAAAAAATAACTCTTGAAAGCCAGGTCATTAGAATAAGCCTGCTAGAGCATAAATTTTATGGTTTTATCGCATAGATGATTTTGATAACTGCCTAACTGAAAAATGTAATGCCAAAAATACTGAACAAGGAATAGTCCGCATATTTTGTAATTTTTTTTGTTAAACCTTCATTTTTCGGCAAAATTTTGTGTGGCGGTAGGTAAGACATTAGGTACTACTTATTTCAGTTTATCAATTATAAATATTAACACACGTTCTGATAGTAGGAGATACCTACTGTGTCATAGATTAAAGGAGCCATAGATAGTCGCAGAAGCATTGTTGAAACCATCCGCAAAAAATCCCGCTACGCCAACTTTCGAACTTAAATTTGGGAGCGAAAACAAATTAAAACAGATAACTTGTAATGTCTTTCAATTCTTAGGACTTGATACTAAGTATATTTATTTTAATTTATACTTATTGGTTTTTATATAAAATTTTATGCAAAATATTTGGTGTAGCGTACGGAGATTAGAAATTAATAATAGGTAAAAACTATAAAGTTACCAGTTATAATATATAAAAAAACACTGATTACAGAGGTCCTTTCTTACTCAAGGCAAACAATATATTGTGAAAAATAAAATCACTGTGGTAAATAGGTAATAGGTACCTACTGCTTGCGTTGAAAAGGTATGGCAAACTTCCGCAGAGCACAACAACAATAAATTTACGCCAAGAAATTGATATTATATTAATTAAAACAAACCATGGCCGTTTGGAACTTTCCCATAGAGAGACCTAAGTTAAACTGTTACGGTCACCCGAGGGGAATAAAAATTTTATGCACTATCCGAGATATTTTACGATTATGTACAAATTTTATTATCAGTGTATATCTCTATACTTTTTACGCCGAATACATTTCCTCTCTGTTCACATATTCAGCTATTCGAGCCATAAAAAAAGTCAGAGAACTTTATTAATATGAATTATCAACGGCGGGAACTGAAATAACCCAGACAAAATATAAGAAATAATGTATGTAATGTAAAACATTAATACACTATAATTATAAACTTATTAGAGTTAAAACAACACGTTTGTACTCACTTCTCACTTGATAGGAAACAATAAAACTTCGATTGTGCACCCAGACAAATCGCGAAATAGCAAAGGACGAGGCGTTGCCGGATAGTGCGTTCATCTGATGGAAAAATCAATATTTTACGAATTTTAATTGTTAGTAATAATTAATCGGTAGTAATGCAAATCTGTTGCTAAAGATACTTTTTACACTGCACCAGTGAATTTATGGCGAAGTAATTTTTTTATCTGATATCGGTCACGTCAACGGACATGCAATAATCAAGACCCCGTCAAAAATAGCTGTTATTTTTATTGGAGCGATATGGTTTTGCTCGACATCGCATGTGAAGTTCGTCAATTTTGAACTCGTGAGTGTTATACAGGATGTCCCCCAAAAGCTCAATAACTTCCGAGATATAAAGAAGAGGAAAATAAATAAGGATTTGGCAAGCGAAAATAGAACAGTTTTAATTCAAAGTGCCGTAATCTCTTTGTTTTGAGCATTAATTATCGAGATACTATACTAAAATTTTAGTTCTAGTAGGTTTTAAAATCAAGTTAAAAATAAAAAAATAAGCAGTCCTTCAACAGTAATAATTGTATGAAATCTTTCTGCTTCGTTCCTTTCTCGACAACTACCAGTGTTTTAAATAGACCAACGGTGTACCATTATGTACAGCGTGTTCAAATTCGGTCCGGAACACCCCTGTAAAATTGTGATGCGTTGCACAATTTTGATGAATTTTTGTAGGAAGTGTCCCTACACATTTGTGGGACATATATCGTCATGGTAGTAGCATCACTATTCCACGACCTGCTATGATTTTTTTCGATGCGATTTTTTTACAATGCCATTAGGGATTTTTTGTCGGAAATCTGGCAGCGTAGCTTTACACACCTTGAAACTCCAATGTCTCAAGCTCGGCGTCATACTTGGCCGACTAACACTTCTACAGGGTCTTAAATTTGGGAAAATTGATTTTTTTATTTTCAATTAAAAATCAGGAATGCTTTGGAAGTGTCTGAAAATTGAGCAAACTTATTCAAAACTGCCCAAAAATGTCGCATTAATAAAGAAAACGGCAAAGAACATAGTTTCATATTTTTAAAATAATGCTTAAATATGCCATATTTTTTAAATAGGTATATGATTTTTTCGATACGATATGTTTATAAATGCTATAAGCAATTTTTTATAGAAAATCTGGCAAAGTAACTTTCATCAGCACTTTTTGAAACCCCAATGTCCCAATTACATTACTTCGCCAACTAACATTTCTACCGGGCCTTGAAGTTGGGGAAATTGATTTATTTATTTTCTATTAAAAATCAGGAATGCTTTGGAAATATTTGAAAATCGGGTAAACTAAACATCCTAAAAATGTCGCACTAATAAATAAAACAGAAAAAGAACATTATCGTACCGTTTTAAAATATTACCTAAATATGTCATTCTTTTCTGTGATCTGTATGAGGAACATATATTTAAGTATTATTTTAAAACGGTGGGATGATGTTTGTTTTCCGTTTTCTTTATTAGTTCGACTTTTTTATGGTGTTTAGACTAAGTTTACCCGATTTTCAAATATTTCCAAAGCATTCCCGATTTTTAAATAAAAATTAAAAAAAAAGAATTTTCAGCAATATGGTTTATTAACGTGATTTCGTAATAGGCGCCTACTTTGATTGCAAATCATGGCCAGCTAAAAAAATTCGATGAATTACCTCTCTTGCATTTTATACAAATATCGAAATGGTTAGGTACTAATATATGGGACCCTGTAGTAACATGTACCTTTTTAAATGCAACCTTCTCTAGGTTATTCTGCGTTAGGAAGCACAAGACCATAATATTTAACAAATCGATGTATGGAAAAAAGCTAGAGCTAGAAAAACATTGTTCGCATTTCACGAAGGGCTCTTTTTGGTGACCGATGGTCAGGTCGTCCGGGACAAAGACGTGTTTTACCTGCAACTTTCACATCAGTCTTGCAGCGAACGAGACTACACAATTGAAATCAACTCTCTTTGAGTGCCAAATTGTAACCCGAGATCCCATTGCGGCGGTCCCATCAACGCCTGTCGTCGAGTCTGTCAGGGGTTCGGAGCACCACCCCGAGACCCCTAGGGCTACGCCAGTGCCCCCGGCGAATCGCCGGCGCGTCCGGCCGGTTCGGCTCGCGCCCGCGCCACTTTCGGGAATCAATTTCGGAAGATGGAGGAGCCGGCCCGCCAGCTGGGGCCCCGGCACGGAATGCATAAGTGATTTTTATCTGTTGGCGGACCGGGCCCAGTGTGGATTTAACCCCGGGCAGGCCGGGCGCCGCTTTTCCATAAACCTGCAGCACTTTAAATTTGTAATGAGTGCGAGGCGCGCGATAAAAATACATTGTGGCCGGGCGCACCTTTTCTGATGCTGATTTGGCGCCGGCAAATTGTTGATCTTCGCAGGAATAATATCCTTTGTGGGGTAGATAATGGCAGAGCAAGAACCTAGATGTAGGGTCTTTGAAGTCGAATGGGCTTTCGAGATATTCAACAAATCTCTAAAACCGCTTTTATGTGGGTAAATATGTACAACAAAGAAAATTATTGTTCCCCATAAATTAATATTTGTCAATGAGTATTAGAAAGAAGCAGTTTAAGAATGAATGTTTCTGGAGACTTTTAAAAATCAGGAAAATCTCGAGCATGCAATAAGTGTATAGTGGTAATTTATGAATCTACACAGGACGCCAAAGGTTTTGATCTTTAAAAACTTCTCAGGAGAGCAGAAGATGAGAGTCTCCTACAACTTTATACTTTTATCGATATTCCCATGCTGTAGAAATAAGAAAATGGAGAAATATCACCGGCATAAGTTAGCACCATTGGTAACTCCATTATTATTGAAGATAGAAAATCGGTTAAATTAGCAAACTAGTAGATTTTTTGATGCTGATTAAGGCGGGGCAAACAGTAAAAATGTGAACATCACGTTTTGAGTTTTTTTTTTGACAAAATAACATGTTCTTTTAACGGAGTAACATTTTTTGTATTTATACCAATTCTTTATGAACCATATTGGAACGAATATAGTTCTATTAAAAAATGTTATGTTGTCAAAAGGGTAAAAAAATGTGACGTTGATTTTTTCTCATTTTAATCGGCGTTAAAAAATCAGTAGTTTGTTAATTTAACCGATCTGGTATCTTTAATAATAACGGGAGTTACCAATGGCGCTCACTTAATTTGGATCACACTATATAATAGAGGAATACTTTTGTAGGAACTTTATTTGGCATAAATTGTGATAGATCTGAAACTCCCTTCCATGCATAAATTAGACGATTTTATCTCTTTATGTCCAACAACGTGAGAACTACACTAAAATTGCGAGAGGCGATGAAAACAAAACTAATAATAATTATTAAAATTAAATATTTGGTAGGGCGATTTAAAGTGGGAAAATACTCAGAAACTACAGTATCAAACGAACAAAAATAGAATTAAAACAAAGTAGAAATCTTTCAGTCAAAACTCCACAATCAGTTTTTTAATGAAAGCTTTACATGTTTCGAACCGCTCAGGGTTCATCATCAGCAGTAAAACATTCTTTTAGTAAGACAAATGACAAAGCTTACAAGAAACTTTGAGGATATTAAAATTATTGTAGTAAACTTCAAAATGAAAACCAAAGGTTAAATGAATATAAAAATAATATAAAAAACCCAAATTTGAAAAACCAAAAGGCTTGAATCCAACAACAGTAAAATACAATTGGATTGAAGCCTTTTGGTTTTTCAAATTTGGGTTTTTATCTCGGTTTTTATAGATGTCACTAAACTCCATTTAACCTTTGGTTTTCATTTTGAACGTTACTACAAAAATTTTAATACCCTCAAAGTTACTTGAAAGATTTGTCATTTATCTTATTAAAAGAATGTTTTACTGCTGATGATGGAACCCTTGGCGGTTCGAAATATGTACAGTTTTCATTAAAAAACTGATTGTGGAGTTTTGACTGAAAGATTTATACTTTGTTTTAATTTTATCCTCTTGCTCCACTGAAAGAAAATGGACTATTTTTTCAATTTACCAAAATTAATAGGTTACCAGTTTCGGCAAAATACCATCTTCAGACCAAAAACTATTTTATAATAGTCACATTATTGTAGTAATGTTCAGTTTTCTTATGTTATTTTATGGAACAATTTTTGGTCTGAAGATGGTATTTTGCCGAAACCGGTAACCTATTAAATTTTACAAGAGAAGGTGATAATGGGCAAACACTCAAAGTTTTCCCATTATCACCTTTTCTTGTAATTATTACATGTACACTCGCTAATCTTACATCCTTACTATTAAATTTTGTTTTTTGATATTGTGGTTCCCATCCCGAGACTAATTTCGCCCATTCCCAATATTAATTATTATTATGTATTTAAAAAAACGTGCTGAAGGTCAAAGTAACACATATAATATTGAATGCTACCTTGGAATTGCCAGATTCCAAATTAAATCACTTAGTCGGTCACCACAGTTTAATTCCATATAAGTATGTATATAGACATCTAAAGTACCTATTCACTATGAGATGTGTCTATCTAACAGAGTATTTCAGATCGTGTTTCCAATTTGGAATTTATTTCAGCTCCTCAACAATAATTCAGGATGGGAAAGCATAGGCTTCGCTAGTCAATCAAGGCACCAGGCTAGGTAAGATATTATGCACACCTTGATTAAACCATGTCCCATAGCTGAATTGGAAATTGTTATACCCGAACCTACCATAATTTGTGCAAATTGCAAATCGATTTTCTTCGCTAATTAAGTTTGTCAGCGATGCAAATTTCAACTGTTTCATTTCCTTTTATATAATGCACAATATACAAATGTTTGCTCACTCGCTCTGCTGCATGTAATTTTCGTCCTACAACAGAGGGAGTATTAATAGTGGATGCAAGCTGCACGCTTCAAGCGACGGATTTCCCTTGTAGCGCGCTCACTCAAATTAAAAACGGTGCAAAGGAAATAATTTTCCTAGTCAAACGAGTTGTTTTCTCGCCTAAATATGGTTTCCGCTGCGAATCAATTTTTCTCGCATTCGGGTTATTACTTTGACTAATGCCGGATATTTTCATCAGCCAACACCTGAGAGAAACGTATAATACGAAAGTTCTTCGAAATGGCCGGCAAAAGTATTTTTGGTTATTGCGAAGCCAGAATCAGCCTTGCTTGCTTGTAACGAAAAATGCCTCTAAGGTTGCTCAGCTCTTAATGAAAAAATTTGCACTGTTTTCTAACCTATCCAGTGATTTGCCAGCCAAATTTTAAGTTTCGGTATTCAATTTTTAGATTTTAATCCTAAGGTTATAGTTTGGAGGAATTTTCCGTTTCAATTATGTTGGTCTGAGGCCCCAGGGCCCCATATCTGGAGGGAACTTTTATTACTAATTATTACCACCATTTATTACCAAGTTTCCTACTGCCAAGAAAGTTATCCCTCTGTTTTGTAGGTCACGCTACGGTCAGGAATATTCTAGAATAGTCTCCAATCTTCCATTTGAGTATATAAGCCCTGGAAATTGTGTAAGAATATTCTTGGTCATTGAAAGTACCTGACAAGTGTATTTGTGAAGCATTGTGAAGCTTACAATAAAGGTGGCAACCAAGGCAGCGAGTCTGAAGTTTCACTATTGGAAAATCCGGTACAATAATATGTAGAAAAATCCTGCCATATAATGGGGAGTTTTGCCAATTTTTGAGATATTTTGACACAGCTATAAAACTGATACAATTTGTTTGCCTGTAATTGTTCCCTTCTATTTGAAAATCTGAAATTGTCTTGAGAATTGTTGAATATAACATGAAAATTGAGTCATTGAAAATATAGTTATTTATGTATGCCTAAACAGAGAATTACTTTAATAGGAGGCAAGGTACGCATGTTGTAGAGATATAAGACACTAACTGTAGGTAATTCTATATTTTGTGTTTGTGCGAAATTTCTTACTAGAGTATAAATCCGGTTGTTGATTTTGCAATGTTTCCTCAGCTACCGTAAACACGAAATGTTCTTTATCCGTATTCCTTCCAGATCGCAAACCTCCCTTTCACCCAAATATTTGCACTGGGTCTTTTTCGGCTGCTTCGAGGGTTCTGTGCAAAAATTCTAAGCCGTGCGAGGTGAAACCGGGCTATACGGAGACTACGTGCCTGGAAACTCGATGCCTGTCCTCTTAATATGTGGAAGTGGGATAAACACGCGAAAATTGAAAGTATGGAAAGCGGACAGCCGCCTCAGCCGATCTCCGAGAAAGATAGGATCCGAGATTGCATGAATTCCTGATTACTCGTGACTGATACAGCTAAGTAAAAGAGGATAAATTGGAGTTATGATCTCTCGCGAACGTTGTGGGGTACTTACCGTTTCGATTATACGTTTATCTTCAATTGTGGTAACTGAAAAATGTGAGATGTCGTGCAGGGGATTGCACAATGCACAATTTAATTAATTCTAGAACTCAGACAGACTTTTTCTTGAAAGATTAATTTGATTTTAATGGGTGTTGCTTCTCTTCATAGAAGTCATTAATGTGATGTCAAACACTATAGTACTAGGTGAAAAAATACCGGGAAAGTCGAGTTTTTGATAGGAATTTTGTTACTGGATGTGAATGGTGAAAAACCAAATTGGTGTATCCACACCAATGACTAAAGAACCCCAGGAAGGAGCAAATTTGGGCTTAACGCTAACGCGGGACGCGTAAAGCCATTATCCAGTACAGCACAGCACATAGGCGAGCTGAACTGCACTGGTGTTTTTAAGTTACTTACACTACTTTGCGATGTTCAGTACAACGCAACGCCAATAATTTTCACCCGTTATTTATTTGATAGGAGCAAAATACGTATAAAAATTTTCGTTTAAATCAGAAATAATGAGTTTTAAATAAAGATAATATAAAACAAATTTACTTTATTTACAAGGCACTGGTGCCTAAAATAATGAAAACATTGTATTGAAGCTTTTTAGGAAATTTTATATACCTACCTTAGGCTGTTGCAACTTGCAACTGAATGATTTTTATTTTCTAGAGGGTGAGTCGAAGTTAAACCGCCATACTCAAAATTTGGTAGTATTTTTAAAAATAAATGGGGTTCTTTATATAACATTTTGTCAAAAAACGCTTCGTTTTCGACATAGACATAACCCAGGAAACACAAGAGCATCTAATATACGTTAAAAATACTATGCGACGGTGACTCTACCGATGGTCTTAATAGTAGATGTCTAATATGCAACTTAATGTCCGCAAAATTTACCTCTATTTTTGATAGACATATTAGTTAGTTAATATACGTCTTTAAAATGTCTGAATATTAATCTATATTTTGTACGTTCTGAGATGTCTAAAAGACATTATTTAAATACATTTTATTTTAATTTATAATTATATGTCTATTTTTGATAATCGTATTAATTTGAAATAGACGTCTCTAATATACATTTTTAAAACGTCTCTTAATGTTAATCTATATTTTGTATGTCTAAATGTCTAAAATATATTATTTAAGTACATATTATTTTAATTTATAGTTAATGTTGTATTGATGGTTTTTATTCGACTCCTAAAATACGTTCTTAATTGAGGTATATTTCTGATTAGTAAACCTACTATTGAAAGATATGCATTTAACATGCACAGTTTTTTATACATATAGTGCTACTATATAGAGATAGAGGTATATAAAATATTATTTGAACGCATCTAGTTCCGCGGGAGTTTTTTCAATGACCAACTAGAGAAACTAGCAACTACCTAGATATTAAAAAAACTGAATATTTCACTATTTTTTATTCAAATCTTTCTTGCTCCTATATTTATTATTTCACACCGAAATTTGTAGATAAAAAAGTAAAATCCTGCCCAGTTGTTCTGCAAATTGTGCCCATTGTGCAGTAATGCATTTAAAAGAACCTTTAGAAAGCCACTTATAAAAAACAAATTTTTAATTATAAATCTCGCGAAGCACAAAATTATTTCCTTTTGTATTTACCATTTTTTAAGAGCAGGAATGAAAGAAATTTGAAGAAATAGATAGAATTCAGTTTCTTCCCGACATATCTCGGTAATTAACCCATGAACTTACAAAAGCAGAAGGGGCACTAAAGTTATCCTAGAAAACGGCGATTCCTTCCCCATTTAACCTTCCTTCTATTATGATAGTTTCTGAGATTCTCATACTGATCATCAAGAAGAACTCACCCTAAAAGTATATAAGATTTAATTACCTAATTATTAATATTTTAGATATACACATTTGAAATATACACCTGTAAAATGACAAAAAAATACGCCCTTTGCTTAGATGTTAGATGACAAAAACACAAATATTTATACTATTATGTTATATTGATAAAAATATTAGGTATAACGCAATAATAAAAGATAAATAATATGTTATGTACTTGTTCGTTTACTTTCGTTTTCGTATCGGCACCTCTGTAACAAAATAAAACATTTTATAAGAAACAAGTTATGCGGCTATGAAATTAGTTAAGTTAAAGTAGAGGGTAATATAAGAATTTAAAAACTAAGTATATAGGTACTATACAAATATAAAATTCTATAAATTACCTAATAGGGTAAAGAATTGGCAGTTTTGAACACACAGTAAAATATAGGTACTTTTTTGTTTTATAAACAGTAGGTATGCTAATAAAAGTAAAAATATAACCCAGATCTTTGGTTATAGATAATATTATTTTGACGAAACAAAAAAAAACAAAAAAAGGTACCTATCGCTCCACCTTGTATTTACCCGAATTCCCGGCCCACAGGGGTGGTAGCGGAGGTAATATCTATTATTAAGCATAACTAAGAACTATGAAATCGATAAATTTATAAGAAAATAAAAGAAATACAAGTACCTATAACTATGAAATGCAAAGTTTGACGTAAAAAATATTGCAGAATGTCGAAACGCAAAGTTTTTTCATGTAAAATAGATAAAATATATTTCTATATTCGGCCTGTATAAGCTCCATATAATACGATAGGTACTGTAGCTACATATCACCAAAAAACGCGTTTTTTTGCGAAATATCTACTTTCTGGTATTAACACAGTGTGTTCCTAAAAATAGATTTTTTTTTCATGTTTGGCTCCATTTTGTAAACACCCTGTACATTCGACAAGAATGAAACTATGTGAGTGTACACACCAGGTACACCCTTAACTACGGACTTATGCTTTTCTTTTGTCAAAATATCCTTCTACATATCGGATTTTTGTTAACTTTAGCATTATTTTCTGTACACCCCGTATATGGTAACTAAAATTTGCATTTGTCATTTGTGGTTTAAAGATACGGCTAAATCGGCTCTGCTATATTTTTTTTTGTCAAAAAAAAATGCCTAATAGGTATGATTTTTTGTCATTTCTTGGGTCTTTTTTAAACACAGTTTTCTTTAATTGAATCCCTTGTATGATGGCAATAAAGTAAGATTTTAGGACTCAAAGATTAATATTTTTATTTTAATCAACTTTACTATATGTTTCGTCTATATTACGTCTACATGACGATGCGCGTCTATAAAAAACGGTAGACATACTTTTTATTATACTATACCTACCTATAATATAGGTATAATAGTAATGTTAGTAACATAGTAGGTTAACAGTGTGTTTGTGCCGCCCGGACGACATTCAATGTTTCCCGGGCTGGCTGAAATGGTTCAAAATGTACCTATTTAAACATAAACAAAATCAATTGTTGGGCGTGCTTTTAGGATTACACAAGAATTTTTTGTCGGTAATGTTGACAGACATTGCTTTTTATAAATTTCCCAATCGTCTACTGAACACACTAATACTAGATACTACAAATGCATCTTTTGGATTCAACGTCGACGCCATTAATGTTCACGTTCACAGCTCACAAATAAGTAAGTAGGTATAGTAACAAAACATTTTCGTTGTTTATCAAAATATACACTTGCCGTTGTGAAACAAAACAAAATATGAAATACTTACCAAGCTGCCAACTTAAAAACTGGGATTGATCTCCTCTCCAACACGTTTTTCAACGGATTCACTACATACTGCGAACTGCGTTTGCCTGGCTGGTGGCTGCCTTGCTTCCTATACTTCCTACGCGGACACAAATAGGGGACGCGGACTAGCACTACTAGATGCGGACTAGTGCGCCTGCGTCAGATGCGCCAAGGCGCTTGCGCATGAACCCTCTATTTTTAATAAACGTTTAAAAGACGTCTATGATTTATATTGATTTTACCTTTACCGAGGATTCAGGATTCTAATTTAGTTTTAACTGCCTATAATTGGGAAAAAAACTTTTTGAAACTTTCCATTAATTATACCTACAACTAATACCTATTATGTATACCTAAGGCACTCGTCGGTGTCGGTATACAAATTATTCGTAAGAATGCCTCGTTTAAAAGAACTATTTATTACAATACAACTGTTTTACTATTGGCGATACCTATTTCGCTCAAAAATTACCCATTATAAATAAAGCAATAACTGTAAAATATGGAATCTCGTCGCTGAACTTTGACTTTTTTTTATTTTTCTTATATTTGTTCACTCAGAAATAGTTATAACTATGGGCAATCTTGTGCAAAAAGTCGGTCATTGCACAGCGTCGGGGGTAATTTTTACGCCCGCCCATGCAATAGACCCGTACTTTTTGCACTCGTTGCATAAATAACTATTGTAATAAATTAATAAACATGTCGATATACGGTTTTCATATTATTTTATATAATATCTGTAATATACGTTTATTAAACATTGATTATACGTGGGGTCTATAAATAATAGAAAAATAGATATAAAAGTCATCGACTTCTAGATTACATAAAGTGGATCCATTCCAATTGACTCAAGATACACAGGGTTATTGGTAATTCGATACATTCCTTTGTAGATGTGATAGAGGAGGAGGTAAGGAGTAAATTTAATCCTATATGTCTATATGCATTATGCAAAACACATTTTTTTAAATATTTTTGATAACAAATTATTTAAAATTTTCCTATGATCTAAATGTATCCGGACAGATTATCAAGTGTTGGGCAAGTAATCCAGTTGAAAAGTTAAAAAAAAATCTGTAGATTTTTTGTCTACTAAAAAAAATTGAAATATCTCAAAAACTATTGAGTTTTGCGTAATGCATATTCTATTTATCAACTAATTGTGGTTACAAGTATTTTGTAAACACATATAAAATAAAATATCTTTTGTTTACTTGTAATAAACTAATAAACGATATACAATTTTCGTTATACATGCAGTTTTTTGTTTGATATATTAGGTACTGATATTAAATTCCCTATAAATTAAAAATTTTTGAATTATTTTGTATAGGTATCTGTAATATAGGTTTATTAAAGATTGATTATACGTGGGGTCTATAAACAATCCAAAAATAGATGTATAAAAATCATCAACTTCTAGATTATTACAGAAATTGGATTTCTTCGATTTAAGTTAGACATTTATCTAGAAATGGTTGTTACACGTATTTTGTATACACCTATAAAATATCGTTTGTTTACTTTTATTAAATGAATTGACATATCGATATAAAGTCTTCGTAGGATATGCAGCTTTTTGATTTTGTTATATTAGCAATATTATATTCGCTATAAATTAAAGATTTTTAAATTATTTTGTATATCTATAATATACGTTTAGTAAACATTAATTATACATGAGGTCTATAAACAATCGAAAAATAGATGTACAAAAACCATCGACTTCTAAATTATTACAGAAAGTGGATCGTTTCGACTCAAGTTAGACATCTATCGTGTAATTTTAGTTACACGTATCTTATAAACACATATAATATATATTCTGTTTACTTGAATTAAATTTAAAAAACATATCAGTAACAATTCTGTATAAAATAGTCAGTTTTTAAATGTGATTCGTTAGTAATAAGATTTTCTATTAACCATAATATTTTCAAGTCACTTTGTCCATCTGTAACTTACGTTTATTAGACATTAATTAGACGTGGGGTTTATAATATGTCGAAAAATAGATTTAAAAAAATGATCGAATAATAGATGAAGACGGAAAATAGACTATATTTACCGAAATTAGATGTCTATTAGATGCTATTGTGTTTCCTGGGAAGTTTTCTTTTAAAAACAGAAAAAAATTAGTATTTTCGGTTCCATTTATGCTATCGAGTTGAAAATTGGTACTTTTATGTTTTCTGGGACGGCGATTATGAATTTTCTATCAACTTTCTTCTAGCCGCTAGAGGGCGTTGGCTACGTCGTTACTTTCGAACAAAAGTGTTTTAAACTTTTTTGTCGTTGAAAAATCTGCATTTTAGACAGCGGAATATTAAATTACATTCGATTTTGAACAAAAAATGTCTCTTGTAAAAATACGAAAACCTTAACCGTTTTCATGAAAAACGCAATTTTGTGTCGCGGTGCTCGTGAATTCGAAAAAATTAAAATTTCGTAGTAGGCTGAGAAATGGGATTTATTCATTTGGAATTCTCTATTTACAGTAGGTATTGTCCTAAATTAACAATTTTTGTGAAATTAGTAATAAAAAGAACTTTAACCAAGACAACTTTATTAGCAAAAACATAACGAAAAAATTATAATAAAGTTGTCTTAACCAAGACAACTTTATTAGCAAAAACATAACGAAAAAATTATAATAAAGTTGTCTTGGTTAAAGTTCTTTTTATTGCTAATTTCACAAAAATTGTTAATTTAGGACAATACCTACTGTAAATAAAAAAATTCCAAACGAATAAATCCCATTTCTCAGCCTACTACGAAATTTTAATTTTTTCGAATTCACGCGCACCGCGACACAAAATTGCGTTTTTCATGAAAACGGTTAAGGTTTTCGTATTTTTACAAGAGACATTTTTTGTTCAGAATCGAATGTAATTTAATATTCCGCTGTCTAAAATGCAGATTTTTCAACGACAAAAAAGTTTAAAACACTTTTGTTCGAAAGTAACGACGTAGCCAACGCCCTCTAGCGGCTAGAAGAAAGTTGATAGAAAATTCATAATCGCCGTCCCAGAAAACATAAAAGTACCAATTTTCAACTCGATAGCATAAATGGAACCGAAAATCGAAAGCCGCCAAGAACGAAACAATAATATTATTAAATTTCAAACAAAAAAGTTATCGCCAATTAACTGATTTTTTGAAAAAATAGCATGGCGATTTTGTTGCATTTTTTATTAGGGTGGTAAAAAATACCGCACACTTGAATATCACTTCCGATTATGCCGGAAGTGACGTGTTTTGTTCCACACAAGAAGTCACGAGCCATTTTCTTAGTGATTTTTTTCTTAGTGATTTTTTAGATAACTATAAACATAAAATACACGCCCTTCCCCGTTTCGCCACCATCTTGAAACACTTTTGAATCGATTTATTGGTATCTCGTTTCTCATTGGTCGGAGTCGGAGGAAGAAAAGTATGAGGACAAAATTTATAGAGCTTGGAATTTGTAGATATAAATATTTTTTTCAGGGCAGACCTTTCTGTACTTCATTTCCAAAAAGATAGACGGCAAAATTTCCAAAAAAAAAAACATTTTTTTCTGCATTTTGACCTAAACAAATTTACACCGAAAAACTTGTTTGGAGATCTTGAAAAATGTATAAAAAACATAGATATTGTTTATTATTTTTTTTCAAACCATCTAAGTTACAGCGTTGAGTGAATAGGATCCCTCAACAGTTACAACAATGAGTTGCTCATAAACTGTTGAAAATGTATTATCTTTCTGGTAATTAACGAAAAATTCCAAAATAAATTGTATTATTATTAGGTATATTAGAAAAATCTAGAGCTGTTTTTTTGAAACTTTGATGCCCTCTATCTTTTTGTAGATGAAAATCGCAGAGTCACAAAATATGCTTGTCTAGTACCAAGCTCTACAATTTTTGTCCTCATATTTTTTATCTGGCAAAATCTAGGAAACGAGATAAATCGATTTTTCAAAAGATGGCGGCGAAACGTAGATTGCTGGGGATATACGCCAATTTCGGTTTCGATCTTTCTAACCAATAGTAACAACATAAACCACTCCCAATTTATATCAGAAATTAAAACAGAAGTTTATAAATTAATTTGATTTTAATGGGTGTTGCTTCTCTTTATAAAAAGAGTTATCAGGACATTCTTTTGAGCATAAGGAGAGAAATCCTATCCAGTGAATGTAGACTCCGCCTACTTTACTGGATCTGAGAAGCAAAGACACTTTCAAGCAGAATAAATAATACCAGAGAAAAACTTGAAACACAGCAGTAGCACCACCATTTTTCGACCTAATGTCCGATCTGAGAAGTTAAGAAAGCATAGAAAGATGTGCCTGAGGAATCATCAGAATTTAACGTAATATATATAAATGAGACTCTGTGTAGGAACAAATCACTGAATTATGGCATGGGAAATTTTGCTTAGAAAGCTGCTTTAATTTTCCACAAAGGTGATTAAGGAAATTTTACACCTACATAAAATTAAAAACTTGAAGATAACAGCAGTCTCAAAATCTACTGGCCAAATTTCACAGGAAAATTTCCAGTGTAATCACAGCTATACATATAAAAGGTATAGGTAACTATAAGTTGCCGCAACCGGAAGGAAATTGCGTCTTAAATAAATTGGTTTTCATAAAACTAGTGTATTACCCTGGAAAGAAAAAACGTTATTGCACCCAAGAGAGGCATTTCAAGGAAGCGGGTAAAGTTACTTTAGCAACAGATTTTTGTAGGCACTTATTAGTAAAATTTAGATTTCACTCCCCTTAATTTTACTAATTTTCGCTCTAGCAAAAAATCAATCAATGATTTATTCAGAGTAGGTTTTTTTAACTGAATTGACTTTTTTTTGTTAGGTATTTAGAAAACTATTTTTCAGTGGTTTTATTAGTTTTGCCAACATTCTCATTTTGTTTGTTGGCAAAACTAATAAAAAAATTAAAAATGATTTACTAAATAACAAACGATTTTGTCTTAGTCAGAACCTACTTTGAGTGAATGTAAGCTTTCATAAAAATGTTATTGTTTGTTGCATGAAAATATTAAATATCTTGAAAACGGTTACCCCTAGAGACATCTACAAAGTATACCTTTTTTGCATAAAAACTAAAAAGGAAAGCACATTTACGGCAGAAAAAAGAATACACCTAGACTCCAAAAAGTTATGACGTTTTAAATCACTCGAAATGGCGTAGGTCGTTCACGTCAAAGCTATCCCAAATCCCAATATTTGAATTCCTCGCCCCAATGAAACTTCAATTACCAAATTTCATGCAAATATTTCGATTAGTTCAAAAGTTAAAAAACACCCTGTGTAGATATTGTCGATTGTTTGGACGATTCTTGTAAGTGGCAACAAATTTTCGAGTCTAAGTTTGATCCCATAATTCGAGTTGCGGTTTTGACCCTGCACCTTTATATGCTCTCTTCGTCTTATTGTTCGGTATGTTCTTTCAGCCCTAGAGGCCTGTACGCTGTTTTCTGAAACACGTACAAAGAAATTGTAGCATGTGAGCAAATTGAGTGCGAAATCCAAAAATTAATTTACACTACAAGCAAATCTCTGAACCGTATAACCAAACTTTTGTCTCCAGCTAAGTGCAACCCCAGGGGTTCCGCGGAACTTCCCGCCGACCCTACCATCTGCACGCTGTGCTCCTGGGGCCCAAGCAGGGCAACCCCGAGGGGAATCTGAAATGCTCAATCGGAGCACTCAACATGTAAACAAAGTTATGCACTATTCATGGGCCACTGTTCGGCCTATTGTCGCCCGCATTTTCCCGGCATTGTGCCGGTGAATCACATCGAAAAAAGTGGCGAAAATGGAGGCTAGAGGGGCAATAACGTGATTGGGGAGTTGGGGTGGCGGGGGAGTGACTTTGCTTCCCGTCAGGCAAATTTCGGCTATTGTTGAAAAAATATGTGGGGTCGTGAGATTTGGGAAACTGAGTTTAGAAACTTTAGAAGCAGATTTGTATCGGAAAATATCTTGGTATTAGCTCCTGCAGGTGAACAAGCAGTTGACTTTTGATATAGCCTTAAGAAGGGGTTCGCTTCCGCCATCTCTATATGTATATAACTGAACTGCGTTTCATTAACCTGGATCAATAGTATCAGTACCTAATGGCTAGGAAATGTCAGGTGGCGTCAGGGTAAACACGACGCGAAAACGGACGTGAAAATTTTTCAGCGAAGATTGTGCGCAGAAGAATAAACAAACTGCATGTTCTTCTGCCTTCGACCGACCTTGATTTGATTCTTGGTCGGGGCAGACCGTATGCAACAACTCCTTCGAAAAGCAACGCTGATGGCCAAGAGCGCTGAGGTTAAATATAGATTCGTGGTACTGTTCCTTAATAGCATTATCTGTGTGGTTTACAAATTGTCCTCCACTCACTGATATTACTTGATCTTCTAGGGTTTTGCGTAGTACCTGAGCGAATGCTATCCTAGTTCTATCGGGAAGAACTCGCCCTGGACGCTTAAATAATAATTGCCTCCCTCCCCCGCACAAAGTGGTTGTCCTTCTCGGGAACTTCTGGTTTGGAGTATTGTGAGAATTATTATTATTATTATTAAGGACTTAACATATTTGATTTTTTTAATGCACCGTTTGTGGCATATCGACTCGGGTCCATAATAAATAAATTCACTTTTATTTAAAATCTGTATCGAATTGGGAAAAATAAAATATGCACATTAAGTCAAAACATGATCTATTTGAGGGAAAAGCAGATACCATGAAACCAAAACATTTTAGAGGAAAATTTACTGTCTATTTCTGCGCCCTCTCTTAAACTAAGAATCGAAAATACGTTGGTCGCACCGTACTTTCGAAGATATGATTGTGTACCTGAGTTTCGAATTTAAATGAAAAATGTTTATTAAAACCAAAAATTTTGCGGATACTGTACTGTAATGTAAAAGGTGATTACAATTTTGGATCTAAATATAATTTAAATCAAGTTACTTGGAACAGCATAAAAACCTTTGAATTGTATACGGGTGATTTCTGCTGATAAGTCTGGTATGTTTACCAGTAGCAGAGTGTGTAAATGCTATGAAATAGATCCCGCCCCGTATATCACTGTGTTCCAAGTGAGTTTATTTATATTTTACCAGAATAGATCGAGAACAGGCGCCTCTGCAATAAAATACGAGACAAAACACTTATTCAACATATTAAACCGCACCTGGTATTAGTAGTAAAAAGAGATGAAGGAGATAGAGACGATAGATAAAAGTAAGTGACTCCATGCTCGCCTAATATAGTATCACTAATTCTTGCACGGGTTACCCTGTTCGACGGCTGGCCACTTGTGCAGCGAAATGCGGTGGATAGGCGTGATTTACCTGCGTAAATAGTTATAATCGATATGGCTTTTTAGAGACCTTTTGACAATATTATATGGTGCATTAACCTTTACGTTGTGTTTGACGACAACCTTAAAAAAAACCTGAAGAGGTAAATATTATGTTGCTTGTAGAATATCCTTACCTATATATTTGAAAACTGCGCGACGCTTATATCCTATATTCTTTTTTGTGACGCCAATTAGAGTTTTTTTATGCTGTTTCAATTTACTTTTAGAAATACTAAACCAACATAAAATGGTTCGATAAAAGTTAATGTCTACACCTATACTTATAATACTGCTAAAGTTAGTTGAAAGAGCATAAAAACTCTAAGCGGCTTCATCAAAAGAAGATAGTGCATAGGTGTCGCAACTTTCATAAATATACATTCTAAAAGCCTCATTGATTATAATTATTTGAAATATACCCTAATATCTGTAAAATTATGGCACGCCTATGCATTGAATTTGACCGCATTTATATGTTTTTATTCCAAGATCGATGCCTCTCTCGCTCTTTCTTCTTTTTCCACTATAGGATACCGGGTTCGGATTAAACAGTTGAGCAACATGTTTCGTCTGGTATTTTATTACTGAGACACTTGTTACCTAGTTACTCTCGTAGAATTACCTACAAATAACTATACCAGAAGTACAGTTCAATGTTCAGTGTTTCCCATTACAAAACTTGCACGTCTTTAAAAGTTTCGATATATTTATGACAAACAAAAGTATATAACGATTAATAATACTTATGGACGTGCTATGTGGTACCTACGTCTTGAAATGGACAAACTTTGAAGAGATGCAAACTTATGCTGTAAAACTTAGTTGGCACTCTTATTATATATAGACCGCCTAGCGAATCTTGAGCAACGGAGAGAATGCTGAAACTAAAATTGAAACTGTATATGCGTCGTTGCCAGATTTTTCGTAGTTATTTCAGCTATCATCAACCGACTATCACCCAATGGGACTTTATTTGCAAAAACGTATACCAACAAAAAATAAAAATGATTTCAAACATGATAACATGAGTCTTCTTACATTGAGGATGTGAACATTTGGTGTGGAATATATTGTATCATATAAGTATGGAGAGTTCGTGTGGAAACAATTTTGTGGAAAAACACAGAAGAATGCAACAACCTACGATTCGCCGTATTCAGCCATCCAATCTTCTTGATTTAAATCCACTTTAAAATCAGTTGCAATAAGGAACAGCTTGTAGCTAATGTGCTCCTTGGACTACGACGTTAACAATTAGTTGTGTCTGATGTATGTCCTGTCTTGGGACGTTTACTAAACTTGAACAATCTAAATCTTCCAACTGTGTACCTGCATCTTTGTCCCCGGTGTCTCAGGCTATAAGCACTACACGCTCCAACGTCGCTCGTGCGCCTTGCGCCCCCTTGTACATGTCAGCCCCCAAGGACACGCCAGGACAGCCTGGAGAGGAATCTGAAATGCAAAATCGAAGCACTGAACATGTAAACAGAGTTATGCTCTATTCAAGCGACAAGGCGCGGTCTGTTGTAGCTCGCATTTCCCCGGCATTGTGAAGGTGAATTCAGTCGAAAAACGCTACGCACTAGGAGGGCAATAAAGAGTTTCTTAGGGAGTTTGTCGAAAAAAAGAAGATGACTAAAGGGTCAGATGAGTATAGAAACAGGCAGGATTTCTTAAAAAATAAAATTAGTGTATTTCTTTCCTCCAATTTTTTGTAAGCAAAACTTATGGTGAAGAATGGCTTATTTCGAAAATAATGAACAATCGGGGACACAGTATACCTATCGAAGATATAAAGGAAATTTTATTTTTAAATAAAATTCTGTAAATAGAGACAAAAAGTTACTGGTTTCTACCCTTAAGATTCGTACTAAGGATGCAAAAAGTAATTTTAAATTCTACTGTAAAATGTCTTCCTTCTTGGTGGTAACTACACCAAAATTGAAGTTTATAAAAATATACTTATCCGTTTTTGAGGAAAAAAATAAAAACCAAATTACCAGTCCCTCTTAAGGCTAGAATAACTCTGCTGGGAAGGCTTAAATCCAAATATTTTGTATGTACCTAATATCCTCTCAAAAACCAGTACTTGCATGCATCATCATGGAACACCCTGTAGGTATAGTCTTCATTTTTTAAATCACACCTACAATAAATTATTCTCGTTTGTAGCATCAAAAGTAAATGCTTTTAATAGATAGTTTATAGTTCATGAAAACACTATTTTGCTTAACTTAAAACTTTAAATTACTAAACTAGGTACTCTAGAAACACGAAGGGAAAATCGAGATATATTCAAAGCGACTGGATGGTCCGATTGTTCTATTCTTTTGAAATTATAATACGGAATATTGGTAGCAGGTCTTCGTATCTCCCTATTTCGGCTTTGCTTTATACAGCTCCTAAATTATTTAGCCGATGGAAGATAACACGACGAACAGAACTGTGAAAAATCAGCACATTCCCCCGACTATGCAATTCGTATAGAAAAATTATAACAAGATATGTGGGAACACAGGGTTAACTGCCACTTAGTACAAAAAAATTTACCACGTGCGCAGGGTGGCTTAAGAAAACATAGAAAAATATTTTTAGATTTTTTTTACGGTAAAAACCCCAATTTTCCCTGTAAATCTCCGCCTCTAATTACGTGACCCAATATGGCTTCGGAACGTACTGTCAGCTGGAAGTGATATTCCGCGGTGTTGCCGTTGTTTTAGGAAGGATGAAAATGCCATTTTACTCAAACAAATAAAAAAATACATAAATAACAATCGATTTGAATCTGTACAGCTGCAGCGCTATTAGATTTACCCGAGGTTCGCCCGGGTTCCCCTTACCTTAGTTTGAAATTTGAAAACAGAAAACAGAATATGAATCCCGAGTCCCGAGGCTCGTCTCTTGCGTTTCTTGTTTTTGCATTTTCACATAGCAACACCAAGGAATTACAAAACTACATAGACATTTCTCGCCTCGCGAAACCACGAAAATTTCGTAGGGATGGCGGACTGTCAGACGTAAAAAGTGAACACAAACGCACAAAACAGTAGAGGTTGGGGTGGTGCGTAATAATTATCGATATCGATGTCAATGTTAGATTAGTTCATTGCGTCTCCAAAAAAATAATTAAACTAAAAACTAAACAACAAAATTCAGTGATTTCTTAATGCCGGCGTTATTGGACTGAATGCTTTGCAACACAAAGACGGAACGTCGATGTGTATCGAATCGATAGGTAGGTACATAGTTTTGTTCGACATCGCATCACTACGCCTGCGTCACAGTTCAAACTAGTTGTTGCGCTGGTCTGGTTGCCTGCACGCGCGGGTGAATCATCGTATTTCGGCCGATGTTTACTCGACGTTTCCCTGCGTCCCTCTGAATTTTCGGTAATATTTTCCCGTATTTGTGTATTTTGGTGTGTTTTAAAGCTATTTTGCAATTAATTGAATGCCAGGCATTTTACTAGTGCACTAGTACAGCAACATTACAGGTTAGAAGGGCTAAAATTAATTTAGTTTTGAAAGTAGATATGTGAAATAGTGAAACATGTTTTTAGGCGTGCGACCAACATTTTCCCACTGAGGTTGAGGATATTGATGAAAAAAAGAAGTACCGATTAAGTACTTTGTGGAATCGACCAGGCAAAACTTAACGGCTAAGTTGCGAAGCATCCTCTCTTGGTCAAAGTAATGTTTTTATTTGATAGTTCTTATTTGCTAGTAAATGGATTATAATATATGGTTTTAGATGCAGTACCATGTACGATATACTGCCAGCAGGTTGACCCACTTATTTGGCCTGGCCCAGAATAAGTAGAAGAGAAGATCCTGAAGTAAAAAATGCAAATATTTTTAATTTAATTAACCGAGTGAATTTGTGAATCGAGGTTAACGGCGGTATCTTTGAACAGCTACTGTAGTGCTCTGCATGTAATGTGTGCTAGTGCAGTTGTGTTTTTTGGTTACCCTTCGGCGTTTTCGTGGCGCAGGGGATCCTTCTCCGAGGTCGTCAGGCTGAGTACCTCGCTTCAAACAATAAAGGAATGGCGGAGGGAAACAAGAGGTCTCCCAAAAGATTTACAAAATTTGATGAATGTGTAGTGTTGTGTGACTTTTAATGTAAAAAAGCAAGAAAACAGAAAATTCAATCCTGGAAATGTCAGTAAGGTAAGTGTTTCATAGGCATTTTACATGTTCCTTAGAAAGTAATCGTTTCCAACAGGAAATCGAAATTTTGTGGAGAATCCTCGGATAAATTGATGGACATGGCAACGCTGCGCTATTTCACTACCTGTCACTTCCGAAATTTTAAAACACGTCACGCGGGCGTCCATAGGCGGCATTTTTTGAGGGGCGTTATTCAATTTGAAAAAAAAAAATTTTAGGGTTAAGGCAAATGTTAGAAAATTTTTTAAAATTTATTTTGGCAAGTCTAATTTTTCTTTATCTACCATAAAAAATTTTGTACTAAGTGATAGTTTACCCTGTATAGACAGAAATATATAAGAGCAACAATAATGTCGTTACAGAATGCTTGGATTTCATTATGAACACAGTAAATCAAGTAAGGCTTTGACGGAAGCAGCATCGCAGCGGGACTAAATGCGCAAACGGAAAATTTCAACTCATAATAATATTTTTATCGTTCACAATTCACTTATTATAATGCAGTCCTGGGTGTATGATTTTTTTCTACAATATGGTTAAAAAATAAGAACAAAATTAAATGAAATTAAAATTACTTCTAATAATAAAAAAAAAAACAATCAAAACCCTGTTCGTGTGTGTGGCCAAAAGTGAGAAAAATACATACTTTCGGATATAGAATATAGTTGGGTTGAAGAAGCTATTTTCAAAAACGGTCCTAGAAGAGATAATGCATATTTCATATTTTTCAAATTCCACGTTCTAGCTAAACAAAGCTTCAAACTAGTTGATAACCTTACTCAAATCAACAACCGTCAACAATTACCTTGTGCAACCACACAAATAGTATATTAACAGATTTTTCTGAGTGTTTATTTGCATTCAGATTTAGTTGCAGAATAATCCTGACTATGGATCTATGGATTTTTAATCACATTTACAGTTCTGCTTTATTCCCTCGAACCACTTTTTATTTTATATTTAGGTATCTACAGAGGCGGAACGATGCTCAAAGACCTAGATGTAAATTTTTTCACGCCCAAAGTGTTGAGCTAAACCGTTTGCAGTGGAATTGCCCAATTTATCACCATACCTGCCATATTATATTTTAATTCATTTCATGAATAAATTTATAAGCCCGTGCTTTTATTTATATTCGCGTCGAAGTTTTGGCTGAACGCTTTTTTTACGGATCCAGCCGTATCCCTGAAGCTGAAAACAAAGGGCTCATCAGCGCTAACGTGGACTATTCATTTTCGAAATTAGAGATTAATAAATAATTTTGACTGATAATGGTTCTATTGTACACTGCTATACTTATACAGCAACTTGCCAGTGGTACGCCATAAAACACATAAGAACTGTATTTATGTTACAGGTGCATAAAGTAAGGCTTTATTGACGATTCTATTTATTATCGAGTAAGCTTGCAATGGAGCACAATAATATTTGATTCATAGTCCGTCAATGAAGACAGATTTCCATTGAAAGAATAGTAGCACAACGCTTCTCAAGCTTCTCACAAGCTCTGGTTAAACAAGTGACAAGAATGCAATGGGTCTATGCCGCAGGTCTACGCAAGAATTATTCGCAAACTTTTACAAATGTTTTTTGAACACGTGGTTATAACCCCTTTTTAAACATTAAATTACTGGAAATCTGATTTTTGTCACGAAAGCAGATGTATGTAGTACAGTACCTGCATTAATAATTATTATAGTGATATCAGCAATCTTAATCCCTCCGTCGCAAGGGTCGACAATGGAAATTGTTACTACTGTATTATATGAGATGATAAAATTTCACGTCCCCAATATATTTTTACAAAAAGAAAGTTAGCGGCTATAAATAAAATAAATATAATAAATTTTGACAACTGGCAATATAATACCATAACATGCAAGTTTCACAAGAATAGGGCTCCCGGCCAGATCCTTGTTGATTTCCACAAATTTGGAAGATACAGTGGTGAATGGCCAATGAGTCTGTTTCCTGTGTCACTTCTTCTTCACATTTATTTTGTAGTTTTCTGGATTCAACACCAACCTAACTTGAAGCGTGCCATATGCAAAAGGTTGTATGTGCAATTTTTTAAATTTTACAGGAGGCACATTATTATGTTTTGGTTTAGCTTAGTAAGAAATACAAAATATTTGTCGCTATTTCTGATATCATTTCAGATATAGGCAAGTAATAAAATACATATTTTAATGGAAACATGGGCAATAAATTTGTTATTCGCCATTAATTATCAAAACGTAGTATGTGCCATTAGAGTTGCACATGGATAATTGATGGAAAAAATCGTATTTTAAACAAAAAATAAACATATGTATTGTTTTTCTAACGCGTTTATTATACAAAACAGTTTGTTATAAACTTATAAATAACTTATTTTTATTCATTTTGTAGAGCCTCCTGGCTCTCAGTTTTTGATAAAATTCTTGATTAGCGGTTGAAATAAAACGTATCATACTTTTAATTTCTTTAATTTTTTTCTTTGTTCTATTATTTACGAGATGCCTGTTCCACCAGTTCAATGTTTAAATTTTCAAAATATTGTGGTGTAACCTTTGGTTTAAACACACTCACTTTGCGCCATGCTGCAACTTCTGACTAAGACGTTTTAACTTCAATTTGCCCTAAGCTGTCCTTAGATATTTTCAGCATAACATCCTGCCAGATTACTAGGGTATTTTTTGCAATTTCCATCCAGTTGAGAAATCTGGTAGTGCATTTAATTACACTTGGCACTTACTACGTTTTGATATTTAATTCCTTATATCGCCATTGGGCAAAGCGCCATCGATATAAATTTTATTGTGCAAGTAAAGCATGGCACATACTACCTATTTAGCTTATAATCCGCATTTGTGAAAAAGTGGCACTTACGACGTTTTGCATATGGCACGCTTCACTTGTTCTTGTTGGTGTTTACTATGTTTTGTGAAATTTCGGCTCTGGTACTATCAGCTTGATACTAGATGGCGCCACTGGTTGGTTTCTCACCTCCAAGTGCAAGTTACACTACTATAACTGCTACCGTTTCGGTTTGAGTCGTTCGGGAAGGTTATGGCTGCCTTGATGAACCTAATAAGGGGAAACAGCTATCGTAGTCTACCTTCTCGAACGATTCAAATATGAAAACACCGGCACATCCATTACAACTTGGATGTTGGTATGATATTACCAGTTGCCAAAATGTATAGTCCCATAAAGCCGCTAACTTTCTTTTAGTATTATATGAGCATATATTTCAGTGTCACTCCGGCCCGATATAATTATTGCCCTTTGTCATCGCTTCATATTTACCTGCATAGGTATAATACGTTAGGGTGGTTTGAGAAATCAACCGAATGCAAATTCCTATGAATTAAAAAGTGGAATGGACAGAGTCCTAAAGGCAAAAAAGTGCTAGAAAATCGATTTCGGCATTGAGTGATAGATGCGGGGCTCGAGCAGTTACTCGAGAAACCAGGTTCGGCATGGAGGCAATTTCAAAGATGGACTTTAAAGTATGTTTCAAATTAAGGAAATCGTGACCCATAGAAAGGATTTACGATCCTGTTTCTGGCGATTATAATAATGTTACAAGATAATGTTATGAATATAAACTAATATTTTGTTTTCCAAGTGTATATATAAATTTGGGAAGAAATAAATAAAGGCCTTACCTTTGAACGAACAAAGGTTATGGTGTCCGTGTTAGGTAATAAAGCGACTTTGACGTTACAGTACCAGGTCAGCTGAAGGTATTGATGCTCTGTCTGGAAATGTAGAAAGAAGAAGCTATTTTTGTACATTTTAACATATCAAAGCAAATGACAGTTTCAAAAACCACCCTATAACTCCTTTGTGTCTTATATTGATGACTCTATAAGCCGCATAGGCATTCAAACAGCGCCTTATTTCACGTGAGGAATTTGCTAGGCGTGTTAATTTGAGAAAAGGATACATCATTTGGGCGACCGCAGGTCGCGGGATCTTAATAGTCTTCCACTCCCTAGAATAAAACATTTTCATCAATCTCCCTAGCTTGGCTTTGTAAGGCTTTCCTGCTCATTACATCGCCAATAAATATATTTTTTGGTGATATTTATGCCTTCTATACATATAATATACCTCTAGGCGAACACCCATGCATTGGTTCACCTGAGGATTTGTAGTTTTACGATTTATAATAATTAGATATACCTACACCTGCTACCTAGTTTCCTAAAGAGATGTGTACATATCTACCTGGTAATATTCGAAAATTCAATCGCTTAATATCGAATCCAAAGCATCGAACTGTAACAACTAGTCCCATTTTAAGATAAATTTGAAGGAGTACGTCGCTGTGATGTTGTGAGATATTCTACAGACAAAGATTGTTCTCTAAAACGATGGCTTCGGATCCCAAAAAATGCGGCTTTGATGTTTGTGGATGCTGTGCACCTCGGGAATCGCGATGACATTTTCCGTCGTCTGCGGGCCCGCCAGAAACTTCGGGCGAACTTTATCGCTTCCATAAAAGGCAATAAGAGTTTCCAACTTTTGGTGCAAGGTGTCTGCATAAAGATAGGGCGCTCGAGTGTGCCGCTGAAATAATGGAACGTCATACGAGTCTAGCGCAAACTTAAAATCTCCCGTGATGATAAGACATGCTTGAAAAGACAGTATCGTGTAGGGGGATTGTGGGACTTGTAGAAGAAGCTTTGACTTGATAATGCTTTACTTGTATGAACAAAAGGAATAGGTAGTAAATCAGACATGGCTGTATAGGTCTGAGTGGTGTGGCATTCAGGATTTTACCAGTGGAATATATCGTTATTTGTTTTATGTTCCACAATAGTTTTTTTCTAATTATACAGGGTTATTGGTATTCGATACATTGTTAAATATTATTCTGGTTGTCAGGGTCCCTGACAACCAGAATAACGAAGACGGAAATAAGAAGACGCTGGCGAGCATGTATACGAAATAGGGGTTCTCATTTTGAACAAGATTTGTAGTAACTAAGTACTAATATGAAAATAATAAAAATTAAACGCTATTTTTCAAGTATTTGTTGGATTGCTATTGCAGTAATGAAGTTTTGAAGAAATTTGTACACATGTTGCTTGATGATTTTTGTAAAAATAACTGATAACAAATTGTGATACCTTCGTTTTTTTTTAATATTTTTGACACATTTTTATTTAAAATTTTCCTGTGATCTATATGTTTCCGGACTTTTTCATTCCAAACATAATAAGACCATAGTGTTGAGCAAGTAATCCAGTTGAAAAGTTTAAAAAAAGTTCTGTAAATTTTGTAGTAACTAACTTTTAAGACAGTAAAAAAGAAAAATTGAAATATCTCATAATGCATATTAGGATTAAATTTTTTCCTTACCTCCTCCCCTATCAAATCTCCAAAGGAATGTATAGAATTACCAATAACCCTGTATAAATATAATAGAGCCGAATTCGATACAGAATTGCTGCTTTAATGGTCAAGAACGTGGCTGAGAAGCTTGACTAAATCTTACTAACGCATGGAACGAGTTTCCTGAAAATTTTCAAGGGCCAAATATTTAAGCAATTAATTTTGAAATCTAGTTTTCACTGAGTAAAACGAATTAACAAAATAGGTAATGTTATTTTTGAATTGTTCCACACGTAATTTCCTTATTTAGAGAAAATCAGAGACTTGCGACTTTTAGAGCAAACTTCATTTAAACGAGAGTGTTACTCGATTTTGGCAACCTATTCAAAAAGGTAAGGTATGATGTAAATCGATGATCTGGCTGCACCAAGTTCTTTGGTGGCTTTTCCATCAGTCGCTGTTGGATATTGCTTTCAACCCGGAATGTTGTTTCAAATCTAATCAATCCTAGTCTGAAGCACGAATAGGGGAGAGTGGGGTAAGTTGACGATGCTAAGCGAGAAAATTAATTAAACCGGAAACATTTGACATATGAGGATAATTTGTGTTATTCTGTTAATAGTATGTCTTTAAGCCATAGAATACCCGTGTGGATTAAAATAATTTTTATTATAAATTAACAAAAATTGTGTTTTAAAAAATAATGCAAATTCGTCATCTTACCCTACTAGATGGGTAAGATGACTACTAAAGGGGGGTAAGATGACTAACTAACACAAATCACATACAAAATCATTTAGGCCACTATAATTGCTGCATTGTTCATGTCACCACATAAGGCAACGACTGCAACAAATCCAATCTTCTATTGGGGGCTCCTGATATACGTCTTTACAACCTGGGCAGCTAATTTTCTCTTCAGTTTCTTTTACTGGAGTCACTGGGGTTACAATAATCTTTTTGGCATTTATTTTTTTAGATTTATTATTGCATGTTATGTCTTGTTTCCTTTTTTTATTTTCTTCTTTCTCTTTTATTATGTTTTCTTTTTCTTCAAGCTGTTGCTTAATGGGTGTACTTGTTATTATACTAGCTGTCATTTTCTTTCCCTTGGTCTTCCCTCTTTCAGCTTCTGGAAACGGTCTTATTCTTTGAAGTAATATTTCTCCATCCAAAGGCTCCCTAGTGCCGCTTGGCCCAGCTATAGCCTCATTTTCAGTCACCTGCTTGCCAAATATATATTTCTTAACCTGCAATAACTTTTTATTTTCACAAACTGTCTGCAAATTTACATTTTCAGCTATTTTCGGAACTGGAATATCTGAATATCTTTCTCATTCTCAGCGGGTTTCACAAAATTAATTAGCGTTAGGTATATCATCCTCAGGTTCATAGTTGGACTCTGACTCTGAATCTAATGGACCAGCAGGAGGTGCCCTTTCGGTAGTTTCAGCAGCGACAAAATCATTTTCGTCGAATACGAATGGATCAAATGGTTGTATGCCGCATTTTTTGAAACCATTAATTGCATTGGTTATCGTTGCTGCCCTAAGATACACTTTGCCAAATAGTTGACAAATATGCCTGTCGCTAATGACTTGCTCGGGATGGTTAACAAGATGAATATCGCATTCTTGATTAAAATAGGTCTTCAAGGGCCCAAAAAAAGCCACATCAAGCGGCTGTAATCTGTGTGTTGTATGGGGAGGGAATCCCACCATAACTATTCCATTCTCCCTGCAATAATTGATTCCAGCTAATGAAATATGAGAAGAATGATTGTCTACCATGACGAGAACTGGATTTTCCGGTGACGAATTGACATGTTTTGAAAAATGTTTCAAAAATTTAACAAAAATGTCAGTGCACATCCATCCGTTTTTTTGAGCAGTGCCATCTGAACCAGGTGGAGCTCCATAAAGCAATTCTTCTTTCATACGCATGCGACCAAATATAAAATATGGAGGAATATAGTTGCCCACTGCATTAACAGCGCACACAACTGTAGTGTTTTTACCCCGTTCAGCTGATACAGCTTTAGCCACTCTACGGGTTCCAGTTGGACTTAATACTTTTGGAAATTTGCTCGGAACAGAAGAAAGACCACTTTCGTCCGCGTTCTAAATCCTATCAGAGCCAAAGTTATATTTTTCCAAAACTTGGCGCAAAATATTAAAGAACCTTTGAACGGCAGGCTTATTAAAAGACATTAAACGAGCAACAGAAGTCGCTTCAGCAGTTCTTAAATTTATTCGATTTTCTTTCCTTTCCTGCAAGTCTTCGGACTTTGTTAAAACGATGTTCTAGTTCGTGATGTTCTGCGAAATCAACCGCCAATTTCCTCAACTGCATGGCTGTTAAACCAAAACCTCTTTTATCGATGGTGGTAATGTATTTTACTAGTGCCTCAGTTTGTTTCGAATTAAATGTATTTGAAAATCTACCGCCGTATTTTGGAAGATCTTCATTATTCATCTTCTTTTTTAAATATCTGTGTAATGTTGGTTCCGGGATCCCATAATTGGAAGCGACACTATTGCAAGATTTTCCGTCTTGAACTTCCTGAATTGCCGTAATCATGGCATTTTCATCCCATGTACGTCTATTTGACTTTCTCTAGAAAAAAAATGCTGTTTACATGCATGTTTATATTTAAAAAAATTAAGGGGTAAGATGACTAACAGAAGGGTAAGTTGATGAATTCGTCAACTTACCCGGGCCATCTTACCCGTTGAGGTTATGTTGAGTATTATTTGGAAAATTTACCAATCCCTGCATAATTTCTACAATCTATTTTAATCAAAACATGACTTAATACATGCTTTTAAACATGCCACCATTAGTTTTGCTCTTACCTTAATATATCGCGCGAGAACCGTTAACAAATAACGCACAAGTTTTGTAGCGGGTTTCACAATTTCACAAAATGTCATTGATATAAGTCTTGGTTGATGCGAACACTTCCAAAACTATGTATGTTACTTAGACTACTGTAACAGAGATGGCGCCACATGCACAAGTTCAGATCGACACAAAGGGAACCATTTTGAGGACTTTCGTCATCTTACCCGCTTCGTCAACTTACCCCACTCTCCCCATACATCGTCTTATCTTTCCCCGATTCATAGATAAATCACTCTTTACAGACCTATAGGTTTATACACACAAAGAAAAATGTAGGATAATGTAATTTTTTCCGAAATTCAGCAAACATTTCTGAAATAGGTGTACAAACACACAGAAGGTAAAGAAATACAGATTCATTGTCGCATACCATTTTTTCGTTAGTTTCATTTCTTTATACCTTTTAATAATTAATATCTTTCGAAACGAAATTGATCTGATTAATTTTTTTATAATAAAAAAACGTATTGGTTCATGCCATGAGCATGAACCAAAACGTTTTTATTATAGATTATTTTTAGATAAACTTTAGGCAGCCCCAAACTAGTTTCCAATGTCTCATGAAACTTTAGTATGGGTCTCTCTGAGATGCGTGCAGACCACGACTGGCATCTGTTTCGGACTTGTTGATCCTCATCAGGCAGACGCAGCGTACCATACCAAAAGGCCAAAATATTTTCTAGCTATGTGGAATAAGATATAGTATCTACAATTCGGTGAGCATTATACCATCCAATGCCATCTAAGCGGGTACTGCCAAAAACCAAAACAACGTCGTATTGGACACTAGTTTGGTGTTGTCAAGAGCTAAAACATTTTGTCCCAAATGCAACAAGCAATTTCTTCTCAATTATTATTGGGGATGTTAAATATATTCATTTCATTTGATTTTTAATAATGTTTTTAATATATCCAACTCTTATTGCAAAATAGTCCAAACATGAAAACACCATATTCTGTCCGACTGGCCTATTTGATTAAAATTGTAATGCATTTTGAGTAGCCCGGTATTTCTGTATTCAATGGAGTGGCAGAAATCTCAACGGCTTTCGTTTCTTTTTATTTCTCGGCGTTAACTGAAAATTCATGTCTAGAACGACACGCGATTTCACACCTCTGGAAGAAATTTCAATTCAAGTATCGCGGCTTATGAAAATGTGGCGTTTTGTTCCTTTTTTCAAAGTGAAAAGTTGGTTTTATTGTACATGAATATAAAATGAAGAGAAATCGACAAGTCAGTAACAGATTGCATTATTAATTTCAGCATTTTAGTTGTAGCGAAGCTCCTAAATAGATTTATTGATTTTGTTCCGATTTTACAAAGAGTACTATTAGGTATATTAGTCTTCCTATACTGGATCCCTTCAAGGGAATCCTAAAAAATCAACGTAATATAAATCAGGAAATATGGCAGATATTAACATACTTTCCTACCTGGCACAGATGCTTTTCGTGCAGCACAAAAAAATCAATTACCCCGTAATCGCTCCTCATGTATGCTGCTATATCTCCCAGGGTAAAAACACGATTTACATTCTCTCAAAGTGTTGCTGTAATAATGACCAGCCGATGGCTAAAATACAGCGGCGTATGGATAAAGTTTCGTCCGCTGCCTGGACTGAAATTTTTTCATAAAATATCATGAAACTGAAAAAAAAGACCGGTTCATAAATCTGAAAGTTAATTGTGGATCGAATGAGCGGGAATTATTAAATTATAAAGATAATTTCCATTGAACTACTTTTATCCAAAAAGGCAGCTCTTTCCTTTGCCAGCGATAAATGCACCTGGGATTTATCACAAAAAAATATGTTGGGTTATTATCAGGCACTGTATAAATGAATTTAAGTTGCTAAACTATTTATATAAGACCTCCGTTTAAACTTATGACACACATTCAGACAATAATAAACCAATGTTAAAAAGGCGAAAAAAAAACATAACCTACTATTTTAGTTATATATTTTAATGATAATAATATATTATAATGGTTGTCTGGTTTTTAATTCAAATATATCACAGAAGTATAAACCATTTTCTAGATTCTACATAATGATATTTCAATGAGATATTGTAATAGACTTAGTACAGGAGCAATTTCCTTTAATGTTTTTGCAATACCCGAAAATATTGCGAACAAATTCTTTACAGGTGCATTTTTCGGGTCCTATTTGGACGGATAAAAGGTCGTTAGATCTCAAAATTTTCCCCACAATGACACGAAACGAGTTGTCGCTCTACACAGTAAAAAAATCCGGTGTTAAATTTGACACGAAAAGTGGTCTACATAAGTCCACACCATATCTGGTAAATTTTACACCTTCTTTTTTGGTCAATTTCACTAAATGTTCTGGTGTCAATAAGAACTATGCTGGTGTGAATATATTTAACACGGCGTTGTGTAAGATTAACACCGTGTTGTGTAACTTTTACTCGCAATTTGGTCAAAACGGTGTAATTTAATTTATTTGGTATTCCCCGTTTCTTCTTCATTCTCTCGTGTAGTTTTACATGTACTTTATTTTAAAAAAATTTCAAATGTCATTGATAAGTTCAAATTAAGAAGATATGTTACTTGTAAAAATAAAATAAAACTAAAAGATAAAGAAGCTGTATGAACCAGATATAATAAGTGCTTGGTCTTTAAATTATTTGTAAGAAATAATAAACGGTAATAAGTAAAGAAAATACTTTGTTTCAGTTCCAAAATATATGGACGATTCCTTACAATAGGTATAAAAATATCAACATTTTTTTTCTTAAAGCTATAAATAAATCATTCTCACAGCCAACAATATATATTTGGTTATAAAAAAAGTTATATATAAGTATATAATATCGTACGAATTCGTAAGGAATGTTTACCTAACCACAAACACAAGAAATGCTTTATGTTAGGAGGTTATTTATATGCTAAAGAGCATTTTCTTTCAAATTCGTACAAATTCTCATACAATGTACTTAAGTAACTGTTGCCTTACAGAATGGTCCGTGTGAGACAAAAAGAAACTTCAAACGTTGCGACACAGCGATTTCGTTAGAAGGCCTGTTCTCACAAGAACAAGCAGGTCCAAAACAATCGAACAGTCAGATAAAATCTGTCAGTCAGATTCGCGACTGGTTTCTGATTTCGGTGAGAAAAAACTCATATCAACACAGTCGTTAGGGGCTATCACCTCGGCTATCACACAGTACCTTTCGTCGTCACATCTGCATATTAGCCTGTCGTTTTAGTCCATCTGACTCACTATGAAATTTTACTTAACATAATAACACTATTTTTGCACTAGCGGTCGGTAGAATCACTTGTATAACTATTATACGCGCCACGCGGTCGGGTCACAAGTCGCACAAACTGATAAACTCCGTCGCGCAATAAGTTCGACAAACAACTGATGCCATGGCTTTGATTGCCTAAGATTTTACACCCATAACTGGTGAAATACCACCCCCCTCTCATATACCTAACACGAACTTGTGTTAATACGTTCAATTTGACGCAGCTTAGTGCTAAGGGAATGGTGTTAAGGAACACCGCGTGGTGTGAACAGACACGAAGCTGTGTTAGAAATATAAAAAATACACCCCTAAGTGTTAAAATTAACGAATTTGTTGTAGTGTGAATTTTACCAAATGAGGTTTGGTTACGATATTTGGAATCCACCAATTTTCGTGTTAAATTTTCACCAAATTTCTTTCACCACTTACACGAAGAGTATTTACACCGATTTTTTTTACTGTGTAGTTTTTTTTTTGTTTTTCAATCCTTCGAATTATCGTCTTACTCCGCCGCTGTTCCAACACATAATGATCGCGATAAACTGTCTGAAAGATGCGAATCGACTCACGACGTCATTTCACATGTAAATGATTTCGGCGGGCCCAAGGCCTAAAATCCGGAGGCAGTCCTCGGCCGCGGTCCGGGCCGACCGTTATTCGTGGGCCGGACCGGCCCGCAATCTCGACAATTATCTCGGCTGCATTCGCATATTTTAAGTTGGAAGTTCTAATTACCGAGGCCGGTGGCGGGCTACACGGCTTCCTGGATTTCCGGAGGCATTTTGGCGACACCGGGCGAAATTTGAGAGTGGCAGGACAATTAAAGCAGTGTTGAATTCATGGGGGTCAGAGATGTGCTGTTATTTGAAAAAGAAACGGGTGGGAGCGGCTCCTGTGTTGTTTAAAATATTAAGTTGAAATTTGGAAAGGATTTTTTTCTTATAGAAACACATTTTTTGTGGACATTCAGTTAAACAATCAAAAAGAAAGCAAACAAAAGAGGGGTTGTGTACAGCCGCGGCCACAAAAAACTTTCAGGTTGGTGGATATCCGTGCAAATGAGCGCACAACTCGGCAACGCCGCGGCTGCCCGTCTCGTTACGCCGCCACCGGCCGGTCGCGGACGACCGGCCACGGTGTGCCGGTCCACGGCTGCGAGCGGGACGGCCGGGGCGGGCGGGACGGGCGGGGCGGGCGGGCCGCCACGTTGCCGGATTTCGCGCTTCGGAGAGAGATTCAAGGACCAGCCTGAAAGTTTTTTGTGGCCGCGGCTGTACTTTTTGCCCTCCCAACTTTTTTCTGCGCACCAATATTATTTAAAGCCATAATTGATAAGAATCAGCTTTAAATTTCTGTACTTTTTAACTCTTGTAAAATTTTTATTTAGGATTTGATTTACCCGATATTGTAACTTATCGACAGAGCGCTGGGCGAAATGTAGATTCAATGTATTGCTTCTTAATAGCATTATCTGCGCTAATTTTTGTCCTACACTTACTGGGATTACTATAAGTACGCACTACGGTTTTCTAGAGTTTCCGTAGTACCTACTTGAGCGAATGCTATCCTAGTTCTATCGGAAAAGTCAGCACTAATGCCGCAAATGGCAATGAAGACAAAATAATAATAATAATAGTATATTATTATTACATATTATTTATTAAAATGACCGATAAAACATTTAGCATGCACTAACCTAAAAACAGTTACTCGTGAACGTATTAAATTTTTGACAAAAATCTCATTGAATAGGCAATGGGTTTTTAATTTTGTATTACAAAATCAAGAAGCGAAAAGAAAACTTTTTTGCAAATAAAGCACTCTGAAAATGTGTAAATATTATTTATCTATCAAGATATTTTGACGTGGTCCTGAAATAGTAGTATATCGAAAAAGACATATTTTATTGAAAACATTTATGTTTGCTTGAGGTTTATCTCGGTATAACTACAGTGTCATTGTTGTTAGAATGAAAGTGGACCGTGCTCTTGTCCTTCATCCTGGCACCTTACCTTTGCGTTTTATATCTGTGGTCGATTTTAGAGAGGGAAATGCCAGTTCCCTGTGTTACAGTACCTATAATACTGTTTCTACTAAATCTATTCATGTTCCATGTTATGGTTTTTCCTTTGTTGATTGATGCCACTCTATAATTTTGTATGCTGTCCCACAATAGTGCCTCCAAAAAACCAGGAAGTCTTGTAATTATCTGAACTAAAATATGCGAATTCAGTGGTGGATAATAATATACCTACCTTGCGTCACAGACATACACTTAGACTGAATTTAACATTAGCAGAAAACTCTGTCATCAGTTTATTAAAGTCGTCTCTATGATTCTTTCCGATTATTATAGTTTCAGTTGCGTCCGAAGCAGGGGAAAGTAACAGGGCAAAGAGTTTAAGTGGGATGTAGACAATCACACTTATACAGAATACCCCTTTCTATGACACTGTACAGAATAAAATAATTACATTGTTAAGTTATGGCCCTTGAGGGGGGTGTAGTTACCTCATGTACCCCCCTCTTTGGATACGCCCTTGGCTGTAATAGGTATTAATCCCAAGCAAACTAATAACGGTTTAATGTTTGGAATATTTGACGGAATTGCCACGTGTTTACCGAAATTATGCTTTTCAAGAGATATATAGGATATAAGTCTATAACGTTTTATTTGAATAATACAAATAGATGTAGATTGAAAATGTGCCGACATTTACACCTACGTCGTATAGAATATTTGTACCAACTTATTTGCGTTTTTATCTTTTATATATTAATAGTTGAAATATCTAAAATATTTATATTCCCAGACGGCATTCGAAGTTATATTGTTTCCTAACAAATGCGAAGTGAGTGCAAATACGTTTAGTCTAAGATATGGACGCGAAATATGTGCGCTCATCTGTTTTTTAATAAAAATTCAATTTTTATTGATCGTTTTAAGTAGAGAAATATATTTAAGCTGGGTTGCCTATAAAAATAGGGCCGCAAGTAGATATTTTTAATTAAAATAAAATTAGGAATTAATTTTTTCAAAACGATTTGGTTCACTTGTTTCTTAAGTAAATTATGCAAAAATATGTAAAGAACTTAAAAAAATTGGGTTGTCATTACTCGCTTGGCCGCAACTTTACGGTAGCCAGGTGTAAACAGGTAAGTACCTACTTATCAATGAATTATATATATACCTACGTTCATAACGTATCCTCTTAAGTTATATATAAAATTAAAACTATTTTTTTTCTCTACACGATGGAATATATACGGTTGCCTATATCAAAGTGGCAGCAAATAGGGGTGGCTATTAGCTGTTAAAGATAAATTAGACATTTTTTTGCGACGAAACAATAACATTAAAGAGCACTTTTTAAATAATGCATCATTAATATTTTATATTATAAAATTCGCAGAGATCGTTCTTAATGCGGCCCTGCCTCGTATTAGCCCTCAGAATTGTTCAAGTGCGTCCATCGTGTAAATGTTTACGCGCCACTTGCATTTTGATTCTATAGAGTGTAGATAGGAACATTTTTATTCGAACCGCACATCGTTTTGAAGCTTGTAACGTAACACGTGGTTTTAATATATTTTAAAAATTAATACGCACTTAAATTTAAAAAAATGAAAATATTTTCTATGTTGTGGAAAGTATAATGTGCTTGACTTTACACCTGGCTACCGTAAAGTTGCGGCCAAGCGAGCAATGGCAACCCAATTTTTTTTAAGTTCTTTACGTACTTTGCTCTGAAATGAATTATAATTTATTTAAAAAAGAAGTGTACGTAATCATTTTGAAAAAATTAATTAATTTCATTTTAATTAAAAGTACTTGCGGCCATATTTTAATAGGCAACCCAGCATAAATATATCACTCTATTTAAAACGACCAATAAAAATGCATTTTGATTAAAAAACAGATGAGCGCACATATTTCACGGCCGAACCTTAGACTAGTTGTTTTAACTCTAAAAAGTCCGTAGTTGTGTATTATTATATCTACTAATTTTGAACAATGAGACTCGTCTCTAATGTGCGTGGCATAGGTATAGGAGAAACCAAACCGTCACTGGTATATCATCCTGTGCACCTAAACAATTTTTTGTTATTTGGGATTGTATATAATATATGTTGGATTATTACAATGTTATTATTTACTATTATTGCTCTATATATAGTTATATTTTGCCTGGGGTGTTAACATACCGAGGCTAATTATTTATCACAGAAACACCCACTGTGGTTCAGGAGACTCGATGATAAAAATGGTTTAGTCTATACTTTTCTATACATCTATACGTTTGACTTAAAAATTTCGAGAACTAATAGTCAATGCATACGCTAAAGCGTTACTCCAGGCAATTCTCACCAGGTTTAGATAATAAGTAATACAACCTGAAAATCAAGGTAATGTTTCTCAGCAGTAAGGTAATGCAAGTTAAAAACTTTTGCATAACAGATGGCTTTTTGTTTTTGACTGTCTATGTAGGTATGGTCTTGGTTACAAGCTACAACTAAGAAATATATCGTATATGTATATCATGAGAGTTAACAAAATTTGTTCACATTAGGTTATAAGGCATATATTTAATATAATAAATAATAATTATTATATTATTTGCTTTATGGTTAAAGTTGGACTCGCGCAAATTGAATCGTTCTATATTATAGCTAACACAATAATATGAAATTAATACTATCTGACGTTCCACTCAGCTTCGCGTAGTAAGCGGAGGATAATCGAATCAGTCAAGTCGACTGAAGGTCCTGCCAGAAAGTTATGTATATTGTTAATTGACGAGGAATTGGAGACGTCAAGCAAACGTACTATCCTCGACAGGACGCTTACGTAATACGAGGTTTGCTCTATGGATCCACAGCCGAGGGCCCTGCTATCAGGTGTTGTTGACGCAGCTAATACTCTGGAATTTGACTTATAACCTAATGTGAATGCAGAACTGACATTTACAATTCACGCACACGCAGTAGGTAACAAGTCTGTTTGATTGATTTTTACTTCGTGGTTTTATAAAATGTGTACATTCCGTACCCATTAAATTCACAAATCACAATACCTTTCAAGAAAAATTTATTCCTTATACTTATTTAGACATTTTTTAATATATATAAAGTATATTTATAAAAATCTTCTAAATATCGATGGTTAAGTCTATAGCGGACATTAAAATTTATATAGAGGGTGTCCAGAAAATTAAGAAATGTGAAATTTACTTAGATAGAACAATAATTTACATAATACTGCAGGGTTACCTACTGAATTGTAGATGCCAAAATGAAATCGACTAATGCGAAAAAGGGGTCCTTATCAAATGTTTTTTAAGACAAAATATGTTGCACTTTAGTATAACCTAATTATTTTACTATGTGATTGACATGGCATGTCTGATACTAAATCGATTGAGGTGCATTATTGCACTCACTGAACAAGCTGATGCTTATGACGTAATATATAATAGATATTAGGACGTATCTAATAATCTCACCATACAAGAGATCTTGTGGTGTTGATTGATCCTAGAACAATCAATACTAAATTAGGCATATCATATTTCCTAGATATGAAGCACTAGTGCTATGTAGGGTAATTTATTAAGGAATTTTATTAATCACTCCTCTGTCTTATAAGATATCTAGTTGAAGTTTGGTATGTATATTTTCTAGTGGAAACACATTTTTTGCCGAATTTTTTGGGAATCTTAAATGGGAAATTAAAATATTTGGGAGGTTTGGAAACATTGATTCTTACTACGTATCTATCGCATATGAATTAAAAACTATGAATTTCTGAAATTAAATTAAGTTATAGGCAAACATTTCTTTTTTTAATGGGTCTAAAAGTCTCAAAATCGTCGCTAAATTCTAGGAAATTGGCACTAAACTTTGTCATTATTGAATGAGTTTTCTATAAGAAGACCCAACGTCAGACTGGCCTGTCGCCAGTAGATAAAAGTAAACTGTCATTTTAGACCTTTGGAAATAAAAAGTTAAATATTCAGTTTATATACTAAGATAAATAAGTTCAATAGCAAGAATCTATTACTGGGCATACAATGAATCGCTGGATATACTAGGATGGTTACTTTATATGGTATTATAGAAGAAAATTGTAAATAAAAAACGTCTCAAAAAAACTTCAAAGTCAAATGTAGAAAATACAGAGCTGTACGAAAGTGATGTAGAGTCTAAGGATTTATATTTGGCTTTTAAATACCCACAAGATAAAAAATATGAAGAATTTTTAAAGAATTTCAAAATTTGTACACAGAACAAAAAATAAGTCAGTTCTTCAAAAGTCCCTCAAAGTCAAAAAGAAGAAAATGAAGAATGTGCAAATTGCTCACAAGTATTTAATAAAAAAATATTTTTCATTGCATGTAACCAGCGCCAGAGCTGGTTTTGTTTAAATTGTTCATTCAAGAAAGAAGCTTCAGAAATTAAGAAAAATAAGGAGAAGTGGAAATGTCCTGGTTGCTGCAAAAGTATAGAAAATGTTACAAGCATCCATAAATTAAAAGAAGAAAATATGTTTCTTAAAAAACTCATTTTTCAATTAAGTGGAAAATTGGATAAAGTAGTAGGGAATCTAGAAAAGAAAGAAACAACTTTGGAGAAATTAAATGAAATTGAAGATTTGAAAACAATGTTTGAATCGTTTGCCAGCAAAAAAAAATCACAAATTGAGAATAAACAATTATTATACTCTGAAGTTGTAGGTTACAATAAAACAAATGCAAAAGAAAATTTACCGGTAATAATAATAAAACCTAAAGTTAATCAAAGTAGTAAGCAGACGAAAGAAGAGGTACAGAAAAAAATTAATCCTAGTAGTGTTAAGGTTACACTAAGAGGAATTAAGGAAATAAGAAAAGGGGGTCTTATTATAAAAACAAATACCAAAAAAGACGTTGGAAAACTGAAGGAAATATCCGAAGAAAAGATAAAGCAAAATTATTCAGTATACACATCCAAAATGGATTTACCCAGATTAGTGTTAATAGGAACAAGAAGAGACTACAAGAAGAGACTACATAAAAGAAGAATTGTTTGAGGAAATGATGGTATTGGGGTATTTAGATGAAAGTGAACATTTAGATATAAAATATACAAGACAGTCCAAATATTTAAAAAAATATTATTTACATCGAGTCCAGTGGAAAAACCTTCAAGAAATTAGTAAATAAAGAGATCAGTCTTGGATGGGATCGCTGTAAAGTTAAAGAGGATCTAAATATTATTTTATGTTACAAATGCTGTGCCTATGGGCACAAAATAAAGGAGTGTAACAGAAACCAATGTTGTTCTTTTTGTGCAGGACAACATACAATTTGGCAATGTAAACAAGAAATACGCCACTGTGTAAATTGTCATAATCAAAATCAGAGGTATAACTTCAACCTTAACTGCAAGCATCAAGCCAATACTATTGATTGCAAAATACATAAAGTTAAAATAAGATAATAAAAAGAAAAAATACTCTATTCTGAATAATACTCCTAAATTTAATAAATATAGTCAGACTCAAATGGATCAGTTAAAAATTATTTACCTTAATTCGAGATTACTCAAAAATAAAATTGGTGAAATTTTACTAGTTGAAGAAAATGTCGATATTGCTGTAATAAGTGAAACCTGGGTAACTAAAGAAGATGAAAAATATTACAACTTTTTAAATTTTACATCGCTATATGCCACAAGAAAGAAAAGTGGAGGAGGAGTTGGAATATTTATTAAGAATGAAATACCTTTTGAAGTAATAGATATCGTTGAAGAAGAGTATTTGTTAATTTCTCTAAAATTGAAAGCAGCAAATTTAATTTTATGTGGTATTTACAAACCACTATCAGTAACAGTTGGGCCATTTTTTAATTTTTTGGAAGGAAAACTTGAAAATTTTAACAAATTTCAGCCTGAGTGCCTTGTAGTTGGAGATATGAATGTTGATATGTTTCAGGATAACACAAATGCAAAGAGGCTTAGAAATATTTATAGATCAAACTCTTTTACACTGTGCAATAATACTATATCTACAAGGGAAACAAATAATATTTCAAGCCTAATTGATCACGTAATTTCAAATTCGACAAACAGGATAAATTTAAATCTCAAGCATACTGCCATTAGTGATCATAAACTTCAAATATTAAACATTTCTACAAAATGTTATCGACAAAATTCAAGATTTAAAAATATTTTCATTAAGAAATTTAATATTGATGAACTAAAATATGCACTAGTCTCTTTGGATCAGAAAAACATTTGTATCAAGACCAAGATGATTTTTACAACAAAACAATTGAAAGTTTTAAAGACAATTCGTATACTAAAGTTATGAAAGTAAAACAAAATTCCAAGCCATGGTTCGATGAGAAAATAGCTGGTATGGTAAAAAAGAGAAATAATTATTATCGCAAATTAAAATCTTGTCCTAACAACACATACTATAAAGATGTCTATAAAAATTATAACAAACTGGTTAAACAACAAATAAGACATACAAAACAGGTATTACAAAAACAAATTTGAAGCTGGCACTCTAGCACTCCAAAAGAAATGTGGTCAGCTATAAATGAATTATTAAGAAACACACTGAAAACTCCAAATCCACAAATAGAAAATCTAATTATTAACAATAAAAAAATAGAAGATGAAGAAAGCATATGTCAAGAAATGAATAATCATTTTACAATGGTGGAATTAAAATTAAGCAAAAGTATTCCCAATTTATGTCGACCAAATAATAATAATAATAATAATAATAATAATAATAATAATAATAATAATTCTCACCCTCACAATACTCCAAACTAGGAGTACCCCAGAAGCAACCACATGCTTGTGCGGGGGAGGGGGGCAATTACTATTATTTTGTCTTCGTTGCCATTTGCGGCTAGGGCCGACTTTTTTCCCGATAGAACTAGGATAGCATTCGCTCAAGTACTACGGAAAACCCTAGAAAACCATAGTAATCCCAGTGAGTGTAGGACAATTAGTAAATCTCACGGATAAAGCTATTTAGAAGCAGTACCGTGAACCCACATTTGTCCAAGTAATACATCTGAATTCAATGTTCCTAAGTGGAGAAGATATTACATCTTAAGAAATCGAAGAAATAATTGATAATTTGAATTCAAAGAAAGCTTGTGGATACGACAATATTTCTGTAAAAATTATCAAAATAGTCAAAACTCAAATACTTCCCATCCTAAAACATCTTATCAAATTATCAATAAAAGTAGGTATATTCCCGACTAAGATGAAAATATCAAAAGTAACGCCAATTTTTAAAAATGGCAATCGTAGTAATCCAAATAATTATAGACCTACATCATTTTTGCCTGTATTTTCAAAAATTTTGGAAAATATATTGAGTAATAAATTAACAAATTTTTTGAATAAACAAAATTTGCTTTTTGATGGTCAATATGGTTTCCGCAAATGTAGGGATACAGAAATAGCTGCAATTATTTAATTACCAACATACAACTAAATATTGACCAGAATAAGAAGTTCTGTTTATTATCTCTAGATTTGCAAAAGGCTTTTGACACAGTAAATCATAACATACTAATGGAAATTCTTTATAATTTTGGTATTCGAGGGAATATAATATAATTGGTTTAAAAATTATTTAACTGGTAGAAAACAATTTGTAAGCATTGAAAACCATGTAAGTTCGAAAGTTGACATTGTTTGTGGAGTTCCACAAGGTTCAATTCTTGGACCAACATTATTTCTGATTTATATCAATTCAATTTCTAAATTACAGATTAATGGAAATCTAGAATTGTATGCAGATGACACAACAATAATTTATTTTGGTGACGACTTTAATATTATAAAATCTAATGTTCAAGAAGATATTAAAATTCGATTTGGTTACAATCTTATAAGCTTTCATTAAATACAGAAAAATCTTCATTTATGTTTATTTCAAAGCATCAATTGAACTATACAGCACAATCCATAACTTTTAACAATAAAATTATCAACTACTCAAAGTCAATAAAATTTGTAGGACTGTATATAGACGAAAAATTAAATTGGAAAATGTACGTGGAACACACATAAGAGAATCGGTTTCTCTGCTCATAGGTATACTCTTTAAAATTCGTTACTATGTACCAACAACAATTTTAAAAATTATATATTACGCACTAGTTTATTCAAAACTAGAGTATTTAATTTCTGTTTGGGGTTCTGCCAGCATTTCAGTTCTAAATCCTTTAAAGAAACTACAAAATAAAGCCATTAAATGTATCTATAAGCTACCATTTTTAGAACCAACAATAAATTTATATAAACCTGGACGATATCTTAATATTGAAAATATTTATAAATTAAAAATTGGCATACTAATACATTCCATAAATATCGGAACTAAGGCCTCAACAACTATAATATTATTTAAAAAAGTTAGTAAACAACATAAACACGATACTAGACAAATTGATCTCCTACAAACAATAAAAATTAAAAGCAATATTGGCAAAGGGTGTTTTAATGCTTTGCCAAACTATACAAAAAAAAATATATCATTTATAAATTTAAAAAGGTCTGCAAAGACTTAATTAGAAATCTATGAAATAGTTGAATTTTGACTTTTTTGTTGTTGTTATTTTGTTTTACTTGAATTTGTAAATAGTTTTAAGATTCCCTGTAGTCAACTTTTAAGTTGACTGTGGAATAAACAATAAATACAAATACAACATGGCCATATATTCAACACCCGGCCAATAAAGTATCATGTTGTAACGACTTACCCCTGTTCGGGCTCTAGTCTGTAAGTGGCTGACCCATTCGACAAAGATTATTAGTTTGATTTTGACTATTATGTAATTTTTCAGTTTGGTTTGGGTCTCCTTATAACCTCTTTTGGAAATAATAGTCGATTTTCGCGGGCGCCAGGTCTTTGTTATATAGCGTGCCGGGTTTTATACGGCCCGGGGGCAGTACGTCGGCCGCCAGCCGACGCGTCGAGCCGCGCATCCCCGCTCCGCTTGCAGCGAGGAGCGCCGCGGGCGGCGGGCTGGTACAGGCGGAGATGCCTCGCAGCATCTCTTCAACCTTGGCGGCATCGGCGCTGTACTGGGCGTGTCTTCTTACCCCAGTACCCAGCAAGAACGGGGCTTCGAGCTTCAAAATTGACCTGGAAGCATATCCTACCCCCTTTCTACCCTCTCAACCTTCTGGCTACCCTCAAAAAATTCGGAAAAGTCAACGGAAGCGGAACAAATAACAGAAATAATTATTCTCAACGGATAATTCGAAATAAAAATACGGAAAATCTAGTAACTTCGTTACAATGTACCTTTCGACCTCATTGCGGAATTGTTACCTATAACAATGTTTCAATATGAACAGTTTAGTCGGCTTAAAGAACGATAATATTCTATAATGTAGACTGCAAGAGATTGGCCAGAGGACGCCTGAAGAAGAATTATTGCTGTTTAAATTATTCTGCATAATAAAACTTCTATGCCGAGTATTATATCTTTGGAAAGCTCAAAAAATGGCCGATTTTATAAGGCCACAGCCAACTATGATTTACATTTAAAAAAACACAAGTTTATGTCATATATCAAAAATCACAAACAGCATAAAAAATTGGATCAGATTATCTTATTAAGCCCAAAATTATCTACAATTTTTGTCTTTACAGTTTTTCTGTATAATCAGAAATAACGGAGCTACAGAGATCTGAAGAAATAGCAAAAAATCACTTTTTTCAAAATATCTAGTGAGCCGTGAACTCTTTTTAAAATCCAAAAGGGGCATTAGATTGAGCATTCAAAACTGCAATTATTTCCCCATTTAACCTTTGTTCTAGCTCTGCTAGTTTCCGAGATCCCCAGAGTGGGCATCGAAAAAAACTCACCCTGCATAAAACAAACCCCTGAAATATTATACAAAATTTAACGGGGCCACAATCACATAAACCAATTATCGATTCAGAGCTAGCCTAGCTCTAGTTTTGTTTTATTGTTTTAATTTTTTCTTGTATTTTGCTTAGGTTGGTTGACATTAAAAATTGTTTATTTGTTACTCTTACCCAAACTTTTTTAATTTTGCCCCCCCCCCCCCCTAAAATATTTTATATGGGCGCCCTTGGTCTCATACTTTATTTTGTACTGTTCCCCACAAAAAGAAATCCAAAACAGACAAATAGGGGATCGGGGCTGCCAGGAAAATGGTCTATTTCTCCCTAGCCAACTATTTAAATAGAGCTGATCTAGGTAATTTCTTACGGGCAAATAATTATGTGGTGGAGCTCCCTCATGATAATTTTTGTTTTATTTTGTTACATTTTGTTAACAGCTAAAAATAAAATATTTGAAAGTTTGAAGTATGTCATATTATAAAATAGAACGTAATTATGAAAATATTCCATGGCTGACTATGTGAAAATTTAAAAAAATCAGATAATTAGCCATAGCTATTTTACTTATTATAATAGCTATGCCTAGTATTATATTTTTGGAAAGCTCAAAAAATTGCCGATTTGATAAGGCCACAGCCAACTATGATTTACATTTTAAAAAAACACAAGTTTACGTCCTATCTCAAAAATCACAAACAACATAAAAAATAGGATAAGATTATCTTATTAAGCCCAAGATTATCTACAATTATTGTCTCTACTGTTTTTCTGTATAATCAGAAGTAACGGAGCTACAAAGATCTGATGAAATAGCAAAAATCAGTCTTTTCAAAATCTAGTGAGCCATGAACTTTTTTCCAAAAGGGGCATTAGATTGAGCATTCAAAACTGCAATTCTTTCTCCATTCAACCTTTGTACTAGCTCTGCTAGTTTCCGAGATCTCCATAGTGGGCATCGAAAAAACTCACCCTGTATGTATTAAAATACAAAAGTTTTCGTTAATATAATGAAAAACGTGTGGCGAGGCTTATCGTATTCCTGCCTCAAGAATTTTGTGCGCACGCGCATTAGCTCCCACTTCGCCGCTCTCGAAAGCCAAGTCTTCGTCAAAGTCAAAAGCAAAACCAATGGTCGTTATAAAATAAACATAATTTCACTTCTTAATTTAGTATTTTGTGATATTGTGCTTTATTTTATTAACCGGCCACAATTCAGAGAAATAATTTCTGAATGCTGCAATGGCTGGTAGCAGTAAACGTCCAAACAAACAAAAAAATATTTATACTATTATTGGGAGGATTATTTTGATGTGAAACTTCTACTATCGTTTTATTCAATACTAAAGCTTAGCTTTTAGTTTTCTGCGCGTTATAACTTTCACATTCATGTCATTCCAATTTTTGTTGATAAACGAACGCACATACCGTGTCGGATTCGACATAATCTCATCTCATTCGATATTTATGTCAGCTGCTGTGGTCAAATGCGATGCAATTGGGAGAAAACGATCGATAAAGTGGCGTTGCCCAATATCTGACTACTGCCTTCGACTGATTCAAACACTAGGCATTTATCAGGGTGGTCCACAAAGTTTAATTGAAAAAAGAGGAAAATTCTATTTTAATTGAGGATTATCATCTATAATGGGTTTTATTTTAAAGTATACACAGATTATTCTTTCTAATGTGTTTTAACTGCTTCCTAGAAACTATATAATACTTTATGAAAGAAAGAAAGTCGACGCTGACAGAAAACCCTTTTTAATTTATCTGAAATGATGCCCGACTTTCTTTCATGTCCATTGGTCTACGTCCTATACGTATGAAAGTTCTTCTCCATTTCCATTTTCATTTTTTATATAATACTTATTCCTTGTATTCTCGGATATGTCCAGTGACTTAAGACCCGAAACATAACTAGACGCTCTTCATAAAATCCAAGTGAAAAACCAAGAATTTGTCCTTTAATGCATTACCCATTGTAGGTATACCTAATGGCAACATGAAGAATAAAGAAAATATAAGTTGGCCTTTATTGCATCATCACACCCATAGGTTTGATAGATTGTAGAACGGGTGGGGTTTTCTGTCAACTTATAAAAACAATTATATTTTCTTTGCATTGAAAATATTATCTCTAAAAAAATCACTAAAGTTATTTTCACGTCGAAGTGAATAATCTCGTGAATAGTTAATGCAGAAATGTTATCAATATTCCTAAAAATCAATAAACTGCTTATTGCGTGACATTCCCGGTGCACGCCATTATAATGATTCGATCAGGTTCACTTATTTTCCATTTTACTAGGCTGATAACCTCGCAATATTTATAGGTGATTTGCCTTGCCTTAAAAATTTGAGAAATTTTTTTAGGAAAGAAAAACCTGTGGCTTCTGTTTAAGTTAACAGGATTTCAATCAAATTGTTTTTAAACAATTTATCTCTATAACATTGAAGAAATTCATGGGAATAAAAATAAAAGGTGGAAGAATATATTCCTTAAATAAAATAAAATTAAGAGAAAAGCACAACAGTGTTCACATAATACATTCGCTAAAAATTATCCTATACAAATTACCAACTTGGGGCTAGTTTATATACCCTATATGTGTGGCCTCCCCAACCCATTGCATAACATTTTACCTCCATAATTTTCAAATATGTTAATTACTGGAACTATGTTCTCATATGTTTGGCGTCGAGCGTCGATCACTGTATTTCATTTTATTATTAAATAATCCACCTGAAATTGAAACGCAAATTTAATATGCGCGACATTGGGTTAGCGTTATTGTACCCCTAGGAGGACATTTGAAATAATTTAGAGCGTCCCCAATACATTTACGATAACGTAGATATATTATGGAGCAATTAATAGGTACATATACATCCAAAAGATATAAAGTTTGCTCACACCAACTTTTATTCATAAAACTTTAATTTAATCCGAAGTAGGTTTAATGATTTAATGCTTTTATTACATGATATGACTTTGTTGGGCGCTACACTGAGAATATACAAATTAATCAACTGGACTGAATGTGCTAATAATATTAGCAATGGTTCAATTCCATACACCAATAAGTCACAAGTCATAGTTTGTGAGTAATTGACTATTAAAGATTATGGGTTTTAAGAAACTGTAACTGTAATAAACATTAGACTACAGTTTCAATTGTTTATTTTTTTAAAGATTACTGTTGGGAGACAACATGGTAACAATCTAAACAATAAAATGCATAACTTCAATAAATTTATGGATTTTATTAAATAATTTCTGGACTTGTAGCCATGTGAAACTAGTAATTACGCTACATGGCTATTTTGTTTCCTATGTTTAGGAATTAACTTTTTTAGATTAAACAAATATTGTTTTTTTTATTAGCAACTGAACAAACTTATAATATTAGACATTATTAATCGGAATTAACTAGCATCTGCTGTGAGTACAATATTTTTAGAGGTCAATGTGCTGGTGAGATCTTTAAAAAATTCTAGTATTAGCTGGGAATGGCATTACTGTTACATAAATCCCCCAAGTCGTGTTTTTTTTTCTTGTGAAATAGGGATAGGCGCCTTATAATCCTTTTTAAGTTTAATGTTGGTATCACGACCTCGTCTAGTCTTGTACCGGACATCAATTTGTCGGTATTCATTTTCAGAGTATGATTTTTTGAAAAAAATTCTTAAAGGGTGGCACTTCACTACTTTTATTACACATATTTCATTCCACTGAATCCTGTCTCCGTTAATATCCTGATTAAAGTTTTTTCCAATTTCTGCTTGCAAGGATTTCACCGTAATTCATTTCAATGCATTTATAAGCGTTTCAAGTCTTTGAGCGAATCTTATTATTGGAATAAGTTGCTGACTTCGTTTTTTTTTTCTCGCCCTTCATTCTGCGCATGTCCAACAACTAAAAATTTGTACGCAATTTCGTCAAGCGTTTCAATCGAATTTACGCAGTGCAGTAGTAAAGAAATAACAAATTTATGTTTGTTTTGGCCAGCACAGTTGTCTGAACAAAAGGTGATGCTTTTACTTTCTGTGTGGTGTTTTAGAAATATATACAAACAGCTGCCGATCTCATTATTGGCCCCACGTTTTCCTAGGCCCTCATGTCATGTAATGTATGTGGCAAGAGGCGTTTTAAAAAAAGGCCCTGATGTCTCCACAAAGCACAGAAAGAACCTCTTGCAAATCGAAACAAGCCACTTGTTTGGTGGTATCAAGTTCTGCACATTTGATATTATTTTCTTCCTCCAGCCGACACAATTATTTTTCTTTAAAATCATTTTGTACATGCTTCTTTTGGCGAACGTTTTTTAACTGTTTTGCAGTGTGCTTCATACAGTCGATACATCGATGCAACATTAAGACTTCCGCCTACGTACCTATTGCTTATTTGTATGAACTCTGCAATAATGCGATGGCATCGTTGGAAAGATCTTATGTGTCCTCGAATGCCTTATTTTTGCAGCGTCGCTTACTTTCTTCCTACCTTTTTTGTGTTTTCCCCTCATATCCTGCTGCAAAGCGCCAAATTCATCTTTTTTCTTAGTAGCAGTAAATAGTAATTTATTGCTTATGCCCAATGTTCCAAGGTAAAACGTCTTGCACACTATAACTCTTTTACCGTTTAACTCAAAATGGTAAGCACAATTTTTAGATCGGATACTGTTAGGTGTATGCATTGTGTATTTTGGAGTAACCTCTCGCATGTATTGCAAAAAGTAACCTCTCTGGCGATCAATATTTCCAATACTCCAAAAGCTTGCATGTATTTGATTTCGCTCTTCTTCGGTAAATAGATTTTTGCATTTCAACATATTCTAATCCGGTATTTCTTCTCTTTTTAGGCACAGCCCTTTTCCATGTATCGGGGTTGCGTAAGCGTTTTCTTGTACACAGCTTTAAGGTACTGTTTGTACCAGACCCATCACCTTGGGTCCTATCAGGTTCAGTGGGAGCGTTTGCTTCATCGGTCTCTGGTGCACTAGATTCTGAAGAATCATTCTTAGGCAAGTAAGGAGGATCATTTTTGTCAATAGAATTCTCACTGTCAGTATCTGATGGTGATGCATTCTACTGAATCACTGGTGGAATCTCGTAAACCTGAAAGTGAAAGATTTAATATTATTTATTTAAAAAATTATTACCTAAATAATGTGTGTACATCTTTCCCAATGACTTCGATCTGGCATAATTGTGTTTATCTCTTTATTAAAGACATCGGCTATATTCTCTTCTGAAAGTTTAATGATTTGCTGCTTGTCTTCACTAACGAGCTCAAATTGTTCCAAGAAAATAAAAGTATCTTGTTAAAGTACTAAAAGTATAAAATAAACAAAAATAAAAACTGTAGATATACCAGATACCTATACCATTAAATTACCTATCTGCCACAGAGGGGTCGCGGAAAATTCTTCGAAAACAATTGTTCGAAAAACTATTCTTCGAAGAACAATTCTTCGAAAAACAATTCCTTGAAAAAACAATTCTGCGAGAAACAATTTTTCGCAAATGTAGGGCAGTGACAAATAAATGGTCTCCAAAAAAAATAGAAGATATTTTAGGTTGTTCGGGGCCGCTTCAAAAAGGAAGTAACATATTTCTTTTTATAAATTTAGCAGAGTCCAAAGCTTATATTTCAAAAAAAGATCGGCGATACAGTTGCCAAAAGGAAGGATCTTGGTTATTTTTACATTCGACAGTGCCTTTTAGGTACATCACAAAAAATATAAATAATTCATTTTCAGGGCGTTCGTCCCAAAATAGCTGCATATATCCCTAAACTCCCCGTATAACTAGTGGTTGAACGGCTTTCATTAGTAATAGGCAACGCTTTTGAGTTACATATTTCGCTGTCATCTCTATTATTATGCTGGAAAGGAGTAGGAGATCCTAGATATTTTAGACAATTTGTAAATGTAAAATTTACATTTGGCAAATTGTAAATGGGATAACAATTATTATTAAAAACCAAAATCTTTTAAACTAAGGCAAAAAAATGCTCTAGGCTCATCTGACAAAAAACAGTTACCTACTTCAAGCTACTTAAAAAAGATGGCCAATAATACCCTATTATCTAATAACATTCTTCATCAAAACTGCAACATAAATTTTGAAGTCTTGTACTGAGGTTTTTGTACTTCTTCTTTTTAATTAATATTTCTCCAGTTATTTCACGTTGAATTTTGAATTCCGTTAGGGTTTGCTGATTTTGTATTGATTCCAAAAATTGCCAAATAGAAGGTGTTGCTAAACATCCCCTATGCCAACCTTCCACAAGTCAGTGGCTGGACAACTATTGACAATTTTATTATAACAATTCCACATATCCATCGGAAAGATTTGTGGCTTACGTGAACGGTGCCGTTCGAATTTACCCACCCAAGTGTCTTCGAAATAATCAACAAAACTTTGCAATTCTTCGAAAAACAATTCCTTGAAAAAACAATTCTGCGAGAAACAATTTTTCGCAAATGTAGGGCAGTGTTGAATAATTTGAAAAATTCTCTTGTAGGTGCAGCTTTCTTTGCTAGGCGTTAATATATAGATATATGAAAGGTACGACAATATCAGCTGTCCCATGAACAGTGTACAGCTGATAGAAGATAGAGGGAACAGTCTTAAACGTGCCGTCCATATTATATACCTACCACATTTCGGAATCGGCCAAATATCTCAAGTTGTTAGCTGTCCCAAAAATTAAAATCCTATTCTCATCTTCGATGCCAGAATCGTGAATTAAAAAATTGATGCCTTTGCTCGTTTTTTTAAAAATTTCAGGTAATATTAATGATTGGGCGGAGTGGGGAATAATAGAATAATTATTATTCTTTGATCATATATTTCTGATAGTTCTCTTCATTGAGGACATTGACGGCAAACGACATAGAGTAGTATCGGTGGAGGTGGAGGTAGCGTCTGCAATAATGTTTTGCGGGATATTTATGGGCAATGAAGCCCTCTTCCTAACGTCTTGGAGAACTTGGCGCACTTCGCGCATTTCTGGTCATTCAGTGTGACTATGATTCGGTGGACTGCGACTAATTACCCTGCCATCAGAAAGGTTCAAACGTCCTTTGCAGCGTTGACTGATATAAGGGACTATAGATAGTCACTGCTGATATATTATTAAAGACTGCTCACGGATGTCACGTCTGACACATTTTTGTCTTACCATGCGCTTTCTGGAGATAAAATACAATGCAGAATACATTGTTAGTTAAATACTAATAAATTAACAATAATAAGTACCTACTTTTATTCTGACTTAAGACGACACGAATGACAAATATTGGTTTCGGCATTGTATAATTATTTTGATACATAACTATACGATGTGTCCCTTGGGCCTTGGGACGAAGATTTTATCTTAGCGCGGGTCAAAGTTCAGAGAGTGAGGGGAGCGAAGATACCTGGATGATCGATGTCGATGGCGCCGATGTCACAACATTGACGACAAATAAAAATGTAAAGCAAAACTATAAGTACTTTAGATGGGATGTTGTTGTGGCATAGCATAGTAGGTAAAAAATAGGCACTGTTATTTTCAAAACCATACTTTTCCATGACGCCGTGCCTACCGAACCTTGTAGCGATATCGTCCTCACCATTGACATCGATCTGTTTAGATCCTTTTAGGTTTCTTTCTAAAATCACTTAAATTCGGGGATATTTTTTGTTATAACTATAATAGTTATTAGTTCTAATAAAAGCAACTAGGTTTTCGTGGAATTATTTTTCGAAGATGGTTTTTCAAAAAAAAAATTTTTTCGGAAAATTGTTTTTTCGAAGAATTTTCCGCGACCAGCAAAATACCTTCCTTCAATGCATCTTTGGTAAAAGACCCAATAGTAACAATTTTGTTTTGACCAGTGAAGTCTTCTTTATTTGAAAGTGGCGCCATTATACCAGCGTCGACCCTAGCATGACACTCATTATTTGTGGTATTGTCTTTAATAATTATTATTTCCTCTTCTGCTTTAATTTGCGCTGGGTTTTAATTTAAATTAAATTAAATTTACCTCCCTGTTTATTGACCCTGTAAACCAAGGGCTGGCTTTAAATGAAGTTACATACCTTGACGCGACAAACCGCCTTTTTTCGCCCCAATCGTACAATGTATACTGAGCTCGTGTTTCACTATAACATTCTATCCCTTTAAATTCGGTCATTCTGGTCGAAATTATTCACGAAAAACACAAAATCTAACTCACAACCAAGCTTCTAACACAAGTAACAAGGCGATAGGGTAATAATTAACCTCAAAATTACATTTGCAATTTGCAAATTATCCAGTGACATAGGGCAACAACTCAAAATGTTGCTTTGTGGAACTAGCATGACTGTACATTTTTAAATTCAAAGAGCAACAAGCGTTGACTGACGTATTTATAAAGACTTCTCACGGTTATAGCTTCATGTTCTGGAAAACAGATGGCTCTGATGGCTAACAACGTATTCTGCATTGTATTTTATCTCCGGAAAGCTCATGGTGAGCCAAAAATGTGTCAGACGTGACTGCCGTGAGCAGTCTTTAATAATATATCAGTCAACGCAACAAGTCAAATTTTTCTGTGTGAACCCTGAGAATTGGTAAAACGGACTTAATGCAAAAAAGAAATATCTGTTATAGAGTTTAAAATAGCAAAAATTTCGAGTCGTTGCTCTATGAAATGGGTAAAGTAGCTAAATTATAAAATATTTCCGTACTAAACTAAAAATGGCCAATTTTGGACTTGCTTCCATACGAAACTAGACCATCGAATGTCTATTGTTAATCTGAAGAAAATTGGAGATTCCAAACAACCGCCGATATTCAGATATTCTCGGCAGTTATAATAGGACACATGGAAATTGGAAATGCGTGCGGCCATCCGAAGGTATCAAGTATTGTCGACGCAGCTGATTCCCTGCAAATTGATCTAAGCTGCAAACATCTAGATTCGCTAAGAAACGAAGGCGTGTTGGTACCAATAACTCGATTGAAATTGAGCACTCTAATGGATTATGACGTATAGTATCTATCTCTCTGTAGAAATCAGAGATCTATATTGTGGTCTTAACTGAAGCGAACATGCCCAATATTAATTTAGAGTATAAGATACCAACAAATATGTATATGTATATGAATATTGTTCCATAACTTCTTCTGAATTTCTCATGCTTGCTTCAAATTTCCCAAAAATATTGTTTTATGCTTTTGATTTGGCTTCACTGCACATAATATACCTACCTATGTATGAATTACCAAGAAGTCTAAAGCTCTCTACGAGCTTGCTATTATCTACACATACTATTTTTTCTTTCTAAATTGTTTGGAACCTTTTATTGCAATACCCTCTAGATATTAGAGAAAATTTTATATTATTTCTGGGCCGATTTTAAACTATTCATTTTGGGATAAACTGGAACTGAATTATAATAAAAACGACTACCGACCTCGGACAGCCACCAACTTGAGGGGTGCAAAGTTGTCGCCGTGCTGAAACCGCGGCAGGCTTATAAACGTCGACACGTTTTTTTTAATCGTCACCTCACTCCTACAAGTTTTTTCTATACTCCTATATCCCCTACCTGTCCCCCACAAATCTATGATATAGATTTGCACAACATTTCAGATTTTTCTTCTTTGGGATTTTTTTTGCGAAGCCACCGTCGTTGTGACGGCACCTATACAGGTTTTTTCGATACTCCTACATTCCTTACGAGTTTCCCACAAATTTCTTTGAATTTCAGATTAATTAATTAAAGAAAAGACAAGTTAAGTTCGAAATGGTGGAGAAGAAAGAAGAAACGGAAAAACAACCCTCCAGGTTGATATTTTCCTCTAAGGGTGGAGGAGTTATGGCCGTATGAACAATGATCCCGTTTGTGTAAAAGTGCGGACAAAGTGCTGAGTGCGCGGGCACGTGTAGGCTAAGTTTGCTTTTTGTATACTTATAAATATGAGCTCTGCTCCATGTATATCTAGTCTTGTCTTGTCTTGTAGCGTGAATCGCTGCCCTGCTGTAACTGTCAAAATAAATTGTTTTAAAAACGTATTTTTCGAAATCGTTAATTTAACTAATTTACAAAAAAAAATCAGAATTTCTTTAAATTTTTTTGTGACGCCACTGTCGTTTACCACGGCATCCCTACAGATTTTTTTACTCCTACGCGTCCCCACAAAATATATTTCAAATTGAGATTGATTTACACAAAAATGTTTTCTTCCAGTCAAACCGGAAAATGGAAATAATAACTGACCATTTTTTGCTACTCCCGGTATAGTCATTACTAACATTCCTTGATAAAAGTCTTGTTTTTTTAATAACTTTTGACAATCCCCCATATAAAAAACCTGAAATTTGTGAGACTGCAAATCTCTGTGCAAAATATAGGTTTGGCCTATTATTTAATCGTAGCTTCATTTAATGTTAATAACAGGTGATCAATTTTCTGTATTTTTCTACCTTCCATCATAAGCAATAATAATTATTAATCTCTACATCCTTAATCAAATTAAATAGTGCCTCAAAAATTGCACTATTTGGAAGACCAGTTTACAAAGTTACGAGTTTGTCATTACCCTGAATATTCTCATATAGACCGGCGGTACACGACCAGTCAGATGAAATATTTTTCAAATGCATGCCAATCATATAAATATATTAATAAATATAAATGCCATGAATGAGCCAAAGAAGCTAATTTTAAGCGTCGCTCGCGTGCAGAAGGGTGTGCAATTCAATTTTCCGTTTGCATGAAAAAGCGATGTCTCCATAATGATTATTATTATTAACAACAAAAATGCAGATTGTATTGTTTACTATTATAACATTAGATCATGGTTTACACTAAAAATAAAATCTGAATTTTCGTTGATAATTAAAAAAAGAAAAAGCATTGTGTGGGATTTGAACCTACGATAAAATAACTAAATGAAGTTTACCCACTCGGCTATATCCACTTCTGTAAATTCTTTCCATGAGCTTGCTCGTATCTAAAATACCCTGAATTTTTTTGCACTTTTCGCATTAACTTTTTCATTTCTTTTTCCTCCCAAAATTGCAAACTGATCCCACAGAATTCACCAGATAATTTCAAAATCTTCCTTACCATATTCGAAAGAAGGAGAAAGCTAAGTGGTCATTTCCGAAATCAGAAAAAAGTTATGCCTTGCCATAAAAAAATTCCACTTTATTTTTACTATTGAAAATACATGCTTTTCATTTAATGCCTGTCGGAATACTTGTAATTTGGTTTCTTCAGGTTGATTTATCCTGTCAAGCAGATATAAACTAATTATATTTTTGTTGATGTGCGTATATACAGGGTGGCTCACCACGAACTGCATCGATCTATATATGGAAAACTAAAAGTAGGAAAATTCTGAAAAATTGGCACCTCACCAATGCCGATGGGCGCTACTCATCTAAAATATTTTGTCGAATCTGGCACCTCCGGCTATACCGGAAGTCGATATAAACTTTCTTATTTCAAATGGAACACCCTGTATATTATTGCATTTTTGAATTCTAGGCATCATTTTGGAACAAAAACATGCAACATGTCCTATGTCTAAATCCAACCGTTTTTAAGATATTTGCATTTTTCCGAAAAAAATTACAGGTGCAGACCTAAAGTCAATTAGCAATTTATATGAGGAAACCGCAAAATTTCAAAACGAATTTTTGGCATCGTGTAACAGAAGCCCTGACCTAGTGATCTCTGCGGAGAAATAAATAAAAATTACATTCAAAATGTGCTTAAATCTCGAAATTTTCAAATGGAAACCCCAATTTTTTTAATGCGATCTTATTCACCTCTGAAAATGATGACAACTTTCTGTAAGGTTTCCTATACCTAAATGCAGTAATTTTCGATTAATTTACGAAAAACCTACTTTTCGCCCACACGATGCCAAAAATTCGTTTTGAAATTTCGCGGTTTCCTCGTATAAATTGCTAATTGACTTTAGGTCTGCACCTGTAATTTTTTTCGGAAAAAATCATATATCTCAAAAACGGTTGGATTTAGACATAGGACATGTTGCATGTTTTTGTTCCAAAATGATGCCTAGAATCCAAAAATGCAATAATATATAGGGTGTTCCACTTGAGATAAGAAAGTTGATATCGACTTCCGGTATAACCGGAAGTGCCGGATTCACCAAAATATTTTAGTTGAGCAGCGCCCATCGGCATTGGTGAGGTGCCAAATTTTCAGAATTTCCCTACTTTTAGTTTTCCATATATAGATCGATGCAGTTCGTGGTGGGCCACCCTGTATACACGCAGAATCAGTGTCAAATTATGCTTCCTTTATTCTCCAGGTAAGTATGTACTTCCATGTGGAAGGGATCCTTTCTTGTACCAGATCAACCCCCTATATTTTCGAGGCGAAATGAAGTAATATTTCCGGGGTTCCGGGCATTATGAGGAACTTCCGTCCATATTTTTATTCTCTTACCCACGGTAAATTTGGCGTGTAATAGCTGCTGTACGTTACGTAGCACCTGCGCGACTTAAGAATTTTAACTTGCTGCTCGCTGCTCGGGATATTGAAAAACGGCGGCAGCCAATAAATTTTTCTCCCAAAAGAAAGGGGAGTTTGGAAAGAGAATGCTTTGCGAAATAAGTAAAATAATAGCTCATACAAATGTAAGAAAACGACTGTTTCAAATGAACAAAATGAAAAAGGTCACTAAAGAAAATATTAGAATTCCTGTTTTAGGAGAGTACAAGTGAAGGACCATATGAAATCTTCAGCTTGTCCACATTAACTCGTTGGTGTATATTTTCAATACCTACATACCATTTTTGGATAGGAAATTACAACCTTTCCAATTTGAATTATTATTGATGAATAAATACAAAAATTTCTGAATTTTTAACAGAGCCTGCCGAAGCAAATTCATTTACATTTGAATGTATTGTTTATTGTTCAAGTCGCTCCACTAGTAGGTACTGTCTTGTCAACTTCTACACTTTACATAACCTGAAATGTGTATTTGATATAGGCAGGACGGAAGATACAAATCCGTTTTGTCAGTAATACAGAGACCTCATCTTGCCAAATAATATGTGAAATGCCCTACTTTCATCTATAATTTTCACACTCTCGATTTTTTGTCAGTTTTTGTTTCGGCGCAAAATAAAATAAAATCCCATTTGTTGCGTCCGTTCCGCCGGTTACTGTATAAACTATGAAGTACTGCACTCTTCATTTATTATAGTGTAATTTAAAACTGAGAAGAAAGATAGATTAAGTTCATATAGGGTAGATTAATTTCCGCTTATAGTTGGGCTCCATTTGAAATATTTTCATGATGTATTTAAAAGGGTGTAGATATCCCATATTCTGGTACTAACAATTTATTATCGGCTTCAATCAGCAACTATCGCCTATGTAACAAATTAATATACTAGTCTCGTCTGAATTCTATGGAACAACCACTAGCTTATAACCTTCCCTCTAAACCAGGAACTTTCCTTTAGGTGTGTGTACGTGGTGGCTCGAAATCGCCCTGAGATAGCGCAAATTTACAGCCCTACGACGGGATAGTCGATAATAGACCAGTAACGAAGGAAACATAATCGTTTGTTACTGGGGGGATTCGGCCAGATCACACCCTTAATCCAGGTAAGGTCTAAAAGTTAAGTAAATGTATCAATTTTAAATAATGCACTTATTAGATTTCTGGCTCGTAGATCCGACCTAGCTCTGCAAAATAAGTATCGAATTGAGTAGAAAAGATAATAATTCATCATATAGTAGACTATACATGATAACTAGGTTGTTCTAAGCTCGACTGGAAGATAGTACATTTAAATTATTTAATACCTTTGTAATCAGTGAGGTTAGGCATATTCAGGTAAAATATAAAAACGCATAAAAAATATACAGTTGTGTTTAGAGAAACAATATTTTTCAAATATTTAAGAACTAAAAAAGGAATAAGTGAATGAGTAGAAGTGAGTATAAGTATATTTTCAGCAACAAGGAATGTTCAGTTGTCTTTTGTCTAAACTAATTCTGGAGGTTTAGATCGAGGCCTGCATCATAGAGGCAACAAGAAGACTTGTACAGGGTGTCACAAAGTGGATGGTTTTGAGGTTTCTGCTGTTTCCTGCGAGATAGACAGTAGTCGATTAGTAGGTGGTAGTAGGTTTGCTCGATTTTCGAGAGCAGTTGAATGCCGTAAGACGCATCATGATATCTCGATTCGTTTGGGCGTTTTCCGAGACTATACGGGTGTCCCATTTTAAGTGCCGCAGTTGAATATCTTCTAAACGGAAAGTGCTAGCGAAAAAAGTTTCAGATTAAATTTGCAGTATTCGAAGGGGGCCAGCCGACCCTTACTTCTTTTTTGTAAGAGATGGCAGTTTTCAAGGTCAATTCAAGGTCAACTTTCGTTTTTTAAATAATGGTTTAATTGTGGTTTCCAGGACCCTGATTAAAAATCCACTCATAACGTAGTGTACGCAGAAATTAACGCAGCATCATATTCCGCTCAAAAAATAATTCGTTTCCATTTAAAACGAAAGTTGACCTTGAATTGACCTTGAAAACTGCCATCTCTTACAAAAATTAAGTAAGGGTCGGCTGGCCCCCTTCGAATACTGCAAATTTAATCTGAAACTTTTTTCGCTAGCACTTTCCGTTTAGAAGATATTCAACTGCGGCACTTAAAATGGGACACCCGGTATAAGCCCGATTTATAAACTTTGACGTTTGACGTTGCCGTTTGAAGTTTGATGTTGCCGTTTGACGTTCGAAAGTTGGACATCGAAGATTTGATGTTAGTATTTATAAACTCAAATTCCGTTGCCGTTTGCCGTTTGACGTTCCGTCAGGGATAACCAACTTTTATCTTTTTCCGTTTGCCGTTGCAGCTCCGGCCAATGAATTGTCGTTTTAAGGGTCACGTGAGAGGTCACATGGTTTCCCAGTCTTATCATCTGTATTGATTTTGTGTAATATTTTAATAATAATTATCCAAAATAACGCTACATGGTAGTAAACAGAATGTATTCAGAGTTGCTAAATCAGAATATTATAAAATCGAACGACTTCGCTCCGATGACAATGATTGTTGTTGTTATGGTTTATCTTTCTGGCGTTGATACCACGCAGGCGTACAGAAAATTCTAAACCGAACGGAAAAGTTTATAAACGACTTTGGAAACAGAGCTGCGGCAACGTCAAACGGAAACGTCAAACTTCAAACGGCAACGTCAAACGTAAAAGTTTATAAATCCGGCTTATCTGTATTGCGGATTAATGCTATATCGACGAAATAGTGACACCACATGTAAGTCTTTAGATCTCCGTAACCTGTGTCCATATTTTTCCTTAACCTCCATGACCTACAGATATATCTCCAATATTATGTGGAATTTAATACTTCACCATCCACAGTCCATGTGAGACGTGAAATTTATATTGCCTGGGATAAGATGCACCAGGGGAAGTTTAAACACCCCTCGGGTGTATTATTACTAGACGATTCGATGAGTACAAGCAGTTCAAGCATTTATCGGTGACACTTTTTATCACTTTCCGTCTAAATTTAGAGATGAACTGCCTGCAAAAAGACTTATACATATAAAAATATAATTATTACTGATGGGTATTGCATTTTACACTAGATATGTCAGTTACAATATCAAACCCATTACTTTATTTTATATTGATAAACCATCTAAAAGCTCTCTTCCTAAAATCGTTTCGAATCACCGGAATCACCGCCGCGAATCTGCTAGATTGCTTGCAACTCCCCCCGGCGGCGTAGCTCAGGTAAGTTTCCCCGAACTCACATTTACATGGAAGTTTCCTAAGGTGGAAAATTTCGAGTTTTAGCATTCCCCGGAGGCCGGCGCTCATAAAAACCGATCGGCGCCGATTTTCCCGCGGTAACTCCGGACCGGGTGGAAAAAAGGCAGAGTCCGTCCGCCGCCGGCCGTAACTCCGGCGGAATTGGTCCCTTGTTACCAACTCCACCGGTTCGGCCCGGCGCCGGCGATGAATTAAAATTCTGGAGATGCATAAATGGAAAATGGGTGCAGTCCGGAAATGTACGAAGTATTCTAACACGGTACACCTACACGGTTTATTAAAGAAGTCCACGACAAGAATTATTTGTTAGCGAAGATTGCACTGATTGTGGGTGTTTTTGGAGAGTGTTTCACGGAAGAAATAACACACTATGTACCAGAAGAAATTCTGGTACATAGTGAATATGGGATTGGCGACATCAAAATAAGTAGGTACGAAGATGCCATTGATGGAGTAAATTATTTAGATGTAAGCTAAACCAGAGCATATAAAACAACCAAGCAGTATTACTCCCCATGGCGGGAAAATACTGCGCAGCTCTTCGCGCAGCCGCCATTTGGGAATAGATTCTGTCAAATGGATGCAGTGTCGGAGCGATTGGGCAGTTAATTTTTGGCTGTATGAGAGTTATTACAGTGCCGTGAAGTGTGCTTTTTTTGTAAATTTTGTGCTTTGTGCTGTATCTTTAAATAAATAATCCCAGGAAGGAGTCAAAGCTGCTTGTGCTTACCACACACTATATACTTTACTAATACTACTCTGTATTTCTGAATTGATTTTCCCGAATACACCTCTGACTTCTATTCCCCCAATATGGCTCAAGGTCATTAAATTTGCGGATGATTTCTCAAGAGTAAGTTATACTGCTGGTCGTTTTATATGCTCTGGCTAAACTCGGCCCGCCTCATACCGGTCACCATCTTGATATATCGATAATTCAAATGCAACTCATCCCTTCCTGCCGGAATTAACATAGTTGATTCGTGTCCTAAAAATGCTGAGTTCTTGGATCTTCCTGCGACCAAAGAATATTCTGGGCATTATGTTCGCAGTTGTTTGATCAAAAACAACATTTTTGCGTTGACTGACGTATAATAATATATCAGTCAACGATTCTTGTTTGGATTCGGATGTGGGCATGATTGTGTTTAAACGGCACGGAAAACCCTAATGTGACTGCACTATTAGACAAAATGTTATCATGGAACTCGCCAAAATGGGCAACCAGAGATCTCACATTTAAGTGTGAAATCTTAAAGTTACGAGACATACTAGGATGCAAATAATAGGTACGTACCTATCTAATCACTTAACTACCACAAAAAGCCAATTTGGCACCCGCTCGATCCACAGGCACAGGAAATATAAAGTCAGTTGATTGAGTAAGAATAAGTACATATATGTAAATAAATTATTCGTTGTACAATTGCTGATTTATTTTTAGGTAAAAAAAAAAATAAAAAGAATTATTTGTATTCTGAGCGAAGTAACCACAATGAAAAATTAAAAAAAAAATGATGATATTATTAACTACATAATTATTAATAGAAAAAATAAAAATGCTATGTAGGTATACCGAAAAAATCGTTTCATGTGCGGGGCTCCCAGTGAATGTACATAGACAAAAAGAATATACAGGGTGAGTCAGAATGTATAGTACATACTTTAAAGGGGTGTTCGGCAGGTGGTTTTAATAGGGGCCTTTCATTAAAATTTTTCGATTTGGTCTTTCCTTGCCAAGTTATTCGGGTCTACAGGGTGACTCAAAAGTTTTTTTATTTATATCTCAATAACGGCGCTATTTAAAAATTTGAAATTTGGTATGTGTTATCTACTTACTGGAAGACGCCTTAGGGTACTTTATTCATTTACACAGTGCCCTAAAAAAGGGTAAAAACTAACAACTCCTATTATTTTTTTTGCTCAAACTTTCTTGAGGTTACCTTTTTGGTCTTGCAGGTCATCATTTCAGTGTATCTTTTCAATTTGCAACATAAGTGTACTCTTGTTTCATAACGATAAAATCAACCGTTTGCATTGAAATTGGCAAAACGTGCCCAAAACACCTGTTAACATCAACATTCGAAACATAAAATTTTTACCCAGTGCTTTCAAATGTTACAGATCGACTGTAAATTCAAAATAAGGAAAAAATACCAATTGGACATTGATCATAACAGCATTGGCTTTCTTGAAATAGGGCGTTCAAATTTTGTTAAATTCAATCCATTCCATTTTGAAAGCTAATAAATTTTGGTACATTGTTCATAGTAATTTTTTCTCAGTTTAAATGGTACGGTCGATGTGTAACGTTTGAAAGCGGCAGGTAAAAATTTTATGTTTCGAATGTTGAAGTTAACAGGTGATTTGGGGCACGTTTTGCCAATTTCAACGCAAACGGTTGATTTTATCGTTATGAAACAAGAGTACACTTTTGTTGCAAATGAAAAGATACCCTGAAATGGTGAACCTACAAGACCAAAAAGATAACCTAAGAAAAGTTTGAGCCTTTACCCTATTTAGAGTTTACCCTTTTTTAGGGCACTGTGTAAATTAATAAACTACCCTAAGGCGTCTTCCAGTAAGCCCAAATCGAAAAATTGTATATGAAAGACGCCCTTAAAACCACCTGTCCAACACTCCTTTAAAGTATTTACATTAGGTATATAATTTATTTTTTAAATTGTTTAAATCTGTATCGCCGCGGATTAGTTTTTTACTATCAAAGTAAGACAGGGACGGGAGTTGTGACGTAGGGCCGAACATTCGCTGAATACACTGTATGTAGACCTTTCTTTTTAAACTAAATGAAGGTTTCTATTTGTCAACAGTTCCTTGATCACTATTCCCGAACCTTTAAGATACCTACCTCTTGGCGGAAAATACTTTGATTCGTAACCATAGATTAACAAAACGAATTTTGATAAATCTTAGGTTTCTTTGACCTTTGTGTCCAATAATTCTGAAGCAGTAATCAACGTCTCTGTTAGTCACATTAATTTTAAGTTTCTTATGAAGATAGCGCGCGCTATTTCTATAGAACATCTTTGGTCTCAGTTTCAGAAACACCATTTAGGATAATTTTATTGTTTTAATACTCTTGCCTTTGCCTGAAGTCATTTAATGCACTATCAACACGCGCGACCTCCTCCTTTAGAGTATCCATTGCTTTTTTTTCAAATGGGTTGATTTTTCCCACAGCGGCATTGATTTCTGTTGGTGTTTTTGGAGTATTAACACCATCCAATAGCTGACTTCAGATCAGCCATTTCAAGTTCTGCAGAGCGGCTCATATTTTTTGCTTTCGATGTAGGCATTACAAGCAGCATTTTTTGTCGCCGTTACGTTCCGGCGACTTTTGTTTGCAACTTTAAAGTTGTGATTACTACTGATAGGAACGTAATTACTACGTTCCTATTACGTCCCTGCGACCAAAATGGGGAACATTTTGAGGGTGATAGATACGTAACGGCGACCACCTAGCAACTTACACCGCTACGACGCGCTTACGTTCCGGCAACGTGGTGGGGACGTAGCAGCGTGGTCACCGCTACTTCGTTGGATTTGTTTGCTTCTTTACATTCGCGTCCTCGCTTTGTCTTTGTCTAAATAATTAAAAAGTATTCTAGCCCAGCATCTTCCGTCATTTTTCAATAACCGTGGAAAATGGAAGTACCTAATATTTATTTTTAACTTATATCTCTATGAATAATGGTAGGTATAAGAAAGGTATTAATTTGCTGATTTATTTCTCATTGCTAGATTTAAGAAACTAAAACGATTGAAAATTTTCTGTCAAATATGACGTTGATAGATTGAAAAGTAACAACGCGCCCTCTCAAAATGCATGTTTTAGCACTTTTTTATCGGGAGGATAAATTACGAAAATGTGCGAAATTACCTAAAAATGCTGAAAAATGCTTTTTTAATATTTCTATGAGTTATACGAGTTCATTTTTGCTCAATTTTCTCTTTTTTGGGACATGTTTGAAGAAATAACTATTTCAGTACCAAAGGAAATTGACATTTGACATTAATGGCGTCTATCATTTTATAATAAAATATGGCGTAATTTTCAGTAATTACTTCTAAGTATTATTTAACTTAAAATGGGTGTTTGAAGGCTTTGCCACTTAACTGGTAGTAACGGCAACTAGACTTTTTTCACTTTAAGGTAATTCCTAACTTTAAGACGAAAATTAGTTTTATATATTTTAAACTCTAAAGTCCCAATTACTACAAGAGAACTTCAAAGTTCCAGAAGCCTCGTTTAAGTTCCGAATGCTACTACTAGTTGTCATTTGGAACTTTAACCTATAATTTTTATATGAGAGTGTTATTTTCAGCCGGTATGTTTTGTGCTATATTTCGAAATGTTGATATTTAAAATTGTAGCCATGCACACAAGAGAAGCGTTTTGTAATTTTGTTTTGAAGACAAGTGCTCGTGTTTCGATTCGTTTCATCCAACTGCTGCTTTAATTTTCTATAAAATGTGAATGTGTGTCTATAATTTTTCATCTTTCTAATGGCTGACATTTTCATCACTTCGCAAAAACGACCCAATCCTTCAAACGATTGTAAGGAACTAAATGTAGTTTCCATTTTGGTCCCTATAGAAGTGACAGTTACTTTAAAGTATTTTTTTTTGTAGCAATTGGAACTTTCTAGTAATTTTAAAATGGAGTAGGAAGTAAAACTTACCATACAGTAGTTTTCTCGAGTAGCGGGGAAGTTAATTTCACTTTAAATATGACTATATAGTTCCGTAACTTTGGAGGTATTTCTAAAGTCGCAAAGATGTAGAAGTTACTTTCACCGTTACCATAAAGTAATGAAAACTTTAAAGTGATAAACAAGTAACACAACATAGTAATTGTGACCATTGAATATAACTTTAGAGTTGACGTGACTTTAACGTAATTTTGCATAGTAACAATTCCGTTCCAGATACTTCAAAAACTACTTATAGAAGTACTGAAACCATAAAGTTCCAACTTGTAGTAATAATTACTACGTAATTACTCATACTTTCTCAATATAAGTAATAAAAACTAATAAGTCGATTTTTAAGTAGTAATTACGTAATAACTACTTATTCAAAGTTCCCATCTCAGTTACCGCAACTTTAATGCTGCTTGATGACACTTTTTACATGCACAGTCCGCACAGGTAGGTTCTTTTAATTATTTACATTGCAAAATTTTACAATTTATTAGGTATTCGGGAACGATCGACACGCGTGCTACTCGTACCTCGACATCGACTCGAATAGGCTGATGATGCCGAGAGTTTTAGAACACCTTTTATACATTTAAGGTGAAACCCTGATGAATTTCGAGTAAAATATTAACAATCCAATTATTTTAAAAAGTCGAGCCTCATTGCAGGTTCAGCCCAGTGAAATTTTTCAAACTAGTTGACATTTTAGTCAGCTGGCTTCAGTTTTTGATGATCGGCTTTAGTATACCTATCGCTCATGTCACCTACCTCGACAACACCACGTTACGTGTGAGAATACATCGCGTCACGCCGCCATCGCGTTCACCTAAAATTAAATTTTCAACCCTATCGAGCGCTCAGCACCTGCTCCACCCGCTCCCAGAAACCAACCACCCTATAAGTGCACCGTAGAAGATTAAAGCTCCCCAAATATTAACTAAAACTCCATTACGGGCAAAATTTCGGCGAATAAGTAAATACGTTCGTCAATAATGTAGAGCGTGGAAAGAGCATCCGTGTTAACTCAGTTACGAACACTCTTGCGAGCGGCGTCTTTGAATAATGCAACGCCCTTTGGAAATTAGCCATTAATTATTTGATGGGAAGTCGGTTTATGGCATGGCTGGGATGAAATTATCATTAGCAGTTGACAGCGAGCAGGGACTACGTCGCCGCCGATACACCCTTTTCTGACCAACACTCCTGGGACGACGCATCAGGCTCTTTAACATTCATGGAGAAAAAGTGGATGGGACTAAGGGCTCCACTGCGGTTTAGTACAGAGAATGAACTCTATGAAGAGACAGAACATGGAAAATGAAATTTCCATGATATTATTTATGTTCATTGCTCCAGAAATGAGTGTCACCATATGGTATTTTTGGCCATAACTTTTGAACGGATCAACCGATTTCATTCAGCCTTCGCAAGGGTTGGTAGAAAATTATCATGCATGACCTGACGTGGAGAGGTTTAAAATATAACAGACTGTACATTTCCTGTAAGGCCTCCAAATAAAAAACTTTATAGAACAAACTGGCAATATTTTTGGCATTCTACTGATCCAAGGAGTTTGCATTTGAGGGTCGCCCTGTAAACAGTTGAACTCATTTCTGGTAAAACCAGAGGCAATTATATTGAAACGATTTTCACGATTTTCTCTAAAACGGTTCACTATACACATTTACTGTCTATAGTAGAATGTTTAAAAGTTTTTGTAGACAAGCAAAATTTATTTAAAAAAATCAGGTAGCATGTGCGGTAGAGACGTCCCCTAGCGGCTACGGCAAACCTGACTAAATCAGTTCATGCATGATGATTTTCTACCAATTCTCGGAAAGTTTAATGAAATCGGTCAGTCCAATCAAAATGAATATCCAAAAAACTTTTTAAAGGCCCCTGGGTCCTTAATTTTGAGCTTTATTGAGCAAGACGAAAAAACCATTGGTTTCCTAATTGGTTTGCGCTTATCACCGCTATGCATATGGTGGCATTCATTTCTGGAACACATTGTATATGTACGAGTATATAGGGTAATTATGGATATTTAATTTCTTTTAGCACAAAATGATATCAATTAATAGGGACTATTCATATTTGCCCCATTATAAAGCCAATGAAACAATATACTCAACTATACACGTTTTAGAGTTAAGGTAAAGCCGCAAATAAGTTGGTACAATATAGTATATTACATAACGAGAGTTGTAAACAGCTTATTACGTATGAGTGGAAAAGTTGCGCACGAGCCGCGCAGCGGCGAGTGCTGTAATTCCACGAGTAATTACAACTCGAGTTTTGTATTCTAATTTTTCTTCGACGAAAGAAAAACTATTATAATAGATAAACTATACTTCTGATTATCTGTCAGGCAACAATTAGTATGTTGGTTAGTTGCTATGGTGACGCAGATGCCGCGCTAACAAGGCACCCGTGATAATTGTGTTTTAATTAAGAACAGATACGTAATTTTTTTATTACGTGTCAGTCATTACGTGTCAGTCATTACGTATCAGTGTTCGTAACAATGAACTTACTTATAACCTAAACCGTCACTTAATAGGTATGTTACTAGCATAGGAGTAGAAAAATAATATTACATTATACGTAAGAATTAATTTCGGTACATTTCTTCAAATAAAAAAATTTGTTATTTGGGTTTCTTGAGTTATTGCAAACAAATAATTATTTCTTAAATAACATTCTTTGCAACTCTTGAAATAAGAGCACTTTTGCTCTTAAGAAAATTCTAGACATTTCAATTTCAATGCAAAGAAATATTTTTTAAGGGTGACTTTTCCGTAAAATAAAAAATAAGAGTATACAAATACCTATAGTTACACACCTATCCGGAGACACTTTGTATAAATGTCAATAGATATTTCTATTTATGTACGTACAGGGTACATTAGTTGCTTTTGCTAATACTTAATGCTAAAAGCAAATTATAGAGGGCCTAGTCACAACCTTCTCAAGCTTACACGCCTTGTGCAGACATGTGGCAACGCCGCAGTGGGACGGTTCAACGGGTCTATCCACTATAGAGCAGTCTGCACTTTGGCTTTAGTTTATATTTTCTAATAAATGTTCAACCCTCTTTTTAATTATAATTACATACATTTGTGAACTTTGTTTCAATAACTGGGTACCTAAGTAACTAGGTACATTTTTTTATTAACAGACAATAAAAGCAGTAACAAGTAACAAAATATACACAGAAGTATAAGTATTTATAATAATGATAAGTACCTACATTTTCGACAAATAATATGGTAAATTTGGGCAAATAGAGGGGACTAAATTTTGTAGTAAGTCGAATTTTTGTGAGAATTTTTCGTAAAGTGCGCGATCAGCCAAATGATCTATCTTCCCCTATGGTTAAATTTTCATAAAAATACAAACAAGCGAACAGAGAACAGCATGTTGCGAAGGAAAGTAATCTCTTCTGATTGAAATGGCAGTTAGGGTCAATTTCATAATACATTCAACTAAATTATCTTTTGACTTTAACACTAGGTAAAGAAACTTTTGCAACAATACTAAACAATGGTTGGATTGTTATAAAGCTCCTTTAATTTTAAAGGGTACTTTAGTTTGCCTATGCAATTGGTCATTTTATTCTTAAATTTTCGTCCTTTGGAAAGCCCAAAATGAATACAAGTTGACCACTTGTCGTCAAGCAAAGAAAACCTAGCTACTTCAAGTTATTATTACGATTTGACTTACAGACAGATATATACAACTAGGTTCTAGCTTTCCTCGACGGTTCTAGGTATCTTGAGGCTTGAAATTGTAAAGGAACGATTCTTCACTTCGAACTTTTAGAGAAATGTTTAATTTATTCACAAACAAAACAAATTAAAAAAAAGCTGTCGCCAGCACTTCGGGCTGTCTGTTTCCACCCAGAGATACACTGCCTCGTCGTAGCAATCTGGCGACGATAGCACTAAACGCACTACACAAATTAATTCTGGTAAATTTCTTGTAAAATCATCTGACAGGCAGTGTCAGGACACGCGACGTGGACCCGCATCCCTTGTTGCCAGTTTTCTCTATACTTCAGGGCTTCTCCTAGAGTCGGCTGTGGCGTAGTCATTGCTAATTAAATAAGTTTTGATTGATTTGCAAATCTACTCATATGATTATAGACAAAAGAAGTAGCATTGGAAAGAAGGCAAATGAAGTAACAATAAAAACAGGGATTGCCAATTGTCGCCCCGTAAGCACCTCCTTCGCATTGGCAGCCATCAGTAAAGTGGTATGTCTCGTTGACTTTCCGCGCGCCCATAATCGGCTTGAAGTCTACCACTCACTGAACACGTTTTGTTCCGTGCCTCTCAGTTTTTGTGTGTCTGTAAGAATGGTGTCCATTAATGTTGAGGAATATTTTCCATTCCGTGAAAATCACAAATTTAGGGATTACGGAAAGCTCCCCTTAATGGAACACTGAGTGGAGTTGACAGAAAAAGCGGCCGATTCTTTAAAATTATTCACACGTCCCCGCGCCAGATTGTTTCATTTTCCCGTCTATCGGAATTTCCTCCCTTAACCACCGTGAAAATAACAATTCATCTTTCTTCGCCCTTCCCAACAAAAGGAACCCCCCAAAATCCAGCGTGAAATTCCCGTATTAACCTCTTTAATAAAAAAAAGAACGAAAAAACATCTGCTGATGGCCCAATGGTGGGTCGGTCTCAATGGCAATTTTTCTACCTGTCATATCTCTATAAAACGTAGGTCCGAGGGGTGCTATTTTATAATCAAGTGTGAAGTTTCTGTTAGAGGAAATAATAAATATATTAGGCTGTTAGGGTTCTACCTACCGCCCTTCCAATTTATTTCCTTACGATGGGATTGAAGTATGAAATTTTATACGGACCAGACAATGGGGTTGGCATAACATTTGGTGGATTCATTGGCATTAATTAATACAGATATGGAAATAAGACCGCCGCAGGGGTACGTAGGTATATGGGTCTTGATTTATTAATATTATGTTGGTTATTTATGGTTATGTCATCGTATAACAACGAGTGTCCCCACGACGAATAGTGTTTGTAAAAGAGGAGAAACTTTTAAACTAAAATATTTTATAGTGATTACATTTTTATAAAATGAAAATCGCAAAGTTACCACCCTTTTCACAACCATATAATATAAAGGCCATTAAATTATTTCTATAGATACTTTTGAAGACAACTCTTAGGGGAATGTTTATAGGATTCAAAGAAAACATGCTCTGATCATTTCATTTGAGCATTTCAGGACATGATGAAAGAGTCTTTATATACTTGAGAGGTATAGCAGTAATTTTTTTGAGGATTATAGAGATGTCATACGGGGTGATTCGGTTCTAAAGAGATCGGTAGAATATGGACAATATTGCCAGTTTCTTCTATAAACTTTTTTATTTGGATAAAGATGTAGGTTGTTAAAGTTTTAAAAATATGTTGGTTTTCCCTACTAAATATTTACCAAACTAGTAGAAATATGTAAGTAAGTCATATTTTAAACTTCGATATAAGTATGGGTTGGCATACAACCTGTTAATATCAAACACCTTAAACAACCAGTGGCGGAGAAGTGGGTAATTAGTACCTACATTTCGATACACGAATGCGAAAACATTGTAACTGACAAAAGTATACTTTTCAGGAGAGAGGTTCGAAAATTTTGGTTGCTAATATATTTTTAACTAATATGGACATTTATTGTACTTTTTTCAATAGAAGGCTTTTCGATAAGATTGTTACATTTCCAAACATGCGAGTTTTCTCCTTTTTTTGGTACCTACTTTTTTTCATCAATTTAACGGTACAAATATTACACAGTCCTTCACAAAGTTTTTCCATGCTGGATACAATTTTAAATATTTGAGGTTATAATGTATTTGATTTTAAACAATTTCTATGCAAAAATATTGTAACACCTTAGAATGTGTGGCTTTCTTCAAACATATAAAATTCGTGTGATCTAACATACACATACAAAAATTTAATGGCTGCAGTAAATTGTAAAACAGGTAAACATTTAAAAATTGACTTCTTTTGGTCTACATTGCATGGAAAAATATTGTAAGTATTGTTACAATGTTTTAATAGTCGAACTAATGGAAACCCAAAATCGTAATGTCTTTACAACGTAAAATATAAAAATTATTGGAATTGTAATTAACTTTACTTCGTCCATTTTGAAAGATACAATGAGATGATACATCAAAAATTTTGGGGAAATAATTAACCGAAATTGGATATTCTTATATTTTTATCCAAAAATATCCCGTAACTAGACCCCAGATATGGGAGAAAGCGAAAATCTCAAAAACGTCACTTACAATGTTCTTGCATGCGTGTATCGATTTATTATTAAAAAATTGAATCACCTTGTACACTAATAAAAAATATTTGTTTTTTATGTAGATTTTAAATGTAAACAATATATAATGCCCTGTCGGCATTTTTCGTATGCTTTTCGTTAGTTTATTATCAGAAATATTTTGAATTTCGAAAAATCAACACGACACGAAACTGTAACATAGGTATACGAAAAAATGACGAGAGAAAAATTTTGTTTACAATTAAAGTCTATATTACAAAATTAATAAATTTTATTACCGTACAAGGTGATTCATTTTTTAAATACAGGGACAGGGTGCCTATAAAGTATTGGGACATAGAGAGACTGCATATATTTTGTGCCAAATATGTTTGTTTGAGTTCATTTTTTGAAATAGAATTATGGCTACATCACCCGAAATAATCAAGCTGCTGAACTGAAATTTGGCACTGCTATGTTTTTGGGGATGGAGAATAAGCTGAAAATGTCAATTTCGCCGTATCTCACAGAGGGCGCCACTTGCGCTGTGTTTGGATCGTGCTTTTACTCGTAACTTTTTTGAGGTCATCTCTTTTTAATCCTACAGGTCCATCATTTTAGTGAATCTTTTCATTCTGCAAGGAAAATGTAGTCTTGTTTCATAACGATCAAATCAACCGTTTGCGTTGAAATTGCCAAAACGTGCCCCAAAACACCTGTTAGCTTCAATATTCGAAAATTTTCACCTACCGCTTTCAAATCTAACAGATCAAATGTACCATGTTAAGTGAAAACAAAAATCCCTATGAACAATGTACCAAAAATTATTATTCGCTTTCAAAATGGAAAAGATTGAATATGACAAAATTTGGACACCCTATTTCAAGAAAATCAATAGTGTTTCGACAAATGCCCATTTGGCATTTTTTCTTCATTTTAAATGTATGTAAGATCTGTAACATTTGAAAGCGGTATAGGTGAAACTTTTAAGTTTCGAATATTGAAGTCAACAGGTATTTTAGAGCACATTTTGCCTATTTAAACGCATACTGTTGATTTTATCGTTATGAAACAAGAGTACCTTTTTGTTGCAGAATGAAAAGATACATTAAAATGGTGGACATGCAGGAATAAAAAGATAACCTCAAAAAAGTTACGAGTAAAAGCACGATCCAAAAATAGCGCAAGTGGCGCCCTCTGTGAGACATGACAAAATTGACATTTTCAGCTTATTAAAACATAGCAGTGCCAAATTTCAGTTCAGCAGCTTGATTATTTTGGGAGATGTAGCCATAATTCTATTTCAAAAAATGAAATTCAACAGCTTATATCTCTTAAACAAACAACATTTCTATAAGGCATATTGGCCTCAATCGTCATATTTGCTCTATGTCCCGTTAGTTTTGGGGCACCCTGTATAATAAATTGTACTGATAATTATCGACTTCTCTGCCACTGGTTGTTTAAGGTGTCAGGTTTAATGCCGTTATATTGTGCACCTAACGTGTTAAATATCTCAACTATATAGTTCTAATAAAAGATTAATTAGTGGAAAATAATGAAATCGTCCAGGACTAAGGATAGGTACCTAACACTGCTTTTGCATTTCTATATGTGCTTGCTGTCTATGCTTAGCTCTACATTGTCACGTGACCATTCCGTCCTATCTTCGCTGAAAATAGCTTACGAGACTCAAGACAAGAGTCCTCCGCTGAATAATTAAAAGCTAGCCGCATTTGTTGTGGTTTTTGCCCGATGAAATTTCTATATGGATATCATTAGCGTTCCATTAGAGTCGACAGAAAAATTGGGATACGCTTTTGTGGACGACGGTAATGTCGGTAATCAGTGTGGGTGGTTTGTTAACAAAAAAAAAATGGAATTGCCTACAACACGCGATATCGTGATTAATATCTAGTTTTCAATCGTCTGAAGGTAGAAAGAGAAAATCAACTACGAAGAAAATTTTAGGGGACACAAAAACTAATTGATAAGTTTTCCTGCTTAAAACAAAAGGCATATACCCAATATTGTCAGAGTCAAAGGGGTCAAAACTATTTTCATTGTTCACAAACAATACACATCTAAAGCAACACAATTAAAACCCTGACATGTGAACATATGTACAGTATGTCGCTAAAAGGTTTTTAAAACTCCATGTAGTGTAGCCCAAGAAAAATCGATAAAATATCAACATAATCGACAATTTCCAAACAAGTCGCTTCTGTGATTATTTTAAGAATCACTGGCAAACGTACAGCCCCTTTAAATCTAAAAAGCTGTTTTTTACTCTTTTTAACTTGATTTTTAATAAGGCAAAGATTTTTAGAGCTAAAACATGGAAAGCAAAAAATCTGGAAAACTAAAGAAATTATCGATTTTTGGCAAGACTACTTTTGTGATGTCCAAGGAGTTAGTTTAATAACCGATATTTCCAATGGCGTACAAGTTTGACAAATCTAATCCTCAGAAACACCACACTTATACGCCTATGGACCAATTCGATACACTCTCTTACTATGGGCTTTTGCGTCCTCTACAGAGTTGCCATCGTATATCAAATTTTATCAAAATCGTGCTAGCCATTTAAAACCTATAACCATAGCTGAACGAAAACTACCTAAACTACACTGCTATAACACATAAAGCATTAAAATTAAAACTTCAGGACCCAAATTAAGCAACTTTGCACCAAGGTAAGTATGTAGCTAAATCGATTTTCCTTGGGCCACACTATATCTAGTAAAGTGTTGCAAAACCTTTTAGGGACACCCTGTATAACGACACACGAAGATTTTGTATTGTATTGTATTGAATCCGCGGAATTTTTGTTTCTACCATTAGTATACAGGCATCTCACTCTTCTAATTTGTATGAACATATTCGGTACTTTCATGGAATAAAGACCGATTTTTCATTAAGAGAGTCCACAATGTTTTATAGGGCGAAAAAGTTCAATATCCCTCCATATTTTGGATCATTGACAGTACGTACCGATTTGCCCTATTGTCCCTATTTTCCATTCCAAAGTGCAACGTTTGAGAATTGGCTGAGAATGAAATATTGTGCAATTTATTTTATTGAGTATTTCGCGCATTTGCACCCCCCCCCCTCTTTATGATTTACATTAAGTTTCATAGTTCAGAACAAACAGCATACTAACTGGTAAAGATTATCTATTTTCACTTTACAGCATATAAAACAAATCTTCAAAGAAAAGACGTGAATCGCACTAGCAGTGGCATCCGGTATTCCACTGCAGTTTGTTTCTTACCATTAAAACTATACCTACGTACCGTGTCTTTGGCGGCTAAAGACGAATTCTCGCCAAGTTCCATTTCAGCAGTATAAACATTTTATTTTCGCCTCCTTCAGTCCATTCAAAATAATTATCAAAGTCTTAAAACGCTCTTGTGTTTGATACAATGTCAGACTGGTTTCCTTAGACTTCTCCTTAATTAAAAAATAATTAACGAGGTGCGCTGATTATACAGGTACCTCAGATAATTTTAAGCATTAGAGCTAAAAATATCATTAGTTAAATTAAAAGACGCGGCTGCCTTAAAAGTTTATTAATTTATGAACAGGGCTTTATAATTAGCTGGCCTCGGGATCGGTTTGGGTGGTCAGAAATTGTCCTGAACATGGTGTTCAAAATGAACAAATAAAATCACAATAGACGTCCAAACCTAAATAAATGTATTATATATTATGTTGCAAACGTTTAGGAGATATTTTTACGATCACTTAAATTTTATAGGATAATTTCCAGCTAGTAAAAATTAAGTCATTTCTCTACAAAACAGACTATAAACATAATAGAATTACTAATGTAACAGATTTGCTTTCAGTAACCTTTTCGAATGTCAAAATTATACTTAGATTATCTTATATAAGTTTACCTACATATTTTTGTAGGTTTGATGGTTGCCACCTTCTAACATCATGAATCGATAAACAAAATAAGTAAAAAACAAATGATTAATTTTATCCTGAATTATGCTCATTAATTATTAGTATTTTATGATTCTGCAAAGTTGAGGGGTAAGCCAGACTTGAAATTTAGATAATGCCGCACCTAAAGCTTCTTGGACCAAACTTTATACAAAAATAACTAATGACGTCAGAAATGTGAGGAAGTCTGACCTTTCATGGAAAGTTCTATCAAAATGTTACAAGGGATTATTTTCAATAATTAAAAAATACATGTGCATGCTTGGTGAAATGGTTCATTTTTGAGTAGGAGCAAGGTGCTTCATAGGGAAAAAGAAATTAGAAGAAAAATTTATGAATCATGACAGCACTACGGTCTACGGGAGGTATATATATATTTATTAATTTAACAAATCTGCAAAGATTTCCTTGGTGTATGTAATAACTGACAATATTTACGTGGTTCGAGCAAGATGGTATGTATTCTACTGATGGCAATTTAAAAGCGAAGATACTTTGTGGCACCAAAATTGAAGTAGATACACCTTAATCTTTTTTTTATTATGTAGATGTTCAATGAATTACACTTTGAAGAGAAAGAAGAAGCATAGCCGAACGAGTAAATAGTCCCGTTTATCATATCATTACAAATCCAAATAACTTAGGTAAAGAAAAACTACTTTCTGTCAGTCAAAATGTCACTTGTGAGGCACCGTTGGTTTCAGTAAATCTAGGAGAATCCTAAACTTAAATAATAAACAAAGAGTATCATTTAAAAAACAAAAGTGAATGTCACTTCCGGTAAAACCGGAAGCGGAGAAAAATGCATTTATACGTCAAAAAGTGACATTTATAAAATAACATTAACATGCAAAATTTCAAAATTGTATCTCAAAAATCAAGGGAAGAAAGTGGGGTGTTCCATCCTGTATATACTATACCTATTTATTTGATTTGCACCGCGCTCTGGTCACGCTGCGTCGGCACTCGATTCGGAATAGTCACAAATAGGTGATTTTATTATTTGCGACGCGGCGGCTGCAGCGACCTCTAATGTGATTCATTACTCCGCCATTTTTTATTTGCCATGTCGTTCTCGCTCACTTTGTCACTCAGGAGGTGGAAGCACCGCAGGTACTACTAAGGAAGCGACCCTCGTAGCGTAGCCCGGCCCCAGACCCTATAGATGACTATACGGCGATTCTCCCGTGCGTCGAAGAACACTGTCGCGGATTGGAATGTACCACGCCACCCTTCATGAAATTAATAAGCGGAATTCGCCCATTTACGGTAGCTAACTCATACCTACCTAAACACGGCTTTTAGTAAATCAAGCGTATATCCCCTAGGTTTGGTGCCCTTTACTGCAACAATAATAGGTCACGTGCTAGACAATTAGGACCAATTCACTAATGGATTATCTGACTAATGTGCACAATTGCATCGAATCCGTATAAGTTTCACTTGAAACCAATCACAAACTATAAACTGTATATAGGTCCACTCTCCTAACTTAGCTGATGTCTCTGATGGTAGGAGTTATATTTATCTTTAATCAAAAGTTAGTATAGGTACTTCAAAAACACAAATAACATAGTATACCAGAGAATTCAACGCTTGCCAATATGAACTAATGATATGACATAATTTTTGAAATATTAACCAATCAGGTCATGATTTCAGCGATATAACCACTAGTGCTATTTTCGGGGGTAATATAACAAGTGGTCTGATTATTATCGATAATACCTTTCGTTAATTTTATTAATTATAATCCCAAAGCTGAAAATACCACGACTGCGCAGCAGTAGTGGTATTTTCTTAGCATTGGGATTATAATGAGAGATAAATTAAGGAAAGGTATTATCTATTATTAGGCATACCAGGAGTTGTATTTAAAAAGAGAATTTAACAACTGCAAATAGTTAGTTTGACAGCTAGCTGTCATTTAGATTGAACTTTCGGTTCTGAATATGTTTTTTGTGCTAATAGATATTTAAAGATCAATGTGTTAACTGAAAACATATATTCTAGTCCTATATTAAATTTGATAATAATAATAATAATAATTTATTTGTTCCAAAATACAAAAATGTAAACAATAATATATTATGACTAAACTATCAGAAACAAATAAGAAATAATCCACTAACACCACTTAAGGTGTGTGCGTGAATATTTTCTACAAAAACATGTCTCTCTGTAGGTAGGCACATACGTATTCACATTTACTAGTAAAAAAGGGGAATACCTCTATCTTGAGTTGATAATACACAGTAAAAAAAATGGAAAAAAAAAGAAAACGGAAACGTGTGACATCATGGAGAAAAAGGAAAAAATACAAAAAGAAAGAAGAAAGAAGAGAGAAGAGAGAAGAGCACCAGGTAAGTATTGATTAGCGAAAACTGAGTAAATATGTCTTTTACTTCATATTTATTAGTTTCTTAACCATATTTCTAGGCCTAGATAGAAGCCATTTCTCGATGCTCTTTTTGAAGATATTTGTTTGTAAAATATTTCTTATATCTTTGGGAATTTGCCTGTATAGATGTGGACCAAGAAAATGTGTCGATCTTTGGCCTATTCTCTTAAATGCTTTCCATGTCTGATATTCTTTTTCAATTTTATGTCTCGTTAAGTGTTCATGTGAGATCTCCCTTAACTCACTCCTCTTTTTATGTTGTAGGGTAGCAATTTTCATGCAGTATATTTGCCTGATGTCGAGAAGATGGCTTTCCTGGTATACAAGATCACTTGGGTAAGTAGACTTTTTCCTAAACATTATTTTAATAAATAGTTTTTGAACAATTTCTATCTGATCTATGTAGTTATCGTATGCACCGCCCCAGCCTGCAATACCATATTGTATTAAGGAAAGCACTAAAGTAAAGTAAACCATCCTAAGCTTAGGAAGATCAAGAATGCCTTTTAATTGTTTAAACTTGTATACGATGCTTCTTAGTTTTTTTATTAGTGACTTAAGATGAACATCCCATTTCAAAAACTTATCTATTTCGATTCCCAAATACTTAATACTGTTCACCTCGTCCAGAGTAATTTCCTTCCCATTTTGATTTATTGTTATAGAATTATAATTTGGCAGGGCAGTGTTCTTACACGAAAAAGCTATATACTTAGTTTTATCAAAATTAATTGTAAGACTCATTTCGTCAAACCAATCTTTAACCTTTACTATTTCTATTTCGACATTTTGTTTCACATGGTTCCAGGTAACTCCCGAGTACTCAATCACGGTGTCGTCGGCAAATGATGATATTTTGCCGATAGTTTCTAGTTCCAGGATACCATTTATATAGATAGAAAACAATATTGGTCCCAACACCGTGCCTTGAGGAACACCGTAAGTGACGGGTAGTGGTTTACTGATCTCGTCACCAATTTTGACATACTGGACTCTTTCACTAAGGTAAGTAGTCATAAGATTAATTGCTGGACCTCTAAAGCCTAGATCTTCAAGAGAATTTATCAATTTTGTGTGGTCAACGGTGTCAAAGGCATTTGCCAAATCCAGAAATATCGCTATTGTCTTCTTGTTATTATCGAGGTTGGAATATATATTATTTGTTAAATGGACTATTGCGTTTTCTGTGGATACTCCTTGTCTGAAACCAAATTGATTTCTGGATATTAATTCATATTTATTCAAATATGAAACAACGCGTTTTTTAATCACTTTTTCAGTTACTTTTGATAAAGCACTAGTCAAACTTATAGGTCGTTAATTTTCAACAGAGTCTTTGGCACCTTTTTTATAGAGTGGCTTTATTAGTCCTATTTTATAACTCTTTGGAAATTTTCCCTTTTCTAATATTTTATTTATTAGTAGCGCTAGAGGATGTTTTAAATAGGGAGCTAATTTTTGAAGTATTTCTGCCCTTATTTGATCTTTTCCTGGTGCTTTGTTTGGCTTTAACTCTCTTATGAAATATTCAACTTCATGGCTATCTGTCTCGTATAAATAAATAGAGTTCTTTACATTCTTTTTGCGAATTACTGATATTTTCGGCTTTTCTATTTTTTTAGCTAGTTGTTCACCTAGTTCCGTATAATATTTATTAAACACGTTTGCGATATCCTGCATTTCATTTATTATTTTCCCTTGATGTTTGATTTCTTTTATCGCTACCTGTTCGCGTTTTTTCCCAGTAAAATTATTTAAAACTTGCCACATACATTTACTGTCATTTTTTACGTTTTGGATCCTTTCTCTAAAGTAAGTCGCTTTGGCCTCATATATTAATTTACCTAACTTGTCTTTGTATCTTTTATAATTTTCCTTTTTTTCTTCGTTGTTAGGGTCACTTAGAGTTAATTTTCGCAACTTATATTTAGTCTCAACAGAATTCATAAGTGATTGTGTTATCCAAGGATTCCTCTTTTTATGCTTGTTTTTTAATTGTATTGTTTCAGTTGCCTTTTTAACAGAATCCTGAATGATGTCTATAAGTAAATCTGTCATTTTGTCAATATCTTTTTCACGATAAAAACACTCCCACTTTTGACTCTCCACAAATAAAGACTTAAGTTTCTCCTCATCTAATTTATGCACAATATTTCTTGTTTCGGACCCGAGATCAGCATTTTCCAACTCCAAGCAAACTACAAAAGGAAAATGATCAGTGATGTCGTTTTTTTAGATAAATGCTTGGTATTTAGCTACTTCAGGACTTTTGACAAAAGCGTGATCAATACAAGACTTTGTGCCATTGTTTACTCGAGTGTAAGAATTTATTAGAGATATATAACCCATCTCAGCCATCATATTTAAATATTCAAATATATTTATAAAGGATTTTATATCTATGTTTATGTCACCTATGAAAAAGTTTATATAATTTCTTGTGTTATTCTGTTGCTCAAAATATATTTTTAAATTATTTATAAATTCTCGGGGGCAGCTTTCGTGTGGTCTGTAGATTGCACTAACATTTATTATTTGCCCAAATACTTTAAGTTGTAAATTTATAACGTTCAGACTTCCCAGATTATTTATTTCTATATTAAGTGTATTTTTGTAAATATCTTTTACATATACTATTGTCCCATCGTTTTGGTTGAATCTACTGTTACTGTAGATCACTGAATATCCATCTATATTAAAGAAATCTATATCATCGACTCTCCATGTAATGTGAAGAAGTTATCGGGTTATCAGTTTTATATAGCTGCCACAATATTGGTTTAGCGTAACTAGGACGTAACTATAAGAGAGTAGGATTTCAGCGATTATTTCACTCATACTGCTTGCATCCAATAAGGTAGCTCCTTCCATAAAAATCCAACCAATCATATGCCTCTGCTATAGCGATAATTGCACTTGTGCAAAAGCAAAGCGGTAATACCACTTATGCAATTATCACTTCGTTGCTTAGCAACCGCGAATCTGTTCGATACAAACACGTACTTCTTAAAATTGGTGTGTTTTACACTGTTCTAAAATATGCAGCTTATAAATTATGTTGCGGTATTATTAATCATTGTATCAATGAATTTATATAACTTTTACATTGCTAAATTCTTGTTATTAGACCTCCGTCTCCGTTTAAATTTATGACACATTCAGAAAATAAACCAACAGGGTGTAGGTACAATCGCATTTGCCTTGGATATCCAAGCGTCATGTTTGTTTACTCGAACGCTACGGACGAAGCTGTCAATAAACTCGTTCAAAATGCGTCGTTTTGGAAATGTAAACATAGAAAAAATCAATACAGAAATTATTAAATCGTATTCGTGAAAAATCTAGACAAATGCCACTCGTGCCGGAAATTTTTCTAAATAATTTTATTCTCAAGCGCTATTTTGCCCATTAGCAAAACCACTCGTACAAATTGGGCTTTTATTTTCAGAGATAACATCCCTGGAGCTTCGCTCTCGGGATTTTATCAGAAAATAAAAGACCAATTTATACTCGTGATCTTTCTAGGCAAAATAGCGCTTTCGAAAAAATTATCGTATGTAATATCACTAGTGCCGGAAATTTGATCGATTATTTACCACATACTGCTTGCATCCAATAAGGTAGCTCCTTCCATAAAAATCCAACTAAGAAAATACCACTCCTGCTGCGCAGTCGTGGTATTTTCAGCTTTGGTATTTTCAGCTTTGGGATTATAATCCGTAAAATTAACAAAAGGTCTATTATCGATAATAGGCACACCATTTATTATTACCCCTGAAAATTTACCAGCAGCTCTAATATTAATATAAATTTTTATTACAAAAAAAATAGATAATAGCCAGTCACTCAATACAAATAAAAAGTGGTAACCTAATACACGCATCTCCCAGTGACTGTATCATCCTGCAAAATAACATCGATATAATTGTAAACTGGTGTAAAGAAAATAAGTAGTATCTTACCATAGATGGTACTCCTCTGAACAGAGTAAACTGCATCAAGGATCTGGGCATTTATTTTGATAGTAAATTTACTTTTGTTTATCATGTTGGCGGGCTTGTGGCTAGTGCTTCCAAAATTCTTGGTTTTATTATACCGAACAGTAACAATTTCGAAGATTTAAATACGATCAAGCTGCTATATTACACGTTTAGTGGCTCCAAATTTGATGCCATTATTTGGAACCCTATAACTGCCATGCCATTAATATTAAATCTGTGCAGAGGAGATACTTAAAATATTATGTTATATTTCGAAATGAAGGTGTTTACCTTCCCAGGGGATCCAGTCATGATGTGCTTTAGAATAAATGTGGTGATATTCCATTAGATGATAGAAGGAAAATAATGTTTGTTAAATTCTTATTTATACTGTTAAACGGTAATGTTGGCTGTCCTTTTAGTTTGTCTAAAATTAATTTTTTGGTTCCGCGGTTAAGTGCTAGACAAAGTTCAATGTTTTATAATATCTACACTAGATCAAACATAATGTTACAATGTCCTACGTACCATGTGTGTAATATTTATGATAATATATGTGTCATATATGTGACACCAATGTTGACTTCTTTCATACAATAGTTCAATGCATCGAGAGGGATTTACTAAGGTAAAGTTAAAGTTAGATTTTTTTTATTGTCATTGTTTATGTATTTGTGTATTATTGTTTCCTGTAATTGGGTGTCTCTACCTGTTGGAAATAAATGCTTTGTTTGTTTGTTTGTAATGTTATTTGGCAAACATCAGTACGGACTAACATTGACCAAATCAAAAAGATAGGATTTGGGAAGCAACAAAAATAGCACATTTGAAGCTTCACGCACTGGAATTGAGGCTTGTATTAATGTCCCCACGGAGGCTGCTAAAGCGACCTGGGTGGAAATTTCGATAACAATATAGTTGTTTGTTAACAGCAACGTTTTCCGGTGATATCGGAAGTCGCTCTATATGTAACTTGCAAAACTCATATTTACTTAATTTCGAATCTTCATAAAATTATCAAGGAGTAATAACCTTAAATTCAAATATTCATTGGATTGCCTGTATACAAGAATCTTTTTGGGCCCACTTTTGCGTAATAAGACACATAAATGATGTTGGCGGCAGATCTTCGAAGGATTGCAATCCCATTGCCCATGTCCTGTCAAATGCGGCTATAACTCGTACCAATAAAAAATCTCCAATAACAAATGGTTATTCCCCCGTACAGATCTCGCCAAATCGACGATGAATAATGAGGAGAGCGCCGAGACTTGTTTCTAATGTATTTAAGGAGTTACTTGCAGTTTTCTCCCCGCGGCTGAAGGCTGATAAACGGATTAACATGGACGCTACATCGGCGACCCATGCATGAACATGACTGTGCGCAATGACTAACCCGAAGGTCAATTTTTAGGGTGATTATCACGAAAACATGAGTTCGCTCGAAGCGGCGTCCATGGGAAAGCTTATCCTCAGCAGATAAAAGGCATTAGTGGCATTAGAAAGTCGAGAATCGATAGAACAATAATCAAATGAAGTGTGATGGGTGTAGGTTAGTTTTCGCATGTCACGTTGTGTTGGGTCTGAGAATAGGCGAGTAGCGAGTATCTTCATTTAGTCATTTATCGCTTTCGGAATTTTGATATAATATGATTACAATGTCAAGATACTTTATTTTAACAAGTAGTAACATTTGGATTTATCGGTTTTTAGAAGTTAAATACCTAATAGATAAATTCGAATTTTAAGTATGGTGCGGTAATCTTTAACTAAAATCGCGAAGTAAAACATTATCAAAATGAAACTTACTGCCATATTGGCTATATTGCAGGTAGGTATGTATGTAAGTCACAAATTATATTTATCTAGTTTGTCTGGTTACAGGAAAAACTCAAGACAACCATTAGAGTCAAACCTTAAGGCGAAAGTATAAAATCAACCGAGGGGAAAATATTCAACAAGTTTGCCTGAGTTCGCCAACAACCGATCTAAATCATGTATGGAAAAATCTTTAACAAGCAGTTTACATGCCAATAACTGGATGTTCTAAGTTTTCCGTGACAACTTTGTTAACTTTCTAAATAAAAATTAGGTCGAACACATTTTGACTAAACATCAGAGACTTTCCAAAAATAGATAGAAAATCGCCCTAGAAGTAATAAGACAACTCTTACAAACCATCTCCATTTTTTTTCGAGGAAATAAAAATGCTTAAAATTCTGAGTAAAATCGTGTAATCATAGCTTTTTTTTGCTTTTGCAAATTTCAACGGCAACAATATGATTTGGTCCAAGAACAATAAAAATAATTTTGTTGTTTATATTCATTGTTCTCGGATTGTTGGCATTGAGATTTGAATGCCGCTGAGCCCCAGCCGACTCTAGGAGAAGCCCTGAAGTTGAGAAAGCTGGCAACATGGCTTGCGGGTCTGCGCGGCGTGGCCTGTCACTCCCTGTCAGTTGATTTTACAAGAAATTTACCAGAATTAATTTGTGTAGTGCGGGTAGTGCTATCGTCGCCTGCCTGCTACGACGAGGCAGTGTGTCTCTGGACAGACTGCCCGAAGTGCTGACGACAGCTTTTTTATAAATTTGTTTTGTTTGTGTAAAAGTGAAACATTTCCAAAGGACGAAAATTTAAGAATAAGATGATTACGAGCCAATTGCATAGACAAACTGAAGTACCCTTTAAAATTAATAGAGATTTCTAACAATCCAAACATTGTTTAACATTGTTGCAAAAGTTTCTTTACTTAATTTTAAAATCAAAATATATATTTTAGTTGAATGTATTATGGAAAAAATCGACCCTATAACTGCCATTTCAATCACAAGAGATATTATTCTCCTTCACAACATGCAGTTCTCTGTTCGCTTGACGCTTGTTGTTTGTATTTTTATGAAAATTTAACCGTAAGGGAATATAGGTAATCATTAATTATCATTTGCCTGACGGCGCACTTTGCGAAAAATTCTCACAAAAATTCGACTTTCAACAAAATATAGTCCCAAATTTATTTGCCGAAAATGTACCTACTTGTTACTGCTTTTATTGTCTGTTAAACAAACCTACCTACTTACTTAGGTACCCAATTATTGAAACAAAGGTCACAAATGTATCTAATTATAATTAAAAAGTGGGTTGAACATTTATTAGAAAAGATAAACTAAGCCAAAGTGCAGGCTGCTCTAGACTGCAGGACCGTTGAACCGTCCCGCTGCGGCGTTGCCACATGTTTGCACAGGGCTTGTAAAGTTTGAGAAGGTTGTGGCTGAGCCAATGCTCCAAGATAGTTTTCTATACAGCGTGATCCAGTTTTATCCCGAGTTATCCTAGGAAACTTCGAGAGTATCTACTATCATGATGTTAAATTTTAATGTTATATTTGTTTATTCTTTACAGCCGTCGCAGACGTTCAATCGAAATTTAGTTAACAGCATGCATTACCTAAAAGTGCCATCAATTATAGGTTAATACAAAGTTCCCCAAATAACCAGTGGCGGACTTATGGGTATTGAGGATATGATAGTGATCTACTATGCATTTGGAATATTCATGTTAAAAATAATGTGCCTATTAATAAATTCCCAATACACTTTTATACAGGGTGTTTTATTAAGGGTGAAGAGGTACCATATCTCAGGAATTAATAGTCCTGGAGCTTTCGGAAAAAAATCTTCTGAAGTAATGTGGTAACGAAAAATCGCTGAAAATTATTTTTAAGTTCGTAGGTCGGCCGCTAGGGGGCGTATTCGAAACAGTAAATTTGAAAAATGAGTTTTCTCAAAAAAATGACTAATAAAGGTGTATCAAAAAATATTTTAGTGCACTCTTCAGCAAATTCTGAACAACGTTTGTTAAGGATTTTTTGCTCTTGTTCTTCAAATAGAGGTGAAACGGGCGGATAAACCTTGACTCGAAAAAATGCCTTTAACTCCGGTTTGGCTTAACCGAATTGATCGAATTTGGGCTTGTTCAAGAGAGCGTTCCTTCTTCTATCAAATGATTTTCCAGTAAGGTCATCTCGAGTTTCGTGGTCACCGCTAGAGAGCGTAATTTGAAAAATTTCCCTTCTATTACAATTTTCTCCAAAATTTTAAATGCAATGACATATTTATTCTGTTACAATCGAAAAGTAGATAAAATTTACAACAAAAAATACCCAAGGTTCAAATCAATATCTTCATTAGTTTCGGAGTTATCGCCAAAAGAATAATTATTAACATATTATTTGAAAGAAGAGGGTAAGTATTTTTTATCAAAGATTTCCGTGGTCAAGTATTCCATGAAATAAATAAAAATCTGCTTGAGTTTTTCGTAAATTGCTATTTTTCTCACTTTTTATTCCGTTAAACGTATTTCTAATTTACTTACCTTACCTGTCGTATCTCGTATCGATATGAAATTATCTTGGAAATCATCTAGTAAGCCATGAAACAAAATCGTTTGGTACCTGACAGCGTATTCACGATCCGCAAGTGGAGCATGTTCAAAACATTGAAAATATACGGCAGGCATATCGTAAGCCTCGGCATTCGTATAGTATAAGGCATTTTTTAATAAATGCAGCACACAATTTTAACTCAAAATTTACAAAAATGAAGATTTGACACAATACTTATTAAAGCTTGATTCATGTGACATTTACTTTTTTGCTTCCCTAGGAACCAAATGATTTTGTTTCATGGCTTACTAGATAATTTCCGAGATAATTTCATATCAATACGACAGGTGTAAGTTAGAAATACGTTTAACGGAATAAAAAGTGAGAAAAATAGCAATTTCCGAAAAACTCAAGAAAATTTTTATTTATTTCATGGAATACTTGAATACTTTTGTTGTAGATTGTATCTACTTTTCGATTATAACAGAATAAATATGTCATTGCATTTAAAATTTTGGAGAAAATTGTAATAGAAGGGAAATTTTTCAAATTGCGCCCTCTAGCGGTGACCACGAAATTCGAGATGACCTTACTGGACAATCATTTGATAGAAGAAGGAACGCTCTCTTCAACAAGCCCAAATTCGATCAATTCGGTTAAGCCAAACCGGAGTTACAGGCATATTTTCGAGTCAAGGTTTATCCGCCCGTTTTACCTCTATTTAAAGAGCTAGAGCAAAAAATCCTTAACGAAAATTGTTCAGAATTTGCTGAAGAGTGCAATAAAATTATTTTTGATATACCTTTATTAGCCATTTTTTTGAGAAAACTCATTTTTTAAATTTACTGTTTCGAATACGCCCCCTAGCGGCCGACCTACGAACTTAAAAATAATTTCCAGCGATTTTTCGTGACCACATTACTTAAGAAGATTTTTTCCCAAAGCTCTAGGAGTATTAATTCCTGAGATATGGTACCTCTTTACCCTTAATGAAACACCCTGTATACTTACTAACTATCTATAATGCCAGTGCCATTTTCTTTCACTAAGACATAGGTATATACGGAAAAAACTATACACGATATATTTAGCTAATAATAATCTATTATCACCTATACACAAAATCCAATAGACCCAGCTATAAAATAATTATTAGGCAAAGGTATTGTTTGTATGTATAGGTAGAAAATTACTTGACAATGGAAGTATACCTATTGCATATAATATCAAAAGTCCTTTATCATTCCGCATATACAGATGTTGTATATTATTATTGTTTGGCATTCAAAATAATTGTTTTCTATGCCTTGTCTGTCTGCCACGTTAATCGTTATCGTATAGTGTCCGATTATCGTTTGTTCAATTGATTTAGAATAGGTACTAATATTATCGATTTTGTTAGTTGTTTCACGTCCTTCAGTGTTCATGTTGAAAATTCACAGGGATAGGACATAAATAAATAAATGCAACCTTTTAAAACAATTGCCGACGTTTCGTCAATATATTTTGACTTTTTCAAGGCAAGTTAAATCAGTTGAATATTATAGCACTTATGAAAACATTGTTAAAGACCATATAGACAATTGAAAGACACATTGTTACCGTAAATGCACACGTTATAAATAAATAAAGCGAAAATGGAACCACACACTCGAGCAGCTAATTTTATTATTTATTTATAACGTGTGCATTTACGGTAACAATGTGTCTTTCAATTTTCTATATGGTCTTTAACAATGTTTTCATAAGTGCTATAATATTCAACTGATTTAACTTGCCTTGAAAAAGTCAAAATATATTGACGAAACGTCGGCAATTGTTTTAAAAGGTTGCATTTATTTATTTATGTCCTATCCCTGTGAATTTTCAACATTATCGATTTTGTTACAAAAAATATCACTTATAGAGTAATAGTTTAGTTCTAGCATAAACACTTTTACTTTAAAATTTTGTCCTGATCTTGTTTGCAGACGTGCCATTTTTTGGCATTGTGAGCTGGATCATTGGTATCCTGTTCTAATTAGGTACCATTCTATACATTTTTGCAATGCAGTTGACTAGCTCCCCAGTTTTGCACAATTTTGTATAATCTACATTCATGTTATATTTAAAGAAGATAGCAACACGGGCGTAGCCAAGGGGAGGGGGGGTTTCGGGGGTTCAACCCCCCCCCCCCCCGAAATAAGCAAAATATTACCTAATATTATACCGAAAAAATACGAGGAGTGAAGAGTTAAATTATTATTACGTTTGAATATATGTAGTAATAGTAGCGCCTAGCGCCATCTTTTGACGAGAGGCAGACGCAGTTGCAGCCGAACTATTTTGTATTGTAGGGACACTGTGCGTTGTTTCTCGAGTATTCGCCACGCCCCTCGGTCGAAATGAGCGGAACTTTGTGAAAGTTCGTGGAAGTTTCTGGACGGCTACTGGGCTGCTATATAAGCGGCGCCGCGGCGCGTGACCGCGCTTACGGCAGTATTGTTCCATGCGAACTCGAAGCGAATAAAAGTGAAAAGTGGTGAACGAATAGTGAAGAGAATTAAGTGTACCGTGTAAGTGAGTAATTTTAGTGCACTGTTATTCGATGACCTTGTTAAGGATAGATACGTGAATCATTATTACTGTCGAAAAATGGAGGGGAAGAAAAGGAAGGGTGATAAACCTAAAGGTATGGACTACTGGAAAAAGTGGTGTAGTCAAGGTCAAGGGGTTTCTAATAAAGAAACAAATTTGGATTTAGCTATCAAAGCTTCAGCTACCTTGCATGCTGATAAGAAGACTGCCTACCCCGAAATCTAGTTTGGAATGCCTAGATATGTGCGATAAAAACCTTTATCCTAATATTTACACATTACTACAAATCTTGGCTACCATTCCTGTATCCACTGCTACCCCAGAAAGGTCTTTCTCGAGCCTAAGGAGACTGAAAAACTATTTACGAAACACTACAAGTGAAAACAGACTTAATGGTTAATGAACATTCACTATGGAACAGAAATTCATGCAGATGAAGTAGATTTCTTCTTTAATGGTTTTAGATTTAGCGCAGAGGAACGAAATTAATTTATCCATTTCATTTAAAGTTAAGAACTTTATAAATATGTCGTAGTTTTTCGGATGAATATATAGATATTAAATTTCATGTAAGTATATTTTTGTTGTTTTATTTACTTCTCAAACTAAACCCCCCACCAAAACTAAATCCTGGCTACGCCCGTGGAGAGCAACATATTTGATTTATCCCAATTCCCCACATATTTTAAATAAAAATTTATTTATTTAATATGGGTCCGAGTTACCTAATAAGCCACAAATAAAACTAATATGTTAGGTTTTACCGCAAACCTTTGTCTATACCTCTGCGTAAAATGATCGCGGACAAATTTGTAGTTTATGTAACAGTAGGTATCTCCGAAAATAATGGCCCCATTAGCTTGACTGCCTCAATTGGAAACCACGTCACTTGAGCTGCTGCTGTTCTTTGTGCATATTACCACAGTGGAAACTTAACTATCGCAAAATAAATAGGTGATATTTTCTGTTTTCCCTGCGGCTGTATGCTGTATGGAGTCGTGCCAAATTCCCTGCTTCTATTTTGTATGTAATATTTCGGGAAGAAAGTGGTTTTATTCTTGATACAACATGTTTCTATAGACTTAGATCTATGGATTATGGTTACAATTGCATATTAGTGAACACTCCTATTGTCATGAATTATTGTTTATGACCTATACCCATATTTTTTTCAAACGGAAATAGTTATTGTCCCTGTTAGTTGAATTTGAAATAAAATTGATTTGTGGTTACCGATTTCCGATCATATCTAGCTATGAACATAATCGACATAGCATTCCACCAAATTTGAATAATACATCACGACGAATTCATCTCCCAACAGCACCGATGAATCCCCGTGACTTCTTTGGGTCCCACTGCATCGCTAGGCCTGTTGCGAAACGAACTGCTCGCTTAAAAAATGGGCCCCCGAACGGATCCAGACAATATTAATGTTTTAATTTATTAATTAACGTTGGCCGACACAAGGTGGTCCGTGTTTTTGGCTAGGACACGTAATTACCGCATGGGAGATGGTTATCGGGCCGAGATGTTATTTGGTATACAGTTGGCGGGAATTCGGAAAAACAAATGGCCGGCCGGTACCTACCTGTGTTCCTACGGTTTTGACCTTTTAACGGGTCCGTTGGTATTTGGGAAATCCGTGGTATGCTGTCGAAACAGAAACATAACAACGGGGGTATCTTGTAAATTAGATTAGATTGGATGTTATGCGTTGTGTTCTCTGGGGAACAGCCCGGACGATTTTATCGAAGGTTTCCACTGAACTCAGCTTTGCGATGTTTTTTTTCAAGTCTTCTATACTAAAAAGCTGATAGTGTGAAATAAGTTACCATAAGTTGATTGCGAAAGTAACAACAATTTGGAAGAAAGTCTATCCCAAGCAGCTAAATCTAGCATAGGCAACTTAATTGCTATTAGATTTATACTTATACTCCTGGCAATCGTGGCTTAGGTATATTTTTTAGGTAAGTAATGCGGTGGTGGCTTAGTTGCTAGTAGGTATACCTACCTAATGAAAAAAATCTCTCAATGTGGCGTCGTTGGAAGCATCATCTCTCATCGTTAAATTGTCACTAGCACTTTGAAGAAACCGCTGTAAATTCCAATTTTGCACACTAATCCCAAACCTACCCACATATCTTATCTTTTTTAGACTTTCTAACCCTCGTATACTCTTCTAAGTTTATTTATTTATGCAAAAACATAGCAAACGATATCACTCGCTAATTCCAAATTTTCACCTTTGTACGCCTTCTTATGATAACCTTATTTTTATAATAATGTCAAAAATACTCCCTATAGTAACAATACGCCCCCCATTTTCACCTCTTATAGGGTAGACCAATTTTGCCCAAAAGCAATCCGCACCGTCCCACTTTATGTATAAGATTCCGTACACCAAATTTGAAAACATCCTTAGGGCACAAAATTTGAAGCCAATACCCGTTTGAAAGTTTTCGTGGAACACACAATATACACCCACCTTGATTCGCCATTTTTTTTCCGGAACTTTGGTTTTCGACATTTTTTAACATTTTAAACCGATTTAGGGGATAATTTTTTTTCAGAAACAATGATACCTAGGTCTTCACTTGGTGAAGTGGAAGTATAATAGATAAATCCTTTTTTTCTTCAGAAAAACGTGATATAGCAAATAAACAACGGAATAGACACTTTTGACGGGTCTCTCCTACTCTCCCAAAATAGCTAAGGTGTCTATATAGAGACCGATTTTTAAGAAAAGTTGAATACATCAAATCGCATCTCGATTTCTTGATTAGTTTGAATGTCGTAATTTCTTAAAGTCCCGTACCTATTTTATTTGTGATTTTTTTAGTTTCGTAAATACATTTTGCTAGGGCACTTTTTATGTGTGATATACTGAAATTGTCGGCAATTTTCTAAATGTTTTCGTTTCAAGTTATAACAAAAATATATTTTTTAAATAAAAATCTTATTTAAAATGGTGAACTATATACAGAAAACTTAAGTGGTTTTAAATAAGATTTCCTTTAAAAAATTTTTTTGTTATAACTTGAAAACCAAAACTCGCCATCTACTTCAGTAAATTACTCGTAAAAAGTTACGAGACTGTGAATGAACTAAACAAGATATCGAGATTCGATTTGCTACATTCTAGACACCTTATAGCTACTTTCTTACTATCTTCTATATATTCGGGAAATAGGAGAAACCCGTAAAAATGTCCAATTTGGGATACCCTGTATATAGAGTGTACGGACGACCAAACGTATCTAGTCCTGTTCTTGGGTTTAAATGTTGTTTTCCTAAAATTGTGTTCAAAAAAAAACCCATCGACCCTAAATAATAATATAAATAAAATTAAAAATAAATGTTTCTCATATTAAAATAATAATAATAATGTCCGATAAGGCAAAATGTTGATCCTGACAAACATTCCTTAATGGCGTATTTATTTTTTAAAAGGGCACTCCACTAAATAGAGAAGTGTCATTGTCACAAATTAATTTCAAAGCAACCATGCAGGGCTGAATTCCGGGAAAATTTATACTCGAAATTTTATTGTCTTTTAAAAGAGTGGTCCAATCAACTTGGTGTCTTTAAACATCTTTTAAAAGGGGCTCTATATTCCTCGCGTTCCACCCACACACTATAATCTATGTACAATGGATATGTACATACTTACATAATTATGTTTTTTGAGAACTCGATTAGTTTAAAAATATTTGGTAGGTAGGTACTATTCCTGATTAAACTAGACTCATTCGCTTAGAACTTATAACCTAATTATAACGATACCTGTGTAGATCCTGCTGCTATTGATGTTCAAACGTCATTTTGTATTTAGTCCATTACACATCGCTCTCTACCACCCACAAAAAACATCGCGCACCAGCCGGCTGTGCAGCGGGGAAATCGTTTCAGTGTTTTGCAGTTCATTCCGGGGTGCATTTTTCCTGCAATTTCGGTCGGGCGAGTCCAGGGAACAAAACAAGTCCGGCGGACGTCGGCCGGCTGGCCGCAGGGCACTCAAATTAATTGCGCGTACTATGATTATCCGGGATTACTTAGAGCGCCAGATATATTAATCCAGAGACTCGCCACCACCGGTGGCTTACTGGTAAATTAACAGCCGGCTCTTAGCTCTAGTACGGCTATATGTTTAATAGTGTGAGCCGACTAGGAATACTAAGCGGCTGGTTTCGATACTAAACATTCGCCAAACTTATAGGACGATTCCAGTCTTTGAGTTTCCCAAATATTACTGGAACCCGAAGATGATGTATATACGACTGTTCCAAATGAAGTCGGCACTATTGGTAACTTTTTTGTTATTAAAGATCGGCCATTGGTTGATTTGGGAAAGAATTGTATTTTTGCGCTGATTACAACAGTAAAAACAGAAAAAAAAATGAAGATACCATTTACGAGATATTTGCAGGTCCATCATTTTAGTGCATCTTTTCATTCTGCAAGAAAAAGGTACTCTTGTTTCATAACGATTAAATCAACCGTTTGCTTTGAAATTGCCAAATCGTTCTCCAAAACACCTGTTGACTTCAATATTCGAAATATAACATTTTCACCTACCACCTTCAAGTGTTACTGATCAACTGTACCATTTAAACTGAGAAAAAAATCCCTATGAATAATGTACCAAAAATTATTCGCTTTCAAAATGGAAAGGATCGGATTTGACAAAATTTGGACACTCTATTTCAAGAAAACCAATGGTGTTTTGACCGCTCATTTGGCATTTTTTTCATCATTTTGAATGTACAGTAGTTGATCTGTAACATTTGAAAGCAGTAGGTGAAAATTTTATGTTTCGAATATTGGAATCAACAGGTGTTTTGGGGCGTGTTTTGGTAATTTCAACGCAAACGGTTGATTTAATCGTCGTGAAACAAGAGTATCTTTTTCTTGCAGAATGAAAAGATGCACTAAAATGATGGACCTGCAGGACCAAAAAGATAACCTCAAAAAAGTTACGCGTAAAAGCGTGATCAAAAAACAGCGCAAGTGGCGCCCTCTGTGAGATATGGTGAAATTGACATTTTCAGCTTATTCTCCATCCCCAAAAACATAGCAGTGCCAAATTTTAGTTTTTTTAATTAAAGGCTAATTTTCTATTTTTAACAGAAAAGATCACAGTGAGTATACTTACAAAATACCCCCTCCTTGCTCAACACACTTCTGAGCACTGTTTCCTCATACTTCCTCTACAACGTCGCATTTATATCTATCATTTTTCTACTTATTTGATTTCTCATTATGGATAATATAAGACATTGTTCGCCAGACGGGATTGCCAGCAGTTCTCTAGAAAAGTCTTCGTGATTTAACGCTGTTAATTATTAGCGCATAGGCTGTACCTATAGGCTGTTTTATAGTAAAATATCAGAATATCTGTGTAGTTTTCTTGTTTTACGTGAAAAGGTAATAAGGATTTTTTATGCAGAATTAAATTGTGTTTCGATAATATATATATATATATATATATATATATATATATATATAATAAGGATGTAAGATTAGCGAGTGTAAATGTAACAATTACAAGAAAAGGTGATAATGGGCAAACACTCAAAGTTAACAAAAAGAAAAAACTAGTAACCGCATACACGTGTTTCATGCTATTTGGCAATCATCAGTACGGTGTAACATTAACCAAATCAAAAGATAGGCATGATTTGGGAAGCAACAAATATATAATATATATATATATATATATATATATATATATATATATATATATATATATATATATATATATAAGAAAAGGTGATAATGGGCAAACACTCAAAGTTAACAAAAAGAAAAAACTAGTAACCGCATACACGTGTTTCATGCTATTTGGCAATATATATACAGGGTTAACTATCACTTAGTACAAAAATTTTTATGGCAGATAAAGAAAAATTAGACTTGCTAAAATAAATTTTCAAAAATTTTCTAACATTTGTCTTAAGCCTAAAAAAATTTTTTTTCAAATTGTATTAAACCCCTCAAAAAACGCCGCCTATGGACGCCCGCGCGACATGTCTAAAAATTTCGCATATGTCAATAGCGCGGCGTTGCCACGTCTATCAATTTATCCGAGGATTCACCACAAAATTTCGATTTCCTTTTAAAAACGATTACTTTCTAAGGAACATGTAGAATGCCTATGAAACACCTACCTTACTGACATTTCCAGGATTGTTTGCACCATTTTCTGTTTTCTTGCTTTTTTACATTAAAAGTCACACAACACAACATTCACATTTTTTAAATCTGTTGGAGATCTCTTGGTTTCCCTCTGCTATTCCTTTTGTTTGAAGCGAGGTACTCAGCCTGACGACCACGACGAGGTAGATCCCCTCCGCCAGGAAAACCCCGAAGGGTAACCAAAAAATCACAACTGCACTAGCACACATTGCACAAATGCACATGCAAAGCACTACAGTAGCTGTTCAAAGAGGCCGCCGTTAACTTCGATGCACAAATTCACTCGGTTAACTAAAGAAGTCCGGATACGTGCAAAAAGTCCATGATTATTCCGGATTTGAACAGCTGCACCTTCAATTCGTTCACGTAACTGCTGCTCGTTGTCGATTTCCTGCTCGTACACAATCGTCTTCATGAATCCCCAAATACAAAAATCCATTGGATTCAAGTCTGGTGATCGCGGCGGCCATGCAATTGGCCCTCCTCTTCCGATCCAACGGTTGGGGCATTGGTCGTCTAAAAGTGCACGAACAGGTCTCGCAAAATGGGCTGGTGCACCATCGTGCATAAACTACAGTACTTGTAGTGGCAAATTATCAAACAAAACATTTGTCAGAAAATACAAGTATCGTTCAGCGTTTAAATTTTCCGGTAGAATGTATGGTCCAATTAATCGATCTCCATAAACTCCAGCCCAAACATTGATGGAAAACCGACGTTGGAAATTAAACCGCCGAACAGCATGTGGGTTCTCATCGGACCAAATATGGCTGTTGTGTCTAAAAAAAAAAACAAAAATTAGAAATATTCACAATTTTGGCGAAGGCGTTAGGATTGACATAGCCAATTTTATAATAAATAAAAAAGATAATATGGAGGAGAGAAAGCTATAAGTAAGTAAAAATTTACATACGTGTTTAAAACCCCAGCACGTGTGAAGCAGCATTCGTCTGTCCAAAGAATGTTGAAAACAAAGTTTGGGTCTTGGGCGATTCGATCACGTAGCCAAGTGCAGTAGGTCATTCTCACCGGAAAATCATTTGCTTCTAATGCTTGGACCTTTTGTATGTGATAAGGGTGAAGGCCGTTTTCCCTTAGAATCCTCCATGCCTGTAAATAATTGTATTGTTACATTTTAAATTTTATGTAGGTATTAGGTGCAAGCAAAGACAATCCCATCACATGGGATAGTCTTTGGTAGAAGTCAGTTTTATTGGTTTTATTTTACTTGCCTTGTTCTGAGATATTCCCAATCTCCTTGCAATAGCTGTAGTGCTTATGGAAGGTTGCTCTTCCACCAAATCAAGCACTGACTCAACATCGTCCATGTTCATTTGCCCTCCAGGCCCACCCCTTCGAGCTTGCAAAACACCAGTGTTTCGCATACGTTGTACAATGTTCACGAAAGTACGTGGGTTAGGCATATTTGCCCTGTTAGGAAAACGAATACGGTATTCTGCTGCAGCTCGATGTGCACTTTCATCGCATCTCCCGTACATTATAACCATGTCCGTTAACTCGGCGTTCGAATACTCCGGCATTTTCACAAAGACGCTGAACGATTTGCCGCGAAAATCAAGACCAAACTGGGAAATAACGCCATGTTACATTCGCAAATGCCCTCCGTCGGCTACTAGCCAAACTTGAAAAGGTTTGTTCCAACAGGGCCAATAACCGTGCTCAAGCACGTTCAGCGCATGCGCACTACCCCGCTGGCTGTTCCAACTGAATTATGTACCTACCGACACGGGACGATACACGCACTGTTCCAGCCGATTTATGGATCATTTGTGTATCGTCCTTGTACGATAAAAACGGTGCCTGGTCTAAAGCAATAACCGCGTGTACTGACATGCGCAATGTATAGTCATGTGACAGAGATAAACAATAACCTCATATTTTTGTTTTTACGTAGATGGTTTTAAATCGATGGCTGGGATCGTGTTTTTTATTTCTTGTTGGTTTTTGGCTTGTTGGGTAGGGCGGGGAATCGTTGAACAATAATTTTTTAGAGTGAAGAGTGAGGTTAGCCCACCGAACATTCGGTTAGCCACATATTAAACACGCAGGTTAGGTGCGGTCACAAAACGTGATTTGGTCGATTTGATTCACAATCCGTTCCATCTGAAATTTTTTTTGGGATCGCACATGAACGGTGCAAAACTAGCGCATGCGTTCTTTAAGGGTTATCATCTAGTTCATGTACAGTTCTGTGACGGTACGTAAATTCGAGTTGGAACAAATGATCCCAAAGAAAATTTCAGATGGAACGGAAAAATTGTTCAACGATTCCCCGCCCTACCCAACAAGCCAAAAACCAAAAAGAAATAAAAAACACGATCCCAGCCATCGATTTAAACCTATCTACGTAAAAACAAAAATATGAGGTTAATGTTTATCTCTGTCACACGACCATACACTGCGCATGTCAGTACACGCGGTTATTGCTTTAGACCAGGCACCGTTTTTATCGTACAAGGACGATACACAAATGATCCATAAATCGGCTGGAACAGTGCGTGTATCGTCCCGTGTCGGTAGGTACATAATTCAGTTGGAACAGCCAGTGGGGTAGTGCGCATGCGCTGAACGTGCTTGAGCACGGTTATTGGCCCTGTTGGAACAAACCTTGTATGTACAGTTAGTTGCCTAGCTAGTAAGTTGTGAAATGACGCGGAGCAGTCGAAAAAACGTTTCATAGACTCGACCGGGCCGATACGTCGCTTAATTCATACCGCCGAGGCTTCAGAACAATAAATCCTTTATCTATGCTTCAGAAGAGGTTAGATGGTGGACAAGAATTCATCAGAGGAGCTCCGGGGGTATTAAGGGAGACGGCTTGTGGTGTCGCGGTACTCAGCTTTCCGCGAGACTAGGAACCGGTCCGGATACGAGCTAAGGTAAGGGGAATCTAATAGCGCTGCATCTGTACAGATTCAAATCGATTGTTATTTATGTATTTTTTAAATTTGTTTGAGTAAAAAGGTATTTTCACCGTTTCTAAATCAACGGCAACACCGCGGAAAATCACTTCACCTGTCAGTACCTTCAGAAGCCAAATTGGATGACGTCATTAAAGGCGGGGATTTACAGGGAAAATAGGGGTCTTTACCCGTTTTTTTAAAGATCGTAAAAAAAAATCTAAAAATATTTTTCTATGTTTTCTTAAGCCACCCTGCGCACGTGGTAAAAATTTTTGTACTAAGTCATAGTTAACCCTGTATAGATTCGACCACCATACCTTGTGACATCAAAACGTAAAAATCTCACCGGAGCTGTGACATCCATCGACGCTGTGAGATCCAAAATCGGATGTCACAACGTTTTCCAATGCTAATCGTGTTATAATGTTTGTAGAATCGTACCCTACGAATTCTGGCCGGATGTCAAAATGCGTTGTTGTAAAAATTTTGTATATTTTTAGTTCCGGTGTATATATACCAGGTGGCGCGCGAGTTGCGCGGTTTTGTATATTAAATATACTCTGGATAATTTTACTCCATCGACTCGTGACATCCAGAACGTTTCTGGTGTATATTAGTTCTCACACGTTAGATTAAGTGGCATCCGAAATTTGACAACACCGCAAGAATAGCGGTCGCATCGCGTTATTTTCCTATCGCTTCTGATGTTCTAAAGAACGGCACGCGGCTTAGGCAATAAACTCGGGCAGTGCGGTCATGAAGGTGACTGGTGATTTTTGTGCGTTATGATCAGTGGACCAGGGGGGGGGGGCTTGGGGCTTTAGCCGTAAATATTACCGAACGATTTTTTAAAATAATTAGCCTCCACTCCAACTTTAAATTCTGGTTACTGGTTATGATATATGATAAAAGTTTTTAGTAGATATTTCTAATAGTGCTTTTGCTCTTTTGTGTTGCATCAGCAACGGCCTTTTTCGGAGGTAAATAAATATTAATAATTTATAAATTTTAAAAACTCAATATAACTGGCTTTGAATCAGAGTATTAGTATTCCTGTAGCTTTCAGTTAACCTATGTTTAAAGGAATTTGTGAAATACAAAATTTGTATTGCCCAATCGAATAGAACACACAAAAATTGTTTTATTTGTACTAATACTATAAAGAGAAAATATTTGTATTTTTGTTTGTAATGAATAAACTCAATAACTACTAGACCGATATTAAAAATTCTTTCACTAATAGAACGCTACATTACCACTGAGTAACATAGGCTATATTGTTAATCGAGTTAAATTAGGCATCCCTACGAAAACTCCAATAATGTAACCCAAGATGTAAAAAGTTTACAAATGTTTGCCCGTGGGAAGCCGAGAAGGGCCGCTAGTTTTTTTTAAGAAAAATGACAACAATAAATCTAGTCCTATTTTCTCTTAGTTTACTCAGAATATATTAATGAAAAAATCATTAGAGAAAAAAGTTTTACGAAAACTGAAGCTAAAATTTTTAGAAAAATTGGGAAAACAACATACCTAACGTCTAATTCTTTTAATAGAAAATACCTTTAGAAAATTTATCTCCGAAGAAACCATTGGAGCCTATTTCAGGTTGTAATTTCGATGAAATTGATTTAGACAAGTTGAAAAATATATATTGTAATGGTACCTAAGTCTCTATAAAATAAGTAATATTTTCTTAGTTCAAATTAAGCTATATTTGGGAAATAAGTAATACCAAGGAGACCATATATTAAAAATGCCTTTTATCAATAATTCTTAAGTATCTTTGGCGCAAGATCATACCCATGTAAATAAAATTGTATACAGGGGGTCCTAATTATGCATTCTTCTCCAGCCGATGCCGGTGGGCAAGCCCGTAGCGGCCCGAGCGGTCGAATCTAGTCAAGCCATACGTCTGCGACAAGAGCTAACGCGCCCGAGCTGCGCGAAGATATAAACGTAGGTTACACATATCTTCGGCCTTTAATTATTATTATGGTGGGCGAGTCCAGCCGACCCAGCGGCGAGCGTCCCGAAACAGCGACCGAACGAGGCCGTCCGCGTCTGTTATTTAATTTACATATAGGTTAAATTAAGTCGTGAAAATTCAGAAAAAATGAATCCATGTTGCATATCTTCAAAAATAACAGGTAGTATTTTAAGCGCAGAAATGATCGAAAATAGAATAAGCAATAAAAAAAATTATAAGTGCACTGCAAACGAAATTAATGCATAATGAATAATAATGATAATAATAGTGGAAATGTAGCGTCCTCACTATTTGAGTTGATGGGCAAAATATCAGGTTGAGGACAAAAACAACAATATCTGTTTTTTTAGAAAGTGCCGACGTTTCGACGTATATTTTTCGTCTTCTTCAGGGCTAAAAATATATACAATGCTGACTATAGTGTAATGTATGACACAACAATAAATTACATAAACATATAACAACTATATATATAGGTACGCTTGGAAAGTTAGGATAACATGAGAACAACCATAACTATGTGTACAAACAAATGTAAAACAAACAATAAAAAAATACAGAGTACTCACAGATATTTAAGTCAATTATACAAAATTTCATAGAGCACATATCACAGGATAAAATGATACAGAAACGAAACCAAATCATTTGTTAGTCAAAGATTGCGACACTTGGAATTTGATGTATAGCGGAGCGAAATCGGGCTAAGAAGTCGTCAAAAATTTTTTTCAAGGTAGAACTAGATCGGACCCCATAGGTTTTGTTAAGTACATCACTATGCATACGAAATGGAGATTTACGACATTTTTTGTGGTCGAGATCTTTTTTATTTCGAAAAAACTGTAGAAATTGGCAATTTATGGAAATTGTGTTTTTTACGTTTCCATCGTCATATCTTTGAGAGTAGTAGAGCTATCGGCTCGATTTTTTTTTAACTTGAAGGTAACTTATGAGCGCTTACAACGAATGCCATCGTTGTTGTCCAATATTGTTTATTAACCACTTTAAATAGCAACAAAATTGCAATGTTATAAAAAGTGTAATGAAATTGGTACGTCTCTGGGAGCGTTTACATAAACTATTTGGAAGTACTCTCATCAGATATACGACTTGTGATAGTTTTACCTCTCCGTGTGGACTATTCTGCTATAACAGATCGCTGGTAAAATAAATTAATAATTTTAGACCAAATAATGTGGGTTCACGCAGACCAAAAAAAAAACAAAAAATAAGAAATAAAATAACCAAATAGTTGATTTTTTGGCAATTTTTGAGCAGTAATTATTACAGTTGCCGCAGATGAACAAACCACCACCTGCTTATTTTATTTATCATACAGATACAGTTGCAATTTTTCGTATTACAGTTTTTGTCGAAACAAAAACGCTTAAACTTTGGCGTACAATGTGTGGTATGGATTCTTGGGAAGAAAATATATGGGAAGCCAGTTGTCAGCTCTTTGTTTTTGCGTGATTTTAAAAAGTCACGAAACGTATGCACCTATCTACTACTATGCACGTTAAAATCTAAAATCTATAAAATAAATAAACATTTCATTTCCATAAACAAAATTGTACAAAAATTCTTACTAACATTTTTTGAGGTATTACAAGTTTGAAATTATATATTATATAATCAACATTTTTTTGAGGTATTACAAGTTTGAAATTATATATTGGAGTGTTTCATTATTGGCAATTGCAGGTGCACGTACAGTTAAAAAGATGGTATTCAAGTAACGTTGCGAAGTTGCAACTTGAAGATCCTGGATCTTATGGATATAGACTTCAGTAAATGACAATTGAATTCGCATATTTTCATCTCAAGAATCCATACCAAACATTGTACGCCAAAGCTTAAGCCTTTTTGTTCCGACAAAAAGTGTAATGCGAAAAAGTGCAAATTTAATATTATTATAAAAAATCAATATAAAAAAATGTTTATTTTGCAGTTCATTAAATAAATGGTGACTTTAAACAGATACATAAAATAAGCAGGTGGTTGTTTGTTCATCTGGCAACTGTAATTACTGCTCAAAAATTGCCAAAAATCAACTATTTGGTTATTTTATTTCTTATTTTATTTTATTGGTCTGCTTGAACCCATATTATTTGGACTAAAATTAATAATTAATTTTACCAGCGATCTGTTATAGAATAGTCCACACGGAGAGGTAAAACTACCACAAGTCGTATATCTGAGAGTACTTCCAAATAGTTTATGTAAACGCTCCCAGAGACTTACCTACTCTTTGTCTTTTAGAGATCGTTTACCATGGCAGTGAGTTCTCCCTGAGAGGGTTTACATTGGCAAACTATTAGGAAGTACTCTAAGATATTTATACTTGTGATAGTTTCACTTGCGCATGTAAACTACGCATTAGTTGTTGAGACATGCCTGCCACGCGTGGATATTCTCACGCAAGGGATTAATTTTGCGTTCCACGTGAGTAGCGCCCGCCACAAAAAATGCACAGTTCAAAAACTATAGGCGCTATAGGTAATTTTTTTTACCAAAAACTTCTTTTATGTTTTGGGCACATTTCCCTCGCAGCATGTATATAAAAATTTCCGCAAATAAAAAAGTTTCTCGCTTAGTGAAAATTTCATTACACTTTTTATAACCTTGCAATTTTGTTGCTATTTAAAGTGGTTAATAAACAATATTGGACAATAACAATGGCATTCGTTGTAAGCGCTCATATGTTAACTTCAATTTAAAAAAAAATCGAGTCGATAGCTCCACTACTCTCAAAGATATGACGATGGAAACGTAAAAAACACAATTTCCGTTTTTTCGAAATAAAAAACGTCTCGACCACAAAAAAATGTCTTAAATCGCCATTTCGTATGCAGAGTGATGTACTTAACAACACCTATGGGGTCTGATTTAGTTCTACCCACAAAATTTTTTTTTGAGAACGGAGCGACTTTTTAGCCCGATTTCGCTCCACTAGTAGGTACCTTTCTTAAAACTGTATGTTGATGACACAATTTTAGCCATTCCAAAAAACCATGAATCTGAGTTGCTACAGATATTTATAGTCGAATTAAATTACGGACTAAAGCTTGCAAAAAATTGTAACATTATGAATTAAAGTGAATCCTATGTATTTTGAGGCGGTCTTTCCGAAAAAAGCAAAAAAAAAAAATGTAGCCCCGGGTCGAAATTGCCCAAATTTGGGGTTATGTTCATTTTTCAATTTTGCGCAGGCGTATCTTGGAAACGAATCAATATTTTGAAACGGGGTTTACACCATTTTAAAGCATAGGAAAAATGGTAATTTTCATGTCCCTTGAAAAATTTTGATCCGAGGCACCGTTCCCGAGATATAGACGATTGAAATGTATGTAGTATTTTGAGAAAAAATTGGGTGCTGAAGGCCGAAAATTTGAATGTTCGAACACTAAAGTTTTCATAACTTTGGTAAAAATTAAGATATTTGAAAAAACAAAAATGCGTTTTGAATGTAAGGGACGAGACTATTGATATCCAGAGGGACGCAAGAAAAATCCCAAAATTGGGCATATGGCGGAGGGGCAAAGTGTACCCATGACCTAATTTCATTGGTTGCCTGTAACATGCAAACTATTTGAAATTTTTTAATGCCACTGACAGAGCTTACTCTTGAATGTCCATTCTTATGTTTGTATGAGTTTTACCGAAATCGGACTATAATTGGCCAAGATATCAAAGAATTAAAATAATTTTTTTTCCCAAAAAATGTTTTTTTTAAATCTGAAATGGCACAAAAATGCCAAAAATGCACCCAATAACTAGAATTTTTTTATTTTTTAGTACCTCAATGTGTCTAGAATACCACTACGTTATAGAAAATTCGTCAAAAATATTTTGTCTATTTTTCTGACATTGTTCATTGTGTGAGTACCAAAAATCATGGTTTTTGGGAAAAGTTGCCTAAAATTGGCAATTTTCAATTACTTGGTCTGAAAGGTGGGCAAACCTAAATTGGATGTCGTCTCAACATGTGTACGAAGTTACAAGTCTGTAGAATTCCCCCGACAAAAGTCCCGTTACACGCGCTCCGCGGGATCCAAAAATCGTACAGTGTCACTATTGAAGCAGGCACCATAAGGGATTTTTTTTATTTTTGGATAAAATGTTAATTTGACTTTGCCATCGATTTGTGCTTGTCAGAGGATGAAAATGACGTCACAAGAGTCGACCACGTGACTTGCGGTATCTGTTAAAATTGACATTTTTTTCAAAAATTATCCAAAATCGGCTTTATTTGACACATTTTCGATAAAAGTTATTAGAAAAAGTTGTTTCTTTTGCAATTTTTGGCATAAATACAAATTTCCAGAGACCCTTGATAACATTTAACTTTTTGCGTGTTTTTGTAAAAAAATTCCAAACATTTCAACTGAAATGCATTTATTGAAAGTTGTATTTTTACCTAACCTAACCAGTTGATTTCTTAAACAATCTCTATTTGGTTTAAAAAATTATGTCAAGCTTGGTACAAAGTTGATTTAATTTCAAAGGTTTGATGAACACAAACCTAGTCTATTTTTCACGTCGCTAACTACTTTTATCTAAAAAGAGTTATGTAAAGAGAATACAAATAAATAAACACATTTGGTTCATTTGAAAATGAAATTAGCGGTTCCCGACGGAAATTTATCTCTGATAACAGTTTAAGTAAAAAAAAATGAGTAGGCTATGGAGACAGAAATCTTGCAATTTGCAATCCATTTGCGCGCTTGAGTGAATGTATACAAAATGGTTTCTATTGACAATCATCCCAAAAGTCAATGTTCAGGTTCTCGTTGAGATAAAGGCCATTGCTTTCCAGATATTCTGCCGTCTTCTTTTAAATGGAGGAAAATTTCGTTGAATAATAATGACTTGTCGATTTACTGAAAGAGAGAGAAAAATGGGGAAAAAAATTCAGAAAAAACTTTTTGCCATATTTTTGCATACTATTGCAGATTTGGGCATGCGACCTATCACATTCAAAATATATCCGAAAAATACTCATTTTTTGGTCTTAGGAAATTGCTCATAAAACAAAAGTGGTTTTCTCTTAAATCCAAAATTTTCAATTTTTTCGAGTAAGAACAAGCACACTGTCGACCTTTTCCGTAATTTGGGCACCTTACAAACATTAGCGCAATTTAGTTTTGTTTCCATCTACAAGAGTGCCTCAAAATACGTAATAATCAGTAGGTCAAAAAATTGATGTTTTGCAAATTTTTCGCAAAATATTACAGATTTCGCCACCCGACCTCATTCGAAAGGTAACCAGAAAATACGCATTTTTTGTTTAGCATATATATCTTCTCGTATTTCAAGTTTTTTTTTTAAATCACGAAAAACCAGATTTTAGAGAACAAAAAACAAACTTATCTTAAAGTTGGAACTTACACACAGGCTTAGGAATAATTTTCAAAAATTATTTACAGTATATTTTTTGTGTATTTTTTTGCGTTCTTTCCGAAGGTGAAGTAAGCTTTCTACCAAAAAAATTTTTTTTTAGATAGTCCCGGAAAACCGCGCCAAAATCGCACGAGAAAGAATTTCAAAAAATTTCCCTTTCCGGTTTTTTGCAAATTTCCGAAAAACTACATATTGTGGCCTTACACTTATAGTTTCGCCACAAATTCAACGTGAATTTCGTGTTCATGGTTCTGATCAAAAAAACGAAAAAAGCAACTTTTTGGTATAAGCGCCTCTGGCGGCGAGAAATACGCCTTAAAAATATGGGTATATGAATTTCCGAACTATTTTTGCCTCCTCTTTCGACTGGTGCATTTATTTTTACCATAGGGGTAGTACTTGTAAAACCCGGTTATTCCCAATTCAGAAAATTTCGACCAGGGGCTACATTTTATTTTTTATTTTTTTGGACAGAGCGCATCAAAATACATAAGATACAATTTGTTTCATCCAGTTACAATTTAATGCAAGCTCGAGGGGCCTTTTTTTCGTAATTTAATTAGACTATTAACAATTTTCATCCACAGATACAATTTACAATGGAAACAGAATCTGATGATAAATTCCCGTTTTTGGATGTTTTGGTTGTCAGAGATCATGTAGGTACATTGTCCACCAACTGGTACACCAAACCAACAAGCTCAGGGAGAGTGCTGAATTATTTGTCCGGTCATCCACAGTCACATAAGGTTAGCACTATTAAAAATTTAATACGTAGATCAGCCTCTCTCAGCAGTCCTCATTTTCACAAACAAAACAAAGAAAAAATAAAATCTATTTTAAAATTAAACAACTATCCATTATATTTTAAGTTTCCATATATCCGCAATTTGTCAGAAAAATAGAAAAGGTGTTTAAATCTAGTCACCCTCTTTATCCTGTCAGACAGGTAAAATCTATATTATCATGTTTAAAAGACAAAACACCTCACATGGTCAATTCCAATTTAGTGCATCAAATCAATTGCAAAAATTGCAATAAGTGTTACATTGGTATTACAAAACAGTAATTGAAAAATCGAGTCTACCAACATCAATATAATTGTTGTGAGAGAAAAAAAACCAAATTTGAAAAAACTGCCTTAGCACAGCACCATTTTTTGACAAAACATGATTTTCACTTTGATGAAGTAAAGATTCTAGACAGAGAGCCATATTATTATAAAAGAACTATTAGTGAGATGATTCACATTTCTACAAAGTCAACGGTGAATTTTAGAACTGATGTAGCAGGTCTAAGTAATATTTATAAAGGCCTGTTTACGATATATATACATCAAATTTGCAAAAGTAAAAGATAATGGTTACAGGTAGTAAAATGAATACACCCAGTATATAACTGTAAAATAAGTAGTTAAATTATAAAAAAATTAATAAAAAATAATCCATAACTTGATATCTACCGAACTAATTTTTTGTTGTAACATACTGAGGTTTTTTGGGGAAATAAAATCTAATTATATACCTGTTCTCGTTGACGTCCCGACCATAAATATATTTACCTTCTATATTGATCGCCAACTTTGACTAACAAATGATTTGGTTTCGTTTCTGTATCATTTTATCCTGTGATACCTATGTGCTCTATGAAATTTTGTATAATTGACTTAAATATCTGTGATATTGAATAGGTGAGTACTCTGTATTTTTGTATTGTTTCTTTTACGCTTGTTTGTACACATAGTTATGGTTGTTCTCAAGTTATCCTAACTTTCCAAGCGTACCTATATAGTTGTTATATGTTTATGTAATTTATTGTTGTATCATATACACTATAGTTAGCATTTTTAGCCCTGAAGAAGACGAAAAATATACTTCGAAAAGTCGGCACATTCTAGAAGTATAATAAATTGAAAAATCATCAAGAAGTCTGCCCTGGTGAGGTGACCGGTGAACTTGTGGCTCAGGCAGGGCAAACATATTGCCAGGCAGGGCAATGCCCTGCCTTGCCCCCCCCTGGCTAGGCCCTGAGTCAATAGCAAAATTTTCCTAACAGAAATCCTCCTGCTTTTCGGTTCTCTTCGCGACCTTTTATAGCCAACGTTAAGTCAACAATATGATAACAAAACAACAACACTAACAGCAAAAATAACAGCGGCAATGTCAAAAACAAAACAACAAAATGTTCAAAAAGAACGTATCAACAAAACAACACAATAATAACACCAAAGCATACACGAAATATCGGAAATCCGTCGCTGTTAAACCGACAAACCACTTCCTGAGCTAATTCTGGAACGACGAAATTATCATATTTTTTAAAAAGCAATAAAAACTGCATCGCCTATGATGTCCGCTGCCTAGAGAGGGGAGATACAAGTCACGTACGACCCCGGCGATGCCCCTCTCCGCGTTCCATACGTAGGGGAGTACGCCAGCCGAAGAAAATGAAAGAAAATGTCACTAAATCCAATTTTTTACTGTCATTTTTCACTTTATTGCCGATTTTAAAAAAGGAAACTGTTTAGAGACGTTGTACCGACCGATTGATGGTTTTAGAATTTTGCTTTTCGGCCTAGAAATACGATTTTTGAATAAATAAATCAGAATATCAAAAAGGTAAAACCATCAATCTCTTGCTATTACTTTTCTAAATACAATGAAAAAAAATCATCAAAATTGGTTGGAAAATAACGGAAAAAACGGGTCCAAAAATTGATACTTTAATACACTGCGAGTTCCACCTTAAAATAAATAAATAGTTTTCCGGTCCTACATTTATGTCCATTTCAAATAATAATTGTCCCAAAATTGTCTTTAAATGGTTTTATGTCTTTTTACTTGTTACTTTATTTGTAGTATTTCTTTGAAACAATGTAGCTGTCTGCCACCTTTAAACGTAGATAGGTATTTAATTTTTTTTTTCGTTTCAAGTGCCTGTGCTTATAAAATGTTAGTTTGATTTTGTACCTACTACTTATTGTATTTTCAATCATTTCTGGTCTCAAAACATTACCTACCTATTAATACTACGTAATAAACCAGTATAACAAAATATTATAATTTACGTAATGCTAATAATGATTAGGAAGTGTGTTAAAATGCGAAATTGCAGACAAAGTTTACTACGTTTAAACACCCTCCTGTGTTGAGCAGCAGTAAGGTTTGTTACGAGAGAAAGATTATATCTTTTTAGGCAAACCTTACTGCATGTCAAATAGCCTCTGCGTTGAACCGTAGTAAACAATCCACAGTTCACTAATCACTAGCCACCGCAGCGGCCCCCGCCCTTCCACCTGCTTATTTATCGCCGTTATTGTAGTGCAACAGTCGGTGAAGTGGCAACGCTGCACGGATGTCACGAAATCCGTAATGTTTGGGCGGATGATGCAAGCACCCTTACGTAAGAATGTATATAAGATATACGACGGACTTCACAGAGATAGGAAATTTAATTTTTCCATTTCGTGTATGGTTTGATTGTTAATAGCTTAATTGAATCCTCTCCTCAAACTTTCAAAGTCATATTTTTGTTTTGGGGCTGACTTGTTTCCTTCGTGTGGATGTCACAGAGCCGCACTTTTTACCGGATGTCACAAGATGCCCTGGATAAGTATATATATATATATATATATATATATATATATAGGGCGACCCATTTTAAAAAAGTAGGTACATTTTTGACAATATCTCGTAAATGTAATCACCGCGAAAAAATACCGTTCTTTCCCAAATCAACCTAGGTATGGCCTATATTCAATAATAAAAAAAAGTTACCAATAGTGCCAACTTAATTTAGAACATGACCTCAATTCAAATATCTGCTATCTTGACAGAAAAAATCGGTGGCGGGGGCGATCCATAGCTCTTCTGGGTAAACTTATTTTGTCATGATGAAAGTTGTTGTCCATGGCCACCTACGAAAACTATGGCCAAAAATAAAAAAAAACAAAATAAAATTATAAAAATAAAAAAGTTAAACCTGTGCAAAAACACAGGTTTAACTTTTTTATGCCTAGAGGTACGTACACAAAATAGGGAACTGTCAGAATCTAAATAATATATTAGTTTTGATATACAGTGTGACCCATTTGTTTTGGGGTCAGTCTGTAAAAAGTGTATCAATCGTGCGATTTGGCTGATTTTTTTTTTAAATTGTAGAGCTCGATGAACTGCACATTTTGAACAAAAATTGCCTGGTTCGCATAAAATCCAAAGCCTACTATGACCGTTTTTATGAGCAAAATTTTAAGAAACCATATTAGCGTTTTTTTTTTAAAAAATCTGTGTGCGCCAATGGATTGAGCACCCCTCGAAATGGGTATGTACAAAATTTCATCAAAATATTTCAAGTAATAACGATTTTGTAGAAAAATTAAAAATGCAGCCAAGGTACGTCTTTATTTTCAAAAATTCAAAGTTGGCCATGGAAAATAATTGAATTGTAATAATACAACCTTATGCTTATAAACACAAAACATAAAAACAATTAAAATTATAAAATTTTTGTAACTTCTACCAAGCCTCCATTTTCTACAATGCATTTGTCGTTCCTCTTGCGTACATTCAAAATTACATTTCGTATTTGCTGTGGAGTAATTTCCTCACAACTACGGTTTATCCTAGCTTGCAGTTCTTGTAAATTATGGGGTCTTGACTTATGAACATTTTGCTTAAGTGTACCCCAAAGAAAAAAATCTAAAGGAGTTAAGTCCGGAGATCTCGGTGGCCACTCACAGAAAGGACTATTTCGCCCTATCCAACAGTTTTCAAAATTATTATCTAGCCAGTTTCTGATTAAACGAGCATTATGAATAGGACTGCCATCTAACTGTAACTTTAAATTTAAACGGTATCTTAATGGTAACTCATCTAAAGCATTTCTAAATTCAATTTCTAGAAAATTCAAGAAGCCAGCCGCATTCAAATTCCCTTCAAAGAAAAATGGGCCAATTATTCTGTCTCGTAGTATTCCACACCAAACGTTATTTTTTTGTGAATATTGTCTCCTTGCATTTATTATAAACTCTGGATTTTCAGCTGACCAGTGACGGCAGTTTTGACTTGATACTACACCATTTGTAGTAAACGTGGCTTCGTCGGTGAATAAAATTTCATTTAAAAAGTTGCCATTATGGAGATATTCACCTTGCAGCCAATAGCAAAATTCTAATCTTCTCTCCTCATCTCCTGGTTCCAGGGTGTGCAAAAATTTTGGCTTAAACGGTTTTATTTTGTTTTGTCTCAAACATCTCCTTATACTCTCTCTGGGTATATGAAGGTCTAAACTAGCCGTTCGAACACTATTTCGAGGATTGTCACTAAAGTATTGCAGAATTTGATTGTTATTTTCAACAAGTCCACGGCGTCCATTTTGCCTAGTTTTTAATAAATTTTTAGAAATCGATCCAGTTTCATCAAAAATATTGTTTATACGTTGTACCATTGAGTAAAGGAATAATTTATTCCTTTACTCAATGGTTGTACAGTACTTCGACTCACTGATCTACCTGGGTGTCTATTGTTAAATTCGGCCGCAGCTTCTGCTGCCGAGCGCTCGTTGTCGCCCACGAGTCGAACAATTTCTATTTTGTCTCTTATGCTTAAATATTCCATAATTATGATAATTAATTGTATTGAGCACAAACAATTTCTGAACTCAATTTAGACAGTTTGACACTTAATAAAAGTAAACAATTCAATTATTTTCCATGGCCAACTTTGAATTTTTAAAAATAAAGACGTACCTTGGCTGCATTTTTAATTTTTCTACAAAATCGTTATTACTTGAAATATTTTGATGAAATTTTGTACATACCCATTTCGAGGGGTGCTCAATCCATTGGCGCACACAGATTTTTTCAAAAAAAAACGCTAATATGGTTTCTTAAAATTTTGCTCATAAAAACGGTCATAGTAGGCTTTGGATTTTATGCGAACCAGGCAATTTTTGTTCAAAATGTGCAGTTCATCGAGCTCTACAATTTAAAAAAAAAATCAGCCAAATCGCACGATTGATACACTTTTTACAGACTGACCCCAAAACAAATGGGTCACACTGTATTATAGTATGACTAAATTTTGGCTCCCTGGGGATCAAAAATTAAATTGACTAAATATCCGATTTAATTTGATGTGTCACACTTGCCAGTTTATTCTGTAGGTATATTTACTATACAAATTCGAGAAAAATTATTGGTAATATTTTTTGTTATTGTCATAAGACATAGTTATCCATGGGCACAAATATTAGACTATTATCGTTGACTGACGTATTAACAAGACTTCTCACGGCTATAGCTTCATGTCCCGGAAAGAAGATGGCACCTATGGTCAACAATGTATTTTGTCTCCGGCATGCTCATGGTGAGCCAGAAAACTGTCAAACATGACAGCCGTGAGCAGTCTTTTTTCATACGGCAGACGCTATTATAGGTTAAATTATACTTAGTAGACATAATAGGTTTTCAAAATCCGAAAAAAGTGGTTTACTTGCACTTAATCGAATGCGAAACTCATAGACATCGTTTCCTATTATGAAAATAAATAAAAAATACTCAGATATTATTTTTGATTTAACGTACCTAACACTTAACAGGTAGTACCATAGCAATTATCTTAAAATGACAATATCAAAATATTGTAGGTACTAAGTATCACAACAATAAATGCTTACCTATAGTATAATGTGAATTACAGATATCCAGGGATTGTTTGGGTGACAATCACAAGGTAAATTTCTCAAATTTGTCATGAAACTAGAGCTGCGTTCAAATATTCTCACTAGAGGCACGGTGCGCACTATTCGTACACGATCCAGTTTTATTTTCCACTCGGTGTTAACACCATTGCAATTTGAACTGCCCGGTGTAGTAGGTACAGTAGATAGGTATCTACAATAATTAATTATTGGTGCGCCCAACCGTACCTATGCTCTAGGCTTGGCGTGAAAGCACGCATAATGTAAAAAATATTTTAGCGCATGCACATTTTTATATTAATAAGAGCCACTCAAGAAAAAATTGTTTGTTTGAAATGGTGAAGAGAAAAAATTTTTGAGATCCAATTTGGTCATTTGGGGTCCAGGCCTGCTTGTCTAAGAAAGTGCTTCTTCTGAACAAAATATAGAAAATGTTGTTAGACAAAGTTGCGTAGAATTGAAAACTATGCCCTCTAAGGATTCTCAAAACAAGCCTACTTTGATTTTCGTCCATTTTATTTTCTGTATTGCTGAACACAAGTTGACTTACTTTTATTCAACTATTTTTTAAAATTGTATTATGGCTATAATTTGCCAAGAATCAACATATAGTTCATATGAACTTGTAGGGTTTTTCAATAAGGACGGGTCGATGTTGAAATGGAATAAAACAAGCTGTGTGCGAAGTATTAACGAAATTCTTTTTTTATTTGAAAGGCCCATGTGTGCCATTATGTATGGAATATAACATCGTTCAAATGTCCGCCGTGGCTTCTCACGGTGGCACGGATCCGAGTGGTCCAATTTTTAATGACTCTGCCGCATAGATCCGGCTGAATTTGAGCGATGGCACTGCTTATGTTGGCTTTAAGGGCATCAGTCGATTGCGGCTTATTGGCATAGACCTGCGACTTCAGGTAACCCCACAAGAAAAAGTCTAGCGGGGTCAAATCGCACGATCTTGGTGGCCAATTCACGTCACCTCTGCGAGAGATAACCATACCCTCAAATCGTTCATGCAGAATGTCCATCGTGGCGTCTGCTGTGTGGCATGTAGCCCCGTCCTGCTGGAACCACATGTCGCCTACCTCCATATCGTTCAATTTGAGCCAAAAGAAATCTGTTAGCTTCGTTCTGTAGCGCTCGCCGTTAATGGTGATGGCCTCCTCAACGTCATTTTCAGAAAAGTACGGACCGATGACACCGCCGGCCCAAAATCCGCACCAATCAGTAACTTTTTGTGGATGCATTGCCACCTGGTGAACCTCGTGTGGGTTGTCGTCGTCCCATATACGGAAATTTTGCTTGTTATAACAAAGCCATTCATCCAAAAATGCGCCTCGTCGCTAAAGATGACTTTTCGGCCAAAATTAGGGTCCCCTTCCAAATACTCCGAAGCCCAGTCAACGAACAGACGGCGTTGTCTATGGTCATTAACTTTGAGCTCCTGGGTCAGTTAGATCTTGCGCGCAACGTTTACACTAACGAACACTCATTTTGATAATAAAGTTTTACATTTCGACGTGCTGCTCAATGACTGAATAATAAACACCAGATTAGACAGACGCCACCAAAACAACATGGCTGCCACAAGATGCCAACATCGACCTTTCCCAATCATTGAAAAACCCTTTATGTTTCAAAGCTTCGTTTTTGAGATATATATTTCGCTGGAATCGGTTCTGGAAAAGTCTGCGCATGCTCAGTATTGAAAAGCTTGAGTATTTTTCATAACACGCAGGCACTAATTTCTCTAAACCCACTGCGCAAGTTGAGATGAAGCTGATAGAACTTTCAAAAGTTCACGCCGATACCAAATTATGCTGTATAGGTATCTAATTCCCGTATATCTAGCGCCAGACAAAATGCTTTTTGCTTCGGCTAGCGGAACACAACATAATATGACCTTTTGAAAAGCGTAGAAGCGCAATAAAAACGGTCTCGAGACTTTGGCTTTACTTTTAAAAGTGCGCAGCAAGAAAACTACAACTTAAATAGGAGTAACACGACTTGGAAAGTTTTAAACTAACTTTTCTGGGGCAAGTAAAACTTGCGGAATTATTAATCTGGAAAACCACTTGCATCGAGCCACAGGATTCCCAAGCGTCTGGCTGGAGTTCCATTTTCGAAATGCACTACAAATGGAAACAGCAATTAATTTTCCAAGCTTAGGTTAGTCTATTATGAAGGTGGTCGTATGAAAATGAAAAGAAAAATTAAAGTAAAAGTTGTAACTTTATCATGATTTCGCGGTCTAACAGTTGGCATATTTCCAATTAGCTGGTTGTTGTTTGGAAATTTATGTTAATTTGGCAACCAATATCAGTTGTTACTATCAGCTCGAAAAATATTTTAAAATGTTTATTTGGTAAAGAAATATTTGTTAGTATCTAAATGTAATTATATTTGTTCAAGCTTCAAACAATTATTATCTCCGCATGCAGAAGTCAAGCTGAATGTTTTTTCATTCTTTTAACAATATTTAGATAATTTCGAGGAATATTTTTTACCTTTTAGAGTGAAGATACGAAATTCATGCAGTCATTTGGATAGAAAATAACAAGAAAACTAATAATTATTGCACATGATACTATATATTATTGCTTAATGGGCCTTTTTATTCGTTATACGTTACCAAACAAAATATATAGAGAGGAGTTTTATAAGGCCTCGATTAAAATTTGTTTACTGATGTCTACGCAACGTTAATCTTTATGGATAGTGCCTTCCTGGGTCCAACTTTTTCTTAGCGTTCTTGAAAATACAACCTCCAGCGCCCATTCTTCCCATCTCGGGATACATTTATAGCGTGCAATATTGCCGGAAACATTCTCCAGACTAGTGCCGACACTGTTAACGACTATTTTTCATCAGGGCCAAAACTTTCCGCTTTTTTACAGTCAAGTTTTACGATTATTGGACAACTTTGCAGATTCCTTCTGCGGCATGAATATTCTTAAGGGGAAACGGGGGCAGTTTTCAGCTGAAATACGGCCAAAAAAGCATCTAGAGCAGTCAAACTTTATCCTGGTGAGGACCCTTGAGAAGGGGGCTTAAGATTTGTGGCCGTTTGATCGGGCAAGTTTTGCGAGTGGTTATGAATAGACTGTCGATATTTTGGATGTGTCGATATTAATCTTTTACATAAAGATAAATATGACATAAAATGACAGCACGGCTTCTATGTAACCGTTGACGGAAGGAACATAAAGAGGTGCAACGGCTGTAAAACTCAACGTCAATCCAATCGTGACTGTTGTCGGCGAGATTCGATAGAGGTGATTAGACACTTTCACTCAACGATCACACAATATTGTTTTCATAATAAAGGATGTTTTAGTGGCATATCAGGTAATGTATATCAGTTATTAAAAAATACACTCTAGCCGGGACTCGAGCCGGGGACTCCTGTTGTGGTCGTAGGCTGATATGCTACTAAAAAATCTTTCGCATTATGTCGTTAAATGTCGAATTTTGTGGGTTGATGAACAAATAGGAAGTTATTACATAACCAACAATCATGAATTGAATGCCTACCCTACACCCTCTAACTTCCTTTAGTAGCTGTAGATGATGCCGAAGTCTCCTACATCTCATCGTTACTAATATCTATCAATTGTAATAAATAACACCTAGCCGATGCGGAACCCGTATCTCCGGTAACTTAATTGGTTAAGTGCCTACGGCTACAGTAGGAGTCCCGGGTTCGGGTCCCGGCTGGAGTGCATAATGTGATCCACATGCACTGAGAGAAAGACTTGTTAACATTAAAAGTAATTTATTTGTTACAGTTAATAAATGATATTTTCGAATAGGGAGCAACTTACGTAAGTGTTTCTCTAGTAAATAATCTATTTGGAAGATTTCAATAAATAATTGTGGTCGTCCTTAATATTTATTATATTTGTTATGGACAGGCTTTTCCTAAATTTTAAATAAACTTATCATTATTTTTACAAAGATTTATAAGTTAAAAGAAGCAAATGTGTAATATGGCTATATTTCCATAAAATAAACAATATTTACTGTAAGCATGGCTTATATTTTGGAGTTAAATTTATAATATTAATATTAAAAATATGTTTTCATTGTTTATACTTACCTTATGTCTCATGTGTCACATTAGAAATACTAGTATAGTTCTCTTAAAGATATCATAATTAATATGTTAATAATAAACATATATAGGTACGTATATTGCGCTTTTTTAATTTTGAACGTTATGTTGAATCTACTTGGTAATGCGGAATTAAAACTGAAATAATAAAATATTAAAATACATTTGTTTAAATTTGGTAGCCGATACGAAACAAGTGTCCAAATTTGTTGCCAAATAAATTGTGTATCTAAAAATTGTAGTTTTTTGTAAAATTATTATTTTTCCCGGTGACCTCTATCTCCGCCACTGGTCAACTGGTGAGCTTGATACTGGCAAGACTTTTGGCTCTTCATGACAACATGTCGTATACCAAATTTTGTTCACATATCTTTTCTAGTTTGGGGGCATAAAGCAAAAATTGTTTTTTTTTTTCATGAAAATTTCAACACCCCGTGTCTTGAAAACGGTTAACAATGATTTGATAACAACATATTGGGTTTTTCTTGAAGCAAATGGCCTCCCCTGTCAGCCAGAGTCGTTTAATCCATGATTTACGAGACTCCCTGTATAGGTGTACCCGGTGTACCTATACTATACAGGGTGTTCTGTAATATATAATATACACGGAAATTCACCAATATTTTAGCCCATTACTTATTTTTTTACCTATACCAAACATATACTTTTTTCTATATCTACCTATTAGGTAAAAAATAAATATAAGGAACAAAATGTGTGAATCACCTGCATATACAATGTGTCCACGGCAAAGCGGTATTATAGGTGTATATGTCAATTTTTTTTGCATTGCGAACACAATTTTTTGTATTTTGCTCTTGCTTCACCCAAAAACTATTTTTAGTATCTTGGACTTTAAAAAATTTATAGAGGGGGCTGGTAGCAGCTTAAAAATAAAAATCGGATCAGGTAAAGGGCCTTTTCTGTGGGAAATGTTGAAAAATTTTATTAGAAAAACTTGCTCAGAATTAAGAAATATGACGTTGTGTCAAATTACAGAACTAAATATATTTTTTTATTTATAATTTTTTTTAATATTATAAATGTACCTAATCATAATATAAATTTATTTGTTCTACCCATATTCCTCCAATTTCAGCATACATCACACGAAGACGGATGGATCACTTTTATTTTTGTTACCATGGCATACTCTTCTTAAAACATTAAAATTACAAATAAATGCTATAAATTCAATTGACCTTCAAGCCATTCAAAATAGCTGCAAAGAATTTAAGAACAGAGTTGAGATGTGTGCTGAAAATGGAGGAACATGGGTAGAATAAATAAATTTAAATTATGATTACATTTATATTATAAAAAAAAATTATAAATAAAAAAAATATTTAGTTCAGTAATTTGATACAACGTTATATTTTTAATTCTGAGCAAGTTTTTCTGATAAAAATTTTTAATATTTCGCACAGAAAATGCACTTTACCTGATGCAATTTATATTTTGAAGCTGCTAACAGCGCCCTCTAAATGGAGGAACATGGGTAGAATAAATAAGTTGAAATTATGATTACATTTATAAATTAAAAAAATAATAAATAAAAAAATTATTTAGTTCTGTAATTTGATACAACGTCATATTTTTTAATTCTGAGCAAGTTCTTTTAATAAATTTTTCAATATTTTTCACAGAAAAGGCACTTCACCTGATGCGATTTTTATTTTTAAGCTGCTACCAGCGTCCTCTATAATTTTTTTTATTATAAGTCCAAGATACTAAAAATAGTTTTTGGGTGAAGCAAGAGCAGAATACAAAAAGTTGTGTTTGTAATGCAAAAAAATTGTCATATAAACCAAAGACAATGGATTGAATGAACCTATAATACCGCTTTGCCGTGGACACATTGTATAATATAAATAGGCATTGAATACTTGACAGAGAAACTAGGTTATGTATATGTACTATATGTATTACATCATTAGGTGTATAATATCTTAAAATAAAACAATGCCATATTTTATAAGTTTTATTATAAATAGATTGTAGCAATTCTTATAAACGGTAGGTGTATGGAAAGAACTTAACTATTTATTGAGACACGAGTAATAAAGATTCGGTAAAAATTCTAACCCTAACTTTTTATAAAATGCATTTTAGTTGATATCTAATTAAAGAAACAACAGTGTAGTATATCTACCTATATAATATGTTGATTATTGCAGTATAAGTATATTATAACGTCGATAGCAAAATTAATGGAACCTTACCCTATAAATCAACTATTATGTAAGTACCCTCTTAAACCAAAAGAATTAAAGTTTTTCTTTATTTATTTAGGTAGGTATATTCTGAAATTGAAAAAATTAAAAAAAGTTTTTCTACTTTTCATTAAAATTGTATTTGAACACTCTTTATACCTACGATACTTTGACTACTAACCTTATAAACAAATGCACTCTATTTTTAGTTATACAATATCAAATAATTGTCCTTTTTAGAATAAGAACGATAATGTTTTTTCCTATGTACCTGATGACGACTTAAAACATAAACAAATAAATTAGTAGTCGAAATTCCTATATTTTTTCGCTCTGTCCGGCAACCCCACGGCCTGACCGCTTCTATTTAATCCTATCGTTTCCTAGCAAGTGAATGCAAACGTGTTGTTTTAACTGTAAAAGTTTGTCGTTTTGTAGTGTACCTATAATATAATAAAGTTGAACAATGGGACACGAAACGTGCGTAGCATGTAAGAAAATGTGCATCTAAACAAAGATGTTTCTTTTTATTTGAATTAGGGATCTAATATTGCAGCACCTGTGCCTTCAGAACTACTGTAAAAGACCCAACGCACAGTTGATTTTGTTTTCGCTGTCAATTTGTTTAAGTTACAGGTAATGTGCAACGGGATAGTTCTTCACTTGCCCTTAGCACATACATATCTACGTTACTAAGTTCACACGTGAGTGTTGTGGTTATTTTGTAGGTAAGGTTTTTTTTAGGACTACCTGGTACCGCTATTACATCGCTTATTTTGTCCCTCAGATAAACCTAAAAAGAAACAAAAACGTGGTAAGTACCTAATTTTGGATAACTAGGTGACACTGAAAAAGAAATCAGCATCCATTGCCAACTCTCAGTATAAAAAAAAAAAACAAATTGGGCAAAACTACGAAACGCCATATAGCATGTTTAGAAACGAAGGAGACTTTTATATACATATATTTAAAATTGATGGCACTGAGAAGCTTTATGCACCCGCGTGCATTCATAGACGTAACTAGGTCGTATTTTTAGGGGGGGCTGATCAGGACCGGCTCAAGATTTTGCGGGGCCCCGACAAGGAATTATTTTATCCATTAAGAAGAAAATTTTGAAAGTCGGTACGCTACTTACAAAGGTATATTTTTTACATGTCATTCTGTAAAATGCTAGGCCGGGGCTACGGGTTTGGATCACTTCTGTGACGTATATAGGAATTAATTTCGAGTGGTGGAGGGACAATTTTTGTGTCTTTTTTTAAACAAGGGCATTTAAAATAATAAAAATGCGCCGCAGGCAAAATTTTTAAACATTTGAAGAAAAATTACATAGAATTAGTCTTGGGAAATCCCAATATCTTCAAATTTACAAGCTGGAGTGAATATTTTCAAATTCCGAAATGCGTTCGGTCCCGCCCTTCTAAATACGTTACTGACTGGATCACCCTGTACCACCCTTGAGGTGCCACACCCAAAAACGTTAATTTTAAGGCTTCAAAAAATAATGTATAGGTCTATCTACTGGTAATTTTGAATCATCTTTAATTCATTTAAGAAAAACATTATGAAAAAGTAGAGGTTTCCGAGTAGAAACCAGAGAAAAAATGTTGGGAATGTCTGCTATTTTGTGATGCAAGATTATTTACATATAGTACATATTATAACGAAACAACAATACACTGGATGAATAACAAAATAAAAGTCTGGAGTCTGGCACAGCAAAAGTACATTCTCCGACGCCCGTCTCGTCTCTCTTTCTCTCGGCAGCAGGCACGGTGTGTTCGCTCTCGCTTGCGCGTTTAAATTTCAGTCGGATTTTGTGGGGGAACAAGGAGCAAGATTCCGCAAGAGCAAGCGATTCGTCGAAACTGGTGAATTTAAAAAGGCGCGTGCGGTGTTCGTTGTCAGAATGTTAGATCTATTCTGTTTACGAGAAGCACATCTTCGCACATCCTTTACATTTTAGGGGGGGGCTAGTACAAATGTAGGGGGGCTAAGCCCCACTAGCCCCCCCTAGTTACGTCTATGCGTGCATTGCAATTTTTGTTTAAAATACGAAATCCAAATAACAAATAAAAACAACAGCAGGCATTTAAACTGTAAAAACTCTAAAAAAAAAATACCTTCCTTCGATCTGCTAAACAAATTTATGGTTTCACATTTTTGTCGATTTAAGTTTTTTGGTATTGCGAGGAGAGTTGGCCATAGATGACGATTTCTTTTTTAACCTTTCAATTTCTAATATTTATGCACGAAATCGCCTTAAAGACAGCCGAAGGCCCTGTGTAATTTCCTGAAACTACCTGAACACCAGGTTGCATAAAACTTCACATCTCGCAAAAAAACCCATCCTGGTATGGTCACTGGTCACTCTATTAATTGATCAAAGTACGACGTTTGTTGAACGCAACGAGATGTCATCTGGGTGACTGGATATTTGGCGACTGAATTTATGTTAGGGTGGTTAACGAACCGGACAAAATAAAACGGGAATTTCAAACTTCTCGAAAATTCGCTTTACGCACACTGGTTAACCAGACCCTCAGAAATGTGAATTTCCCTCCCCGGCCGTATATACCCCCCAAACCACTTTCCTTGTCCGACCGAACGTAAATAATATTAATACCTCGGATTCTAGTGGGGGGAGGCCCTTAGAATTTCGGTCACATATAGTATTAAGTGTCTCGTATTAGGCGGTGTGTCCCCCCTTGTGGGGGACCCCGAAACAACCATGCATTGAAATCAACGCGGAAATTCTATGCGCGTACGGTTTATCTATATGCCTGTATGGGGTTGGTGGGGCGTAAATTTGATAGCAATTACTTTACAGGGGAATGCGGTAGAAATTATGAAGTCAAGTCACAAATAGAATAGGTCTTTGTCATGAGAGTAAACATTATCTATAAGATCTTGTAGTAACTCATCTGGATACCGGTTTCGATAAACGGGCTTCTTTCCGCATGTACGCAACCGCAAATTCTAATATAGGTACAGCTATAAAGATACTTTCTAAGAGAATAAGCGGAAATCAGGTCAAGTTTAGACACCGACAGCCAGGTGTTGGTCCCTTGTTGCCAGATTTTGCAAAAAAGCTTGTAACGAAATTTGTGCCAACTTTCGTTACTACGGTAACAACCTTTTGACTCTCCCGATATTCCGCGGATTTTGAACTACAAATTACCGCCACCATTAGGCAACCAGTCATACACAGTGAATGAAGTACGAATACCTGGAATGTACAAATTTCGCAATAGTTTATTCACATGCAGGTACGTTGCTTCTTTGCCTTTCCCATTTAGCATTAAACAAATTCATATAATTAACAAATTAAAATTGATGAGGTATGTATAAGAACAAATGCCTAAAATAGTATGTTGGTTGTTTGAAGAAGAAGAAACCTAACCTTTATGTTTTGGTGGTCTCAGGAGACCAAGGATAGGTGGGAGTGACAGGCAATTTCCTCCCGGCTTTTCCTCTCTGCTCGTCGTCGAAACAACAGGTGCGGTACTGATTTAGCTTATGCACGTTTGATTTTTCCTTCGGAATTTTTAAATCTTTGTTCATCGTGCATGGGTTTCATCTTTTTATAGCGTGATTTAGTGTAAAAAATACTGTTATAATTAAGTTTACCGTGCTAGGCTGATATTTTGGTTTTTCTTTAATTTTTCATGTGACCACGCCGGAGTATCGTCGGTCGTGTAAGGTTTTCCACGGACCAAGCGGTCTTGAGGACACCCTTGGAGGCTGAGTAGCGAAGGTTGATGATGGCTTTTGGTTCTGGCTGCGGCGACACAGCAATTTGGGGTAAGTATTTTTCGATTTTTCATTTTTGAATATCGGCTTTGCCGTCTCTGCGAAAAATATCTCACCACCCAGGTTGTCTGTACTTTTGGGGACCACTAGCTATCGGCTGATCGCCTTATCAGACCGTTTTTATTGTTATTTTATATTAAATTTTGTGGTGAAAAGAACTCCGATTTGAATTCATTAGCACACAGGATAATAATTCATTAGGTCGGAGTATTTACCATATCGTTTCGAATTATTCTTTTGCACTAAATCAGCTGCTTTTCGAGTACCGCAGCCTTGTTGGTTAAATGACAAATTGCTTTTTTATATTCCTATTAAAGTCTTGAGTAGAGAAGGAGCCCAAATTTTTTCTGTTATCTGTTGATCAAATTTCAGTAATTTTTGGTTAATATTTAAAATTGATTACATTTGTTTTTTATTAAGTGTCAAGGAAATCAAGCTCTTATATTACAGTACAGCAGTACAAGCTTATATTTGACCACGTTTCAACCTTTTTTCTCAAGTCAAGAACATCACAATTTGATTGTTGATTTTTACATATATTTTATAATTTATTGGAAATTACTTAGGCTGTCACTGTGCACAGTAATACTATTGTAGTGTAAAATTTAAAAATTATTAAAATAGCTATAATAGTCGATCTTGTAAAAGTCACTGACTTGTTTTTTGCGTGTTAGAACGGACACTGTGGTTTTGATTTCTCGTTACATGTAACCACACCAACAAGGGAAGGACTAAGCATTGCAGCACTACTAGCACCAACCAACCACGATCGGACCAAATTGGTACCAGCCGCAGCACACTACGGAACCCCACTCAAAACTTACGACCTGCTTCCAGCGAGAGCTAGCTGTGGAAGTGCACACCATATCCAAAGGAGTCTGGGTGACGTGTGGCTGTGCAGTTGCCTATGGTCAACTAAGTCGAGGTATCCCCCAAAAACAGTTCTAGTCGAAAATTCCAAAGAACATTTAACGTGTCGACTGTTCTAACAAGTTGAATTTTATATAAAGAACTTTCTAACGATAAGTTTAGCTAACTTTTAATTTAATAGTTGTTGTAAAAAGCTGAGTGATTTCCTACAGACTTGTAAAACTTAACTCAAAAAGTTATAATTGTAATTTTTTAATTGTCTTGTTTTATTTGAAGTCCATCTTCTGCACTCAGTCTCTGTTTTTTTAAAAAAATAATTATCTGGCGACCAACAATCAGAGCCCGTTTTGTTATAAGCTGAACACAATGCGATAGAGTATTAGGTATTTTACGTGGCCCATGCCAGACTGCTGACAATGACTGTTGCCGTAGACCATGAAAGGTGTTTCGAAACGGTCTTAAGTATACCTTTTTAAGTCAAAGAAAGCTATATACTACACTGATAAAAGTCTCAGTAAACTTACATTAATGTTACCTACATCAAAAATATTTGTAAATTTTTACATCTTATTTGTGGATCTATACATGAATTCGTAATATTCCACAAGGATAATTGAAAAATTACATAAAAAATGTATAAACACTACAGAAATACTATACACATCACTCTGGGAATAAAAGTTTTCTTAACTATTATTTCGGTTAGAAATGTTCGTATTTATAACGTTGAATTAAAACTATGTTTTTTGTATCAAAATGAAACCGTGGTTTTTGTAACGTACACGTTTCGTCAACCAATATTACATTGATTTTACGTTTAAAAAACGTATAGGTATGTTTACTTTGAAATGATAACAAACTATTTTCGGTAAGTGACAGATTGAACCAGCACTGTCACCTGCTGATTCGTTCGACCATTTCTAGCTTGTTATGGCGTCATCAGTAAGCCATAACTCAGTACGAAATACCCAGCAACGATTCACGGCCTATGTTGATCTTTAAACAACAGTAGCTGGATAGATTTACACTAACTCCATCTAGTTAACTGTGTCGAAAACCAAAAACACTAAAAGTTTTAAATAATTGCAGGACAGGGTGACTCACTATAAATTGACACACCCCTTAATTTATTAGTTTTTGAGGTAAAAAAAAATGTTTTGCAAATCTTTTAGATACTTGAAGAAAGTTTCTTGTGGCGGTATCTGACCTATAAGGCAGTGTGTTCTAGAAAACTGTGGCAGACATAACTTATGTTTTTTTAAATGTAACACCTTTTATATTTTTGGATTACTGAATTATACGCATTTTTCCGATTCCAACGAAGTATATATTCCGATTCCAACGAAGTATATAAAACATTATCATTAGTATTTATTTATCTGGTAGATAATTATTGCATGTATATTATTCTTATTATAGAAAATTCTCATACGTCTACATAGGAGGCCAAAAGAGTAATAAATATTCAGCCGTTTAAAATTTTACCCCTGCAATAGCTATCTTAACAGAAAAATTATACCCCAACTGGAGAAAAACCGTGACTTTCTAAATAATATAATATATAATACGGACGAAGATATTTTTAAATGGAAATACATATTTTAATTTAGATACTGCATGCAAAATGAAATAAAGGAGGAACTGGAATATTTGCCAATTATTCAATATAAGTAATAATTATTTAATTTGGCAACAGGATGGAGCGCCACCACATAACAATCAACAAAAATACCAGAATAATAACCCTGATTTCTCATATCCCGATATATTTTGGTGGCGTAATTTAAAAAACAAACTTTATTGTGACAGACCGGAAAATGTAGAAACACTGAAAGGTATAATTGGAAAAGGATTCCACATATTAAATACGGAACACAGCATTTCTATCGTTGACTCAATAAATAGAAAGTTAGTAAATGACAATAAATGCATTGAGCAAGATGGAGGCCGTATGTAGAGCATTTGTAATATTTATATCCTTTTTCTAAATGCTAGATATTGTCGTTTCCATTAAGAATTAAATTGGAAGCAATAAATCTGACAAAGTTTATTAATTAAGTTGCTGTTTAAAATTTATCATTTCCCCCAATTTACTACCTTTCTTTCTCTGAAATCTTAAAATAACCTATTTTGTTCTCCAAAGCGTGAATCTACTTGCAAATTGTCAATAGTTATTACCATAATTTGGCATTTTTGTCTTCGATAGCAACCTATAAGGAAGGAGTACCTAATCCCTCGCAAAAAAGGCTCATTTCTGAACGAACTGAGCCTGAAATACACAAGGTGTTCCATTTAAAAAAAACATAAGTTATGTCTGCCACGTCTTTTCAGAACACACTGTATAAGGTCCAATAGCGTCACAAAAAACTTTGTATTAGTATTTAAAAAACTGTTTTCTCTAACCTCAAAAACTAACAAGTTATGGGGGGGGTGTTAATTTATAGTGCGCCACCCTGTGCATATGGGTACCGATTACAAAACAATTAAAATGTCTCTGTCTATACATTGAACGATTCAGCATGCAACCATGCAATCCATTATCAGTGGATGCTGGTCAGTCACCGAAAATAGTTTGTCCCATAATCACTATATTTTGTTTTTAGGTATCTTTTACAGAAAAGGTACCTACTTTACTTAAAAAATGTTTTTAGCTCAAAGTACAAATTTGGAATAAATTGCTTTCTAAAAAGGCAGGCCTGAATTTTCAAACGTAAAATTTCTAGTTTTTGACAGTAGTCCCCCTATGAAATTATTCTTATAAGACACAGAAGACAAAAAAAATCGACTTGAAATATCTTATGGGATTCAGTCCTTTGGATAATGACTACGTTTATCTCGTGACAACTCGATCGGATTGGAAAGGATGCGATTTAGTTACGTCAAATCTTTTATAATTCTACGTTTACATCATTAGTATTGAATCCTACGGTTTTACATCCTCTCTAGGAACATTAACTTATTATACTTATTCCACAGTAGTTGCACATTCTGGCAAACTTCTGTTTGGAAATAACAGCTTAACTTGAAATTTTAAATTTGATTGAATTCAATCTGTAGGGTTTACGCCGTCTATTTGAGTCCGCTCCAGTGAATTCAAACCTCTCTCAATCGGATCGAACGCGTCGAGATAAACGTAGTCATTGACTGATTTGAGCCATAATTCGACTTTAAATTTGTCTCTCTGGAAACATCTGGTCTTTCTGAGAAATCATAAACAAATGTTACAAGTAAAAAACAAAACTAAAAAATATGCTCCGGTGCAATACTTCAAAGCTCTCGACCAAAGATCCATAATGAAAAAATATAAAAACCTAAATTGGTCAAGAAATTTTGCAGGAGGACATATTGTTTGATTCTGCGAACATAACTTCTAGCATAAAAAGAGCTATTCACTAAGCAATAAAAAGAGTTTATACTTCTAAATCATTCGTGATTTTTGGAAAGTATGATTAGGTATATGGCACAAATTAGTTTCTAATGAAGTCAGACTGAACATTGATTTTTTATCTTTCAGAGACCAGGATTCGTTTCAGTTTCACCTACCTGAAACACTAGTGTATATTGAAAACTGTAGTCAATCCAGGGTAACCTTCCTATATTGTATAAACAATTTTTAAATACTTATTTCTGGACTAAAATTTTGTGAATCTGTCAAGTAAGAAAAAACGCAATAACGTACATTGTAAATCCATTAACTGTTTAACAGAAAAACTATGTCGACAGTAATTAACCTTTCCGCAGACGATCGAGGTGCGTTAAAATATATTCACCCAACGTATATGCAAAAACATTATAAATTATCATTTCATGTAATAACAGCGAATTTTCCACTACCGCGTCCGGTCTTTGTGAAACCATAAAATACGTAAAATCACCATAACATAAAACAATGATGGATTTCGGCCATTTTCCGAAAACAATGTTCGCACTAACGCGCAGATTCATGGATAGCCGAACGCGAAATATTAAAAGGGCCGGCCGAAATTGCCGCATAAAAAATGCAAAAGCGCCCCACAATGGACCAACCCCAGCGTATCGCGGGCTTATTATTTATAGTGGTGTTTAAATAATAGAAAGAGTTGAGCAAAATTATTTCGCTAAAGGTAGGTGTAACGCTATTTTTGGCGGTCTGATATCTCCTGTAGTTAGTTCGACGCGGGTCCATAAATATTTTATGAACGTTGGATAAAATGCCCCATTAAAAGTTGACAGAATGGAGGGGTTCAGCGACATCTAAATTTAGTTCAGTAAACAAACAACACAGATTTAGCATTAGTCGCACTTTTGAAAATGTAAACATTTTGGTAATTTTAGAAAAAAATATTTATTTTTATTTTGTGTAAGTATGTATAAACAATGCAGTCATTATTTTATTTTATAATAAGCGTAGTTACGGAGATTGGGGTCGGGAAAAGTGGAAGCGGAAGACTATCCACAGGTGCATGTTGTACTTTATGCAGGGTGTTCCAGAGGAAACGAAACAAACTCTATAACGACCGGGAAAATTTTTTCTTGGGAAAACGCAAAAATAGGTCAATTTTGTTTGAGGGGGACATCTTTTGGCATAAAATTGATAGATCTATCTGCAACCCCCTGAGCAGGGGTTGAACCCCTACAAAAAATTTAAATGGGAAGGGGGTTCATGTTGCACACCTTTGGAAACGTCTCTCAATTCCTATACACCTGCGTCAGATTTTCAAAAATCGATGGACTTTTCAAAAAAGATACAGCGTGAAAAATGCAAAACATTCATTTTCAATTATTGCCTGGTATTGTTAAACAATAGAAGATCTGCGTTTCCGTATTATAAACGAATGTCGACATATCACCCCTGAAATGTTGCACAATGCTCGGCAGCGTCTTGAACAAAATCTTTATTATTGCATGGAAGTGAATGGGCAACATTTTGACCATTTATTACAATAAAGTTTCAATTTCCTCCCGTTTATCAAGTTTTCGTCAAAATAATGTTGTTGAACATGCTTTCTATAACTTACAGTCCCCGACCACCACTTTCGGCTTAATTGTTTAACAATAATAATAATAATAATAATAATAATAGTTATTTCTTAGAATAGTTCGATACTGATCTGAACAAAGAGTGTCAGATCAGTATCGAACTATTCTAAGAAATACCCGAATTCCAGAAACGCGACTTAACGCTATCAAACGGGAAGTTGAGCTAGAGATCCACGGCGAACACATAGACATAGATGACAACAACAACAATGGGGAACTTCAAGCGCCTGGACAACAACTAGAAGCCGAAACGGTAGAACCAACAACCGAGAGTCTGGAATCGGTTAACGAAGAACATTTTGAAGGCTTAAACGCACATATGAGACAGGCAGTATTGCGATACGAAGACACAGACCCACTGAGCAGGCCACCGCTACCAAGATTAAATTCTTCCAGGAAACTTGCGATCGTGCTCGATCTTATAAACACAAGAATTTTACCAAACTATGTTTTAGTGACACCAACATTAGAACGTATGCACATGTTAATCTACTGTGCCGCAACGGCAGTCACCACTGTAATGGGTGCCAAGATCCGAACGGCCCAAGAGTTGAATCGTGAAGACCAGAACCACGAATGGCTCAATGGGAAATGCGACTAAATCGGAAGATCGAGAGTCTCCGTAAAGACATAGGACAAGTGACGGAATATATCAGAGGAGTTAGAACTAGAAGGATCCAGAGGGCGGTGCAGGCAATAATGAGCCGCACCCAAATGCATTCTCGGCATGACCCCGCGAACATCACTGCTCAACAATGTCTTGACACATTAAAACAAAAACTTTCTGTTTTTGCAGGGCGTCTGAGGAGATACAAGGCTAGTAACAACAGGAAACGAGACAACAAACTCTTTGAACGATCAGAAAAGGGTTTCTACCGTGCTTTTAATTCTAGCGCCGATGCCACAATTGCGAGTTACCCTAGCAGAGAACAGGTCGACGGTTTCTGGAGAAATCAACTTGCCACACCAGGTCCATACAATGTCAGTGCAAGCTGGATCAGCGAAGAACGCGAGATGGGCCGGAACTATAGCCAGATGCAACACGAGCAATTCACAACCGCTGAGGTCTCCGATGTCATCAAGAATTCCCACAACTGGAAGGCACCAGGTCCAGATCATCTCCAAAATTATTGGATTAAGAAGTTGTGGTGCACGCATGAACAGATAACTACCTTAATTAATGAAGTCTTGCTCGATCCTCTGAAAATGCCATTGTTTCTTACACAGGGTGCAACCTACCTGTTACCAAAAGACCAGCGGAATACGTATAACCCTGCCAAGTACCGCCCAATAACCTGCTTGCCTACGCTGTACAAGATAATCACATCTTGCCTTACGCAGCGAATATATGCTCACTGCGAGCGGAACAACATCATTGCAATGCAGCAGAAGGGCTGCTCGAAGGGCGCAATGGGATGCAAAGAGCAACTCATCATAGACTCTGTCATCTGCAACCAGGCTCATTCCAAGCAACGAAACCTCCACATGGCTTATGTGGACTACAAAAAAGCATTTGATTCCGTACCTCACGACTGGCTCACAGGTATCTTAAAGCTGTATAAAATAGATCATCATACAGTTTCCTTTTTAGAACACGTTATGACAACCTGGCGCACTAAGATACAACTCAGAACCGCAGACAGTAACATCGAGACCGACACAATCAACATCCGAAGAGGGATTTTCCAAGGAGATTCACTCAGTCCACTGTGGTTCTGCATGGCGATGAACCCTCTATCACATCGGTTGAACTCTACAAAATATGGCTTCGCTATCAAAAGCAACAACGCAGAAGCGATCAAGTTGAATCACCTATTATATATGGATGATTTAAAACTGATCGCAGCAACCAAAAACCAACTAACGCAAATGCTTAAAATTGTAGAGGAGTTCTCCAGGGACATCGGAATGCTGTTTGGACTGGACAAGTGCCGCACCCTTAATATCATCCGGGGAAAGCTCGAACAAAGCGCACACGAGATGCAGGTCGGCCAGGAGATCGAAGCAATGAGCAAGGGAGATACATACAAGTATCTCGGGATGAAACAAGCTCAAAGGATAGACCATCGAACAATGAAGACTGATTTAACGAATGAATTCATCAAGAGAGTAAGACAAGTAGTGCGAACTGATCTTAACAGCAGGAATTTGTTTAAGGCCCTGAACACGTATGCGTGCTCTGTACTCAGCTATTCGTTCGGAATAGTGAATTGGACCAACACGGACATCAACAACCTGCAACGAAAAGTTAGGACACTACTGACAAAAGCTCATAAACATCATCCCCGTAGCGCCGTAGAAAGAACAACTCTGCCACGTCAACTAGGAGGAAGAGGATTGGCAGATCTCAGCAAGCAATTGGACCAACAAATATTAAATCTGCGTAATTATTTCTACAGGCAGGCCAACAGCTCCACACTACATATATGCGGAGCAGACGTCTCAACACCGCTACGTCTGACGGAACACGAGCGTCAAAATCACCACCGAAGCGACAACGATAAACTACAGAGGTGGTTGGGGAAGCCGCTGCACGGGAGGCATCCTAATGAGGTTAACCAGGAACATGTCGACAAGTTAGCGTCGAACTATTGGCTGACCTCGGGACGAGTGTTCCCCGAGACGGAAGGCTTTCTACTGGCCATACAAGATCAGGTTATACCAACTCGCAACTACCTAAAATTCATTGTAGGAGATGCATCGGTAGTGGATGACAGATGCAGATATGGGTGCCCAACTTCAGAAACAATCCAGCACATAACAGGAGGATGTCAGATGTTCGCATCAACGGAATATAAGGAACGACACGATTCGGTTGCCAAGATCTTGCACCAGGAACTGGCGGAAAAGCTGCTGCTTGTGCAGGCAGAGAGGGTCCCATATTACAACTACACACCTGAGCCTGTTCTTGAGAACAGCAACTACAAGATGTACTGGGATCGTACAGTTCTGACAGATCAACGAGTTGCCCATAACAGACCGGACCTTATAATAGTTGATAAAATTTCTAGGCAGACAACTCTGATTGATGTGGCCATCCCGAACAACAACAACCTGCGTGTGAAGCAAGTCGAGAAGATCGCGAAGTACAGAGATTTAGAAGAACGAATTAGAAGGCAATGGGAAATGGAGAACGTCCAGACGATTCCAATCATCATGTCAACAACTGGTGTTATACCAAAAAGTTTGCTGAGAAACATCAAGGAGCTGGGTCTAACTGATAGTCTTTACAGGTCCATGCAGAAAGCGGTACTACTTGCGACAGCCCGAACCGTCAGGAAATTCATGGGGAATGCAGGATCATCCAACAACATCAATGTCACCTAAGGCCCGATAACATGGCAAGGGTCTCGTCCGAGCCAGATCCTTTTGGTATCCGGGATACTCGGGATCTGAGTGAATGTTCCCCGTAGAGGGAGTGCGAATGCCTTTTGGCTAAGTCGAGATAATAATAATAACGTTTATTTAGCAACAATAATAGTACCATTTAACATGATGAAAGTAAACTAAATAAATAAAATAAACGTAGATGATCCCACTAAGGGCAAGCCCTGTGCGTGGGTGCGTACATAATATTTGCTCCAAAGTCGGTTATATGTGTCGTAAATCGGGTGATTTGTCGCTTGTCGAGTAATTTGTCATAGTCGGTTTTTTCTTTTTTTTTTTTCTTCTTTTTCAGAAGATTTGCCTTGTGTTTCCAGCATTCATATCGAGAGTGCATATAATATTTAGATATTTCTAAATTCTATTCTGGGTGTTGATCGTATCCATATGTTAAGTTTTCGTTTATATATTTTTAATGAAACTGCTTCCTTGATGTCACTGGGTAGGCGATTGTACAATCTGATGGATTGATACGTGAAACACCTCTGGCCTATATGCTTATGTGAAAAGGGAACCACCATATTACCATCTCTATATCTAGTCTCGTACGTGTGATTTATAGACTGTAACATATCCCGTCGTTTATACAGAAAAAGCAGCATCTCTCGGCAGAGAAGCTGCTTTATATCCAATATTTTACCCTCTGCAAAGAGTTTATCGGAGTCATAGAGAAGAGGCCTACGAAACATTATCCTCAGAAACCACCTCTGAATGACCTCCAACGAGTTGATGTAGCAACCCGCTGCTCTACCCCAAGCCTGTATTCCATAACTCAAGTGACTTTGAATCAAAGCATAATATATAGTTCTTAATTGTGATTCATCACAAAAGTGTGTATATAGCTTGAACCTGGTTAGCAGTGACCTTAGTCTATTGACAGTTCTAGCAATATGGTAGTTCCACCGCAAGTGTTTATCTATGCAAATACCCAAATATTTCATTTGGTCAGAACTATGTATTGTAAATGTTTGAGACTCTAGAGCTATTTTGAGAACATTATAATCTGGCAAGTATGAAGCGTAACTGGTAAATGGAACATATTTGGTTTTACTGACATTGATAGTAAGTAATTTATCATTAAAGAAGTTACAAACAAGTCTGAAATCTTTTTCTGCCTTTTGTTTTAGGTCCATCCAGGAAATGGGGTCATCATAGAGAACTACAGTGTCATCAGCAAAGCTGCTAACTCTGCCCTCCAATGGCAAATAAAATAGCTCATTGATGTATAAATTGAATAAAATAGGCCCAAGTACAGTCCCTTGTGGGACGCCCATATTAACAAGTTTTCTTTCACTACAAAAGTTATCAATTTTTACACTCTGCCACCTGCCTTGCAGATAGCTTGTGAACAACTTCAGAGCCACACCCCTAATTCCAATGTCAGTATCAGTTCTTCATGGCTAACGGTATCGAAGGCCTTAGCCAGATCGACAAAAATGGCCAAGGCCGGTCTTTTTTCATCGACACACTTATATATTTTTGAAATTAAGTGTGCTATGGCATCCTGTGTCGATCTACCCTCCATAAATCCAAATTGGCGGTCAGAAATCAACTGATATTTGTGAATGAATTTGGTTAGTCGTTCTTTGATAACCTTTTCCAGTATCTTTGAGAATACGGACAGAAGGGATATAGGCCTATAATTCTCTGTGAGTGATTTATCACCTGCCTTAAAAAGCGGTGTAACCACAGCAACCTTTAGCGAGTCTGGGAAAATCCCTTGGTCCAGGCACCAATTTATCAGATAAGTAAGGGGAGTAACAATATTTTCTCTTATCGCTTTTACTGTTTCTGTACGTACACCATCGAATCCCGGGGCCTTTTTTAGTTTTAATTTCTTGATGATGTTACGAATTTCATCTTCATCGGTGGCCAACAGTACCATGGAGTTTACAAGTTTTTTGCTGCCGAAATTGGTTCCAGACTTATTTATTCCACTTGCAAGCTTTTTCCCAATAGACGCAAAATGCTGATTAAAAATACTGTAAAAGTACTATTATTTTTTTACATATTCCCGATAATTTTTAAACTCCTTTAGGGCTTCATTATCATTGGGTCTTTTCAGTGTTTCTCTATATAAAAAAATATAAATACAATACCAGGCAATAATTGAAAATGAATGTTTTGCATTTTACTCGGTGTATTTTTTTGAAAAGTCGATCGATTTTCGAAAATCTGATGTAGGTGTATAGAGAATTGAGAGACGTTTCCAAAGGTGTGCGACATGAACCCCCTTCCCATTTAAATTTTTTGAAGGGGTTCAACCCCTGCTCAGGGGGTTGCAGATAGATCTATCAATTTTATGCCAACAGATGATCCCCGACCAAACAAAATTGACCTATTTTTGCGTTTTCCAAGAAAAAAATTGCCTGGCCGTTGCAGAGCCTGTTACGTTTCCGCTGGAACACCCTGTATCTCCCGTTTAAACTATTTGTCTCTGAAATTTCTAAAAAATACCACTAAAGGGTCTCAAAATCGGCATTAAGAATTATACTGGTTCGACATTTTTATGTCAAATGCGACGCCCCGATTATAGAAAATCATCGATAGAAGCGGCGTTGCCCGACGCTCGATCTAACTTCGACACTTCGCTGCGTAGATTCTTTATTTTAGCTAATGTATCGTTACCTGCGATCTTGATCGGAGATCGTTGCTATTTTGTATTTCATTTGCAGCGTTGCTTACACGAGCTCGTCGAGTGGCAACAGTGGCGACCCGCTGGCTGGGAGCGTTCGAACCAGCACCACTAAAAAAGTTTCTAAGTATAAGAGCAATTTTGTCATTTTTGTTGATTTTTTTTTTCAAAATTAACTTTCATAGGTGTGCGTGTGGTTACACCCACTATATAAAAACTAATAACTATACGTAATTATGTGTCTTTCTGGATCTCGCAAAGGCGTTTGATACGGTTAGTCATGAACGCCTGCTCGATGCCTTGCGAGATTTGGGAATGCGGGGTTTACCATTGGCTTTATTTAAAAGTTATCTTTCTGAGAGAACGCAGTATGTAAAGATTGACGATACTAAAAGTACGGGTAGGGTCCTTAGCTATGGCGTCCCGCAGGGAACAATATTAGGGCCAATATTATTCACCATATACCTCAATAACTTACTGGCATTAAAAACTGAAGGAAAAATTATTAGTTTCGCCGACGACACAGCAATATTATTTAAGGCATCAAATTGGAATGAGCTTAAACAAATAGCCGAAGAAGATATGAAAAATATAACAGAATGGTTTGACCATAATTTATTGACTGTAAACTAGGTATAACAGGAGTGGAATGGCAAATTTTGGAGCGTTGGAAATTACAAATAGCTCAGGAGTTCTTGCTCAAATTGTGAGAGCAGAGAAAGTGAAATATTTGGGATTAACTATTGATCAGCATCTCAGGTGGGACTCTCACATTTTTAACACTAGGAACCCATTAAGATCACTTATCTACAAATTTAGGTTTTTCTCAAAATTCTTGGACTTGCCCCAATTGAAAGTGTTGTATTACGCTCTAGTTGAATCTCGATTACGTTATGGAATTCTTGCTTAGGGTGTGGCGAGATGTTACCTAAGAAACTTAGAAATAATCCAAAAGAAGATTCTAAAGATCATGTCGAAAAAAGAACTTACCTATTCATCCGACCTAATTTATAAAGAAAACGCAGTGCTTAATATGTGATAACTGTATTTTATGTCTGTTGTTGTTTGTCAATTCAAAACCCGCTCTAGCGCAGAGCGCATCAACCACAATTATCCTACTCGACTCGAGGTGAATGCTAATCTGAAAACAGAAATTGCGGATAAAACAATTTTTCAACGTTGTCATACTTATCTTGCACCACGATTATTTAATGGTATACCTTCAAGTTCAAGAAATGACATAAATTCTCTGAGCCTGTTTAAATTGAAGGTGAAAAATACTTATTGGAGAAAGATAGGCTGCAGGTACACCTTCAAATTGAACCCCTGTAGATCAATAATATTTTCCAGAACCTGTATATTTATTGAACTTTTAAATTATAGGAACATACATTTTCTTTATTTATTTTTTTTTCTGTTGAAATAGCGTTTTTGATCGAAATAGACGTAGGTAAACAAATGAATAATTAAATCTCGCGCAATCTATGATTTTGAGGAGAATTTCACTTCGTTTGTTTGCCTTGCGTTTGTATTTTCAGTATGTGTATTTAAAATCATGTGCATTTTTTTGTATAAATAATTAGTCACACTGTAAATTTGTCTTTGCAAATAAACATTATTATTATCTCGACTTAGCCAAAAGGCATTCGCACTCCCTCTCTGGGGAACATTCACTCAGATCCCGGGTATCCCGGATACCATAAGGATCTGGCTCGGACGAGACCCTTGCCATGTTATCGGGCCTTAGGTGACATTGATGTTGTTGGACGTTCCTGCACTCCCCATGAATTTCCTGACGGTTCGGGCTGTCGCAAGTAGTACCGCTTTCTGCATGGACCTGTAAAGATTATCAGTTAGACCCAGCTCTTTGATGTTTCTCAGCAAACTTTTTGGTATGACACCAGTTGTTGACACGATGATTGGAATCGTCTGAACGTTGTCCATTTCCCATTGCCTTCTAATTCGTTCTTCTAAGTCTCTGTACTTCGCGATCTTCTCGACTTGCTTCACACGCAGGTTGTTGTTGTTCGGGATGGCCACATCAATCAGAGTTGTCTTCCTCGAAATTTTATCAACTATTATAAGGTCCGGTCTGTTATGGGCAACTCGTTGATCTGTCAGAACTGTACGATCCCAGTACATCTTGTAGTTGCTGTTCTCAAGAACAGGCTCCGGTGTGTAGCTGTAATATGGGATCCTCTCTGCCTGCACAAGCAGAAGTTTTTCCGCCAGTTCCTGGTGCAAGATCTTGGCAACCGAATCGTGTCGTTCCTTATATTCCGTTGATGCGAACATTTGACATCCTCCTGTTATGTGCTGGATTGTTTCTGAAGTTGGGCACCCGTATCTGCATCTGTCATCCACTACCGATGCATCTCCTACAATGAATTTTAGGTAGTTGCGAGTTGGTATAACCTGATCTTGTATGGCCAGTAGGAAGCCTTCCGTCTCGGGGAACATTCGTCCCGAGGTCAGCCAATAGTTCGACGCTAACTTGTCGACATGTTCCTGGTTAACCTCATTAGGATGCCTCCCGTGCAGCGGCTTCCCCAACCACCTCTGTAGTTTATCGTTGTCGGTTCTGTGGTGATTTTGACGCTCGTGTTCCGTCAGACGTAGCGGTGTTGAGACGTCTGCTCCGCATATAGCCCTATGTAGTGTGGAGCTGTTGGCCTGCCTGTAGAAATAATTACGCAGATTTAATATTTGTTGGTCCAATTGCTTGCTGAGATCTGCCAATCCTCTTCCTCCTAGTTGACGTGGCAGAGTTGTTCTTTCTACGGCGCTACGGGGATGATGTTTATGAGTTTTTTGTCAGTAGTGTCCTAACTTTCCGTTGCAGGTTGTTGATGTCCGTGTTGGTCCAATTCACTATTCCGAACGAATATCTGAGTACAGAGCACGCATACGTGTTCAGGGCCTTAAACAAATTCCTGCTGTTAAGATCAGTTCGCACTACTTGTCTTACTCTCTTGATGAATTCATTCGTTAAATCAGTCTTCATTGTTCGATGGTCTATCCTTTGAGCTTGTTTCATCCCTAGGTACTTGTATGTATCTCCCATGCTCATTGCTTCGATCTCCTGGCCGTCCTGCATCTCGTGTGCGCTTTGTTCGAGCTTTCCCCTTATGATATTAAGGGTGCGGCACTTGTCCAGTCCAAACAGCATTCCGATGTCCCTGGAGAACTCCTCTACAATTTTAAGCATTTGCGTTAGTTGGTTTTTGGTTGCGGCGATCAGTTTTAAATCATCCATATATAATAGGTGATTCAACTTGATCGCTTCTGCGTTGTTGCTTTTGATAGCGAAGCCATATTTTGTAGAGTTTAACCGATGTGATAGAGGGTTCATCGCCATGCAGAGCCACAGTGGACTGAGTGAATCTCCTTGGAAAATCCCTCTTCGGATGTTGATTGTGTCGGTCTCGATGTTACTGTTTGCGGTTCTGAGTTGTATCTTAGTGCGCCTGGTTGTCATAACGTGTTCTAAAAAGGAAACTGTATGATGATCTATTTTATACAGCTTTAAGATACCTGTGAGCCAGTCGTGAGGTACGGAATCAAATGCTTTTTTGTAGTCCACATAAGCCATGTGGAGGTTTCGTTGCTTGGAATGAGCCTGGTTGCAGATGACAGAGTCTATGATGAGTTGCTCTTTGCATCCCATTGCGCCCTTCGAGCAGCCTTTCTGCTGCATTGCAATGATGTTGTTCCGCTCGCAGTGAGCATATATTCGCTGCGTAAGGCAAGATGTGATTATCTTGTACAGCGTGGGCAAGCAGGTTATTGGGCGGTACTTGGCAGGGTTATCCGTATTCCGCTGGTCTTTTGGTAACAGGTAGGTTGCACCCTGTGTAATTATGTATTATTATTGATATTATTATTAATTGGAAGAAGAAGATGTTATAATTTATTTGTTTTAATTTGTTTTAAAAGATAGAAGGAATTTGAAGAAATTATATTGAGAAAAAAATAAAGTTTTAGGCTTTCGAAAGTTGCTTCTTAAATATTTACCTGTGAAACGAAATCCCGGGCTCTTGTTTTCACTTCTGCTTTTGCAACCAAACGCTGAACAATTCACCATCGTAAGAGTATATTTTCCCTTTAATCGCTGTTACTTTTAATTCACAAATCCTCGAAATTAACTCACAACGTACTCGCTTTGTTTGACACATATAAAATGGCCGCCGTTTAAAACGTCGTAACAAAATCTATACGGCAGGGTAGGCCAGGGCGGTGTCCTCTCTCTTTCCTTGTATAATTAGAGATAAATGATGAGAATAATTTGACAGATCACACTGACATTTTGGAATAAATTAAATTTAGGGGTTGCTCGATTTCCCAACAAGCCAACACGGCGATTCTGGTAACCGGAGTTGTCTACTTATCCATTCTCATTGGCTATGAGGAGAATGATAATTAGGCACGTGGGAGTAGAAAATATTTAATGAAATAACTATAGGAAATTATTTACTTAGCTATTAGTAGCTATTCAAATGCGATTCTGCCAACATTTGCCCAAGACTCCATTCTCCTTCCCATTAACAAATAAATCCATTCTTGACAAAGACGACCGCAAATATTCAACTTTCCTTGTTACGAACGAATTATAAACTGATCTATCTTGAGTTACGACTTTGTTGCTTTTTGCTTTGGTGTGTCATTGTCATCTCAACAACTGGCAACTATAAATAAGCCAAGAATGTTTATCGGGTGCATTTATTGAAGGTGCAGTAGATTTTTTTAAATTATAATCTATCGATATGAATGCGTCTATCCGACCATGCTGAACTTTGACCCCCGAGAGTTGCAACTCGAAATTTCTCAGTAATTTCCAAAGAGAAATATTCGGTATAATTTCAACTTATCCTGTACTGCGGAACTAATCCTAATATTGTGTAATGAGATTTGGTTTTCCCTTCCTGCAATACCTGTCCTGGATCCCCAACACCCCCGCCTGCAATTTCGAGCGTTCAACTTTGGAAATCTTGTTAACAGTAAAGCGTAGAAAATGGCGGCTAGTTCGGAAACTCGGTCGATTTGGAGCAACACAAAAACGGCGCCCTCCCCAGTCCCGTCTAGAGGCTAATAAATTTGTAGACGGTAATGAAAAGTTACGGTGTTGCAGAGCTGTTGAATTGTTAATATCGTTAGAAGAAGCTACAGGATATACGCACTTGATCGTACTTTGTCCTTTAGAACTGAAACTGGTAAAGTTTTCCAGTTTTCCAACCTACATTATGTACTTAGAATAAATTTCTTGCAACGACTTATATTAATAAGGTTTCGCATACTAGAAAATTGCAACTGCACCTTAAAATCGATCGTATATCGGTTCCCAATAACACCAGTTAACTTTTTACAATCTGTAAAGTCGCACAATTCAAAACTCAAGAAAAAATAGAATGTATCCAAGTCGAAACGAGTTCCTTTTAACATGGCTGGCATTTTTATTATTTACTGATAGGACACCTATAGGAATAAGCAGCGTCCAGAGATATATACTTTGGTATAAGTTTATATCCGACCTTAAAGTTAAAGTCCGTTTTATCAATAAAGTTTTATTTAAAATTGCAAAAATATTATTATAGATTTTTTTATCGCAAATCTACAATGCCATCTTATTTAGCATCCAATAATCCAATATATAGGCGTTAAACTATATTTTATTTAGATTTGGGTACGTTAATTATCATCTCTTATTCATGACATTGGAAATATGTCAAAATTCTTTGTTACATAATTTTAGATTGTGATATACTGTCCTATGAAGTACCTAGATATACTGTCCTATGAAGTACCTAGCTTTTTTAAGTCGTTAATCGATCCAAAATCTAAAGGCCACCCAGAGCGCTATACGCTATGTCACCTGTGGCTACGTTCGCTAAGGACGCTACGTACGCGATGTTCGCTATGGGCGCTACCCGGGGTGGCCAGTGGCCACACTGAACGCGATGTGGTTTTTATTTTCGTCCAGTTCCTGTAATATGTTGGCGGATGCAGGTAGACTCCCGGGGGAGCAGGACAGCGCTGATCACAATTTTTTTCTATAGGCGCGTTCACTTTCTTACTTTTTCTATTATCTGCTCCATCGAAATGACAAACTTATACTTAAAAAAAATATCCCTTTCCTTTGTATCAAATCTCCTTGTAACCTTACACATTTTGTCAATTCATTTCCTTCTACTCTTTTCGCTACCCTTTTGCATTTCCTTTTTGCTGACTTGATTACAAGCCTAAATAATCCTCTGTCATATAAATCATTCAAAGTATGTGTACTTGGGAGGCCAACGTATTACCTAGTGGACTATGGACTATTATACTATACACTATTAAAGTGTACTGTTATATTATACACTTATCTGAAAATTATTACTACTCTATTACTCAAACCAGGGCCGTATCTGAGGCACTGGCGGCGATAAGGCGCCCGCAGAGCCCGCTGTTAAAAATCGATTTAAAATTACAGGCATTCTCATGTGAAAGTAACGGGTTTTTACACGATTTACCATGTAGTGTGTGAATATACATTCAAAATCATGAACAAATACATAGTTATAGTACTTTTTCGCTTTTTTTGTGATTTTACATTCGTCCAATGTAAAAATACAACTGAACGAGGTAAAGTTCCGTCGGCTATTTTATTTTTACTCTTTAGTGTTGAAAATTACGTTGCGAAAGCGAAAATACATCAACTTTAGTGTACTTTTACATGTTTGAAGTGGGAGTAGCCTCTAGCGTTACGGAATTGCATCAAAATTTCTCTAGTAAGTAGTAAGCAAGTTGGGCGGTCGCCCATTGTCGTCTTCTACCAAGCGCAGCACGAGAACCCTTGCGTTTGCGATATAACTTTTTCATCCATCAAAAACAGTTTGTTAGTATGTGTTGTGAAGAGGAAAATCATGGTAAGTATTAGAAAATGTTGTCAATGTCATCTCGTGTTAATCCCAACCGCGAATGCAGTAGTGTTTGTTTTTATTTCATTTTATTTATTTATATTTTTGTATAAACATAAATTATTATTCCAAAAATAGAGGTTAGGTTAGGTTAGGTTTTTTTTGTATTTTGATGTTTAAAAGAGTGCCTTTTTTATTTATGATAATAAAGACCTTGCCATTAAAAATAAATATTTTATTTAATTTTTTTTGGGAGCCGCCCTTTACGTCCGAGCGCACCGCAGCCTCGCGGTCTTATTCTGCTTTTCTCTCGTTTCATTTTACTGCACTACAGGTTCCTTGCTGATCTTTTGCAGTAGTCTTCTGGTGCCAATCTTGGAGTTAATATATTGACTGTCTTCTGTGGTCCAGGGTCACACATTCACAGAGCTGTTCCCGATTCTATATGGCACAGTCTGCATTTAAGGTCTTCGTTGTACAGCCCGAATTTGCATAGTTATATTCCCTTAGTGCTATGTGAACAGTAAGGAGCCCTATTAGAGACTGAAGCTGATTTCTGCTCTTCATCTAGTGATTTGTTTGGTCGTTTAATAAATAAAAGAAACGCCACCTTAATAAAAAGTGTAAAATTGAAGGTAAGTTGATGTAATTTTACCTTGTTGCAGGGAATTAATGTAATTTTACTTTAGTTACTTTTTAAAGAGTGTAAATTGGCATAAGCAAGCATATACATAACAATTGTGTTAAATTACTTGTCGTTTACTGTAAATTTAACGCGTTGAACGCCCCAGTTACATACCGGAATGTACGATTCCACAATATTGCGTATTTGTAATAATACATGTAATTTAGTGTAAAATTTCGTTTGTAATATTACAATATTAAAGTAAATTTACGGAAATAGTGAAGTATATTTAAAAGCACAGTCTGTAAGTTTACCTGCCTGTTTAGGGATATCTACTACTAGATCATAGTAATAATACATCAGACAATAAGTAATTTTCAAATGTAATTATACAACGAGTTCTCAAAATTACTCGACGAAGTTTATTATTACCACATGTATGCATCCTGGCAAAATTTGGCTAGTGGTTTAACATCACTTAAAAAAACAGGAAAAATTGGAAAAACAAGATTTTTTCCCGTTTTTTTTCCGAAGACGAAAAAATGGAAAAATTGGAAAAATGGAAAATTTCAGATAAAATTCGAATAAACAAAGAAAGTTGAAGAAATACTCAAATTATATTTTTTGTATACCTACATATTTTGCTCGAAAAAAACCTCAAGGAATATAAAAATAACATATTTTGATAGTAATTCTTCATTTAAAACAAATTAAATAAACAAAACACTTATTAATCAACAATAAAAACTAAAAACAATAATTCTTTTTAACATTTTATTATGTCTCTATATAAATTATTTTATTTAAAAATATTTATTTTATTTCTTTTTTATAGTATTATTTAAAAAAATGTTTTTTTTTCAAATTTTCCGGGAAAAAGACCTGTTTTTTCCGACGATCAATGTTTCCGGAAATTTTAAACCTCTAAATTTGGCGGGGGGGGGGGGGGGGGGCTAGTCCTTATCGCCACCACTCTGAGGGGGGGTTTTGGGGGTTCAAACCCCCCGAAATACCACCTTTTTTTTTTCTTTTGCATCACTACTAACTAGAACGAGCTCCGCAAGCATTAGTGACTGTAATAATTTATTAAACTGGTTTTCCAGTATATAGAGCATGGAAATATCCGCCCGAAAAGTGCCAGTACCGAGTTTTATAATCAGAATATGCTTTCAAATAAAATAAAACATAACTGCCAACACTGGACAACAGTAAACAACGTTGAACGGTGGTGCATGGCTGCGTGCGCCATGGATTGTCCCTTCCCACCCGAAATTAATTTCCAGATACGTCACTGAAGTGATCTAAACTCATTGTCCCTACTTTTTTTAAAAGTGGCATGCAAAAATTATACCACCCTAGTGGCGTATCAATTTTCCAAAATTTGTTCTTAATGGATTAAATAATTCCTTGCGGGGCCCCGCACTTTGATCCGGCACCCAGCCCCACAAAAGCTTGAGCCGATCCTGAACCCCCCCTGAAGCTGTCATTTTCTATGTAGTCATTTATTATTTATTATTATTATTTAGTATATGACCATAATAAAATGAATAATAATAATATAAATTATATTTCGGCGTGCAGTCCCCGATACACTATGTAGTAGGTACGTGGTTTTTCCTGCTACCGCGCACAATCTTTTAAGATAGAAAACGTTTTCCCCCACCATCCGTCGGCCATGATGCCCCTTTGCTGGGCTCTTCCATTGCATGTGCGCTTTTTGTGCTCACTCCGCGCGGTCGTCCGCGTTTCAACTTACCCAGCCAACGCGGACATAAAAAAGCGTTCATAGGGAACACAGTGTGAGTACCTACCTAAAAAGTTTACCCACCCGTTTTGGATTTTTTTTTTAGGATAAAGAATCCGGATGAGGAAGAAAATAAGAGCTTGGCAACCGGTGATTTTGGGGATCTCGTAGACATCGCCAAAAAACAATCTCTTTGGACTTGAGATGATTTATTCCACACGATTATTCGGAGGTTATTTATAAAGAAATTTTAGTTTTTTTAGATCACCATTTTTTAGATCACCAGCCCAAATTATTAGGTACATTACGAGATGGACATCGTCCTTTATAATAATAAAATAATGAGAGTGTTTTCGTTTTGGTTAACCACAAAAACTTTGTTTACAGACATAATTCGCCTCGACTTAAATTGAACACGACGCGTCAATCAGTTAAATTCCTGATCGTACCCGAGTGAAAAAGTTTGCAAAACATACACTGACACTACACTACCTATATGAAAAATGTTATCCTCAATTGAAATCCTCATTTGGAAGATATCTATTATGTCATCACTTAACGAGTTTTACCACAACCCTTTCTTTCTACATGACGTTCTAAATGATCTCGAGGACTGCACGTCTCATATAATTACGATCGAACTGCAGATTGTTTGTCTAGTTATAAGGCAATTAAATCTGGACTTAACATATATGCATGTTTCTCTGACTTTAGTTCAATTTTTAATAATAATTAGTTACAATTATTATTAGTACCCAATAGCAAAATTTGAACAGCAGACTCTATGGCATACCAACACAGAATTGTTTTCCATGTTCGATATTTTGCAGATTACCGAAAGAAATCCTATTAACACAGTTTTGTATTTAGCAGTCCCGTGTAAAGCACAGTGCAGCTAAAATGTAATTAACTTTGTGTTACTTCCAGAGGTGCTCTGAAGTCGACTGTTCGAAGCAAATTCCCAATTAACTAGGTACTTTCAGAGCCAATTAAATCAGGCTGTTGAGATTTTGCAGTAGGTATTGAGCGTCGTAACCCTTTTTTGGGTCTGTTCTTTTAAAAATTCACTTCGTCGTGAACAATAGGGGAATGCGGGGCAATATGGGGTTATTAATTTCATAGCCCCATATTTCTGGGATATATAAATGAAATAATTATATATTTATATTTACAGGTAGTTAGATATGTTTAGTAACATTAGTAACATTTTGTATAACGGAATCAGTAACTGAGTTTTAACTTTTTTGGACTTTTAGGAAAATTGCGCTTTGCCCCGTTTTGCCCCGTATGCGGGGTATAATGGGGTACCAAGGGGGGTAAAATGTGGTAGTACAATAATACTTTAAAATAATGAGTTTTTGGTGAATTAAAGAGACGTTTCTCCAAAATGTTTTATTAGCAAACAGTAATATTTAAATTAAAAAAAATAATAAAAATGTAAAAACATGAAAACGTTAGTTTTTCGTTTATATCGTTTCGCCATCTAAACAAATTAAACAATATTCAGGTTGTTTCAGTTTTATTCTGGGACACTTCAACGGGGGTGATGTAAAATCAAAAGTATTATCATTTTGTGGCACGCCTTTTTATCTACAGCCGCTTCGTTTTTGAGATACAGGATGTTTGAATTCTCAAACATTTTAACATTTTATTTTTATTTTTCCAATCGTTAAAGGTATTTAAACGAAATTTGGTACATGCATTGATCAAGTGTCACAAAAAGTGATAATAACAAGTTCCCGAAATAGGTATAGCCAGTTGTGGAGATACACTACATTTGTTTTATCAAGAAAAATATTGACAGAGCCCTGTAGAGCTTTTTTTTTCTTCTAAGCAAAAACCGTCTCTTGGCATTTTTTGTATCTGCCATAGTTTCATGGTACCTAAATTTACATTTTTGTTCAGTACTGGCCAAAGAGAAATCTAAAATGACATTTTTTTGAAATTAAATAAATAATTTTTTGCATTCCATAAAAGCAATAAAAGATAAATTAAGTTTCCCGTAGAACTTCGGCAGATACAAAAAAAGTCAAGACACAGTTTTTGCTTAGAATAATGAATAATATTCAAGGGTATTGTATACCCATATCTCCGCCACTGGCTACATTGGGAACTTGGTATTACCGTATTTTGTGACACTGGATCAATGCATGTTGTGTACAAAATTTCGTTTAATTATCTTTAACGGTTGGAAAAATAAAAAATAAAACGTTAAAATTTTTGAGAATTTAAACATCCTGTATTTCGAAAACGAGGCGGCTGTGTATAAAAAGTTATTCACAAAATAGTAATATTTTATGATTTTCTACCAACTGTTGCGAAGTGTCCAAGAAAAAAACTAAATTGCCTTGTAGGTATTTCAATAGGACATCCGGGAACTGTACCCGGGTACCCGGGGTACCCCATTTTGCCCCATCTCTAATACCCAATTTTGCCCCGACGCACGTTTTACAATAAATATAAATAAAATTTACAACGACAATTATTTTTCAATAAAATGATTTAGATTAATCATACTTAATAATAAGTTTAATTAAGCAATAAAACTCACATCGAAAATCGTATAAAAACTGTATTAGCTTGGAAAAACATAAACGCAAGTTTTAAAACACGGGAGCTGGGAGCTGTTGTACTCCCAACAATAGCTATGTACTCACTGAATTGACTTGATCGGGGGCGTGGTCTTGCATCGGTGGAAGGGGGACATGTAGATTTGAAATTTGGCTGCTTCAGTTAGGCTGTATCTACTAAAAATAATCGCATTAGGTATAATCTTTTCAAAAATGCGTTCATTTCGATATTTTAGTATTTCAGCGTTTCTCGTTCCTCACATTTAAAACTAAAAAAAAAAAAGACAATAAAGGCTCCCGACGAAAATTGACTATATTATATATACAGGGTGATTCAGTCATAATGTAAAAAATTTTAATCACACAGTGGGGGAGATCTACTAAAAAGGAAAATGCGAAAGATTTTTTTCTCGAAGTTTAAAACATGGGGCAAATGAACCTTAGGCAATAGCCGAGTAACTCGACGCTTCTGCTTCTGCTTCAAGGTTGGCACTGGAGAGCTATGTTGCCATATTTTAAGCATTTTTTGTGGAAGGTGAATCTGAAGAAATAAGAAATACATGTATACTGGTGGTATATTCAGTCTTGATTCTACAAAGGGCAGGCGGTATAACACTTCAAACATCTTAAAACAAAATGTCGTAATCATAATCATAAGCACCAGTATACTTGAGGTATTTTTGCGAATTTCCGCACACACATTATTTGTATTATACAATAATTTTTAAATTGCACGAGAATATTGCTATCGGCAAAGCATAACGATGCCCACCGCTATCCATATTTTGCACGTTTTCATTTTTTATTGTTTTTTAGGCTTCAAAACAGCCTCACAGTGGTTATTATGACATGATTGTTTAGGGTACTGACTGGCCGGCCACTGGGCGCTGGCGGTGTTGGCTGTCAGAGACTTAGCGCATTAGATGCGCCGGTAATTCAATTATTACAGATTACAAGATTATTTATACGGGAGGGCAGAGGGCAAGTTCAGACACCGCCGGAGAGATGGCGATGGCTCCACTCATCTCGGAGAGTAGGAGGACTGTTTTTGTAAATAGTTAGTTATTCATAATTCATATATCACCGAAATTATTTGAAGGTGTTGTTAAAAAGCAGCCACAGTTCGTTTTAGTGGGTAATTCGTTAAAGTAAATATAGCGCCCCCCTGAGTTTCGTTGATGTGAACCCAAAACAAAAGCAATGGTCGGGTGGTGGCGGTAGCATGCGGTAGGAAGGAACAATACCTACTGTGGCATTCTAGCGACTGTGGCGACTCAGTCTTTTCAATATCTTCAGTACAGGTGTGTGACCCGTGGCGTCAGTGGCGTGTAGAGTTCCGTGATTCTCGAGATGATGAACTTGTACCTATTGTTTTACCTTTGATGCATATTTGCACATTTTGTGCTTAAATTTGTGTCTCCACAAACAACGTGCATCCATTGTGGGAAAGTAAGAGCTCCTTATTATACTCCTAAATACACACCAACCAATTTTTGTTGATTGATATTGAAAAGTCAAAAAGGTAACAAATTAACTTAGATTAGGCATTGAAATATATCAGAAAAGGTAAAAAAAAGTAAATTTACGATATGTTGTGCCACTGGCACTCCACTCCCTTCGGTCGGCAGCCTCGACGCGCGAGTTTATCAGCTGATCGGGTGAGCGCCGTTAACAAGGGGTTTCAATACACTTATGAAAAAAAAATTCGGATTCGTACGAAGCTATTTTATTTACACCAGTGGTTAAACATTTTTACATCATGACTGAATCACCCTGTATATGTAAAATCCCGTGTTACTTTATTAATTGGAAGATAGCTACAAAAGCATATCTGATGGTTATTGGCCTGGCAGGCTTGGGTACCCACCCTCCGGGCTTAGACCATAAAAAGGGAAACGCCGATTCTGATGGAACATTTAGCAGGGTTTGGCTTATCGAGCAGGGCAGAAAATGTCATAAAATGTGAAATTTTGTAGAACAGTGGGCGATGAAACACTTTTTAATACTACTAAATAGGCAAATAGTACACTAACCAATAAACTATTTAAGCAATTAACTATTAATTAAAATTATAAATCAATGCGGAACTGATGCCGCGAGGAATGATACACCAGTACATCGTTTTAGCATCTTTCCTAGAATTTCATAGAATTTCCTAGACTTACTAGTAAAAAAATCGTTTTAAAAATTAATATGGTTATCCTCATCTTTTTCACTAAGCTTTCTCAGGTTTTCTTTGCTGTTGGATCATCCCGTACAGAGAGGTCCAGTTAAGATATACTTCTATATTTATATATTTTCTTCCCACTTTTCAGAAAAATAACTTCTTCAATAGAAACCAAACTTGTGCTTTCTTACCCTATGACATATTTTTATTTTTGAAATCTTTCATTACGGTTAAAATAATTTATCTTAAATTTTGCAGTATTATTCTCTTGCCGTTTTTTAAATACTCAATATTTAAATGTTAATTTTTAAACTAAATTTATTTAACTGGAAATTTTTGATCTGAAAACAAAGGAATATGAAATTACAATATCCTAAAATGTTTAGAGCCTTTCAGGTTTTATTAAAATTAATTCTTACCTGATTATTTCATTTTGAGAACCTCAGTATAATCAAAAGCTCAAATATTTCAAAATTTTAAATATTTTTAAAATTTAATTCAGTACAGAGTTACCTATAATTTTAAAATGAAATATTTCAAAAGCTGGATAATAGTATGTTTTATATCATTTTTACACCATTCACAAGTATATTACCAGGGTATCCCGGAATAAGGGTAAAAAAAATTATCAGGTGATGTGACTCGTATGAAGTTTTAAAAAATTCAGCACTTTGAGATGGCACAGAGAAAAATAACCTCTATATTTGTTATTGGATCTTTTCACACCAATATCTTGTGAGGTCCTGATGACCATTCAACTGTTTTGAGGTAATTTTATGGCATACTTGACTCTTGACTCCCCAGATGCCTTAAAAATTCCCATTTTGCTAATTTTGCACCCTATAGAATAGAACTCCCTGTATATTTTTTGTTTAAATTTTTTATGTGAGAGTTCTGTGGTGTTCGAATTAACGCTGCGGTGCCAGATTTTAAACAAAAAATCGCGAAATTGATTTAGCGAAAATTGGGGGTATAAAAAATCGTAGGCGTTCTTGGATTTGCATATTGACAACGGTAGGAGACAAGACGTAGTTTGAAGATCTTTCAAACAAAGAAAAGACCAGGTGAATATCTACAACTTTTTAACGGAAGAGATTAAAGGAAAATCGCATTAATGAAAAATTAGGGCTTTCGAATGCTGTAGCAAAAGTAGTATTTTGGTTTAAAAAAATATTTTTTTGGCGTCGCGTCGCCTTGCGTCGTATTTGCCAAAAGGCGGTAAATTGATCAATTTATTCCTTTATACTCCCTTTAAATGTCTCATAATATCCCCATATCTTGCTCAGTTTTAACGAACACCGGCCGGGCGTCTACAAATGATCACCCTACATTTCGAAGAGCTTTTCAGGAGAAGTCAAGATCTTAAAAAAAAGTTTTACCAGCCTTGACATTCTTTAATTTCCGCAAGTATCAATAAATAAAAGGTCTCGCTTGAATCTTGGGCATTACGACTTCGGCCAAAAGTCCCATGAAGTAACTAGCCCTGCTATATGACTACTGCTACCTACACTCTATTTCCATGAAATAAACATAAAAAAGCTCTGCGTTCTACCTCCGTGGTCTGGATCATAATTTTCTTCTTTGGGATTTTTTTACGACCCCATGTTGTTCGTTACCTCCACGGGTTTTTCTATACTCGATCATCCCTTATAATAGATAAAAAAACATAATTTTCCTGTTTGGATTTCGAATAACCTCTCGAACGCCAAAATCCAAAAAATGATCCAAACGGTTCATCCGGTTGGAGCACCCTTGGGCATTAAAAGGCCCCATATAGATCCGAGGCCCCACGTGAAAGCAGTGCTGCCAACAGCCCCGGACAAAAAGTCCCCAAAATAAGTTTCATTTTCCCCCAAAAATCCCCAGATTCCTGTAAATCCATTTTCCCCCAGAATTCCCCAATGTTTTTAAAATAATTGTGGGAAAATAAAACGAAGGCTGTATTTATTTCAATATAGTTATTATTTAAAATCAAAATCCTACCTATAATAATAATAAACAATAGGTATCTGATAAAATATTGATTTCTAACAAAATAAAATAAAAATATAAAAAATAATTTCGATTCTTAACAATAAATAAGGTCAAATCAGTCTAACTCCTTTTAATATTATAAATACAAATTATTTGCGTTCATTAATGCATAATGATCTTTGGTAACTGTAAAATTAACACAGGTTTTGTCATCACTTTTTAATGAATGCCTTGTAATGGCTATAGCATTTAATGCAACTTCCCCCAAACAATTTCTTTTTTTTTTGTTTTCACATCAGTAATAATGGAAAAAATCCTCTCCGTTTCTGCGTTTGAATGCGGAAGGCTCATCACCCAAAATGCCAATTTCGAGAGACTTGGAAAGCTCAAAGACCCATCGCATTCCTCAAGTTTACTAACTTTAATCCAAAATTCTTCTGGAGACAACACAGATATTGACTCTCTAGTTTCATCCTCAAAACATGAAGCAATTTTTCTCCACTCTCTATTCACATCGTCAGTATCAATAATTTTTCCAAACTTCATGCAAATATTATTTAAGTTTTTAAGCGACTCTGGCTTGGTTACGCTTGTTGCCACCTATAGTAAAATTAAACAATTAGGAATATAAAATAAATAAATGATGATGCACTAACCTCTGGTTTCAAAAATGCCAAAGAGTTAAATAAAATATCATCTAAAGGCATCCTTTTCTGTAATTCCTGGCATGCTACTACATAAAACTGCAGACATTTTTTTCTAATTTCTTCGGAAATTTCTTTAGGTATATCACATAAAATATTACTGCATTGATTTCCAAGTTCTATTTTTTCCAAAACGATAAAATATCTTGGGTTGGAAAAATCGAATTTTGAGTCAACGTTTTTTATTAACTCATTCTTAATAAAATTGCTCGCAAGTTCTTTAAGCAGTTTTTTGCACTCAATTGACAAAACGTGTATTAACTTTTTTTTTATTGGAAAATGGCATTAAATGTATTAAAGTAATACAAGGAATACTTCGGTATGCTTCGGTACACTTATTTTTCAGTTGCTCTAATAGAAACTCTGATTGTTTAGTCTTGTCTTCGAATACAGCTAGGGTAAAATAATTGGTTAATACTGGCCACATTTGTAACACACGAGAAATGCATTGGTGTAAACTCAACCACCTTGTTCCACTAACGTGTAAAATTTTGTAGCTTTGTGTAGAATAAAACTCTTGAAATTCTTCAAGTTCGGCTACTCTTTTTGAGCTATATGAAAAATATGACCCTAAAGACCTTAAAAATTCTTCAGGAGTTTTTGGTAACGATTCACGAGCTTTACTCGCTGCTAAAGCTGCCGAATGGCAAGTGCATGGGATCGTTATTAAAACTTCAGTATTTTCTTTAAGTCTCGATTGAAAGGAATTGTGCTTTCCAATCATAACACTCGCATTGTCACTCGCCATTCCTATAACGTTTTTTATTGGGATTCCTTTTTTATAGAGGCATGTTTTAAATTCCTCGAATAGTTTTTCAGCGGAAGCGTTTTTCGCATCTACCGTAATTAGTTCCAACAGGTTATTTTTTATTTTATTTTCATTAATATTAAAATATCTTACTACCACAGCTAATAATTTTTTTGAAGCAATGTCAGTGCTTTCATCTACCAATACACTAAATTTTGATGTGCGTAGTAGTGTTGCTAAGTCATTTGTTTCCTGTTTTCCTAATACATTTTTAAGAATGTTTGTGCATTTTGTCCTTCCCAGTTGAATGTTTTGAACTATTTTTGAATCAGGTATTATGTCCTTCAGCAGCGGAACTAAATGGTCAACAGTTACAAATGTAACATTATGTTCTTAAAAAAAAACATTATAGATCACATCATAGTGATAGGTAAAACTTACCTCCATAAAAACATGCCAACTTTATTTCTGCCTTAGTAATATTTTCCATAAGTTTCAGTTCCTCCTCGTTTTTTTCATTTTCTTTTTTAAACAATTGGGCAACATTTCGACATCCTTTTAATTTTTTAACATTTTGAATGTGTTTAACAGTATTTGTATGTTTTACTAATTCACTTTTACGGCAGTGTAACTCTACATTGCACACTGTACATTTGCAGTAAACAGGATTTTTCACTGCTTCGAAAATACCTTTAAATTCTTCAGTCCATTGTAACCTAAATTTTTGTTGGTATTGCTTTGATTTTTCATCTTTCCGTAATTCGTGGCGAAGTTTTCTTTTCTTTTTAGGGGTGGATATTTTGGGGATTTCATCGGGGGCTTCATTTTCTTCCCCACCATTACCATTAGATGAATTTGTGGAAGACCTACAATACCAATAGGAATGTTAACGTTAATTTTGTGTCTACCTACTGTACACTCAACAACTCAATTTATTATTATACTTTACATTATTATTTTTGTTTTTACAAAACACCCACACACAGTTCTATTCCGATTCATAAAATCACAAAATCAGAAATTCACGAAATCTCAATACTGTCAAAATTGTCTAAAATCACTGATATATAGACAATGATAGCTCGATCGAGCAAATTCCTTAGCCAAGTGGGTGACGTCACGCACTACCTCACGGCGCGGCTGCGGCTGTGCGCGAGCGACACGAGCCACGAGCGCGCCATGTCAGTTCTTGAACCCAAACTCAAACTCGATCACAGATCTGTAAAATAAAATTGTGATACCCGACTCAAGTCATCTTCTTTTTAAATAAACCTTTTGAAAAGAAAATCCCCAGATTTTGCATTTTTTAGTAAAATGTCCCCCAGAACCAATTTTAGACAAAAAATCCCCAGATCTGGGGATAAAATCCCCAAGTTGGCAGCACTGCGTGAAAGATGAACTCGAAATGCTGACTCATTAAAAATGGCCTTTGCGGTTTTGGCGGCCTACGAAAAATCGAAAAATGCGTGCTCTATTATTGAAAGTATTAAAGTAGGTATAAAAGGAAACAACCCCCAATTTTTAAATTGGAAGTAAGGGTTTATAACACCTCGTATCGAAGGTCTTTTCATTCATTCAAAAATGCCATCCTATTGCAATTTATTGCAAAAATTAAGGGTAAATGGAATTACATGTGATTCGCGAAATTCGCCAATTCACTAAATAAGCTAGCAACATCTGCCTGTGATCGTGATAAATCTCCGTTACCAATCTTTTGTAGAATTATTGTTATGTTATGCATTTCTGTTAAGTAAACGACCTTTAGCAAAACTCAACACTGCCAACTAATTTAATACTACCGCAAGCAAATAGGCAGACAGTTTCTGCGGCCTGTTCGACAAAACTAATCATGCCCAAGTTGTGACGAATGTTGATAAGTTTGCCTTCTTTTTAATTTATACTATCGAAAAGTTTCGCTGGACATATTTTTGCATGCTTTGTTAGTATCAAGAACGGAAAGGTAATCTAATTTTTTTAACGATCATTTTTGCAGTAAATTTTAAAACCATAGTATTTTTGAATAGAGAATGAACAGGCCTTTCAAATGAGGTATCACAAACCCTTACTTTCCATTTAAAACTTTGGGGGTTGCAGCTGAAAAAACTCGAATGGTGTTAAAGGAATTAAATTTTTATGTCATTTTATAATCTAAAATTGACGTGTTGCATTAATTCCTTGAGATGTACCAAAATATGAAGACATTCGATATACTGCATTTGGCTGTTCCAGACTCTATAGGTAAGTCTATAGGTGCGGAAACTATTAACTATTAGTTTTTGTCTCATTCAGTCAAAGTTACATTACTCTATACATCAAAAGATTATTACGTTGAGTATAATTAAATTTTAGTCACTAAATCTGTACAGATTGCTTCGTTAATTCTTTTATATTTCTACTTTTAAGTAATTTAGTATTTTCCATTGTAATTTTTCGACTGCAGTTTTTTTCAGAGACTGTTCTGTTGTTTTCTTTTACATGGACTACGTTTATCTCGTGACAACTCAATCGGATTGAAATGGATCCGATTGAGTTATGTCAAATCTTTTACAATTCTACTTTTACATCATCAGTATTGAATCATACGGTTTTCAATCCTCTCTAGGGACATTAACTTATTATACAGGTTGGTGCACATTCTGGCACATTCTGGCCAACTTCTGTTTGGAAATAGCGGCTTGACTTGAAATTTTAAATATAATTGATTTTCAATCTGTAGGATTTACGCCGTCTATTTGAGTCCGCTCCAGTGAATTCAAACCTCTCTCAATCGGATCGAACGCGTCGAGATAAACGTAGTCATGGATTCAAGTACTACAGACCAACACACCAGCCTTACGACACAGTCTGTCAGGGTGTGGCACATCATCTAGCTTGAATCGTCCACGACCCAACCTGGAGTCGGAGTCTCGCATCTAGCCGTGGCAATAACTACTGCAACGATAAGAAGCTTGGAGCAACGGTGGCGAATCACCAGCGTCAAAGATATATGGTTGTATATATCTTTCTCGTATTTAGACCCCAAACGTCTGTGAATTTGTATTTTTAAAGATTGAACAGTTTTCGCTTCTTCTTTCATTTTCAACACTGAACAAATTCAAAATATAGAACCAACAGAAACAACTACTCCGAGGGCTAATACCGCTACTGGCATTGAACCACACCATTGGTTCTCGATTTTCGTTGGGAATAAACATTGCATAAAGTTTTCTCCTTCAGCAACGTGACTTCAAAGATTTGCCTACGTCCATCTGATGATTCCCAAAGAGGATGAAACCGGTAATGGGCTGGCTGGGATCATTGTTCCTGCAGCATGTCATGACATGTCCCAACAAAGATAGCAATATCTTTGACAGGTACAAGAAAAAGTGATAATGAGCATAAGCACTCAAAGTTAGAAAACAAAAAAAAACTAGTAACCGCATACACGTGTTTCATGCTATTTGGCAATCATCATTACGGTGTAACATCAACCAAATCCAAAAGATAGGGATAGGAATGATTTGGGAAGCAACAAATGAAGTCCAGGCAGGAGCTTACAGCACAATTGCAGCTTCAGTCAGCACATCCCAAATTCGGCGCTTGTACCATAGAAGAATCTACACAACTTCTTCTATGCTTGTACTAACATCGCCACGGAGGCTGCTAAAGCGACCTGCGTGGAAATCTTGATAGCCCAAGATACAATGAAAACAAAGATGTAAGAGTGTGAGTGTAAATATAAATAGGTACAAGAAAAAGTGATAATGGGCATAAGCACTCAAAGTTAGAAACCAAAAAAAACTAGTAACCGCATACACGTGTTTCATGCTATTTGGCAATCATCAGTACGGTGTAACATCAACCAAATCCAAAAAATAGGAATGATTTGGGAAGCATCAAATGAAGTCCAGGCAGGAGCCTACAGCACATTTGCAGCTTCAGTCAGCACATCCCCAATTCGGGGCTAACTTTGAGTGCTTATTCCCATTATCACTTTTTCTTGTACCTATTTATATTTACACTCACAATCTTACATCTTTGTTGTCAATATCTTTGACGTTACGTTGGTGAAGGAGAAAACTTAGATCTATGCAATAATATGTTTATTCCAAACGAGTATTAGCCATCGGAGTAGTTGTTTCTGTTGGTTCTATCTTTTGAATCCATCCACTCCGGATTTTGCCTACGTCCATCTGATGATTCCCAAAGAGGATGAAACCGGTAATGGGCTGGCTGGGATCATTGTGCCTGCAGCATGTCAGGACATATCGCAACAAAGATAGCAATATCTTTGACGTTACGTTGGTGAAGGAGAAAACTTTGATCTATGCACTGAACAAATTATTTATTGTAAATAATAAAGTTTAACTTACTCAGTTTTCTTAACTTTGTTGTAACAACGTAGTTTCGGCTTGCAAATGAATTGTAAATAGGAAACTGTTATCTTTTAACCATCAAGGTAGATCGAGCTTCTGGCGCTGTAACGAACCATTTTTGGTTATAAGTTATCTACTCTTTTTACCATTACTTTTAGCTTTCCTGAAAATCCAAATTTAAGGCAAAAAGGATCGTCATTTTTGGAAACAACATAGTTGATCCTGTCAGCTATAAAGAAAAAATAGTATGTTTAGATAATTTCTCAGTAAACAATGTGTGTATAAAACCAAGTGGCATTATTTATGTGAAGGAACAAGCGGTGCCAATCGTTTTTTCAGTGTATTGTAAATACATTATTATATGATATAGTATTGTTTTTCATGATTTTAGTTTTTATTTTACTTTTTAGCCTCCTAAAATGCACACGCCCATGTCCTTGGGGTACTTTGACAGAAAATTGCTGTTTATCAATAAGAAATTGAGATTAGATTTTTGCTATTCTTCATAACAAACAATTCTATTCTGGGGAGATAGGACATTACTTATCTATGGATTTTTAGTTGGCGGTTCCAGGCATGTTGTTACATAACCTTTTGTGATACCTTAAATATGTTTATATATAAAACATATTGTTTATACTGCTATTTATAGTTAAATTGGCAAAGTTGTGGAGCACTATAGATTGACTTTAGACTTATCTGGAGACATCGGCTATTCTCAGCTCCTATCGACGACTAGCTCGTGCGGCACAACAGCCGAGTCTCTGAAGATTGCTTTGATGAACAACTCCTTTAGTTTGGTACCCAGGAAGGAAGGCGAATAAACCGTGCCCTCCTACCCTGCCTCTGCTCAGCCGTTGGAGGTGAAGGTTGTGTAAGACAACTGCAAACGGCTAAGGTTTGTTTCACAGACTTAGAACAGGAGGCCTGAAGAGAGAAATGACACAAGTAATACCTAAAACACTCGGAAATAGACATACCTGAGGTGGTGGATGGCCTCGTAGAGCGCGATGAGAACCACGTGCGACAAAGAAAACTGGAAAAATTGGAAAATGAAACCGTCAAATAAATATTAGAGCCCAAATAAAAATGATTTGCGAATCTGCAGCACTCGATTTCGAAACAGACACCACTTTTGGAAAAGAATACGGCTTTTACTCGGTTCAGTGGTTTGTGGTCGGATTGTCTTACTGAACCCGGTTGGTGAATTCGGAAGGTCCAAAGGTGCCTTCCTCGGCGACAAGAATCAATGTATTCGACGTATTTTAGACATATTTCAAGCGGTCCAAAACTAAGCAACTAATCACACTTAATAGCCCAAGAGAAGTACAGCTAACAGCTAATATCAATTAACATTAAGAAATATTAAAGCCTACAAATAAAATTAATTAACATGGAGAAAGATTTTCACGGATTATTGGAATCTACTACTATTATTATTGTTATTGTTTTTTTTCTCAGATCTCAGGTTTGGCTATGGGTTCTAGCCTTTCCCCTTTCTTAGCATCAGTTTTTATGAGTCATATTGAGGATCAAGTTAAAAAACACACACACACACTATAGATATGTCGATGACATCTTGATCCTTTTCTCAGGTTCTCACTCTGAGCTCCTTGACTTGTTCGAATTTTTTAATAGTATTCATCCTTCTTTATCATTCACCCTTGAACTTGAATCCCACAATTCTATCAATTTCCTCGACCTTTCTATCATAAGAACCCCTAATGGACTTAAATTCAAAATCTTTAGAAAACAGACCACTATTGAGAGTATTATTCCTTTTGACTCTAATCACCCTCACTGTCAGAAGCTGGCTTCCCTTCATTGTTATTTTCATAGACTTTTCTCCATTCCTCTAAACTCCACAGATTTTAATACTGAGTTTAATATTATTTTCCAAATAGCTCTAAATAATAAATTTCCTAAACATGTCATCAATAAAACCTTTTCGAAACATTTGACTAAATTTCTAAATAAAGGTTTGTCTTACAAAAATAATCTCGAAACTAAATACTATTCTTTACCTTTCTTAGGGAAGATTTCTTTTCAAATTAAAAGAATTTTTAAACAATATAATTTTTGCATTTCCTTTAAAACCCATAATTTGTTAAAAAACAAATTAGTTAACAACAAGGATTTGATTCAGCATTCTGACAGGTCGGGAGTTTACCTTTTGAAGTGTGGTTCTGATGATTGCCCTAAGGTTTACATTGGTCAAACAGGTAGAAAAATTAAGGCTAGAGTCAATGAACATCATAGAGAAATTTTGAAAAATAGTAACAACCCCTCAGCATTCTTCAAGTCCGCTTTTGCAGAACACATTGTTAATAACAATCATTTATTTGACCTATCCCAATATATTTCCTTTCTTCACTTTTATAATAAGGGCACTATTTTGAACTTGCTTGAGAGTCTGGAGATTTTTAAAGCTAAAAATTCTCCTAATCTCCAAATTGTTAATGATCAACTTGAATTTTCTAATCTTCAGTTTTACAAAAGTTTAAAGTTCCTTAATTTTTCAAACTGTTGAACGATAAAAATTATTAACATTATCATAGTCATCGTCATCGTATCGTCATCGTAATCGTCATTATCATCGTTATCATTATTATTATTTAGAACCGTTACATTCTAAACCTACCTTGATACACAATAATTTAGCTATCGTGTAGAAGAAACACCCTGTAGCTAAAACATTCTACGGAATTCCCCGCCATTACGGAGTAAATTTGCGGACGTGTATCCAGGCCACACATAATTTTGTTATTAAAGTCAAGAGAACTAATATTAGTGCACCTATCGATTACCGACAACGTCTAGAAATAAATCAAAGTTAAGTGTGGCCTGTGCTAATAATTCATTGACATTTTATAGCTATTTTGAAGCAAACTTCACACGCAACACGTAATGGTTTATTGCTATTGTGTGAGTGCTTTGCATATGAAATCCCAAAAGAGTGTGAAGTATATTGCAGGTTCTATAGATCTAGATAGGGTTTCATAAGAATTTTACGATATTACATATTAGTTGGGCATATCAAGATTTTCTAAGCACGGTACAGTATTTGAAGTCTGTGGTTACATTGTGAGACAACAAATTATGGAAGGTCACAAGCTACATATAGTATGCTCCATATTATTTTGTGTTTTAGAAAATGGAAATCTACAGCTCTGCTCTCTGCTTTTCTCCGGTGCTTCAGAAAAAATAATGATGTGCTAGTTACAAGTTGAAACATTATAAAAATTATCTTAGTCATGAATAATAAACATTGACAGTTGAATCGAAATAGTACTGGGAACTGCCATACCTCTTTTCTGTGCAGGAACAATTTGGTATGTTAGATGCAATTTTCTCTAGAGCTTTAGAGAAAATTGTGATTTGAGAATTACTAAACAATACCTTCTGTGTTAGTACAAAAAAATCACCATTTATTTACATTACGTTTTTACACGCTGAAATTTACAGACGTCTGTGACAGTACATTATTTTATTTGTGACGTAATGCTATTGCAGGGAATATAATGTACCTATATCTACGTTTCAGTGGTTTGAAGCCACATAGCCCGGGGCTCCGTTTGGCATTGTTTGATTTTAATTGTTTCTGTTTGCTTTATAATCAGATTATGGCATGCAGGGTTTATGCCTTAATGACATAATGGGATTTTCCCATTCGGCATTTTTTACACCGCCAATAAAAGAAAATACCTAACTGTTAAACGCGTACAATTCACTCTATTCGTAATACACATCGCATCACTTGATTTATGACTTAATTTTTTGTAAAAAAAAATCTAAGTTCAACAAGAGCACCTTTCATTCGTAGAATACCTTGAGATTTAATAATTTTGCAAGAAACCGTGAAAAAAGCACACACACACACAAATTTTATTTCATTTTTATCTTTGTTCGTTCTGGAAATATTTAGGGGGCTATAACCTCCTTAGGGATATAGAACTTTTTCATTTTTTTTGGGTCACAGATCACCCTAAAACGACATACGTACGGATTGAATATACAGTATAAAAAATATATACTTAAGTACAGGTGTTATAGGATTTGTTTAAATTAAAATGTTAACTAAATATTTATTCTAGAAAATTTATGACCGCTTGACTACGTCTCGATTATATACCGTTGATGTGTTTGTTCCCATTCTTCAAGTAAGGCCAGCTGAAGTTGATCTTGGTTTGGGTTTGAGATATGAATTATGGTTTCCATTTAAAAAATATATAACTTTGGTTCATATCTTAAAAACTATTAACGCTACCAAAAAACTAATTATTCCATTCGGTTCTACGCCAAAAAATCTATAAAAATAGTTGATTAAATTTGTCGATATATACAGGGTGGTCCAAACTTTATCAGCAATATTTTAAAAACTGCTAAGTTCAAAGTTCAATATTTTTTTCAGTTTTCTTTTATTTTTCCTAAAGGAAGACAGTTAAGGCAAGCATATTTGGTACTGTTTAAACTGTCATTAAATACTATAAATTAAAAATAATTCGGCCCATCTACTTCCACCAGTGCCGGAGAGACGGGGTTCAGCCATCATATTTTTTTAATAAAAAAATGGTACACCACTTGAAAAGTTTTTTTTTTGCCGTCACTAAGTTTTCCAATCAATTATAAGAAAAAAACTATCCCTGACTTTTTTTCGACAAATGTACCGTTTTTGAAAAATTCACTTTTATGCGTTTTAATTTTTTTAGCAGATGAAAATCAAAGTACGTCTAGGCTCTCTAAATTTTGCACAAATACTGAGTTTTCAATTCCGAACAACTTTCCTTAATAACATTTGGTCATAAAACTTACAAAAAGGTTTCTACATTCGAAAAATCATGTGTCCTGGGAATTTAAAAAATCTAATTTTTCGCTCCAGTAAAGTGGGCTTTAGGTAGGTCTTACGGCAAAATGTTATTAAGGAAAATTGTTCGGAAAAAAAAAAACTTAGTATGTGTGCAAATTTTCGAAAGCTTAAACCTACTCTGATTTTCTTCTGCTAAAAAAATTAAAAGCACAAAAGTGAATTTTTCAAAAACGGTACATTTTCTGAAAAAAAGTGAAGAATAGTTTTTTTCTTATAATTGATTGGAAAACTTAGTGACGGCAAAAAAAAATTACTTTTCCAGTGGTGTACCATTTTTTTATTAAAAAAATTTTAGTTGACCCCCGTCTCTCCGGCACTGGTGGAAGTAGATGGGCTGATATATCTTTAATTTATAGTATTTAAAGACTGTTTAAACTCTACTAAATATGCTTGCCTTAACTGTCTTCCTTTAGGAAAAATAAAAGAAAACTTGAAAAAAAAAATTAACTTTGACGCCCTGTATATCGAAAACCGATAGGATTTCGATACATGTTTATATGAAAAAATCTCCTTTTTTTGAAATTTTCTAACAGTTTTTAAAGTATTGCGGATAAAGTTTGGACCACCCTGTATAAGTTGTAGCCAGGGGAGAGGTTTCCAAAAAATCGAAAATTTCAGTCCTGCGCCAATGCGCGTAAACTATAAAACTTATCTAAAATCTGATAGGTCCACCAAATTCCTCTCAAAAAGTAGTACAGTGACGTGAAAACCGCAACTCTCAAGCTTTAATAATAACCGAGATTTTTGAGAAAAATCCCAAAAACACCCAAAATGGGACACCCTGTACAGTTGATCTGTAACATTTGAAAGCGGTAGGTGAAAATTTTATGTTTCGAATATTGAAGTCAACAGGTGTTTTGGGGCACGTTTTGGCAATTTCAACGCAAACGGTTGATTTAATTGTTATGCGGAACAAGAGTATCTACCTTTATCTTGCAGAATGAAAAGATGCACTAAAATGATGGTCCTGCAGGACCAAAAAGATAACCCCAAAAAAGTTACGAGTAAAAGCACGATCCAAAAAGAGCGCAAGTGGCGTCCTCTGTGAGATACGGCGAAATTTACTCCATCGCCAAAAACACGCAGTGCCAAATTTCAGTTCAGCAGCTTGATTAGTTTGAGAGGTGTAGCCATAATTCTATTTCAAAAAATGAAATTCAACTCCCTGTATCTCTTAAACAAACAACATTTCTATAAGACATATTGGCCTCAATCGTCATATTTTGGCTCAAAATATGTGCAGTTGCTCTATGTCCCCATTACTTTTGGGGCACCCTGTATATTATTTATTAGTGATAGGTCGCCAAAAAATAACCGCACTTTTTCATATAAACTATATCTTTTCAAGGCTTCATAGAAAAGTTACAGGGTGTTAAAGTTGGAAAAAAAATATGTGGACTTTATTGAATATTTAAGTAATTAAGTATTTAAGTCATATTATTGATATACGTTATAACGGCATGGGTTATAGCATAAAACCTGTTAATATCGAACATCTTGCACCACCAGTGGCGGGGAAGTGGGTAATTGGTAAAATTATTTTTATAAAAAAGACGAATCACCTTGTATTGTAATAAAGGGTATTGAATTTTTTATGTAGATTTTAATGGCAGACAAAAATGTTCTCTTGGTATTTGTTCGCATGTGTTATAGTTTAATGGCAAATTTCACTTTTTTGTATTATTTCGAGGTATTTCTGAAAAATTTTCTAAAAAATTTGCCCCATAAGTTAGACTAAAAATAGAAAAAACGTGTTTCTTACTTTAAATAAAGTAACTTTTTCCAACAAACTAACCCATTCAAAGTTTTACTTTTCAAGATACAGGGCGTAACATTAATTGTATCTTCCTTAAATGTTTTAGACCCTGTAAAGTATAGCCTTAAATAGGTAAGTTTATTGGAAAAAGTTACTTTATTTAACGTAGCAAACACATTATTTCTACTTTTTGTGTTACTTATGGAGCAAATTTTTTAGATAATTTTTCAGAAATACCCCGAAATAATACAAAAAAATGAAATTTGGCATTAAACTATAACACATGCGAACAAATACCAAGAGGACATTTTTGTCTGCAATTAAAATCTACATAAAAAATTCAATAACTTTTTATTACAATAAAATACCCTGTATATTTAGATACCCCGCAACAAAACAAGTCCGGTAGAAAAAAACATTTAGGCAATAAATAATACTTTAAATAAGAGATGAAAGTAGTTGACTAATTGAGCGCAAGAACCGATTCGTGTATACGAGAGTAGCTGGTGTGAATTCCGGCCATGCTGATAATTTCGGACATAAAATACTACATGGTTAAGGAGATGTATATATATGCTATTTGAATCTATTCTCGCCGGTATCACACCTTTAGAGTCGACGAAGCGATACGACAAGTGACTCTGAAGATATTTACGAAAAACTGGAAATATCCTAGTTCTTATAATGAAATAATAACTTGGACTATATGAACTTCATATTATTTATCCAAACTGTAGTTCGGCCATTTTGAACAGCATATATACCTAATGTAAGAATAATTGGATCTTTTATTTATCTTTTATTTATCTTTTATTTCTTTTTGTACCTTTTGCCACCACAGTTATTGAACGTTATTGCGTTAATGAGATTTATTAATTTGTTAGGTCAATGTTTAACTGTTGCGGATATCTGCTAACCTTATGACTGTTTCGTTAAGATATGTCGATTATTCAACAATAGCACACTATGACTAAACGGCTCTGATTTTAGGTAGCCAGATAATTATACTTTTTTTTATATAACACCCAAACTGAGTATAGAAGATGGATCTCAAATAAAACAAGACAATTAAAAAAATACCAGATTTAATGATTACTTTATGAACCACGTCTTACAAGTCTGTAGGAAATCGCTCAGCTTTTTACAACAAAAAAATTAGGTAAAATTATCGTTTGAAAGTTCGTTATATAAGTTTGTACTTGTTAGAACAGTCGACACATTAAAGGTTCTTTGGAATTTTCGACTAGCACTGCTTTTGGAGGATACCTCGAATATTGTGGACGATAGGTAGCTGCACAGCCACACGTCACCCAGACTCCTTTGAATACGGTGTGCACTTCCACAGCTAGCTCTCGCTGGAGGCAGGTCGTGAGTTTTGAGTGGGGTTCTGTGGTGTGCTGCGACAGGTACCAATATAGTACGATCGTGGTTGGTTGGTGGTGGTGTTGCTATGCGTAGTCCTTCCTTTGTTGGTGTGGTTACATGTAAAAAGAAATCAAAACCACAGTGTCTGTTCTAACACTCAGAAAATAAGCCGGTGGCTTTTACAAAGATCAACTAGGTGTCATAGCTATTTAATAATGGTGAAATTTTTATATTATAATAATACAACTGTGCACAGTGACAGCTTAAGAAATTTCCAACAAACTATAACTATACGAAAAACGACAATCAAATGGTGATATTCCTGACTTGAGAAAAGTGGTTAAAACATGATGCAGTATAAAAGCTTGTACTGCTATATTGTACAATAAGAACTTGATTTCCTTGACACTTAATAGAAAAAAAAACAAATATGTAATCGCTTTAAATATAAAAAATTACTGAAATTTGATCAGCAGATAACAAAAAAATTCAGGCTTCTTCTCTACTCAAGACATTAATAGGAATATAAAAAAACAATCTGTCATTTAAACAACAAGGCTGTGGCACTCCAAAAAGCGGCTGATTTAGTGCAAAAGAATAATAATAATGCTCCGAGCTAATCAACTATTTTACCGTGTGCTACTGAATCGAAAACGGTGAGTTCCTTTCACCATAAAATTTAATATTAAAATAACAATAATAACGGTCTGATAAGGCGATCAGCCGATAGCTAGTGGTTCCCAAAGGCACAGCCGATCTGGTAGTGAGATATTTTTCGCAAAGACGGCAAAGCCAATATTCAAAAAATGAAAAATCGAAAAATACTCACCCCAAACCGCGGTGTCGTCGCAGCCAGAACCAAACGCTATCAACCTTCGCTGCTCAGCCTTCAACGGTGTCCTCGAGACCGCTTGGTCCGTGGAAAACCTAACACGACCGACGAAACTCCGGCGTGGTCACATGAAAAATAACAGAAAACCAAAATATCAGCCTAGCCCGCAAAACTTAATGATAACAGTCTTTTTTACACTAAATCACGCTAGTAAAAGATGAAACCCATGCACGATGAACAAAGATTGAAAATTCCGAAGGAAAAATCAAACGTGCATAAGCTGAATCAGTACCGCACTTGTTGTCTCGACGATGAGCAGAGAGGAAAAAGCCAGCGGAAATTGTCTGTCACTCCTACCTATCCTTGTGATTTCCAGACCACCAACACAATAAAGGTTAGGTTCGTCTTCTTCAAGCAACCAACATATTATTTGAGGCCTTTGCTCTTATACATACCTCATTAATTTCAATTTGTTAATTATATGAATTTATTTGAGGCTAAATTAGAAAGGCAAAGAAACAACGTACCTGTATATGAATAAACTTGTGAAATTTGTAAATTCCAGGTATTACGGATAATTTCCTTCACTGTGTATGGCTGGTTGCCTAATGGTGGCGGTAAATTGTGGTTCAAAATCCGCGGTATATCGGGAGAGTCAAAAGGTTATTACCGTAGTAACGAAAGTTAGCATAAATTTCGTTACAACACTTTGCTAGCACATTTCCAAGCTGTCACATACTGTAACTATCATATTGATTTGTAAGTGATATTTTTAGAAATGATTAATATCACCGTGTTTTCCTTCTGCTGGTCTTGTTTTGATACAGAGGTAAATAGAATTTTTTTGATCTATCCAATGATGTAGAAATTAGTACAACATGGCGGCCATGAGAAAAAACTGAGTTGATAGTTGCTTGAAATTTATAGAATAGAAAGCCTATAAAACGTGTTCAGAAAGCTAAACCTATCAAATGTAATTAAATTCGGGTTACCTAGCGGAAGATATAACGTTTTTCGAGAAATCGATTTTTTCGTTTTTTTTTAAATATAAATCACGAACGAATCAGATATGGGGAATTTCGAAACAAAATATTGTAGAGGGTATATGATAGCGCAACTTTTGTCTAATTGTATCGATGTTTTATCACTTAGTTTGTGAGGTACCAATGGATGGTAGGCGTCGAAATTTTGGCCACCCTGTATAGTATATAGTAAAATAATAATTATGAAATTGTGATTGAATACAGAACAGTAGCCTTGTTATTGTTCCCGATACCGACGTCGTTAACGAACGAATATGCCTTCAACAACCCTCGCAGAACATCTTCAAATAACGCGGCATTTTCTGCTCCCTTGAAATAAATTTCCATAAGGCTCCCTCCACAGATTAAAGTTTAAAACAAGAAGGAAAATATATAGTGCTCTTCTTTCCTGCGGTAATAACAAATGGAGGTACAATTTAATTTTCAATATGCCAGGGCTGGGGAAACGATTTTCTTTCTCCAGGTATGATTTTCTTCCATTTATATGTAAATTTGCAATTTTTCAATTTGCTGTATGAATGGGGGTTAATGAAAATAGAATGTCCCGTCCGGCTCTGGGCGGTAGAAAAATAAGATATGCATTGTTTCATTATTCGTGTTAGATGTCCCTTAAAATCTAAGCAGACCAAGAAATGTATAGTAATAGTAGGATAATTTTTTTATAGGTTCCTATATGACCGTAAGAGGTAATGATTTCTCAAACATCTTAAGAGGTGGGAAACTATAGTTGACATCATTGTATCTAAGAAATAACACCATACGTTTGTTTTGCGCCCATCAAAATATTCATTAGTTATTTTTCAACCGGCAAACCGGTGAGTCCTACTCCTTCGGGACCATGCTAAATCGATTCAGCTGGTCGATTTACTTAGGAAAAGTTCCAGTTCACGGTAGAAGTAGGTACGCTTAATTCGGACGCAACAATAAAATTGTAGAAAATCGTGAAATTTTTCAGTGCGTACTCCAGTGGCGGCTCCTGGGCGAATATATCGGGGGTTCACATGTGACATCGATAATAAATCTTTATAGGGGGGGGGGGAATTTTTTTGGGGTGTTACGCCCACTTTTTACCCAAAAGGTCAAATAAAAAATATCAAACCTACTAACGAGCTTACTAACCTGCCTGGGGTTCTAGGGTAGTAGTCCTTGGAAGCGACAGCATAAAAATAGATAGCGACAGTAGCGTAAATAGTCTGGTCCAGGTACACAACACCCATACACACTCCATAAAGAACCGAGTAATGAACGTTTGAAATAGTCCACATTTATAGTTTTATTAGCGACAAAAGTAGCTGCCGCACTTAAACCGCCACGTCCGCCACTATTACCAATAGTTACGTCCATGACTTTGGCACTGACACTGCTACGACTATTTTTTTAACGCGTCTTCGTGTTGTATAATTTATTATTATAAAACAACCCGCGACGGCCGCGACGTGCCTGTAGATGTACCGGCATTTGTTTACATTTTTTCGCAGACGACGTAGACTGAGAGGCGGACGAGGCGGCCCAGCTGGGCCCGCGGCGTTGTCGGTTATTTACTGTCTTGCTTGCAAAAATTTGAATAACACTGTTTTGTTAGTTGCCTTTTGCCCTGCAGCCTGCAGGCATGATCCATAGTATAAAGTATAAACAATTTGGTTTTAGTGTCATAAAGAAATGTCACTCAAAATTCGGTAGATATTGCCTTTGCTATTATTCCTATCAATCGAGACAACCGGCAATGCCGCGACGAAACTCACTGCTGGATCACGATTCTAATGTGCTCCTCGGCTATATAGCGGTCCTTGTTTATCATACATATACATATGTCGATGTCATACATCGCTCCATGCGATATTAGACAGAGACGGGCGCTATTTTATCGGATCTCGCACTTTTTAGGAGCAAGTGCTCATGACATTAGTTATTATGGTTATTCATATTTTCACCAACGGTTCCGCCAGCTATTTTCACCAACGGTTCCGCCAGCCAGGATAAAACTTGTTTGAGACTGATTGACTTGCCTTATAGATAATTAAATACCTAACAAAAAATATTTTCTCGGTTTTAGAGAGGGGGGGGCACGTGCTCCTGTGCTCTTACATAAAAACCGCCACTGGCGTACTCCATGCAACATCAAAATTATCAAAAATCGATCTATAGGCATCTGAAAACGAAGGTATCTACACGCTGATCCCGAGAACTTACGCCTTTGAGGAATAGCGGGATCGCCGGCAGATAGCCTCCAGCCAGTCTCCAGCCCTTACTTACATAATAAAACTAAAAACCGTACTTCGAGTTATCACTTTCGATTTGACTTTAAAGGCCATTTGCACCGAAACGGTTAGGGCCACGATACTCTACGTGATTTTTTTTTAAATGTGACGATTTCGCCAAAAACTTAAAATCTTCCGGAAACAGTTTATTCAAATGATAAGAAACGCAAAGAAAAAAGGAGAGCCATATCGAGTCAAAGAGTTGACTCATGAGGATTTTGTGAACATCAAACAATTGATGAGTGACCTGGGGCCAAATTTTAATATAAATACCGAAGGAGAGCAGATTCCTATAAACGATCTTGGGTCGTCAAAGTTAAAAAGGAAGAACCATTTAAGTTTTTGTATAAAACTTCTTTTACTCAGTCAAATTTCAAAACAGTCGATATTCTTAAACGACCACGTCCCGTTGCTAAACGCAGCCAACAGCCTCAGTGGAAAGCCTACAGTAACGCTACAGTTCTAAACGACAGTTGAATGAGAAAAAAATAGAAGACCTTCAGTTTTTGGTGAAGAAAGGGTACATTCCAAAATATTACCAGGTGTTTTATTATTCAATTTTGTGAAAACTACACGAACAAATATAAAAACAATAATTTCAGTTTATTTTTATTCTGTATTTTGTCCTGTAAAATTTTATTTTTCTGATTTATTACACTTTTCTTCGGAATGTGCGATAATATGATTATAGGATCTCCTAAGAGCTAGGCTCCGCCCACCCTCTGTATATAAAATGAAGTACAAACTTCATCTTCTCGTATAACCGTAAATGATTGAAAACTACCATCTAGAAAACACGACGCTTCCTCGCATTTTAATAATAAATGCCTCTGACGAGTTTCTTTTCGTATTTGCTGTAGTTTAGCTGAGCGTTCGAAAATAAGTAAGCAATATGAATTTAATTTCCTAGAATTCTTTCCTCCTTTTGCGATTTCTTGGTAACTTTCGCGCAAAACAAATATACATCTTGCCTTCGATACACAAAACAGGAAATTAAGTTAGTTTTTATTCGGGGTCTGTCCAGAAAGTTCCCCCCATCTCTGGAATTATGTTCAAAGGCCAATACAAAGGAAAAAATGCTTTATTTGATTGAAATCAAAGGGAAACAAAATTGGGAAGTTTAAATTAAAAGAACGCTTAAGCTTTCCCCCTTATTAAAAGTTTTTTTTTTGTTCTCCTAAAGTGATTATTTGCAGGAAACTTAGTAGGAATGGATAGGCGTCCCTGGAATTCAATTCGAGCATTTACGGAGATCAATTCGAAAACTTTCCCTAATTCCTCGAATAAACTTTGGGGTGTTTTTCTTCGGAGGACAGCCTTTTTTTGTTTAGAATTTAGAAGTTGCTACAGTTTTTTTCTATTTACTTTTTGTCGCTCCAACTTTCCGTTGTCCGTTTCTTAGTAGAAGAGCTCTTCCGTGCCACAGTGTTAAAAAAAATCGATAAGTTCAGATCAAAAGTAATACTAAACTGGACGGTCGCGTATTACCACAGATAACGTAAACTCTGTGGTATTACTGAGCCTGAATAATTTATTATGTTTGAGATTATTATGATGACTTTGTTTAACGTTATTTTTAATAATATTAGTGGTGAAATTATTAATTTTACTAGGTATTCCTGCGGTTCGAACGGTATAGAGTTTTTACTTAAAATTTCATATTTTGCATTGTGGATTAGTTAACCAACGTTATACCTAGTCAGTGATTTGCAGCTATATAAAGGATGAACCTTAGACCCACAACCCATACAGAAATTTTAACACATGAAGTTATTTTTTACGAAAGCGTTTATAACTGTGAAACATCGATTATTCACAGTTAGAACTGTGAAAAACGATTTTTCCGAGTTAGCACTGTAAAAAAAACATTATTCCGAGTTAAAACTGTGAAAAATCGATTATTCACGGACAGAACTGTGAAAAATCGTTTGTTCACAAAGAGAAGTGTGGAAAATCGATTATACAGGGTGATTCATGTAAGTGGTTCATTAGAAGTTTACGGGGAAGGAGTGCGAATTTTAATTTGAAATTTTGGTTACTTATATAACAGGTTGTAAACTTTCTTTCTAAAATATTTTCAACTTCCGATAACTTCCGGTTATACCAGAAGTCGATAGCAACTTTGTTATTTCAAATAGAACACCCTATATATTATTACACCATTTGGTTCCCTATTAAATTCCAAATCTTTTTTCTGAATATAATGTGTACCCTCTTCCTAACCCTTTTCAAGATATTCGCAAATTTTTGATTTTTTTGAGTGTTGCAGCCATCGACCATAGTGATGATAACTTTGAAATTTATGAATCTGGAAAACTGAAATTTTGGACTATCGTAGGCGAAAGTCAACTTTATTAAGTGGTCTGTATACCATTTCAAAATATTGTACAGGGTGTTCGGGAAAAAATTCCCAATATCAACATATCAACTTTATTAAGTGGTCTGTATACCATTTCAAAATATTGTACAGGGTGTTCGGGAAAAAATTCCCAATATCAACATCGAAAAATTGAAAAATCTCTTTTTTTTTTTCAAATGGAACCCATATTTTTTTATTGCACCATCGAAATGCTTGTGAAAAGACAGTTCAAAAAGATATGACACAATCTATGTCTAAATGAAGCGGTTGCTTCGTTATTACGCAAAATACGTATTTTTGCTGCTCCATATCAAGAAACAACGGACCTTTTCTAATAGGCGGCCATGGATTTTTCATTTGGGATTGTCATTTATTGTGTTCCAAACAATAAAATATTAACTGTTGACAAGAATGGCTCAAATTAATTATTCTAACGAAGATATTTTAAATATGTTTTGCACTCATGGAGAGTGTAAAAGAATTTTAGAAAGAACAATTAGAGTTTTTAATGAAAGGCATTTACATTTACCACCTTTGACGAAAAGAAAATTCAGAAAGTTCGAACAAAATTTCATAGTGCATGGCAAGATACAAACAAAGAGAAGGGAATATTGTAAATATGTAACAGGTAAATAGCATAATCTAAATAAAGTGTTTTGCTTACATGTAGTTTCTTGTTTTTTCTTCTAGTTCCTATTTTAAGTAATTGTTAATATTATTTAATTTTGTATTGTTACTTCTGAGGGAAAAAAAATATTATTAAATAGCCCTTAACCTTGTCATATAATTGCGTTATTTAATTTTCCATGGCCCCTATATAATGTGACGCTCCTTAGGAAATGGCATCTTTGATGATACAGAGCAGAAAAAATACGTATTTTGCGTAATAACGAAGCAACAGCTTCATTTAGACATATAGTGTGTTATATCTTTTTGAACTGTCTTTTCACAAGCATTTCGACGGTGCAATAAAAAAATATGGGTTCCATTTGAAAAAAATGAGATTTTTCATTTTTTCGATGTTGATATTGGGAATTTTTTCCCGAACACTCTGTACAATACTTTGAAATGGCATACAGACCACTTAATAAAGTTAACTTTCGCCTAAGACAGTCCAAAATTTCAGTTTTCCAGATTCATAAATTTCAAAGTTATCATCACTATGGTCGATGGCTGCAACACTCAAAAAATCAAAAATTTGCGAATATCTCGAAAAGGGTTAGGAATAGGGTACACATTAAATTCAGAAAAAAGATTTGGAATTTAATAGGGAACCAAATGGTGTAATAATATATAGGGTGTTCTATTTGAAATAACAAAGTTGCTATTGACTTCCGGTATAACCGGAAGCTATCGGAAGTTGAAAATACTTTAGAAAGAAAGTTTACAACCTGTTATATAAGTGACCAAAATTTTAAATCAAAATTCGCACTCCTTCCCCGTAAACTTTTAATGAACCACTTACGTGAATCACCCTATATAGTTATAACTGTGAAAAATCGATAATTCCCAGTTAGAACTGTGCGAAATCGATACGAGTCTCCAGATAAAACTGTCTACCCCTTAATATTCAGCGCGTGCGCAGTTTTTAAAAAATCGCTCACACCCATCAATTTTAGTTTTTTTTAATGATATCACTCCGGAATCACCCGCTCTATTTTATATCCCAGCTAAAACTTTCCACCCCTTCATTTAACTCATACCTGCAGAATGTTTGGAAAAACTGCTCATACCCATCGATTTTGGTTTGGTGGGGACACTGTTTGAATTATATTTATAACGACAATTATATTATATAACGAGAAGCCGTATATCCGAAATGCATTTATTTTGATCCTTCTTTTTCTGGTCCATCCTATAAAAGAAAAGCGATGGCACCAATTTATTAAGCTCAGTCAGTACAGGAACTAGCAAACTACTAAAGGAACTACCAAACAACGTTTATCTCGTGGCAACAAGATCGGATTGAAATGAATGCGATTGAGTGAAGTAGATTGTTTTTTAAATAATTGTGGTGTTTAAATTGAATGAGATGCTTTTTCAGTTCTCGCTAGGGACATTATCTTGTTACACATATCTCACTGTAGGTTGGTACAGATGTGCATCCTTGTGGCTAACTTCTGTTTCGAAATGACATATTAAATATAACCTCAGACACTCCGTTTTGCAATAATACTGCGTAGGAAAGAAAGTGATTTGTCCAGTCATTTTTTTACTACTTTGAAAATCAAACCATTTTATGTTATCAAGGATTGAAGTGTTCGATTCGATCGAATGGATTCCATGCGCGCTCGAAACGGCGGATCGATTTGAAATTTTGGATCCGATTGAATTTTTATCTGGTGGTTTTACGCTGTTTATTGAAATCCGTTTCAGGCAATTCAAACCTCTCTTAATCGAATGGAATGCGTCGAGATAAGATAAACGTTGTCATACTCTGAAACTAATATACAAAAGTTTCTGCCTCTATCGAATTATTTGATAGGTACGTAAATTTTTACCTATATTTTTCATCCGCAAAGTTTATCCCTTTCCAACATATAATGTATTAATAAAGTTTTCGGCCATTCTTTGGCCGTGTTTTGAAATCCAGGCCATAAATATCAGTTTCACGAAATAAGTTCGGAACATTTTGGCCAATTCGGTCTTTTTTATACACTGCATGAAACGGACAATATTCAGATTAATTTCTTTTGAACTGAAACTTCTCCTTGAGGATAAAAATCTGAATATCCGCGCTCCCTAATCTAATTTTGGACTTTCATTTGATTGATCCACCCCTCGAAAGTGGAAAACATCCCAGAAAAGTAACATACAATGCAAGTCTACCTAAAAAAAAACGAGCAAACATCGTTTCGTTTTTTCGATACTTGTCGAGATTTATTACTCAATAAAACTTTATCTACTTTTACTTTTAGATTTCTCGTATCGGCTAACTCTCGAACGGTTGCTGGAAAGCACATGGGCGTCGAAATTGATTGTTTTTTGCTCCCATTGTCCCAAGTTTCAGATAACCTATACAGCATAGATACATCCGGGTTAAATGTTTATTATATGTTACGGTTCAAGTGTTTACTTGGCTAGTTTAGAGATAGTATACAAACTATCCAAATGTCTGGTTATTTTGATGGAAAATCATCTTTTTACTAAAATAGCTACGAATACTGGTTGGTTTGTATACTATCCAGCTATAGTATACAAACTATAAAAGATTTGTCGCCAAAGTACAAACCACAAGAAAATTCCACAAAAAACCGTTTTTTTTTGCTAGTTTACAAACTATCCACAGTATTTGGATAAAGCGTGAACTTAACCGTTAACTACACGCGCCCAAAAACATAAAATAATTACACGCGTGGTGCATTTTATACACCAGCTGAAAAAAGACTTCTAAGCTATTCATCTACTAGGTAGGTATAGGTACCAAAATTTACTGACAAATAATAACATTTATTATTAATAGTCCACAAAACAGAAAATAGAACTTATTCTATACAAAATATTTTCAAGTTAACGTAAAATAAACCAAACAATATATAAACTGAAGATTTTAACTAGGCATCGCTATCAGATCCGCGATCTACAATTTCGGCCTGGTTTTTACAGTCCTGACAAGTAATCTCAGCACTTGAATGTTCTTTGCATACAGATTTTTTGCATGCAGAACACGTAATTGTGGTCACTCTATTTTTATTTCTTCCACAAAAGAAACACCTTTTGCGAATTTTGGCTGGCGGTTCTTCAGTGTCTTCATCTTCTGAGGGTGGTCTGTATCTTTTCAGAAAAAGTTGTACGTCTGAGGGCACTAGATACTCTAAGGCAAGGTTGGGGCAAGAGTTTAAAACAAAATGGCAGCAGGTTTTGTTAAAACGGTGCCTTTTATAAACCGGCGCGTGTAGTTAAAGGTTAATATAATATTGCTAATGTAGTAGATAAGCAACTCGTTGGTTAGATACAATGTAAACTAAACAACTCCCTTTGGTTAATTTATTGGAAAACCGGGGTTATGTTTATGCCAAGTGTGTGTTCTTATATTGTTTACTATCGTGTCTTGTGAAATTTTTTCAATAATAAGAAACTGGTTATATATGAATCAACAGCAACAATTTGAAAACTTACTTTTAGAAGTTTTAGAGCGAAAGTCGCAAACTTCAAAATTAATGAATGACAGTGATTATAGTGAATTTTTGCAACGTATAAAGAGAATGTTCGAAACTGGACCTAACACTAGTAAAAAGGATGATTATAATGTGGTAAATACTAATGATTTACAAATAATCCACTCATCTTGTGTAATCTTACATAAAAGATCTGGAAAGATTATTTTTTTACGTTTGAGTGAATATTATGATGCCATTAAAGCTATGCCCACCAAGAAACTGGGCATAGAGGTCATCAAGCAACAACAAAGTTATTAAATGAGATGTAGGTATTACAACTTAACATAGGAAATGGTGAAATTATTCATTGAAACTTGCGAAGATTGTCAGCTCGTACTAATGAATTATTTTACTATCCTAAACTAAATGAACCAAAGGGAATTGGTTAGTTTATATACTAACCACGAATTGATTATTATGTATTACTAGCAATATAAAGTTCACACTTTATCCAACTACTATGGATTGTTTGTAAACCAGCCAAAAAACTCGGTTAATTTGTGTAATTTTCTTGTAGTTTCTGTTTTGACAAATCTTGTATAGTTTGCAAACTAGCTGGATAGTATACAAACCAACCAATATTCGTAAATATTTTAGTAAAAAAATGATTTTCCATCAAAATAACCAGACATTTGGATGTTTGTATACCATCTTACTATCTAGCTAGTCTGTAAACTAGCCAAGTAAACACTTTAACCGTAACATATAACAATATTAGGTATATTATAATATAGCATATAGTAAAATGTAGCTATCAAATCATTCTATGTAACAGCTTTTAAATTAAAACTAGAGGACTAAATTGCACCGTGTTATACTGCATTAATAAAGAAATAGTCGACAGGTCCAAGTTGACTACGCTGCGCCATGTGCTTCGAAATACAGGGTTAAAAATTCAATGTTCACCATTGGTAACTCTATTATTATTAAAGATATAAAATCATTTAAATTCAATAATAATAGGAGAATTAGGCAATTAAAAACATTGAAAACATAATAATTTAACATGTTTTCGAGACAGTAATCGCAATATTAGTGGTATGACAGGTATACCACCAAATGCCGAACTGATTAAGCCACTAACTTTTCATTTGAGCATAATTATTCCTCAATACAGCCAAAAGACATTTCAATATTATATTCCTACCCCTTCGCAAACTATACTTACATTATACCTGGAAATTTTGAGGTTAATGGAATCACCAAGAATTTTATCAATAATAGAAGTTTAGCACAACAATAATTATAAAATGACTCCACCCGTAACACAAAATTCTTGCTGGATTTTAGATTTACTTCCTCCTTCGCTACGCACTGTCTCAAATTTTAAAGGGGTAAATTCCTGACTTGACTTAATTTCGCCTGGATCTATATTTACGAAAGAATTTGTGATTTAAGGTACTGGAGCCGGCTACATGTAAGGCATTCCGGGGGCATTTTAAAACTCTAATTTAATAAGGAAATGCCGGCGACGATGCCGACGACGCTATACACGAAACATGCCTTTATTTTCGAAGGTAGAAGTAATAAAGACGTAATTGAACGGCGGAGAAATTTTTTAGGGGTTAGGGAAATTCCTCGAGCGTTCCAAGTTTTGGAACAAGAAATAAGTTTACCTGGTTGGAAAGTCGGTAACAATTCGAACTTCTTCTAAAACTCAATAATAATTTTGCTTCTAAAGTTGTTTTATCAGTTTTTTAATTAATACATTTGCACTGTTTCCTAACCTACTCAAAACTCGAATATTGAGCAGATAAACTTTACGTTTCGGTATACTACTTACAGTTTTGTAATCTTAAGACCAGTTTGGTGACATTTTCAGTCACGACTATTTGCCTGAGGAACCCATTTCTGTTATTTTTTCATTGTTTTCCTATAGAGCTTTCATAGATGATATAGATTTGCTCCAGAGTTTTACGATTTGTAAATGTATCCTTGGCCATGAATATTCTAGAATAGTCTCCATGAATATTCTAGAATAGTCTCCAAAAATTATACAATGATTATATATGATATATATATCTATATATATATAGACAATAAAACTTCCTTCTCTTACATTAAGAATATCACCATATAGCTTAATAACACCAAAAATGATCATTTTGTAAATTTAAAAAATGTTTAACTTTAAATTTTGTAGCTGCGTTCATTTTTTATGGTTACATTTAATCTATTGTAATTAATTATTCCTTTTTGAAATATTTACATACCTATATAAGATATAATTTTACTACAATTTTGCAGATGAAAATCTTCACAAGGTCGAGTCGCATAGGTATGATGTTTACAATAATTATATGATATAGCTATAAGTACTCATTCAAACAATAATTGGGCAAAAATTTAGTTTCAATCTTAAATATAAAACTGTAGATTAGATGGCTAATTATATTTTGCTCTAAATTTAATATTATTCGCATTGCTTTATTTTGCAGAATTTGTAGCTTACTGAACATACAATCATCAGCGTCATATAATAAGGTTGGATAATATAAAAAAATGCGGATGAATTATAATGTTATAAACAATTATTTTAGAATAACATGACAAATCTGAAGTGATTCGTTTAAAATATGATATTCTAATTGTAATTTTTCATGTAATTGTTTTAAAATGTAAATCAATTTTCAATTCGTCGTTCAAATATACAGGGTGTTCACTTTCAAAATGCCCACCATTGGTATTTTTGAAACGGTAAGAGCTACAAGGTTGGTTAAATTAGACAAAAGTTGCGCATTTTGATGTGTTTCAAGAATCTGTAAAGAAATTTGACATAGCTCACGTGGTTACTAAAATAACCTGAAAAAACTGAAAACTTCCACTTTTTTATTTTGTCCGTAACTTTTTTAATATCAAACGGAATTGAATGAAATTTGGTGGAATTACGTAATTAGGTACGGGCTTTCGAATGCACTATTCCATGCTGATACAATTTAGTTACTAATTTTTGCCTGCTAATTGTCTCAAAAGCGCGGCTAAGGTCAATATAATACTGAAACTACTACTTCTTCATTCTCTAAATTCCGTCTCCATTTTTCAACCACCATTTGTATCGCCACCTGTATCTTCTTTCTCAGTTGACATATATATTTTATTACAATTGTCAAACAAATATCTTCGTTTTGTTGAAGCTCGGGACATATTTTTTCATATCCACTGGGGATTTTATTTAAAATTTCAATTATAGGTACTCTGAACGTAATAATTATTCATCTTATTAGCGATCACTTTTGAATTTGTTAATTTCCCATCTTCAAAATCTATTTCCAAAATTTCATGTTTATGTATAGGATTAACCAATTCTTTCAATATTTTCCACAATCAATCAATTTTATCACTAAAGAATCTTATTTTTTCTCGCCTCACTCTATAGAAACCAAATTTCTCAGTTTTTTATATTCCTTCCAGTCTTCTTAACTCAGCGTTACTAAAAATTTCATGTACATCTTGTCTCTGTTTTTGTTTGCTTGAATAATAATTCTTCTGCCAAACCATGGGGTTGGTTTGCTATGAAGTTTTATCACTTTCTCTTCCTTAATTCTGTTGACACAACATATATTATTTTTTAACTCCTGATACATTAAATTTGTACTTTCAAAATAATAATTCCATATGCAACCAATTAATTCAGTCGATATATTTTTTTATAATTAATATAATATTAATTAATTTGATGTTCTAAATTTTATACTTAATTTATCTTCAGAATAACTGACAATTTGCTTTTTATACCTACCATTAACTTGCGCAATTTGTTTAATAGAATTTAGAACACTTGAAATTTTGTTCCACTCAAAGTTGAAATCATCAAGTATAATAAGGATCTTACCAGAATCCATAACTTCTCTACATTTTTCATCAAAGAATTTTAAAAATAGTTTTGTGGATCGATAAATCGTAGGTACCTACATATCTATATCGAAAAACATGTTTTTTTTATTTATCAATATAAATAAGAACAAATATAATTTGTGAGGGTGGTGGCTTTGATTTCCAACTCAAAATCTGTTACCAGTTCAGTGACATGAGTTTCAGTCAAACATAGGGAAAATGCGGGCTTCTCATTTACCAAAAAATTTGAATTTCATGTTTTTTCTTCAAAAATCTATGTTGATATGAACAATTATATTCTTCCTTGATTGATAAATCCTTGGATTGTAGTTGCTACTCCCCATAATTTAGTTTCTTCTTTTCTGATTCAATATTTTTCTTTAGCAGTTCACAATTTTGATCATAAGCCGAGTGATTTATTCCCAAATGCAATATAAATTTTTCATTAGCCTCACAACAGTTTCAACAAATAATGTATATTCTGCCAGTATCACAGCTTTCAGCTTGATGATTTGAGGAACCACATTTCATACATACTGACTTTTTTGTTCAATTTTTACCAGTGTGGTTATAACCAGAACAATTAAAGCACCTTAAGATGCCGACATGTTCGATAACAACTGTACAAACGAAAAGGTTTGTCATTATCGATCCATGCTCCATTATTTTCTTAAAATGTACCCCATCATATTCTACAATTGCCATATAGTTCACAACTACATCAATTTTGGCATTTTCATCTATAAAATAATTTTCTTTCACCTCACTCTTTAATTCTTCGTCAGCTAAATTTAAACAGTTAAGGGGGTGAGCAATCTTTAAATAATACCCCTGTTCAACCTCAAGCGGACTAAAGTTCGTTCGTTGAAGCTTGACAGAAGTTGGGAAGGACCATACACTATCGCAACAAAGATTACTGATGTTTATCGGATTTAGTGAAGCCCAACCGTAAAGATGAAGATAATAAACATCCTCAGGTTGTCTCCCTACCCTGAGAAGATAGACGATGGGCATATAACTTCCAAAAGAGGAAGGAGATAACAGTTAAACAGGTATCGATTGAAATAAGAACAACATGTAGGAAAATTATATAAGCCTTATAACATAGAAAAGATGCTGAGAAAGTTCCGCCTTATTTCGGAAAAAATTCCAAGTTGCCGGGGACTCATCAGACCCAGGTAAATGTTGATGAGTAAAGTAACCCAAATATGCAAAAATATGGCCCATAAATATGCAAATAATTTAGTCAAAATATGCAGGAAAATTTTGAAAATATGCAAATTAAGAAATACTTTAAAAATATAAATTTAATGTTTCATTTACAAATAAACATAATATATAATGTACATACAAATTTCTAAATGCATTTATACCTAGTAAAAGTAACAATATTTTATTTTAAATTTTCTACATACAGGGCGATTGAACTAAATCTAAATATGCATTTATTATAAATTATAAAAATCAGGTTGAAATTTAGTTGTAAAAACAATAAACCACTAAATGTTGCTCAAAATTCCCAATTAAAAAATTTTGTCTTCTATCAGAATATAAAAATTTATGAATGGAGAAACTCCTTTCCACATCAACCGATGTAAGAGGTACGCTTTTAAAATTGCTCACTATCACAGGATCCAAATCGATGGATTCGGTAAAATCTCCCTTTAAAATATTTGCTACTTGGCTAAGAAACTGAAACCCACTATTTTTTTCCATTACATTTCTAAATTTTTGAAATATTTTGTCTCCAATTTTACCTGTGACATTTTGAAAAGCAACCTCAGATTGTTTTACCATTTCGGGTTAATGGCAAATTAGATTCCTCCATTTGTGTTATTGTTTTAGAAAGAAAGCTATAATTTGCTTTTAGAAACGAAAGTTGTTTCTTTATTTCCTTGTTTTCGCACAGTTGTTTAAGATCTGTAAGGGACTGGGAAGATTCGTTCGAAAATTCTGAAATTAGATCTTTCAGTTGGCAAAAATTCTCGCAATAAGAAAATGCAGCTTCCAACCAAGTGCCCCATCTTGTAATAACAGGTTGAGGTGGAAGAGGAGTGTTTGGTAGTTTTTCTTTGTAAAACTGAACCCTTATAGGCGCTTTAAGGAAGACTTTTTTCATGTTGGAAATTAAACTATTTACAAGCGGAAAATATTTCCAATTTCCTCAGCAACCCTATTTAAAGCATGGCATGTTGGAAATTAAACTATTTACAAGCGGAAAATGTTTCCAATTTCCTCAGCAACCCTATTTAAAGCATGAACAAGGCATGTTACATGTATCAACTTCGGATAAAAGATTTTCAAATTTTGCCCTGTCCTTTTCAATAATTGTACATTATTAAATAGGTATAAATACCTACTTTATTCGTTTTCAGATCACCAGGATTAGTGCCCATAAAATTATAATTTACCTATATTATTTTGGCAAAACCAGGTACCTTACTAGACACCGACCCCTGTTCCCAAAAATGAATGAAACGCCTGCCAAAGATTTAAATTATCCTAAATTCTTTCAATTATGCACAATATGACATATTTTTAAGGATATATGCAAATATTTAAAAAAATGCATATAATATGCTAAATATGCAAAATATGCGTGTTGCATATTTGGGTTACTCTACTGATGAGGATGATGAATATCGAATCGCTATATGTCGAATATTGTGGGTGGAAGAACAAATAGGAAGTTTACATAACCAACAATAATGAATGGTTTCCCTACACCCTCTAACCCCTTCTAATAGCTGTAGAAGACGCCGAAGTCTTCTACATCTCACCGCTACTAACTATATATCAATTGGAATAAATAACACCTAGCCGATGGAACCCATATCTCCGGTAGCTTAGTTGGTTAAAGTGCCTACGGCCACAGTAGGAGTCCCGGGTTCAAGTCCCGGCTGGAGTGCATTTTTTTCAATTGATATCCTTACCTGATATGCCACTAAACATCATTTATTATTTATGATGAATATCCTTCATTCATCTATTATAATAAGTTGGACATGGACATGGCTTCATGTCGTAAATGGGCGTTTTGCCCTAAAGTACAGTTTTTGATGATCTATCGTTGAAAAAAACTCGATCAAGATCGGATAATAAATACAAATTTTATGGGGTGTTCAGATTGGAAGTGGCTCACACTATATACTACCTAAATAAAATAAAAGCACATGGAACCTCAAACCTCATTGTTCAAATCTAAACTTGGTACACTTTTGTGGAGGTGTTAAATAAGGTAAAAATTTAGAGTATGCATGTCATCTTCATTGAAAAAATTACTGTAAAATGGCAGAATGGTTTTAAACATCCTGTAGGGGAAAATAATATATTTGTTTCTACACCTTGGTCTATAAAATTTGTGAACTAAGCAGTAGAAATGAGATCTATAAAAACATCCGCTGAGCGCTATGCAACTAAATAGCTTCTTATTTGTTTCTTTTGTTGTGAATGAATGCGAGTTATCCGGATTCGGATCCTTTAAAATACTTAATAGATAATAAAATGTTGAAATAGGTACGGTATGGAAGTGCCATAATTTTCTGTTGTCTTAGGTTCTAGCGCCATACCAATAACTTTTTAATTTTACGACAGTCATTTCGGAAAAACAAACATGAAGCACAAACGCATATTTACAACCGAATATCGACGTTTATGAGTGACCATTACGAGAGGATTACTTACCTACGGCACATCAGAAGATTGTGAAAAAGATTGGTCAGTGCCGGCGGAATTGATATTTTTTATAATTTGAAGTTTTAGTAGTTAACATTCTACCTTAGACTAGTACCAAGATCCTCCATACTATAATTGCCTACAAATCATTTTATAGCATATATATTTTTTGGCGTCTTGCGTGAACCATAATATCTTTCCATTAATCCAATAGTCCTTGCTAGAAAATCAATTCTCCGAGAGTTGCTATTGGGTCGAGCCGACAAGCCAGTGCCAACTCTGACACTAGCCAGTGACGCGCGTATCATGGATAAAATTTATTTGCTAAAAATAACATATTGCATGTTTTGGCATCGTCAAACACTTTAAAATTATATGTAAAAAAAAAAACAAAATTACGTTATACCTATCATTGTGTCATTGGTTTGAGGAAAAGAAGAAAAAGTCATTCTTACCCACCGAACTATATTCACACTGGAAAATCAGTGCCACAACGAGAAGCATCCCAAATTACGACCTCTCGCGCATCAGTTGTCCGCGCATGCATATTTGTACATCAGCTTTTCCATTTGAGAGAGGACGCACAGATCCGGACTTACCGATTTTTACGTGTCCACATTTTTAAACTATACTTATACGAATAGTAATTTGTGTCTTAGGCAAATAAGCAAATAAAACAATAAATAAATATACTGATAACAATAAACTTATATTTATCAGCCGCAGGTTAAAAACAAGCACAACGCAACGTATCTACAAGTACACCCGCACAACGTAAACAACAAATTTGGCCGGTATACGGACCTGGCAGATGGTGATCCCGCAGTGCGCATGCCCATAACACTAACTAATAGAACCAATCAGATGATACCGCTGTTGTCCGTAAGTCAGTTGAATTTCCAAAATGGGTTTTTTGTTACATTTTTGTCAATTTTTAGAGATATCGAGTTGAGATTTGGTAAAATTCATTTATGTCCAATTCGACTATTTGCTTCTCATTGACTCATTAACTCAAACTAATAAAAATTGCGGGGAGACATCAACTTTTATCCAGGTAGTCTATTAATACTTTTGTGGTGAAAATTTCCTTGATTTTTTGGAGCTTGTAATTTTGTCTTATAAACCAAAACACCAAAACTCCCACATATCAAATTTGAACAAAAAATATACAGGGAGTTCCGTTTTGCAAGGTATCAAAGTTGAGCAAAATAGGAACTTTAAAGACATCTGGAGAATGGAATTTCTTCGAAACAGTTGAATGATGAAGAGAACCATTCCTAGTGTTGACGCGCAAAGATCCGATAAAAAATATACAAGATGTTCCTCTCTGTGCCAACTCAAAATGCTGAATTGTTGAAAATTTATGTTTGTGAAAAATGGAGTACCTATATCAAAACCACCCCAGACAATATAAATATACGAACGAAGTCAAAAAAATCTAGAAGCCTGCCAGTCAGTAACTCCATATGAGTTAAGGTGCCTTGTGTGCAAAATAGGAAACGCGCAGAAAATGTATCGCCTTAGACAGTGACTTTGTTAAGAAAGGTCCAATAATTTAAATTGTTTTATATCTTTTGTTGGTTGTCATTTTGTAAAAAATCAATTACTTTTGTGTTTTTAATATATTTTCGATAATTCCAGAGCATTTTTCACGCGCGTATAGTTTCATAAAAATTCAGCATTTTGAGATGGTCCAGAGAAAAATAGCCCGTATATTTTTGTATTGAATCTTTGCACATCAACACTTTTAGTGGTCCTGTTGACAAGCCAACTGTTTTGAAGTAATTCCATGGCATATTTGACGCGTCAGATGCCTTTAAAATTCATATTTTGCTCTACTTTGGCACCCTGTAGAATGGAATTCCCTATATATTTTTTGTTCGAATTTTTTATGTGGATGATTTTAAATAAAAAATGCCTAATAAGGTTTTTTCAAAAACGCACCCCTTTAAAAAATCGCAGTAGGCCAGGATTTCGCGGCAAGGTCAAACCAATACTTCGCAAATGATGACCTTTCAAGGACACTGTATGGGGGTTTGCGGTGTCCTGATTAACGCTGTGGTGTCAGATTTTAAAGAATAAACACGCTGAATAGTTAAGGAATAACGTTAATAGAAGTATTTTTTGAAAGCCTTTCGAACAAAAAAGGTTTTTGAAAGTATCTCACAAAATAATTTTTTATCGATTTTTAAAGAAACATTGTATATGTATGTATGTACAGGGTGGCCCAACTGTTTGCGGAAAAACTTCAGAAATCCATAGAAAACTTCAAAACAAGTAGATTTTTTCATATAAACTTGTATCGAAATCCTACAACTGTTTTCGTTATTTTTCTTATATTTTTTTCCTAAAGAAAGACCGTTAAGGCAAACATATTTGATACAGTTTAGATACACATTAAATACTATAAATTAAAAATAATTCGGCCTGTCTACTTCCACCAGTGCCAGAGAGGGGGTCAGCTATCATATTTTTAATAAAAAAGTTGTATGCCACGACTGGAAAAGTGATAATATTTGCCTTCGCTAAATTTCCCAATTAATTCTAAGACAAAACCATTCTTCCTTTTTTTCTACAAATGTACCGTTTATGAAAAATAAATTTTCTTGCTTTTTAAATTTTGTAGCAGAAGAAAATAAAAGTAGGTCCCTATATGCTTTTGAAATTTTGCACAGCCATACTTATATGAAAAAATCTACTAAAATTTTGCTCCTAAAATTTAGACCACCCTGTATAATTTTTGCATCATTCATTCATTGATAGCGTTGATCAAACTTTATTTATTGAATAGCCAAAGCCAAGGAGTTCGTCAAATTTTGCAATGCAGTCTACAGGCCTAACTATAGGCACCTTCTAAATATTATCTATTGCCTACTATTACTTGATCATATTATACCACAACTATACGATCTACGCCACTGGGACTGTTCAAAGATATGCATATTCATAAGCCAGTGTTGCCAGTACACAAGAATTATACACAAAGAAAATTATATAAACTTTATGTGTCATGGACCGCCCGGCGTTAAAATTCTACGTTCTTCGGGTTAATTTGCTATAAAACGTAAAAACACAACCAACAGCCGACCGAAGCACTTGTTTGACAAACGGTCTTGTATCGCCGTAAAAAAGAGCCCAAATCGAAAGACCGTTGTTTTACGAGATTTTGTGTTCTAAAATTTGCCATAAAACAGGATACCAACTGTGTGCTTCACAGTTTTATAGATTCTCCGTTTCATCAGAGTAAACAAGGCAGGTGGTAACTGGCGGGTACTATTTCTGTTATACAAAAACTCACATTTCGCAAACTTTATAAAATTCTGAAACAACTATATGGGCTTCAGGATACTTGTGCCTTTGAGGTTGAAAAGAAAAACGACGCGTTTATTATTTTTTGTTTTATTTATTAAAACTCCCCACCAAGTATTACAAAATGCGTCCAACCCACCGACCTCAATTACTGGATAATTAATACATTGTTGCCAAGCGGGTTTGCGCATGCAGTGAATGCAGTTATTAGGCATGCGCAGTTTGTCGCAACAAACGTCAGGTCAGGACTAAAAATTTTATGTAGGTACGGTACATTGAATTATGCATATAAGTGGGTAGGTATCTAATGATATATTGTTTTTCAACATTTGGATGGGTATTTTAATTTTAGGTAGGTGATGCCACACAATAAAATAGGCTGTGTACTTTTATGGAAGTTTTTAATTTAGATAATATTTACAATAGGTACAACAGAAAAGGGTAGAGTCTACAGATTTTTATCTAATATACATTATGTATATTTGAAATAACAGATCAAAGTTTTTGTTTACTGATTATGAAATAAAATTAATTTAGAAAATTTTTTTCTAATCAAATCACCTGTTATTACTTCTGTTTGTTTTTTTGCTATAGAATATAATCGAATTTTAGTGTATGTTTTAACAGTTTCTCTAATTACAACCATTTTTGGGTGAACTTCTAAAAACCCGTGATCCTGAACGTGATCATTTAAATTTTTAAAAACTCTATTAATGTCAAACAGGTCTAATGAAATTTTCTATTATTTGTTTTATTTAACATATAACGTAATCGTCTTTCAATGTCATCGCAAATCGTTATGATGTCTTCTGACGGCTTCGTTAACCCTCCTCGGATTTTTCTATTTAAAAGAGTAAAATTGGTGTCATCTGATGTACTATATTCACTTTCACAAACTGCAAGACATTGATGACATTTTAAAACAGTTTTTAGTTTTTTAACAACAAAGCCAGATATATACACAACAACATTTTTTGATAAGGGTGTTAACTTGGGCATAAACTGAACTTCGACGTCATTTAATTCTATTTCTGTGGGCAAATCAAGATCGTATTTTCTAATTACATTGAGATCTGTTAATGATGGCATATGTGTGATTTTTTTGGAACTCGTAGGTAATATTCAAAATAAAAGTGTCATCTCTAAATGAACAATTGCCGAAAATTCCCTTTACATCCAGGTTTAAGGCCAATCTTCTGTACGAGCACATAAATTGGTGACATGTTGGATTGTTATTCCAACCGTTTCTTGACCTGAAATAACAGAAAATAAATATACGGAACTAATTTAAGGTATGAATAACGATTTATTGACAAATATAGTAATACAGGGTGTTTCTGTAGGCGTCGCTCGTACCGGCGCTGACTTTTTAGACTGCCCGGTATTGCTCCTAAATAGCTTTATCTGTGTGATTTACTAATTGTCCTACACTCTCTACTGTGGTTTTCTAGGGTTTTCCGTAGTACTTGAGCTAATGCTATCCTAGTTATATCGGGAAAATGTCGGCCCTAGCCGCAAATGGCAACGAAGACAAAAATAATAGTAATTGCCTCCCTCCCCCGCACAAGCATATATGTGGTTGCTTCTGGGGTATTCCTAGTTTGGACTATTGTGAGGGTGAGAATTATTATTATTATTATTATTAGGTATGGTGCCAACGTGTAATATGACAGAATCTAGCATTTATCTTGCCAGATGCATATACTTTGCTAGTACCTATATTTTTAAATGAAAATGGAAAACGTATATGGTAAAATATTATGATATATTATGGCTTACCCTGTAAATCACACTTACCGGATACACAAAAAGAATAATTCAATGTGGTCCTGACTTAACTTATATGGCAATAGATATTTAAGTGGAGCATTATCGTGAGATATATAATCATGAAAAATTCCAACAACTGATTTCATATCGATAATTAATCCTTTTATTGGTGTTTTGTTCTTGGTTTTGTGTATGAATTCTCCATTGACATTTCTTAAATTAATTAAATATGCAACTACCTCGTCAAACAATTCTTTCCACCCACTCATATTATTTTTTTTAATTGGTGCTTTTGAGCCCACACCATAAGAATTTCTACTGTTCAGGGCATCGAAAACTCTATCAAAGAGTCTAATAAACAAGGTGGTTGCTTCGGAGTTGGCAAATTCAGGCAACTGAAAATCATCTCGTAACATGTCGATTGCATCAGCAACACTGGCACTAATCGTTTGAGCAGCTAAATTAACCTACGAAAACACGGGCTTTAGTCAAGATCCATAAAGTAAGAAGGTTGCATCTTGCTGAGAGAGAGCATTCTGGATGATGTCATGGAAATGCTGACAACAATAATTGTCGCTACACGTCTGCATTCTCTACATTGGAAGGTAACCTTTTTACTTTACTGGTCTTAGGCTTTAGTAACCGATATAAATTTCAACAATTCAAGCCTCATAAGATTCGTAGGTATGTGCTTTCTTGAGTTTTGTTCCAAATCTTAACATTTCTTGTTCCTGTAGGTTGTGTAGTTTTGTTATAAATGAAAAATCCACTTTTCTGCCATATGGGTCTATAAAAATGTGTAACGATGCCCAATTATTTCGCAAAAGTTTTAACATGTGACAGGGGTCAAAGAATATATATATTTTATATGATCCTATTGGATGTTCGAACCATGGAATAATAGTGTTGATGTCCGATAGTTGTGCTCCTAATTGGGTCGCCATAGTAAAATTGGCATTTTGTCCATCGCAAGTTACAGACGTGATGGTCACACCAACATCATACAACTTTATTAATGCCTGATTGACTATATTGGCCTTTTCAGCACCAGTAAGAGACTTTATAAAATAATATGCAATTGGCAATTTCCAATTTGAGTTCACTACTACTACCATTAAAACTAAAGCTTCGGTAGCATACTCCAAACTGTCATCATCTAAGCCAGTACCAAAGTCGATATAACCCCATGTTTTGTTCCCAATATATTCTACTTGTTTTCTAATAGAAATCTCATCTAATATTAGTGAGCATATTGTCGTTACATTTTGAGTATTATTTTTGGCTACTAGTGCTTTGAGAGTTTCAAAAGAATTTTCAGTAAAGCCTGGCTCACACTTAATGTTGCCTAGCCACAATCGAATTGTAGAAGGACTTGGTAGAGCTAAACTGAAAGTTTCTCGTACATAATCATATGCCTTACTTGAGTAAAATTGTAATGTCATTGCAAAAGTTCTCAGTTCTTCAGGAAACTTGCTTCTTCTTTGTTGCTTTCCTTTGCTAATATTCTTCTGGTTTTTGTACAACTCGTTTTAACAGAGAGAGTGGAACACCCGATGATAACGACTTATGGAGATTTAAAGATGCTTCTTCCGATACGATGTCATGTTTTCTAAGATCTCCTATATCTCTCAAATTGTCAACTTTTTTAGAAAGTCGCTGAATTTTTCTATTTGCATTTTTTAAATCTTGTTTTAAGGACTTATTCAAATTTTGCTGGTTTGTTAAATCACTGGCAAGTTGCTGAGGTGATTTCCTAAAAGAGAAAAAATGCAAAAGACAATGACAAAGTTTAGTAAGGAGTAAATCAGTTCTATCTCCTAAACCAAAGTCTCTAATTTTCAAAAAATAGTAATTAACAAAACTATTGCTTAAATTGCTTATAGTAACAGTTTTTTCTTCGAAAGGAGGAAAAAACTGCACCTCTTTATTTGCTGATCAAACTGTATCGGAAAACCGAGTAAAAAACGTATAGGATAAATACATGAGACAGGCAAGAATGAACTGATTCCTTTAGGTATATTTTCTCTTTACGCGTATCGATGTACTAACTTCAAATCTTTTTTGACCCTTTTCGCTCCACCATGAACGCCTGTACTATCAGTGGAAGATGAGAGGTCCCTTTTTGAAGACTCGGAACTATATGACATTGTCCTCGGGGCACGCCAAAGTAAAATGCACCAGACGAACAGCAGCAAGTTCCACAGGAAAAAATACATCGTATTATGATCGGAATCGTCACATGTCACAGTATCACATGCCACTGTGGTTGAAGGATTGCTACAAATTAAATAAATCACAATTCTATGATCAACATCTATTACTACTTCTAAAAGCAAAGATGAACAGGGACATAACTACAGGAGGTTGTAGTTAGTTTTATTTTATTAAATGCGATTTAGGAATTTCGAAAACTGTTCATTTCAGCAACATTTGGCAAGTAGGTATCCCTTTTTCATTATTTAGAAATGATTGTGGTTCATTAACATCTAACTGTATTAATCTGTATAAAGACGAAAAAGTTTAGGCTATTTTAAATCCACAGGTAAAAGGTGTAGCAGACACATTGTAATGTAAAATAGGTATGAAATTCTTAATTCTCGTATCAAAAACCATAACTGTACAAATTTTTAGCAAAATTAAACAATCGGTTTTTAAAATATGGTTAAAAATTCAAAATAATTATTCAGCTTTAACGCCCTGTAGGTTGGAAAGTAATAACTTTCGTATAAATCAAGCTCGAAATCAAGTTTGGTTCAATGGCTCTATTTTGACCCCAACTATACGTCATTATAATATGGCCCGTTATTAATGACTCACCCTGTATAATAAATAACAATACTGCATATTATGTGAATTTACATAAGCCAAAAATGATGTCAAAAACATATATGTATATATCTGACGTAAAATCAGTGTACTTAACAAATTTAATTTATGTACAGTACCTAAGTAACAATTCCCACAAAGATAGCTAAAAGAGTATCTTTTATAAGTGTTTGCTTTTTTGTAGATATGCAGATTTACAGTTTCACCAGACATATTCTTAACTAAGCCCTTATTAATAGTGGAGCGAAATCGGGCTTAAAAGTGCTCGGTTCTCGAAAAAAAATTTTGAGGGTAGAACTAGATCAGACCCCATAGGTGTCGTTTAGTACGTTACTCTGCATACGAAATGACTATTTACGGCATTTTTTGTGGTCGAGACCTTTTTTATTTCGAAAAAATTGTCGAAATTGGCAATTTACGGAAATTGTGTTTTTTTACGTTTCCATCGTCATATCTTTAAGAGAAGTGGATCTATCGATTTGTTTTTTTTTTAAATTGATGCAAACATATGAGCGCTTACAACGAATGCCATCGTTGTTGTTCAATATTGTTTATAAACCACTTTAAATAGCAACAAAATTGCAAGGTTATAAAAAGTGTAATGAAATTTTCACGAGAAACTTTTTTATTTGTGGAAATTTTTATATACATGCTGCGAGGGAAATGTGCCCAAAACATGAAGTTTTTGGTAAAAAAAATTTACCTATACCTAGCGCCTATAGTTTTTGAACTGTGAATTGTTTTGTGGCGCGCGCTACTCACGTGGAACGCAAAATTAATCCCTTGCGTGAGAATATCCACGCGTGGCAGGCATGTCTGAACAACTAATAACTAATGCGTAGTTTACATGCGCAAGTGAAACTATCACAAGTATAAATATCTTAGAGTACTTCCTAATAGTTTGCCAATGTAAACAGGGAGAACTCTCTGTCATTGTAAACAGTAAACGATCTCTAAAAGAGTAGGTATTTCTCTGGCAGCGTTTACATAAACTATTTTCAAGTACTCTCAGATATACGACTTGTGATAGTTTTACCTCTCCGTATAGACTATTCTATAACAAATCGCTGGAAAAATAAATTAATAATTTTAGACCAAATAATGTGGATTCAAGCAGACCAATAAAATAAAATAAGAAATAAAATAACCAAATGGTTGATTTTTGACAATTTTTTAGCAGTAATTACAGTTTACAGACGAATAAACAACCACCTGCTTATTTTATTTATCTGTTTAAAGTCACCATTTATTTAATGAACTGCAAAATAAACATTTTTTATATTAATCTTTTATAATAATTAAATCTTTGTGCATGCTGCACCTATAATATATATCATAGCACCTAAATATAGGTATAAAATAAATATTAAAAAATCTCTTTCACGTTATCAACAGACTCATCTTTGGTATTTTCTAGATTAATATCACTATTTTTAAGCTTTGGCGTACAATGTTTCGTATGGATTCTTGAGATGAACATATGCGAATCCAATTGTCGTTTAGTGAAGTCTATATCCATAAGATCCAGGATCCTCAAGTTGCAACTTCGCAACGTTACTTGAATACCATATTTTTAACTGCTACGGGCACCTGCAACTGATAATAATTAAACAATCAAATACATAATTTCAAACCTGTATTACCTCAAATCAATTTGACAAAAAGCTATCAGTAGGGAGAAGATCGGAAGAAAGTTTATTAGATTTGGTGGCCATTGCGTTTAGTGACTATATATGGCCACATTTTTATGTTTGCATGCAGGTCTTTGTTTTCGCATGATTTTAAAAAGTCACGAAACTTATGCACCTTTCTCTTACCATGCACGTTAAAATCTATAAAATAAATAAACGATTCATTTCCATAAACAAAATTGTACAAAAATTAGGGCAGAGTTTTTCGTCGATGCATCGTTTGACGGGATGCAATACTACAAGCTCATTTTAGAAAATTGGAAAAAAACCGCTTTTCAAGTTCTACAGAAGAATATACCTAAATGTGCTTGAAAAATTGTCACAGTTGGAAGGTACAAAATATATTCTCCTATTATATAAATACAAAAATGTAGCCAAGTCACTAAACGATTTACGCCTAACAATGGCCACCAAATCTAATAAACCTTCTTCGGATCTTCCCCCTACTGATAGCTTTTTGTCAAATTGATTTGAGGTAATACAGGTTTGAAATTATGTATTTGATTGTTTAATCATTGGCAGTTGCAGGTGCCCGTAGCAGTTAAAAATATGGTATTCAAGTAATGTTGCGAAGTCACAACTTGAAGATCCTGGATCTTATGGATGGACTTCAGTAAACGACAACTGGCTTCCATATATTTTCATCTCAAGAATCCATACCACACATTGTACGCCAAAGTTTAGGCGTTTTTGTTTCGACAAAAACTGTAAGTAATACGAAAAATTGCAACTGTATCTGTATGATAAATAAAATAAGCAGGTGGTTGTTTGTTCATCTGGCAATTGTTATTACTGCTCAAAAATTGCCAAAAATCAACCATTTGGTTATTTTATTTCTTATTTTATTTTATTGGTCTGCTTGAGTGCTTGAACCCACATTATTTGGTCTAAAATAGTCTACACGGAGAGGTAAAACTATCACAAGTCGCATATCTGGGAGTACTGCCAAATAGTTTATGTAAACGCTCCCAGAGACATACCTACCTACTCTTTAAGAGAACGTTTACAATGGCAGAGAGTTCTCCCTGAGAGGGTTTACATTGGCAAACTATTAGGAAGTAGAGGGTGTCCCATTTTGGATGTTTTTGGGTGTTTTTCTGAAAAATCTCGGTTATTATTAAAGCTAGAGGGTTGCGGTTTTCACGTCACTATACTACTTTTTTGAGACGACTTTGGAGGACCAATCAGATTTTAGATAAGTTTTATAGTTTCCGCGCATTGGCGCAGGACTGGAAATTTTCGATTTTTTGGAAACCTCTCTCCTGGCTACAACTTATATATATCGACAAATTTAATCAACTATTTTTATAGATTTTTTGGCGTAGAATCGAATGGAATAATTAGTTTTTTCGTAGCGTTAATAATTTTTGAGATATGAACTATGGTTTCCATTTAAAAAATATATAACTTCGGTTCATATCTCAAAAACTATTAACGCTACCAAAAAACTAATTATTCCATTCGATTCTACGCCAAAAAAATCTATAAAATTGGTTGATTAAATTTGTCGATATATATATAAGTTGTAGCCAGGAGAGAGGTTTCCAAAAATCTAAAATTTCCAGTCCTGCGCCAATGCGCGGAAACTATAAAACTTATCTAAAATCTGATTGGTCCACCAAATTCCTCTCAAAAAAGTAGTACAGTGACGTGAAAACCGCAATCCTCTAGCTTTAATAATAACCGAAATTTTTGAGAAAATAACACCCAAAATGGGACACCCTGTACTGTATTTATACTTGTGATAGTTTCACTTGCGCATGTAAACTACGCATTAGTTGTTGAGACATGCCTGCTACCAAAGAAAATAGTACTACGCGTAGTACTATATTTTCTTTGCTGCCACGCGTGGATATTCTCACGCAAGGGATTAATTTTGCGTTCCACGTGAGTAGCGCGCGCCACAAAAAAAGTCACAGTTCAAAATCTATAGGCGCTATAGGTAATTTTTTTTACCAAAAACTTCTTTTATGTTTTGGGCACATTTCCCTCGCAGCATGTATATAAAAATTTCCACAAAAAAAAGTTTCTAGCTTATTCAAAATTTCATTACACTTTTTATAACCTTGCAATTTTGTTGCTATTTAAAGTGGTTAATAACCAATATTGGACACCAAGGACGGCATTAGTTGTAAGCGCTCATATGTTAGCTTCAATTAAAAAAAATGAGTCGATAGCTCCACTACTCTCAAAGATATGACGATGGAGACGTAAAAAAACACAATTTCCGTAAATTGCCAATTTCGTATGCACAGTGACGTATTTAACAAAACCTATGGGGTCCGATTTAGTTCTACCTTGAAAAAAAATGTTTGACGACTTTTTAGCCCGATTTCGCTCCACTATAAACAAAAATATCAAAGCACATACCCTGTTCTTGACTCGAGTCTTGACTTTATGTTTTTCAACGGGACAGGGCCAAGTCTTAATGTTGGAATCGCACCTGGTTTGAGCTTAACTAGTTCTCCACTGATAATTTTATCTTCATCTAAAAAATGATCGCTACACACAGCATTTCCGCGGGACAAATCCTCTGAGAGATCCCTCTTTAATGCTGCCATCCATGTGGCACGTCGCGTTTTATTTAACCTTCCAAGAAAATTAATCTAATTTTATTTTACATAATACGCAATTAAAGGCCTGGTTTATGCAGCTACTGTTTCATTTTATCGAAATACTAAAATGCTATTGGTGTATTTAAAACACGGAACTGTTTTGTTTATTTTTCTAAATTAAGTAGGTAAAAGAACCAGGCCTCTTTATGGACAAAAGCTCACCAAAAATATGATACAGTCGGCATACTGCCCTTGTTTTGCAGGAAAACACCATGCAGCGAGTGTTGTAGTTTTTCTTGGTACTGCTTTGTTTGGAAGAAAGTTCTGGCTTTCCCATTTTCACTAAAAAACGCAATAGTTTTGTTAATATTAATAACACCCAAGGGTACCAGGAGGTAACTGATAAACACTTACCACTCGCCACTATATAATAGGGATGAGCACAAGGAAAATCTATAAAAAGCACGAAAAACACTGAACACTGAACTTACACCACCGTGAAGTCGGTGACATTCATGTGACATAAACTGCCAAAGCCGATTCTGTGCACATTTTTTAAAACGTCTGGCTTCAGAACACTGTTTCCAGATTTCCTTGCTTAAAAATCGTGTAAGTACCCGAGTAAGTAACCGAGCTAGTATGTCGTACGTTATTTATCTAACAATATAAAATGTAAATGAATGCGTTTATAATTATTTAACTTTATATTATCCTACATGGAGAAATATCTTTTCTTGAACCCACTATAGATGAAATGGCCGATGTACGATTCGTATTATGTTATCCCCAGAAATCTATGATTTGGCAAAGTCGCTCGGGGGGCTCACGAATGAAGTATCCCAAACCGCATGCGCGATAACTGCACTATTTTGCACGGTGGGACGTTTCGTTTTCGCGCAGATGCCTTTATTGAGGATCCAGTAATTGAGGTCGGTGGTCCAACCTCAATTTTCCTATCATACCGAGGACTCTTGCCATAAAACCTATAGGTATATGATTTTATAGGTTTGATTAGGTTATATTACTGGCCATACATTTTTTTGTAGATGTGTCCAAAGGACCACGTAGAATAGGTAGGTACACCCAGTGGCGTAACTACGGAAGAGTAGGCCCGTGTTCAAAATTTCAAGTGGGCCCCTGTGATTTTTATGTCTGAAAGTGCTGTAAATAAATAAATAAATAATAAATACCCTCTTTATTTTCCAAAAAAACGAACACACAAAGGTATTATGGAAAACGTCATATTATTATTATACACATTAAAAAATATACATTAAAAATATACATAGGTATACAAACATACACCAAGTGTAACATATTAAAAATACGAATAAAAAAAGAAGAAACCTATCAAAATACATCCTTTATTTTAAGAAATTCACTTAGGCTATACACACTGTGTCTCAACAAATAGGATCTTAAGCGTCGTCGAAAAATATTTATGTCAGGTGAGCCTACAATCTCCAAATTCAATCTGTTGAAAAGTTTAGTACCTAGAAAGATTGGAGATTGACGCCCTATTCGGTAGCGGAAGAAAGGAGTTCGGAGCAAACCCTGGGTTCTCGTATTAAAACTGTGCACGTCAGAATTAGCCAGAAAATTATCTCTATTTTCAAATATGTAAGAACAAAGTTCAATAATCAGAAGTGAGGGGAGCCTCTGGATGTCAAGCTTCTTGAAAATATCTCTACAGGATTTTCTTGGAGAAGCACCCACAATACATCTTAATATTCTTTTTTGACATATGAAAACATCTTCAGCAAAAGAGGAAGATCCCCAAAAACATACGCCATATCTTAACCGTGATTCTATATGGGCATAGTAAACTGACACCAATTGACTAACTGTTAAAACTTCTCTTAGGTTTCTAATTAGACAGAACATGGAATTAAGCTTTGTGACCAAATATTCACAGTGCAGCTTCCAGTTTAGGTTTTCATCTATAATAACACCAAGAAATTTAGTGGATCTAATTCTATCAATGTTAGTACCATTTATACTTAGTTTATAATCTAAATTTGATTTATTATTATAATTGTGAAACGAAATATAATTTGTTTTTGAGCTGTTAATATATAGGGAGTTCAAACTGAACCATCTATACAACGAATCCAAATTAGTGTTTCCTCTAAATTCAAGTTCATTTTTATTTTTTGCCGAAACAACTATGGAAGAATCATCCGCATATAATGAAAAACTGCAGTCAAGCTGTAATCCAACGTCATTTATGTACAAGATAAACAGTACAGGGCCCAAAATGGATCCTTGGGGCACTCCAACTGTCGTTGCCAGGGGCTCGGAAACCGAAGTACGCGTTACACCATCACTTGAAATGTCAATTGAGACATACTGAGTTCTGTCAAGCAAGTAGCTTCGCAGCCAATTCAAGGCCCCTCCTCTAACTCCATATGTCTCAGCCTTAAACAAAAGCCGCCCGTGATCCACACAGTCAAATGCCTTGCTGAGGCCGCAGAAGACCCCAGCAGGGCATTCACCCTCCTCCACATGTTGCACCACCTTTTCCAAGAAACAGTGAATTGCATCACTTGTAGAACACTTTGAGCGAAAACCGAATTGGTTTTTAATGAAGATATTGTTCCTATTTAGAAATGATTCGAGTCGGCTGAGGTAACAATATTCAAAGATTTTCGAAAAAATTGGAGACAGTGCTATTGGGCGATAGTTTTCAAGAGCATTCTGGTCACCTTTTTTATGTAAAGGTATGATCTTACTCATCTTTAGCCGATTAGGAAACACCCCATCCACAAATGACCTATTAACAAGGTAGACTAGAGGCTTGGTTAAAATGGTTACACACTTCTTTACGAGAAACGCCGACACCTCGTCAAATCCCGACGAATGTTTGGATTTTAGTTTTCCACTTATCAACGAAACAAATTCCTCCTCCACGAAAGGAAACAAAAATATACTACTATCATTGGGAGAAACGTTGTTGCTGATACAATTAATTTTAGGAATTTTGTCGATGATATTCTTTACAGAGTCCCTAAAGAACTCATTGAAACTACTTGCAATTTTTACTGGATCTTCAATGGAACGACCCTCAACATTAATACTAATGTTGTTATTAACTGATTTATACTTATTATTCATTACGTTAACAGTGTTCCACATACACTTAATTGAATCCTCTGTAGAGGAGATGCTACGCTGATAGTAGGATCTTTTTTTATTCTTCACAAGGAGAGAGTGTTCCCGTTTACGTTCTAGGTAAAGGGGTTTCAACTCCGGAAACTGTTTGCTAAGATTAAAAAGGCTCTTTAAATCGTCACTAGATAATTTAACATCCTGATATCTACCCAAAGTTTGCCCTGTCTTTTGTAAAACTTTTTGTAGGGAAAGTTCTCATTAAAATGAAACATAAAGACACTGTAAAAAACATTGAATGAATCGTTCAAGGTATCTTGAGAGTACACAGTGGCCCAGCTCTCAGACATCAGGGCAGCCTTAAAACGTTCTAGATTATTTCTACTAAAGTCTCGTTTATAGTGGGCAAAACCTTTGCACACCTTTTTACACTTAACTGTTAGTAAAACAGCACTATGGTCCGAGAAATGAACATCTATGACACTACTTAGCAAGTTTTCAGTGTTTGAAAACACATAGTCTAAAATATAACCCCGGCGTGTCCCTTCACCAAGAATCGTTTCCATATTAAAACCAGATAAAACACCCGCCAACAAGTTGTAATTCAATCTATCCCTTACGGGGTCAACGTTAAAATCACCGCACAAATATATATCTACATTAGGTTTATATAACAGTTCTAAAACTTCGGTTAGTTTATCACAGAATAACTTAAAACTAGTATCAATTGGTGATCTATAACACGCCAAAATAATTATTTCTTTTCTATCTTTTTTGCATGCAATGCCACAGATCTCGAATTCTTTTTCTAAACAGAATTGATCTAACGGAATTGGTCTCGCGCTAATCTCAGTGCTACACCATATTCCAACCCCTCCATGTTTAAAGCTGTTTCTGCAAAAAGCTGAAACTTTGTAAAAATTTGGAAAATAAAAAGTGTCAACACTCGAGCTCGAGCACCAAGTTTCCGTCAGACAGATAAATTGTATATTACTAGAACTAATAAAATCACTGGTAATAAAATCCACTTTTCTGTTTGTTAGGCCTTGACAATTTAACAGAAGGAGATCATAAGTTTTATTTCTACCTATTAAGTTGCTTGTGACGGCAGCACCCTCCTCTGAAAAAACGTTGAGACGTAAGCACCAGTGGGCCACTTATTAGGATCCATAGCAGTTTCGTAATTGCTTTGATTGATAATAATCTTGAAAGATGCATACGAGTCCGGGTGCCTCGAATTTAACTTTTCACACTTTACCTCGGGAAAATGTACTTTAAGAATAGTCACTAAATCTTCACATTTAGTTACGGGTTCCAGTCTTGACACAAATATGTAAGCCTTTTTGGGATTAGCCTTAACAGTAAGAAGGTCAAGTGCTTGTCCTACAAAACCAGCTGTTTGCTTCTTTGTAACAATGACAAACATTGTACAGGATGTCCCAGGTTATATTTATATTTTGAAATTCTTACCTCCTAGAAGAAAACTGTGTACGCCACTGAATTCTACGTGAAAAAATCTACAAGGGTCGATTTTTTACCATTTCAACAAGTTAGCCTATAACGGATATAGGGAGGGTGCCTCAAAATGGCAAATTTTAAAAACCACATTGTATTTAAAAAACTAAGGAGGCCGGCTGAAAATTCTGCGCCTTTCTTTTTATGAAAATGTAGGTCAGTGTCCCGAAAACCGCAACTTCCTATTTCTAAAAATAACCGAGATAGCTCGCAAAAGTATCGGTTTTTAAATGGGACATACCAAGGTCCAATTATTATGACCGAAAATTTGCTTTTTTGATGTTTGGAAACAAGTGATAGTCAGAAATTATTTTAGGGTATGTTAGGTCTTGTGCACCCTTAAACTTAATAATAATAATTCTCACCCTCGCAATACTCGAAACAAGGAGTACCCCAGAAGCAAATGAATGCTTGTGCGGGGGAGGGGGGCAATTACTATTATTTTGTCTTCGTTGTCATTTGCGCAGTAGGCCTGGGCCTGGGGCGTCGTGTAACCGATTAGAGATTCTGAGTCGTCCTGCATCAATCTTGGTGGCAGTGGGCCCCTAGCAGCTCTGGGCCCGTGTTCACCGAACACTCTGAACACCCCGTAGTTACGCCACTGGGTACACCTATATCTAAAAAATTAACATGTTTCCAATACATGCTAATTGAGATATAGCCATCACGTCGTCGCGACTGGTATAACTACTCATTACTGAGCGATATCCATTACCGATGGAAAAACCTAATGCCGTACGCAGGGCCTACTGTATCATTACGGCCCCTTTATGGCTTGTTATTCCACGTATTTGAGGTCCTGGAGACTTTCCATGGAAAGCCCTAATTCGACGCAAATGATATGGCTGCGGAAAACGCCCGATCCGCACGCCATACGCTCCGCCTAATCTAGATCTGATCAATTCTTTTATTATTTCGGACGGAAATCAAACAGAACACGCGATGACTTTGATAACCAGTTTGGCTCCTGGGTTGGGTTAGTCGATAGACTTGCTTAGGATATGTATGTATGTATAAGGGAGATATGTAGTCAATTTTAGAGTCCGAGAAAATTCTATTTCCACCTCGTATTTTCGAGTTACACATTTTATTTACATGAGGTGTTTGTCTGCCTTTTATGACCATACATCGCCCGCGTTGTTCCGTCGTCATACTTTAGGCGTGGTTACACCGGGAACAAATAGCCGCTATAGTTACCTAATAACACAATAAAACATTCGTAGAAAATAAGTATGTTTTTAGGAAGATGTATTATGCAATTACGCACTCATGGAATTACACACTCGCTACTACGCGGTTCCGTGCGTACCTAACTTTTCCTTTCGTGCGTAATATGCAATTTCCAACTCGCTTTACGTAATATACTATTACTAGGCGAGTACACAGATAAATACAATTAATTCTTCATAGAAAGGTACTTGTTGTTTTATCACGAATTATTTGCCAAAAATAATATTTATTTCCTTAAAAACTCTGTTATTTAAATGAAGAAAAAAATCCCTATGAACAATGCACCAAAAATTATTCCTTTCAAAATGGAAAGGATTGAATTTGACAAAATTTGAACACCCTATTTCAAGAAAACCAATGGTGTTTTGACCAATATCCATTTAGCATTTTTTTCTTCATTTTGAATGTAAAGTTGATATGTAGCATTTGAAAGCGGTCGTTGAAAATTTTATGTTTCGAATATTGGAGTCAACAGGTGTTTTGGGGCACATTTTGCCAATTTAAACGTAAACGGTTGATTTAATCGTTATGAAACAAGAGTACCTTTTTCTTGCAGAATGAAAATATGCACTAAAATGATGGACCTGCAGGACCAAAAAGATAATCTCAAAAAAGTTACGCGTAAAAGCGTGATCAAAAAACAGCACAAGTGGCGCCCTCTGTGAGATACGGTGAAATTGACATTTTCAGCTTATTATCCATCCCCAAAAACATAGCAGTGCCAAATTTCAGTTCAGCAGCTTCATTATTTCGGGAGATGTAGCCAAAATTCAATTTAAAAAAAATGAACTACAACGCCCTGTATCTCAAAAGTTAGGACGTTTACGACATACGTTCATATGAAGTTTTTTTCTTAAAATGGGCCAAAGAATTACCCCCTTCTGTATGTGCACGTAATTTCCGGACACCCTGTATAGGTATACTCTTACCAAGGTTATTTTTTCGTCTTTCCGGCATTTTTGTTAGTTTCTGGTGGGTAGGTAAAATCTATCTAACATTTAAAAATAACATTTGCGGGTCCATAAAGTCTATTCAAAAATACATGTCGAATCCCTAACTAGGTACCTCTACTTCTCTATGTTTACACACAAACACAAACAACAACCGAATCATCCGGAACACTCGTGCAAAAATCCCAATAATCCCCGCAATATGCACGAAATCCCATCCCGTATACTTTTGTTTCGCACCGGGGACGAACTGCGAACAGATCGCATAAGTCCCCCCCCATTATTTCGCCGCACTCCGGCATGTAAACGCCTAGGCGGAATTCGCTGGAAATTGAAAATTTCGCGCCATAACAGCAGCTGCACAACAATATTTGCGGAGGCTTATGTCCGGGAAACGGGAGGAAGGGAAATTGCTTTTGATTTCCACGTCTGGTAAATAATGGATACGCGCACACGTCTTGCCTCCTTTTATTTACGCCGATCTGTGTTGTTTATAGAACGGGATAGAATGGGAAAACAGAGATAAAATCGGGAATTGCATGCGATAAAATCGCGGTGAGTGTTTTCTATATAGGTAGTTTTTGTGACAAAGTTTCAAAAGCTTTGCTGGCAAAAGGACAAATTAATACCAAATCTATTTTTGAGTTTAGTTGTTTTAAACAAACGTTCTTATAATTCTAATAATGACCTTATGTTCACAGGCACTCTGTATAATATCTATTAAAATCTTTAACTCCTCAGTAATATCCAAGTTATATATTGGGAAGTTTTTCTTACATTTATATTTAAAAATGTTATAAGTACAGCCCACTTCTCTGCATTTCTCTAGAGTTTAGACTTTCAAAATAGAATTTATCGAGGATAAAAAAGTGCCGGAAGTGTTATAAGTAAATTTTTCTGCCTATTCTGCCTAGAAAGATCACGAGAATAAATTGGTTTCTGATAATTATCTGAAAGTAAAAGGCCAATTTATACGACTTATCTTGCTTAACGGTAAAATAGCGATTATAAGAATAAATTTATCAAGAAAAAATTGCAGTGGTTTTCATATTTCACGAATACGATTCCTTTATTTATTAATTGTATATCTACATTACTTCAATCTAAGTTTGTATGATTGGCTATTTGGGGTTTCTTCGTTATTCCATAGTAATATAATATTTTAAAGAAAATGCGTCTTGTTTAATACTTTAAAAGTTACTAAAAAGAAACTAAATACCTTACTTCAAATTCCCCTTCCAGGTCGGTTATCCTCATGCCGTACATAGACGTGAAGTTATTTTCTTATTGGAACCCAGAGGCTTAGATCTTTGTAAAGGTCATTTCCTCGGCAGTTTCAGCTGTTTTTTGGTCCTACCCAGCAAAAATAAAGCTCTTCACGATCTATTATGTCGTGTGTACAATGCTCAAGTGCTCTCTTCCCAGAACTCCTTTGTTTTTCCGGAGGTTGTTTGCACGCAGAACTTCCAACTTCTTCTCCAGGAGCTGCCGATAGAGACCTGCGATTATTGAAAGGAACACATATAGATCAAGACATACATTTAGTTTACCTACGAAGTGTACAATTTTCCGGAGGCATGCTCTTTTAACACAATTCCAGCAGCAATATTCTTCTGTTCCTTTTCAGGGCCCTCGTGGGGTATACCTACTTATGGCAAAGATATATACAACCTATATCTTTGCTTATGGGTAAGTTGGTATAGTCCTCCTTACGGCAGAATGCGTGCGACGTAAGGGGGAAGAACTCGCAGATATTATAGAATTAGTCACAGTTCAGAGGCGTAGCTCAATTTTGTGTAACTCACTGACTTAATTTTCAATAATTGTTATTTAATTTATTGTTAATATTATTCTTAACGGTGATGCCTTAGACTATGGAGGAAGGCAAACCCTTATAACATTGGCAATTATTTCTCGTGCTTGAGAATGCAACGTTCTTCCCTGTTTACTCATTTTGCACACGTTAACTCCCGAACATACGAAACGCCACTGAGCTCTCTGAGCCGGCGGAAAAAACTTGCCAGCGCCCTAAAAAATGAGGTCTGTGTGGTAGCCCAATACGCAGATAACTTTAAGTACTATAGAAACAGGCACAAAACGCATTGGCTAACTGATTTTGTCAGCCGAGTCCTTGGCAGAAATGCTGTGTTGCCGTATTTCAAAGGCGATGGTAGACGCGACGATGTTGAAAAAAATATAATAGATGTTTTATCACACCGCGTTAAAAATAAATGATAAACAAAAATGGGTAAGTGGTCCCGTGATGCGAGCTTTATTTTTTTCGGTATAACAGAGTTCAGAAATTCGGCTTCAACAATATGATAAATTTGTATTCCCAAAAAATAACGACCACTCGTATAGGAAATCTCGCAACGCTGCCCGCATTCTTTAGAAACGTTTTCTTTCGTGCTTTGGACTAAATCCGCAAAGGGTATAAAATTATATGAAGCCAGCAATTTGGACTGGTCTAAGAACAGTTAAAATAAGATTGTTATAGCAAGCCTGATTATTGGCGGAGAAATTCGCCAGAGGTTACATTCTTTCACTCATTCTCGAAGATATCATTTATCTATATACAGTGTGTTTCACTTCAAGTCGAGACAATTAATTATTTTTTTACGGGTTAACCGATTTTCAAAAACTTTTTTTTAATATAGTGCTTCGAAAGATCTACATTTTGACAATAATTTTTTCCGATTCGTCTTTTCTGCAAAAGTACATTAGGCATTAGGCATTACAAACACTGAGAGATATTTTAAAATTATTTCTTTGCAGTTTGATTAGGGCTCACATAAGCCATCAATTCCCACGATTTCATGGCCCTGCCTTCGACAGGGCGTTCGCATTAAAAATACAAAAAATCGAAAAAAAAGATTTTTCTCTTAGTGTTTTTTTTTTACATTTTTTCTACATTTTTAACTTATGCCTATTAAAAAACATAAACAATAATAAATTTTAGAAAGTATTTTCAATAAAAAGCACCCCTTTTTATTTTTACGTGTACAGGGTGCTCTTTCATGAAAATACTTTCTAAAATTTAATATTGTTTATGTTTTTTACTAGGCATAAGTTAAATTGACAAAAAAATTTAAAAAACACCAAGAGAAAAATCGTTTGGCCTTGAAATCGTAGGAGTTGATGGCTTACGTGAGCCGTAATCAAACTGCAAAGAAATAATTTTAAAATATCTCTCGGTGTTTGTACAGAGTACTCCGAAAAACCGTATTTTTGCTATGTTTGAATCTATTTTGTGAACGCCCTGTATAAGCCATGAAACTTGGTTTGTGGGGTTTTCGGGTATGGCCAATGCGACTCTGCTATTCTTTTTTTTTTCTAAAAAAATGCCTAATGTTCTTTTGCAGTTTTTGGGGGTATAATTTTGATCGTAGTAGGTCATAGATAAGATGAATCTGAAATAAATTAGTGTCAAAATGTAGATCTTTCGGAGCATAATATTTAAAAAAAAGTTTTTGAAAATCGGTCAACCCGTAAAAAAATAATGAATTGTCTCGACTTGAAGTGAAACACACTGTAGGTATGTATTTATAATAGATACGTTAGTCTTGCTATGATACTACTTCAGTGGTATCTCGCGCTTTCTTATCTGTGCTTGAATACTTAATAATGAGGTATTATTTGTGTCATAATAAAATGGATTGTCGATGTTATGCCATAGTTCTGGAGTGTTCTTTTTTCGTCGAGAGCATCGTCTTTCCGAGGTTATAATTTAAAGATAAATAGTCCAGGACATTTTTACTTGATGATATTTTATATCATGGTTAAGTAAGGAAACAGATTTAACGTTAAATGAGGAAACATATGTAATGTTAAATGAAGTTTCTTTGATTTTCAATCTTCTTAAAGCAGTAAATTTTTTATCACATAAAAGCCACCTCCCTGCTTCGACAAACTGCCAGAATTCAGGAAATCCCACCTCGCGACCGAGAGCAGACAAACGAGGGCGCCGCGCCCGGTTGACTTTTTTCCACTCTCTAGACACGCCAGGGCCGTTAGCAACCCTTCTGTTTGCCTTCCATAACAAGCTTTGGCTCGGATAATTGGTATGCACCCCGCGGCTGAACCCCTACAATCCCCGGTAACGGTGACAGTCGGAAACCAGATTAAATATTGACTCGTTTGCGCCGACCCGGTCCTGCTTTCGCACACGGGTTGTTTGACCAGCGGACGGCGGCCGCCAGCGCCATCTGACCTTTCGGGTATAGGCACCTACAACGCTAGTCTGAAATAAATATTTCAGCAGTATAGGATCACCGAGTGAAGCCGCAATAGTGATGTATATATTGTTATACGGTTTTTCTTTAAATTATTAGTGGTCTTACTGTAGTTTATTAATGTGCTCAGTGCGAATGATACCGAATATGAATATAACTTTAACTTTAAATGTTTTTAGATGTTCCATGGTCGATGAGAAAGAGAAGGCATACAGGTGAAATAATCCCAGCAAAAAATAATATACAAAATTTTCAGTAAAATTTTAGGTAGACAACGAAAAGTAAGTCTATTTAAGTACTGATTAATAATGACACAGTCCCTTACAGTGAAACCCCGGTATACACAGTAAAAAAAATCGGTGTAAATCCTCTTCGTGTAAGTGGTGAAAGAAATTTGGTGAAAAGTTGACACGAAAATTGGTGGATTCCAAATATCTTAACCAAACCTCATTTGGTGAAATTCACACTACAACAAATTCGTTAATTTTAACACTTAGAGGTGTAATTTTTTTATATTTTTAACCCGGATTCGTGTTTGTTCACACCACGCGGTATTCTTTAACACAATTCGGTGTTCCTTAACACTAACCGGTGTTAAATTGAACGTATTAACACAAGTTCGTGTTAAATAGAGGAGAGGGGAAAGTTGTTTCACCAGTTATGGGTGTAAAATCTTAGGCAATCGAAGCCATCGCATCAGTTGTTTGTCGAACGTGTTGCGGGACGGAGCTGATCAGTTTGTGTGACGTGTGACCCGACCGCGTGGCTCGTATAATAGGTATAAAAGTGATTTCTACAGGCCGATAGTGCAAAAATGGTGTTGTTATGTGAAGTAAAATTTCAAAGTGAAGTCAGATTGATTAAAACGACAGGCGCATATGCAGATGCGACGACGAAAGGTACTGTATGATAGACGAGGTGATAGCCCCTATAACCTGTACTCATCGACTGTGTTAATATGAGTTTGTTCTCACCGGAATAAGGAACCAGTCGTGAATACAATTGAAGGATTTTAAGTTATCTGACTGTTCTGATTGTTTTGATGGTTTTGATGCCTGCTGAGTGGCTCCGACTTAGTTGGGACCTGCTTGTGCTTGTGAGAACAGGCCTATCTAACTAAATCGCTGTCTCGCAACGTTTGAAGTTTCTTTTTGTCTCACACAGACAATTCTGTAAGATTACTTAAGTTCATTATGTATGAGAATTTGTAGGAAATATAGTTTGGTCACATCCTATAACATAAAGCATTTCTTGTGTTTGTGGTTAGCTATACACTTTTCTTACGAATATTATAATATATATAACTTTTTTATATTGACCAAATATTTTTGGCTGTGAGAATGAATATCTATTTAAAGCTTTAAGAAAGAAAATGTTGATATTTTTATATACATATTTGTAAGGCATCGTTCATATATTTTGGAACTGAAATAAAGTCTTTCCTTTACTTATTGCTGTTTATTATTTCCTACAAATATAATTTAAATTGAAGAGTATATCCCTGGTTCATATACAGCTTCTTTATCTTTTAGATTTATTTTATTTGTACAAATAACACATTTCCTTAATTTGAACTTATCAATGACATTTGAAATTTCTTTAAAATAAAGTATATGTAAAATTATAAGAGAGAAAGAAGAAGAAAATGGGAATACCAAATAAATTAAATTACACCATTTTGACCAAATTGCGTGTTAAAGTTACACAACACGGTGTTAATCTTAAATACCAAATAAATTAAATTACACCATTTTGACCAAATTGCGTGTTAAAGTTACACAACACGGTGTTAATCTTACACAACGCCGTGTTAAATATTCACACCAGCATAGTTCTTATTTTTACCAGAACATTTGGTGAAATTTACCAAAAAAGAAGGTGTAAAATAAACCAGATATGATGTGGACTTATATAGACCACTTTTCGTGCCAAACTTAACACCGGATTTTTTACTGTGTAACAATCAGTAGCCAGAGTCCTTTGTTCTCGCAAAATATCTATTGCCCGTTGCGGAAGTTACTCGAGGCCATCAGGAGCGGAGAACCGTATTAAACAAATCCATATTATATGGAAAAACGTGCTCTATATAACGTGGTCTATACATATAAGTCCACACTATATCTGGTAAATTTTACGCCTTCTTTTTTGGTAAATTTCACCAAATATGTTCTGGTGTTGTATAAGATTAACACCATGTTGTGTAACTTTTACAGGCAATTTGGTCAAAATGGTGTAGGTAACTTAATTTATTTGGTATTTAAGATTAACACAGTGTTGTGTAACTTTTACCCGCAATTTGGTCAAAACGGTGTAATTTAATCTATTTGGTATTCCCATTTTCACCGCACGTGGTGTTAGACAAAAAATATACAGTGTGCTAAAAATTACGTACAGGGTTTCCGACTTTAAAATGGTACAACGCTTTAAAATTTTTATTTGTTTACTGAATTTGAAAAACTTTTTTTGGCTGAATAGGTCTTCCGAAAAGTACCCAGAACCATTTAAGATTTTTGTTAAATGCACATGTATGGAAGTCATGGTTTGCTAGGCTTCAGTTTTAGCATTGATTAAGGAGAAATAATATTTTGCGATTATTTTTATGGAAAACTTGTCCTTTTATAACGGAGAATTTGTGAAAAATTTTCGCACCATACACTGATATAAAAGTAAAACAGAATATTTTTGAGGCGAACCTAAGTTCGCCTCAAAAATTATTAGCACTAATGCTAATAATTATCTACCTACATGTGATAATGTGTTTTCCCCTAAAAAATCGCTAATTTATCGTATTTTCATACCTATATAAAACTGAAGCCGTGACTTTTATTTAAGAAGAAATTGAAGTGGGCCTTAGATAGGCACCTTTTTGGAGGACCTATTCAACAAAAAAAATTTTTTTAAATCGGTTCACAAATGAAAATTTTACAGGAGTGTACCACTTTATAGTGGGACACCCTGTACATAATTTTGAAAACACTAGGTATATTTTTGGCGGGTGCCAAAGTGGGGCACCCTTCCTTTCCAAGCTGATAACAGTCAAATTTAAAAAATACTTACCACAAAGTAGGAAAGCTACTAGATAAGGTAAGTGGAGTAACGTAAGGTAAGTAGGTAAGGTAAGATAAGTATGGGGATGTAAGTAAGTATAGTAAGTAAATTGTTAGATAAACGTTCAAATATTGAGATTTAATTAAGTAGCATAAGAGGACCTCGTAAAATTTTTGACTTTCTTGATTTCTTCAAATATTTCGCAAAATAATAATTTAATCAGTCAGGCAAAATTTAAACTACAGATCTTTTATCACACGTCACACAGAAAATACGAATTAATGCCTGGTTCATACAGCTTCTTTATCTCTTAGTTTTACACACATTATTTTAAAGAAATTTCAATTGTCATTGATCAAATTGAGGAATTTTTTTATTTGTAAAAATTAAGTAAAATTAAAAGATAAAGAAGCTGTAGGAAACCAGGCATAATATGTGATTGGTCTTCAATTTAAATTATTTGTAGGAAATAATATACAGTTATAAGTTAAGAAAATACTTTATTTCAGTTCCAAAATATTTGAACGATTCCTTACAAATAGGTATAAAAATATCAACATTTTCTTTCTAAAAGCTATAAATAAATATTTATTCTCACAGCCAAAAATATTTGCTTATAACAAAGTTTTCGTACAAATGCGTACCATATTTTAATGCGATCAAACTATTTCGTACGAATTATCATACATTATCATACAATGTACTTAAGAAAAGTGGATAGGTATCTGATTCCCAAAAGGCAAAAACCTTTCTGAACAATATATGACTCCAAAAGTGATATCTGCGCGATAAATCACACCCAGACAGCAATAGTTTGCTTGAAGAATATTATGAAACTAAAGAGAAACTGTTATAAACACAACAAAAATAGAAGCTGAAGAGGGACGCTATTGCTTGCCTTAATCTGATATTTATTACATTTTCAAAGTATGGTTATAGCTATATATAGATATAGGTTCGCAGCAGCAAGGCTATCGTAAAGATAATTAATACCTTCTAGCAGGTGATCAACTGATGCAATGTGCGCTTTGTTTAAAATAAACCATACTATTTACTTATTTTTTATTACTACAAAAGATGGTTGGTTGAGAGGGGTGTAAGGCGGTGAATTTTAAAATAATGGGTGATGTATTGAATCTGAGTTTCTTCCGGATGGATCCTGCCTCAGCGAATCTTCTCGTTCCAAGTTTTCGTCATCGATTGCACGGGACATCCTCACACTGAGACTGATTGTTCTATTACCTGTGATGGTATTTATAGGAACATGGTATAATGGAGGGAAAAGGCAAAAAACGCGGGAAAATTAAAGATATGATTTGGGGCGATTGGTTTTACCGCGTATTTGAGAAAAAACGCCCACCAACGACTATGTAAAAATAAACCCTGGGTGTTTAAGGATATCAATGGATTCAAGGATTTTTTTCTTTGGATGGGAAGGGCCGATTTTGGATCTTAGTATCGCTAATCAATACTTTGTGCCCCGTGTCCAGATAATGTTCGGCAAGTACATAATGGCCCGGTTGACGCAACCGTATACAATGTTCATGTTCTTCAACACGCGTTGATACAGTACGCAGTACTTCCCGTTTCTCCAATATACACTTGCCCACACGAGCATGGCGCACGATACACACCACTCGTACTCAATGGTAGATATAATATCCTTAATCGGTCTGTAATATTGGAATAATTTAGGGAGCGTGGAAAATCTTGTTAGTATTCATGTCGGTGTTGGTGTATTGTTTTCTTTGCTTTTAAAGTCAAGGAATTCAATTTTGGCATTACTAAAGGGGGATTAAAGTACAGTTTGATTTTGATAATGGATTTTAAAAAAGTTTTGTGCAAGTGGTGAATCCATGGGTAGTGGCTTTTGTCAATATTTAACCACAATAAACAGCTCATACATAATTACCTTGCACAATGTTTAAGTGGGAACAAATATGTACCTAAAAGTCAATTCCCAAATCTTCTGAAACACATTCTAAAATTGCTGCGTCTACTCAAAAGTAAAAAGAAATGTGTAGGTTAATATTTTTTAATTTTTTTATATTTTTTTTGGAAATCGTCTTTTTCCATTTTTTTTTCAATTGAATTTAATTTTTTTGGAAAAAAGTATTTTTGAAATTGGGTTTATCTCGTTAACTGGGGCAAGTTGTTTGTTCTAGACATTTCACCTGTCATTTGAGATTTTTAAAAGCAGCCTTAAAGTTATGTTAGAAACATTTGTGTTTTTATAGTAATATAATATAATAATGTAATATAATATAAATAGTACAGACAATTATAAAAATTATACTCGATTTGTGAAATTGTCGGCTTTTTGTAGGACTAACCAGCTAACTCATAAACAGCTAATAGCTTGAGGCTAAATTTGGTTTGAATAGATAGCAAGCAATGCTGCTCAATGGAGAATACAGGGAACATTTATTTCCCCGGTGTCGACATAGAGGTTCCTCAGGGTTCCATGCTGAGTCCCTTGCTTTTTTGTTATTTGTGAACGAAATGACGGACTACCTATGTAAATGTGGAATTATTGGTTATGTTTGCAGATGATATCTCAATTAGGTATGGCTCGAATGCCTGAGAAACTTGAGTTACTGACGACACAATTGCTAATAGGGAAGTTGAATGACTGATGTGCTAGAAACAACTTAATTTTAAATAGAAGAAAGAGTTCATTACTTACAACAGTGGAGAATAAAAATTTATAGACAGACGTACAAGCTAATTTTAAAATTTGTGAAGTGTGTTTGTGTTTTTCCTACTCAAAGATCCACCGTTGAAATGGATATCATCAATAACACAAAGCTCGAAAAAAAGTAGATACAACATTATTGGTCCCTCATTTATTAGATCAACATCTAATTTGATAAATCGTATTAGCTATATAATACCTACTGTTTTTTTTGCAATGCCCAAATTTGTTTCGAGCGTCTAATATCGATAAACCATAGTTAAGTCTCATCACACATCACGCCATGGGATTATTTGCTTGTATATGTATTTGTTAATTTGAGGTTTTCAGAACTGAACCATAAAACTTACCTAGATTTTAAAGCAGCACCATATTAGTATCACGTATATCACACGTATTTTCGTTGTTGTCTGTGCGCAAAAACCAAACTTTTAAATCCATATTTATATGAAAAAGTACCGTAACATATCGCTCAAATCACCCATCTTTTTTTCAATTCCATTTACATCCTGAGAAAATGGCAATATATTTTCCCGTGACAAAATAAATAATAATTTTATAGACAGGGCTTCTCGACAAATTACAAGAACTCATCCTTGTAGCTCTATAAAAGTGTCACGGTGATAGATTAATCACTGGGCCCATACGCGTTCCGTTAAATGAAGAATACCGGCGAGTTTGAAGGCCAGTAAAAATGTACATCATGAGCATTAAAAATAGCGTGTAGCTGTTCAGTTTGAAAAATGTTTTCGATTATGGTAGTTATGTACAAAGTAATGTAAATAGTTTTGACCACATTGTTGAAAGTATGAGGCAATCGAAATGGTCATTTTTCCATAAGGGCAAAGGTATATATAGCGTGTCCAGCGATTGAGGTGAGCAAGAAGTTTAAATGAAAAAAATTTGTGGTAAAAGTTGATATTTTGGGGATGGCTCCTGCTTGTTCTCAAACTAAATACTGTGAACACTAGTTAAATCAATTAATATACAGGGTGTATTTGTGGCGAAAAACGATAAAAACTGTCAGGAGTAAACTACCTAGGTACCATTAATTTTGAAAATACTGGAAAAAGTTACTAAGAAAAGCTTTCATAAACGAAAATAATGGGTATCAAAATCTGTTTAGATTGTCAAGCTATCAGATTATCAAGCCGATGGCACCCATATGCTCTGGTAGCTTAGTTGGCTAAGTGCCTCTTTCGGCGCCAGTAAGAGTCCCGGGTTCGAATCCCGATACAGTGAATTTTTCTTCCAACTGATTATTCTTTACCTGATATGCCGCAAAAAAAATCTCTCTTTATCTATAATAATTACAGGTACAAAAATCCATCCTTGTTCATTAATAATAATGAAGTAAACTCTATATCGTTGGTCAAAAATTTACCGATATAATTTCTATGCATCATAAATAATGATGTGTCCACTCTACTGATATGCACTTGTCCAATACCAATAACTCATTTTAATTACTAGATATTTGACAAGAAGCCAACTAATTATCAAATGTTAGATGCTAACTAGATGTACTGTCTCTCCTTGTGTGAATTTAATTTAACACTTTCTCGATAACGCTTTGAGTAAAGGTTATCGAACCTAATTTGTTTAAATAATTAGAACGAATGTACACAATTGAGGAATGATAATAATGTTTTCAACGAGATTATTGAACTATTTGTTCGGTGTCGGTCATAGTGCTATTTACATTTTTAATGAGTATGGAAACTTCATAATAGTGATGACAGGCCCCACCGACAAAGATAAATAATTCCATTATTTTTTACAAACACCAATGATGAACCAGTGGTGAACCGATGATCGATATGTCGATACACCCTATATCGATATATAGGGTGCTTTGTTGTTAAATATGAGAAATCACTATTGTAAAAATAGCATTTAGCAAGATAAAAAATATTAGCTTCAAAATTATTTTTCTCTATCGGTGACCGTTCCATGATAAATATTTTTATGGTTAATAATAATTATTTATGCGAAATAATTGTTAAGAAGAGAACAAGATGTGTTCCAAATGTATTAGTGTATTACATTTGGCAAATAATTGAGTCACTTTGTCTTTGTCATGCAAGCAACGACACTTGCAGTTTTTTTTATCAGCATAGAATTCTATATACACCGAAAGTAGTTATCAAAAATTATTTAAACAGTGTAAGGAGTTAAGCATTATATCATACTGGTTAGCCGTAAATCTGTAATTTTGCCAAAGTGTAGCTCTAAAATACATATATACTAAAATATAAGAGACACACCTATACCTAAATAGTTTTCCTGAATTGATGGCTGATTGATTACGTAGACCGACTGCCTAATTTGCCAAATTTTATTTCAAATTATTTACTTGTTAAATGGTTATTTTATCTATTGCCGCTAAAATCCCCTCAATTATATTATACAAGGATTACATTATAGCTACATTTTGTTTACCTGCACATATTCAATATTACATGCCAATTTCGCAGTTTGGGATCCTATTGACAGCCAAAATGCATTATGGAGTTCACTAACAGGGATCCCATTAATATCCAAACAAAAGAACCTGGACAATTGCCGAAAGTGCTATTTATAACTATGCATACACCGGAACTCTGAGTACAGACAAATACAGAAGAAATGTTCCCAGATAATAACAACTTAAAAAAAAATCCTGCGAACGGTTTACTAAAACCGCGTTGGTAACAAATATCCGCACTTTACACCAAAATTAATGTCAAATTTAACATCTAAAGTTTTACTATTAATTTTGAATAAATGTGATTTATGCAATTTGTTATCAAAATCATGATTGCGCTAAAGCTACAGCACGAATTGCAACAATTTCTAACCTTTCCGTGATAGAATAAGACATTTCAAAAACACGTTTACACTTTCAATAGCAGGCTGAAACTAACGATTTCGTAGTTAAAAGCTAAAAAACGGGGACCTTTTTGTGACAGCGACTTTTTGTTACATATTTTAAAAATATATAAGGTTTGAATTCGTATGAACTTTTTTTGTTTTGCTTCAGCTTTTTCATTTGTGACTTTTTTGTAAACTGATCGACACGTCAATAAAAACTAGGTATTTTGGTCGTGTGTGGTAGATAAAAAAACTTATTAGTGGCGAGCATTTGTGTAAGAAATTACTACGCGTACTGTAGATTGTCAACTTTCCGATTTTAGCCAATAATTCTGTAAAATCTCAACAGATTTATAAAAACGACGTATCATTGTATTCGCAATTAGAAGAGCTTTAAAATGATGCACCACAAGGGGGGCAATTCCATTTGAAATTTTAAAGTTGGGGTCCCTATAGGGATTAGGGGGATGAACTTGACTGCTCCCCGCAAAAACAAAAATCGACGGGTCTCGGCGAATTTCCAAATATTTTTCGGTTTTCTAATTTTGGGGGGGGGTCAAGTTTTCGTTATATAGTGGTTCGTGAGCAACATGCTTTTACGATTAAATGTAAAAAAAAAACGATAAATATCTGTATGATTTTTGCTTGCTACCCAGCGGTACTCCAGACGGTATATCGGATTAATTTCGTTTCAAATTTGTCGTCACAGGACAGTGGGTAGTGGGTAGTCTGTTCTGCTCAGACCAAGAAACATAGGTTTAAGATTCAGGCATAGAATTCAAAGATAGATACAATAGGTAGACTTTGTTTTATTGTTTGTAATTAAAAAATATAAAATTGTGCCTTTTTGTGACCACCTACCTATAAGTAACTATGTATTTAAATTCGTGATATTTTTAAGAGCAAAATACCTTTCCAAAACAAATCTATAATTTCAAAACACAGTTTATTTACAACATATTATTATAAGTAATAATTCTACAGGATATTTTGCCCTTCTTCATCATAGAAGAATGCGTTCCCATTTCCTTTTACCATTCTATAAAGTGTACGGCCATACAGTTCAACACACGAGAGAAGTCTGTCGAAAAACTCAGTCTAATCGCCCAAGTCCATTTTGCTAACATACGGCTGGAGCTTAGACTGAGTTTTTCATTGGACTTTTCTCGTTTGTTGGACTTTAGCTAGACTTTGTCGATGGAAGGGGGCTGGGTTCACAAACTTATAAAACAGTAGAAATTTAGTCTTGAAAATAAAATTGCGCCGCAAGCGAAAAGTTTTAAAAAAATTTAAAAGCTGAGTTATTTTAAAATGTAGATATGTTCGTTCACTAATATGTGCCGCAGGCGAAATTTTTTAGGAATTTTAAGGACAAATAGTTAAAATGAGGCATAGAGGATTACAAAACTACAACATAATAAGTTTTTTTTTCTTTTTTCTTATTAACCCCTAAATCTCCCACTTATCTACGCCCCTACGCGTATGCACTTATCAGAGTATACCTTTAAAAAGTGTAGGTACTCACTTATTATGTATAAGTACCTTTGTTTAAAAGTCTCATTGTTTCAGTCAGTCTGGATGGCTTAGCAATTTCATAACGCCAATAGGGAATATAATTGGAGTTCAGAACGCAATTACTTAGAACGTACACGTTACTTTGGCGTATGAAATCCCCAATTTGCGACCGAAATACCTCGGTAGCGTGGCCGAGTTCCCATGTAGCTTGCCCTTTCGGACCGCGGGCATTCAAATTCGGGTCCAAACAAACAGCGGGGAACCTGTGTGCATAAATACGGCGTTATTGCCAAACTTCGGCTACAATTCTCGTGGTAGCCAACCGCCTGCTGCTAGTTATAGTCCGCAGGATTATGGGCTTAAAGAAAACGCCTCAGCCGCAGATGTTATTACAGTAAATTTGCGTTTTAATGGGTATTTCGAAAGCCATCCATTGAGGAATATTAAAAAACTGATTTATTGTAAGATTGTTGAAAAGTTTGAAAGCGAGAGCTTGTACTAATATTTTACATTTCCTACGCAAATTATGAGTCAATGCTACTCATTTTTGATTAATGGAGATTCCTCAGGCCATTAGTCGTTATTGTGATGGGTGCGGTAAGTCTTTGTCTAGTGTCTACCTAAATCAAATAACTTACAAATTTGGCTGGAAAGAGATAAAAACCGCGACCTAGACCTAATGTTTTGTATATCAACTTACTGACTAGGAAGGTAGGTAGGTATCTTAATAGACTATTTCAGGATCAAAAAGGTTGCGATTAGACCACAAAGTATAGATGAACAAATTATTCCATTATGAAACACTGACAGCAAATAATATGTCTTGTATTTCAATTATGCCGTGATTTTTTTAAGGCAGATGTGATACGACATAATATTCACGGTCAGTGGCGCAACGAGGGTGGGGGGCTGCTCCCCCCCCCCTCCCCAGCTCGTACTAACCAAGCGAAAAAACGCTAAACGATGCTACATAAAAACAATGCTACAGGATCGTTTCTTGCAAGACCGAATGAACTGTATTTTGTTTATACTGTATTTTTTTAAGTTTATGTTATGATTTATCAAATTTACGATATTGAAGATTAGTTTTCTGGCCGGCAGTCGGCACACAAGTCACGCACGCACACGCGCTTCGCGCCGTGGCCCCCTGCAACGAACTTAATCTAATCTGACCTGAATTGTATGCGCCTGGCCTTCTTCTGTTTTCTACTTTCCTTCATACAGTGTGACCCATTTGTTTTGGGGTCAGTCTGTAAAAAGTGTATCAATCGTGCGATTTGGCTGATTTTTTTTTTAAATTGTAGAGCTCGATGAACTGCACATTTTGAACAAAAATTGCCTGGTTCGCATAAAATCCAAAGCCTACTATGACCGTTTTTATGAGCAAAATTTTAAGAAACCATATTAGCGTTTTTTTTTTAAAAAAATCTGTGTGCGCCAATGGATTGAGCACCCCTCGAAATGGGTATGTACAAAATTTCATCAAAATATTTCAAGTAATAACGATTTTGTAGAAAAATTAAAAATGCAGCCAAGGTACGTCTTTATTTTCAAAAATTCAAAGTTGGCCATGGAAAATAATTGAATTGTTTACTTTTATTAAGTGTCAAACTGTCTAAATTGAGTTCAGAAATTGTTTGTGCTCAATACAATTAATTATCATAATTATGGAATATTTAAGCATAAGAGACAAAATAGAAATTGTTCGACTCGTGGGCGACAACGAGCGCTCGGCAGCAGAAGCTGCGGCCGAATTTAACAATAGACACCCAGGTAGATCAGTGAGTCGAAGTACTGTACAACGTATAAATAATATTTTTGATGAAACTGGATCGATTTCTAAAAATTTATTAAAAACTAGGCAAAATGGACGCCGTGGACTTGTTGAAAATAACAATCAAATTCTGCAATACTTTAGTGACAATCCTCGAAATAGTGTTCGAACGGCTAGTTTAGACCTTCATATACCCAGAGAGAGTATAAGGAGATGTTTGAGACAAAACAAAATAAAACCGTTTAAGCCAAAATTTTTGCACACCCTGGAACCAGGAGATGAGGAGAGAAGATTAGAATTTTGCTATTGGCTGCAAGGTGAATATCTCCATAATGGCAACTTTTTAAATGAAATTTTATTCACCGACGAAGCCACGTTTACTACAAATGGTGTAGTATCAAGTCAAAACTGCCGTCACTGGTCAGCTGAAAATCCAGAGTTTATAATAAATGCAAGGAGACAATATTCACAAAAAATTAACGTTTGGTGTGGAATACTACGCGACAGAATAATTGGCCCATTTTTCTTTGAAGGGAATTTGAATGCGGCTGGCTTCTTGAATTTTCTAGAAATTGAATTTAGAAATGCTTTAGATGAGTTACCATTAAGATACCGTTTAAATTTAAAGTTACAGTTAGATGGCAGTCCTATTCATAATGCTCGTTTAATCAGAAACTGGCTAGATAATAATTTTGAAAACTGTTGGATAGGGCGAAATAGTCCTTTCTGTGAGTGGCCACCGAGATCTCCGGACTTAACTCCTTTAGATTTTTTCTTTGGGGTACACTTAAGCAAAATGTTTATAAGTCAAGACCCCATAATTTACAAGAACTGCAAGCTAGGATAAACCGTAGTTGTGAGGAAATTACTCCACAGCAAATACGAAATGTAATTTTGAATGTACGCAAGAGGAACGACAAATGCATTGTAGAAAATGGAGGCTTGGTAGAAGTTACAAAAATTTTATAATTTTAATTGTTTTTATGTTTTGTGTTTATAAGCATAAGGTTGTATTATTACAATTCAATTATTTTCCATGGCCAACTTTGAATTTTTGAAAATAAAGACGTACCTTGGCTGCATTTTTAATTTTTCTACAAAATCGTTATTACTTGAAATATTTTGATGAAATTTTGTACATACCCATTTCGAGGGGTGCTCAATCCATTGGCGCACACAGATTTTTAAAAAAAAAAACGCTAATATGGTTTCTTAAAATTTTGCTCATAAAAACGGTCATAGTAGGCTTTGGATTTAATGCGAACCAGGCAATTTTTGTTCAAAATGTGCAGTTCATCGAGCTCTACAATTTAAAAAAAAAATCAGCCAAATCGCACGATTGATACACTTTTTACAGACTGACCCCAAAACAAATGGGTCACACTGTATACGGCAGGGCCGTAGATAAGGGGGAGGGGGTTGAGTGTTCAAACCCCACCCATTGAGAAAAAAAGAAGAGGAATCATATCATGGTGATGTAACTTTACAATTTTCTATGCCTTAGTTAAATGTCTGTCCTTAAAATTTCAAAAAAATTCGGCTGCGGCGCATTTTAATAAGCGAACACCTCCTTTTAATTCCTGCTCTTAAAAATCAATAATCATTATGAAGCAACCAGGAAATAAATTTCTATGGCCACATGTAACTTTTTTATTTCTAGAGGTACAGAAAAAACTTTAATATGAAAAGTTTTAGCAAGAACTGTGAGAATACAACTATTGTATCAATTTTGAAATGTTAGCTATGACTAACTTTGGGCTCTTTTGGGATCAAAAATTAAATTATCTCGAAAAAATTTTATTGGCGCATTTTTTATAAAGCAAAACGTCCCGTTCAATTTTATATGTGATATGATATGAATGGGACATTTTGCTTTACAAAATACACATACTTAAATATTTTTACAGATAATTTAATTTTCGAGCCCAAGAGAGTCAAAACTTTTCGGTAATCCACACGTCAAAACTAATACCATATGTAAATTCTGTCGATTCTTGCAAACAATTTTCATGTTAAACTTTTTGCCATATTTCGAAAAATAAAAAAGTTAAATCAGTTTACAACTTTCGAATTTTTCCGATTTTTGGCCATAGATTTTGTAGATGGCCATATGGACAACAATTATTTTCATCATGATAAAAGAAGGCGGCCTGGAAGGGCTATCGATCGCACTTGCCACCGTTTTTTTTTTTTTTTCTAATAGCCGAGATATTTTGAGTGAGCCAATCTCTACATTTGGCCCTTTGAGAAGACATGTTAATTTATAGGATGTGGCAATAAATTTATAGGCACGAACTTATATTTTTACTTCCACATCATCACTCAAGGAATTCTCTCTCTGGCTTTTATGTAAAAGAAAAAAAGAGTAACTACTTCTTGCAGTTACTGCATAGTTAAATTTTGTTATGGTTCCACAGTTAACAAAGAAAAATATACCTACAATCAGTTGACTTGCGTTATATTTTTGCGGCGCAATTCTTAACAGTTATTATTATAATTATTATTACGTAATTTTACACAAAAATAATATGACATTGTCTAACAGCCCCCTGACATTAATTTCTGGTTGCGCCACTGTTCACGGTGAGTGTCCTATGCCATTATTATCGGTCTATGAAATGTCTATTCGGAAAATATGCTTTTATATTATCTATACTGGGGGGACCGAAAATTTTTGAACTTTTTGTTTTGTCCATAATACGTAGATATAGGCATGTTTTTTTTTTTGGTTATCGACCAATTTTAAAAACTAGGCATTTTTTACACGTTCAAATCACATTCTTAAAATAAATCATCTCCGGTCTCAATAGTATTCTATTATTATTGACAGATTATATTAAGGTTAGGTTAGGTTAATGTTATAAAAAAAGAATCAACTTACGTTATAAATAGAATGGGTCGCAGAACGAATACAGTAATTAATATTACTTTAGCATAGTGTAGCGGAAAATGCCTCTAAAGTTGTTATATCAGCTTTTAATGAACATGTTTGCACTGTTTTCTAACCTACTCAAAGACTTAGCAGATAAATTTTAAGTTTTGGAATTCTACTTACAGTTTTATAATTTTTTGATTAGTTTAGAGGCATTTTCCGTCATCTTTGTTGGTCTGAGGCCCCCTAGGTCCCATTTTATTTTAGTTTTCATTGTTTTCTCTGTATATAGAGCTTCCATAAGTTCCTAGAAATTTGCTAGAACTTTATGATTTGTTCATCTACCATTGGCCAGGAATATTCTAGAGTATAGTCTCTAGTCTTCCATTTGAGTAGATATATATAAGCCCTGGGAATTGGGCCTGGAGGAAGTTGAAGGTTATAACGCGATTTTAGTGTGATTTTAAGAGCTGCTACTATATTCTTGGTCAGTGAGAGCATCTGACAAGTTTATTTGTGATTTTAACACCTTTTATCTCGAAAACGAAACATTAGCGGGCACATGTTTATATAAACTTTTTTCTTTAAAGTTATTTCCCTTACACCTTGTAGATAGGTAATAGGTAAGAGCTAAGAGCCGAATAGAATATAGACGAGGGAACAACTGAGGTGCAGAGTTTTGTAGGCAAAAAAATATATATTTATGTCAACTTCGAGGGGGGGGAATGCCCCACCTTGCCCCCCCCCCCCTGTAGTACTGAAACTGCCTTCGTTCTTCTGTTATACCATTACTTGAAGAAAGGACTGTCAATTGATAGCAGCGCAACATCAATTTAAAAAAATTATTAAATAATAGAAACATTATGGATAAAAGAAAAATAAAGAAGGCAGTTTAAGCATTACAGCCTACCTACGCTGTGTCTACGGACGGGGTTCAAAAGGGGAGAAAAAATATTATTGATTTTACCAAGAAAATACATTATTTATAAAATAATCTGCTTGTCGAGAAAATACAATAATTATCATATAAAAATCTTAGATCAAATGTACAGGGTGTTAATAAATTAATACTACACGTATATGTTTCAAGAGAAAAGTACCATTATTTATTTTGAGATAATAATTATCGCCCCAAATATACGACAAAATAAAGCTGAACGGCTTTTGGGACAAACTATTTCCGGTAGCTGACAGAGTGAACCAGCATCCAATATCTAATCGTTAGCATGCTTACGTGCTGAATCGTAGACCGAGACAGTAGGTACAAATTGACAAGGAACAAATCATGGCTTAGTTAATCTTTTACCATCAGTAGCCGGTAAGAAGATGACCTTTGAAACAAAAATGCAAAGTTCTAAGAATAACAGGAGGTTATGGAAAACAATTTCAGACTGTTTAATTGTCATATTAAGTTTTTATTACATTATAGCGTGAAAGCAAGGGCAAACTGTACAAAAATTCACCAAGTAGCTAAGAAGCATGCGGAGCAGCATTACTGATGCTTTCAGAGGCAGAGGCAGCACTTGCTGTAAAAAACACAATGCGCTCAGTGACTGATTTTTTATGTTTTTGTAGCTTTGCTCAGTTTTGTTGTTAAATAAAATAGATACTGTATTAGTCGCGCAGTGTGTACACTGTACATATACCTACTTTTTTGTTTTTAAAAAAGTTTGTGCGTAATTTCAAGGGTGGTAAGTTTATCTAATTGTTTGCATTTACAAAACACACAAATGGTGAATCTAAAACTAACATTTTAAGAAATAAAATTTAAAAAAAAAATAAAAAAAAAACATTTTAAAAACAACCTTTTATTTAAGCCTCGATTTAAGCCATGTATTGGAACGAATAAAATAAATTTAGGTTTTCGTTAAGGTAATTCAATGCCAAATGCAGATTATTTGTTTTTAAAAAGCTTGTCGCGCGAATTTTAAGAAAATACATACTTCCACAAGTAGTACTTGCTTATCAACCAATCACATAGATACCTACTTAATTTTTTTAGTACGTGGATTAAATAGAATAGCTTGTTTGTCCTTTATTATTTTATTTTGTGCTTTTTAGTGTTTGATTCCTTTCCACGAGGGTGGTAAACAAATTTAGTCCGCCATCTTGAGGCGTCCGCCATCTTGGGGCGTCCGCCATCTTGGGGCATCCGCCATATTGAAATTAGAATGACGTCATGTATTCTGCTAAACAAACCCTTTCATTTGATATTCAGGTCAAGGAGGTTGTGGGGAAATATGTAATCCTCCATCTTGGGACGGCCGCCATGTCTGATTTAGCATGACGCCACTCACCTTATCGATTTATACTCGTCAAACCCATTAAATTAATATCCATATCAAACGGGGTTATAAAAAAGTAATCCGCCATCTTGGAGCGGAGACCATTTTGAACAAATTAAAATATTAATTAAGTATATACTAGATTGTATTGATTGTATTTTACCCCGCACCAAAAGTGTGTGCAAAATTTCAGCTTGGGTGGAACTGGTTCAAAATTCAGTTACAAGATTCACACAAGATGCACATACTAACATGCGAAATTTAATAAAAGCTTGTAAAATACAGGTTTTCCCATAGCAAATCATAAGACTGAATTAACACCCGGGCATATGGGACAAGCTGTACTTATACCAATTATTTGAAACTGTTTTGTTTTCTAAAATGGAAAATAAAGGAGGTAAATAACGAAAACCTTCTGATTATTTTAAGTGGTGCATCCTACATCCTGTTTAATAATCAACATAATTAACAATATAAAGTACCATGATAGTGTTTGCAACAAACCTCTAATGTAAATTGATGTGACAAAATAGTTGCTTAATGTATGATACCTACTTGATATTTGATTTAAATAGTTATTTTTACAACCGCTGAAATAGGCGGTGTCCGCAATATTATTATATCCTATCTCCCGGACCATAGCGCGAAAGCATTTTGTTGGCGCCGCCTTTTTGTATTCTAGTATCCGAAATTTTGGTGGACGATGATGAGGATGCCTACGGTCCAACAGTATTTTCCTACGGTAAAAGTCAACTCTGCGGCGTAATGTTGATAATGTAGTACGCCTCTTGAATGCTTTTGGAGCATTCTTCTAAAAATACCTTCGAACTACACTCTATTCAATCAAAATGCAAGTTGGACGTAAAGATTTACACGATGGAAACACGTGAACAATTCCGAGGACCAATACGGGGCAGGGCCGCATTATGGACGGTCTCTGTGAATTTTATAAATAAAATATTAAAATAATATGCCCCGGTATTAAGACCTTTAAAAACAAACTTTTATGGCACACCTAGTCATTCACTTACCTGCAAATTTCTACTATTAACACAAATCGTAGCTCCAACAATTAATAAACAACGAAAGAATTATATCGGAAAAAATTAAAAGTCCACTTGCAACTCAATACACCTCTATAATAAATAACGACTCGCTGAACTCGCCTGCCGGGAAAAACTTTATAGCCAACTAACCAATAGCAAGCCGATCACGTGCTAGCCATGCAACAACTTTTGTTTATCTTTCACTTGCGTTTAGTTTGAATAGAGTTTAGTATCTTTTACAGCTATGTAGAACTTGACCGCAAAGATGAGAGCGACCCTCCAAGATACATAGACACATCGCACACACTAAATAAGACGCCATTCAAGAACCCAGGAGGGAAAATGTCAGATTATGTGAATGCTTGTGGCCGATGTGTTAAACCATTTTATTTGTGTGTACTACAAAAATAAACATAGTTTAATTTGTTTGTTTTTCTTATTATGTAGAATAGAACAACAACATAAGGGTGTTTCTTAATAACATGCTAATACTTAAGGGGGTTATTCTTGGGACTTGGGTCCATTTTGAGAAAAAAACTTCATATGAACATATGTCCTAAAAGTCTTTGAGATACAGGATACAGGGTGGTAAAATGGGAAATGTTAATGTCAATGACTTAAATACTAGACTAGGTAGACAACTGTCAAAACTGTTTATGTTTACAAAACAAAATCTGCTTCTTGCCAACAAGATCGTTTTGAATAATTGCTAATATCTAATTGTATACCAAGGTGCAAATGAATGAGTTTTATTTTTTATGCGAATACCTACGTCAAACAAAAAAGATCAACAGACCTCATTTGCGCAGAAAGGAATGGGAATTTCAAAAAAAATTACTTTAAGAAAAAGCAGCGGCGTAACATATTTTTCTTTAAAAATATTTAATTCAAAACCCGTACAGACGCCAGTGGTAAAATTAATAAAATTGTTTGTACATCAGAAAATGCATCTTGATGCATAGAAGGCGTGTACCTTAAGAGTTTTGGGATATATATGTTCATATGAAGTTTTTTCTCAAAATGGACCCAAGAATAATCCCCTTAATTATTAGCATGTTATTAAGAAACGCCCTGTATATCAACATATAAAAACGAAGTGCACTTAATTGGTATTATTTGTTTAATGATTTTAATGCCTCTTGTTATCGGTTCAGATTTCCGCTATTTATGACGGAAATGTTTGAGCCAAGATTTAATTTGTCGATTTCGACGGCGATTATGAACATCCCCATGCTGGACATCGCAGATGGCAAAATTCTTTCAAAGGCCGCCGTTTTTCCATCAACCTATCGCTATTCCGTTTTTGGGGTTGGCATTCGCTAGCACCTGTTTTCCTGCTTCCAACAGCCACTGTCATAATATCGGTATTACCTGGGCTCTTCAAAGGGACAAAATGTCTCATTCAGAGATCCGCAGGAAACTGCGATGGAGGGGAAATCGTCATGTAGTTTGGGTAGGTATAATCTGCCAGATTGCGGTTAGTTGATTAACCGAGTTTGGGAGCCAGGCGGGCGGATCTGGCAGTGACAAAAGCGAGAAATTGAGATCGAATAGTCAGTAGAGGTGGTGACAAAAGTGACATAATGGCAGAATGGTTGGAAACACCGAATTATTGATAGTTGTGACCGAATTTGTTCTGATTTCTTACAAGACATTATTTTTAATAGTTTGTCGGAATGCATAGAGGGAGTCAAATCCTTGGGAACAAGGTTATTTTTTAATTAGTTCATTTTAAAATTACAGTGTTTTGATATTTCTAAGATAATTCAACTCATAATTCAACTAGGGTATTGCTATACTTACTTGTAAATTTTCTTATAATTATAAATATAGCGATGCACAACTACACTATTCTATTTATTTGTGATAAATATGAAAGAAATAAAAATCCGGTTTATTGCTAGATATTCATTGAGATTTTATTTTATAAAATATGTTACACAAGATATCTACACTGTACAAGGGTATTCATTTTTCATCATCAGTTCTAACAAGAACAAAAACGTAATAAATTAGATACAGTACGCATTTACAAAAGGATAAAAATTATATAATAGCACCAGTCAGAGCTACATATTATATACACTCGAAAATAGACAAAAATTTACAATCGATTTATTGGAAAACAAAAATCTTCGCAACAATATCTCAGAAATTGCTAGGTAGTTATTTCAATAGAAGGAGCAGAGCCAAAGTGTAATAGACATACGTGATTTTGATTCCACCATTTTCAATGGTGTATCTAAAAATAAAGTAATTTGTTCTCTCTTCGTATTACACAAGGGCCGACTAACAACAATTAATACAGCCATTCAACTACGTGGGAAAGGCGTCGGCATCAAAGATATCAAAAATGCTTTCCGATACCCGCCTCTACTGGCTGAGTACTGAATACGTGATTGGTTAAGATAAAAGCGGTGGGCGGAGTTTCGAGCAGAAAACAGTTTTGACATCTCTGGCGATCGTCTCGCATCGTACAGGAAAAGAAATATCAAACAGTGCTTAATCTACGTTTTACATCACAGACCATACGCGGCGATAGCACAGACGTCCCATTCGACGTCGTGCCGCAATTTTTTACAGTGTGGGCGGTTTTTCACTTACACCGCATCCATGTCTGAACTGCCGGAGGCGATTTGTGATGTTTTGTGCCGAGAGAGTATATTAATCGCCTCCTCGCGCCGAGGTAAATAAATAATCCTCGAAATGCGTGCCGGGTCTTAATTAATCCCGGTAATTAAATTTGAATTAAGGATCTCCGAGTGGTCCCATGCAAATTAGGCCCCGACGAGAATGTGTGCCATAAAATTATCGTCTACTCAACGGTTCCAAATTACCGCCAGACATGGAAGCGTGTAAGAGTGAACAGTTTTTACGGGAGAAGCGTGTGCAATACACCGATAAAGTGGGTTTTGTGTACCAGCTCCTCCGGTTTTGTGTGGTTCTTTTTCAACGCAAATATGCACGAAATTAAGCTCAGTCGGCACATTTTTAACTCGGGCTTAAACGGACGTAATTTGGCCCGGCTCGCTCTTTCTTTGCGTGTCTTCCTGGGACTTTTAATTACCGGAGCCGAAAGCCGTACGTGACTCGGGACTATTTTTTAATCAATTTAAATTTGGAAAGCTGTTTAAGTTTAATAAGCTACATTATAAAGCTTAACCGATTTCTGATTATAGGCAATCAGTAAATTCGTTAGCATCCAAAATACCGGTATTACGAATTCGTATAATATATCGTCGCGTGCTTATGATAATGGAAAAATTACCGACATTTTGACTCGAAGTAAGATTCGTAGGCATGCGCATTGTCACTCATAAATAAGCTTTCTAATATTTAATTTACGCACTGTTGAAATTAATATAGTTATAGTTATTATTATAGTTATATTCTCGGTTATATTAATATAATGACAAACTATCAGGTTTGACCTCAAATTTTATGAAGGCAAGTATAGTCCTTCTTACGGCAGAAAACGTGCGACGCAAGGGGGAAAAACTCGTAAATATTATGGAATTAGTCACAGTTCAGGGGCGTAGCTCAATTTTGTGTAACTCACTGACTTAATTTTCATACTTTGTTCTTTATTTTATAGTTAATATTATTCTTAACGGTGATGCCTTAGACTATGGAGGAAGGATGAACGCTGCCCGCATTCTTTAGAAACGTTTTCTTTCCTGCGTTGAACTTTAAACAAAATTATTGATGTTTGGCCGAAAACAAAGTTAACAATGGGCCTACTGACAGGAGATTAAATTTTGTACTTGCAGAGTGTTGGAGTTAACAGGTGTTTTGGGCATGTTTTGCCAATTTCAACCCAAATAGTCGATTTTAACAAGAGTACATTTTTGTTACAGAATAATAACGATACACTAAAATGATGCAAACGAAAATTGCAAGACTAAAAAATAACATTAAAAAGTTACGATCTAAAAACCAGCCCAAGTGGCGCCTTCTGTGATATGCGTAAAAATTGACATCTTCAGCTTATTATTCATACCCAAAAATAACTGTCAGTGAAATGTGTTGTTTACACTCCAATATCAATCGTACCACTTCAGAACAATCTGCTGTTCAAAAATTAAAGACAGGAATAATTACTATTAATAACATTTGATTTATTTTTAAAATAAGTGACATTTGACAGAAGTGTTCAAAAGAACATGACGCAGAATATTGCCAATTTTTTTTTTCTACTCCAACATGGATAACTGTGCTTGGTGGGATATGATATCTAAATCAACCAATCATACTTGGGAATTCTCCGGCGCATGTTGACATGCGGAAAAATCAAGCAACAATCATTCAAATTATCCCAAAACCTCAGTGAGATCTATCAAATTAGTTTCACTCTTTGTCTAAAATATCCGTTTGGCAACTATTACGCGTTGAAAAATATACTGTACTCGAGTACGAATCGAATCCTGGTCCTCGTACAAATATGGACAACATCCAGTCTTGTGTAAACCACTATTTTCGCCGTCTTGTAAATAGATCTAAAATTTTAGTTGAACGAGTCAACCTAAAATAAATTTGTGGAATAGGAAAGGCGGGTAGACATTCAATACTTTTTATTAGATATTATGAATCAATAAATATGATATCGGTAAAAATCAGGGACTCTTTACAATAAGGGGACGCAGCATATCACAGTCTATCACATAGGAAAAGTGAAGCCTTGAGGGGAAGTTTGTTTTCTGTGTACTCCAAGGAGACCACATAAGTGGGATGGTACAAGGTTATGTTATATGTCAGTGTCCAACTGCCATCAGGTTTTATGTGACATGCCAGTGCCATAGATTCCAAAGGAGGCGAAATAATTCCCATCATAGTTCACAATTTTTAAGTTTTCTAACTTCCAGATAGTCAATTAAAGGTAATGCGGCCGCGTGTAGTAGTCCCAATAATTGCAACCAGATTTTTCTTGTCTCACCTTTAGTAATCCTACAATTCCCATTACGTGGGCATTACGTATAAGTAAGTAGTTCAAAACATTCAAATGGTATTTCGTAAATTTTAAATTATTAAGCAGGTAGCTTCAGTCCAGGTCTTTTCCTAAACAGTTTTTATCTACAACTATAAGTTTATTTTACGTTTGTGAGGTACCTTGGGAGAGAAATAAAATTACAAAAAATTTATAATGAGCACCGATAAAAACTACATGATTAGAACCAAGTACAAGACCTAATCTTATTAGTCCATCCCGAAATCTGTGAAAGTTCTTTGGGTAGATACATTCAACAAGGGAAGAAAGTTCAAGTACGTACCTATACCTACAAATGGTTTGAGGAACCTGGTAACAAGGTGCAATAGCGACAAATTCTCAAATAAGCAAAATCGGCACTGACTTACCATACTTATATTACTTAAATCGCTGGAAATAATTGCAGGAAACCAAATTCAAATATAAAATAAATTTGTTTCATTTGACAGTTTCCATATTCTGTGTTTGTTGACAGAACATTGTCAAGTCTAATTTTTAGTAATCAAGGAAACCATTATTAATTTTTACTAACAATCAAAGTACCTGTTATATTCATAGATTCTCCAATAAAATGGCATACTTGGCATCGCTGAGACCATTAGAATGAGGAAAGAAACGGCTTCACTTTGGAAAGTATAATGCTGGGTCCCCTTACTTTAAAGGGTCCCTGGTAAAAATTATGTCTGTTCTCGCTATAAAACTAATGTTTACTTTAGCTGTCCAAAAATTGAAATAAATAATAGATTTTGAAAAATAATTGAGGCTGTAATACCAGTAGGTGGCTGTAATTTTGCATTTTGTCGTTCCCATATTTCCAAATACATTTTACCCTGATTTCAACACTAAGATAATATACGTATCGAAAGGTTAAGTACGATTCGACCATTTCTGAGCACTCTGTGCATGTATATCTACTTTTTAATCATGTGTAGGTATCTATTTTTTAACCACCTTAAAGTATTTTCCCCTTTTACGCGATTTGTCTGTAACTGGAAATAATAGGTGACCATAAATTCAAAAGCGCCTTTTTAAATTAATCAGTAACGCATATTATAGCCTTGGTTAAAACCAAAACTCAGTCACATCGAGGAGTTTTTGTTGATCGAGCCCACTGGACTTCTAGCGTATTGATGATTAGGATAATTGATACGAAAAGTCCTGTAGTTAAGAACATGCCGACAGAACTCTTACATCCGGACGCGTTGTTCACTTTAAAACTGAAACTACTATAGGTACGTATCACATACATGCACCTACTGTAACTTAATCGAAGCGGGACGTACTTAGTATCTACCTTAACACGGAACTAAACACACCAAAACGAATCGCCTCGTATTGCAAACGCCCACCCGCACCGCCGCCCCTCATCCATTTCACAGTCTCGCCCGCAGCATACACCTTCGCGAAAGTCTTTACTGACCTGGCCGAACCGACTAGCAAGAACGAACACGCGCGCGCAGCGGCGCAGCCGCCGCCTCAACGGTGGCACCACGCCACCAGCACCAGCAGCAGCGTCGCCAGCGCGCGCCGGCAGCGCGGCGCCGAGTTGACCCGGGCCAGCCCGAGGCTCTCCTCCGCGGGGCTGCTGCTGCGCGACACTTTGCTGCGCGTCGCGCCCTCGATGCGGTTGTCGTCGAGCTCGAGGGACGGGGGCGGCCCGCCGCCCGGCCAGCCCTCCGTCGCGTACCGCCGGTAGTTGCACTGGTCGGGGTAGGACGGCCGGTACGGCCGCGAGACGTTCGGGTAGTACGACTCCTTGTCGGTGCCCTGGAAGAGAGGAGGTGAGGGGTTAGTGCGCCCAGAAGAACGCTCTATGGTAGACATATTACGATTCGCAGGAGGTTATTGGTAAAGGTGGGGGTAGGACGCATAAACGGTAAAATATGGCAACGAAGACAAAATAATAGTAATTGCCCCCCTCCCCCGCACAAGTTGCTTCTGGGGTACTCCTAGTTTGGAGTATTGTGAGGGTGAGAATTATTATTATTATTATTATCCACTTATTAATTCTTTCATAGTGTGCTTTTACAAAAAAAAATAGATGAAATGTCATATTATAATATATTCTTGAGTACCCAGTTTATGTTTGACGATTCAGTAACATTTCTTCAACTCACTGGAATTACTACGGTTCTCCGTATTACTTGAGTGAACGCTATCCTAGTTCTAATGGGAAAAGTCGGCCCTAGCCGCAAATGGCAATGCGAAGACAAAATAATATTGATTGCAACCCCTCCCACGCACAAGCATTTGGTTTTTTTTAGGGCACTACTAGTTTGGAGTATTGTGAGAGTGAGAATTATTATTATTAATTGGTAGTGAGAATTTTGACTTTAGTTAATATAGCGTTATTTCCAAGGAACTTACGCAAAATGAACTTAGACTTTCTGGGAAAAAATAAAAGAGCAAGCCATAGTGTAGGTACTTATGAAAAATCATTTTGATAAAAAAAATAAAAAATATATATATTAAAAAATGCAATACGGCGGCCATAAGAAAAAAATAGTTTAGCGTCATTTCCTCGGTCACTTCTTAGTTCATATAGGCGCCACAAAAAAAATTATAGCATATTGAATTCATCGTAAAGAAGGGTCCTAATAATGTTTAAGTTAATAGAAATGTTCAGCATCTTTGGCTTTCGTTTAAAAAAATAACAACAAAACTTCAAATTTATAGATTGGTGTCAGGTTCTTTTTCGACATGAAAAAAAAAGTGTCAGTTTGTACCTACATACCGAATTGTATTTTTTATAATGTTGTATATTTTCGAATTTTTAAACTGTTAGTCACAACGATATACAATTTTTGGATCATTATCTTTCTCCGAAATTTTTAAATATACCATTTTAAACTTTATCCTTACATTTGTGGATCACGTGATAAATACGGACGATCTATGCAATAATAAAAATGTTTATGTTAGTCAAGGGATATCATCATAAAATTCTAAAATTGGAGAAATTTTGAAAAAGCCTTATTAGTTCCCAAAAAAATTTATTGTTATAAAAAGTGTGATCGGCTTGGTGAAACGCAATGTGTTCGAATCTTCAGACACATATGAACACTTTTGTTACATTAAAGAAACTTGTCACACAAATTAAAAATTATTGGAAAATTGCATATGCCACATCACCTACCAAATTCACTAATTTACTTGTCTATCACATTTTATTTTGCAATCTGTGGTTCTTAACCTCAAAAATATTTTGCCCATTAATATCTTTAGCAAATATATCTATATAATATATATAAATAAATCCCGCCATAACTTGAGAAAAGCTTTACCGATTTTATTTATCTTTTTTAATAAGTCTTCTAAAGCCTTATAGAAGGTTTTTACGGAAAGAAAAATTAAGAAAATTGCGCAGAAAATGAGAAAATTTCAGAAAACTTAAAAAAAGATTAATGAAGTAAATCTCAAGTTATGGTAGTGACCGACATATGTTGTCCTGTCTTAACTATGAATATTCAAAATATACCTAGTGTTTATTGTTATGCTTATTGATACACAAAATTATTAGTTTTGTTGTCTGGCACATAAATAAATAATGTTGAAGATTTTTCGAGGCGGGAGCAGGCGACATACAATTGGCCATGTGAAAAACATGGATTTTCAAGATTGATGCCACAAACACCTTCGGATTTATTTTTCGACATTGCAAATGCAAGCCGCACTGGAAATTGTAATCGTTTCAAGTGGAATGGCCATGTCGTTGGGAATCCCGGGTCAGGACGGGTCAGGACAAAGTCTGTCAGGACGGGTCAGGACAACGTCTGTCGGGTCATTTATTGTTCCGCAACAACAAATCGATAAATGAATCCCAAGGGCAGTCGTTAAGTGTTTGTGGCATCAATCTTGAAAATCCATGTTTTTCTCATGGCCAAATTGTACGTCGCCTGCTCCCGCGTCGGAAAATCTTCAACATTATTTATTTATGCGCCAGAAAACAAAACTAAGAATTTTGTGTATCAAAAAGCATTACCATAAACACTGTTTTTTTTTATTTATTCCAGTTCGAATTGAATATTCAAAGTTAAGACAGCACAACGTCTGTCGGGTCAGCTAGTTTTTTATAAAAAATATCAGTCATGATTGAGGTATTAAATAAGCTATATAAATAAAAATATAATAAAATAATAATTCTCACCCTAACAATACTCCAAACTAGGAGTACCCCAAAAGTAACTGCATGCTTGTGCGGGGGAGGGGGGCAATTACTATTATTTTGTCTTCGTTATATCAAAAATGATTGCGAGATATGTGAAAATATTTTTGAAGTATTATACCATTCCTTTGTACTTACACCTCCCTGTTATAACACCCTCGAATTGTTTGTTGCGTTTTGAAAAGGGGGAAATTCAATATTAATAGCTTTTGCAAATTAAAAATACGCCCCGATTCGGTATTTAATACAATATTTTTCATTGCCAATGAAATGCATTTCATATTATTTTAGGGAGCTCGTTACACTCGTCGAAGTTATTGCGGAAACATATTGTTATTTTAATTTAAACCTATCAAAACTAAGCGCTTATATTTTATGAGGGCGGCGTTATTAAAACGATTCTTTATACAGCTCAAAGCTCAAGCATAGTTTCTCTTCACTACATATCAAAGGACGTTAGTAAAACACACTGTCGAAGTTTAGGATAGAGTAAATTATTAATTAAAAAACGCTCTCCCCTCCTTATTTATTATTCTTATTGAACTTCCATTGACGCAACTCATGCCAAAGTAATATAACGCCATCTATCTTGGAACATATTTGTAACATGTGCTCCAACTCATTTTTTTGTCAAATAGGAGGCGACAGGTTGCTTAAGCACCAGTGAACTATCAAATTTGACAGCTATTATGTTCCTCTCAGGGCATAATTTTTTATTCAATGCCAATATTTTTTCGAAAGTATACAGTAACAGTAACCCTGTTACGCATGGTTTGTGTTATGGAAATATTTTTTGTAGTATTTTTTATAATAGTTCGTAGGTTGCAAAACGAATATATATAGTATCTACGCCCCGGATTAGTCTCGGAGGGGAGAATTTTCTTTATTACCTATTCACTTTTTCAAAAAAAAATCATTCTCGGTGAAAAGTTTTGCTTGCAAAAATAATTGGATTGCAACAAAAACATATTGCTTTAAACATACAGGGTGGACAAAAAACTAAAAAAAATGTGAAAATCACCCAGGAGTAAAGTACCTACCCCTATTGTCCAATTTTATGTAAAAAGTCATTAAGACAAAATGTTCGCTATTCGTCACTGACATAAGATGTGAAGTGCGGCTGGTATACAAGAAACTTGAATATTTGATCATTTTTCAAGAATTTATTTTATAACTGAATAAAGAAAAAGTAGGTAAGTGAAACAATAATAAATGAAATAGTGTTAATTTGATAAATGGCATTGTCATGTCATTGTCATGTCATTGTCATTGTCATGTCATTGTCATGTCATTGTCATGTCATTGTCATGTCATTGTCATGTCATTGTCATGTCATTGTCATGTCATTGTCATGTCATTGTCATGTCATTGTCATGTCATTGTCATGTCATTGTCATTGTCATGTCATTGTCATGCCATTGTCATGTCATTGTCATGTCATTGTCATGTCATTGTCATGTCATTGTCATGTCATTGTCATGTCATGTCATTGTCATGTCATTGTCATGTCATTGTCATGTCATGTTCAATTCAACATGGCTTATGTTGGTTCCCGGCCACCCATCTCGACAAATTTCTCGACAAGGAATACTCGTCCCCAAAATCATAATGCTGCACCATAAATACTTTCTGTTCTAAAGACAACATCATTTGGACACGTCAATAATAATTGGTATAACACCAGTTTCACATTGTAACAATGGGACACAAAATATTAGGTACTAACTGCTTTTTTATATAAAATTCTAGAAAAATGACCAAATAGTCAAGTTTTTTGTATACCAGCCACACTTCATATCTTATGTCAGTGACGAATAGCGAACATTTTTTTAACGACTTTTTACATGAAATTGGGGGATTTTCACGTTTTTTAGTTTTTTGTCCACCCTGTATGTTTAAATCAATAATAAACAATCCAATTATTTTTGCAAGCAAAACTTTTCACCAAGATTTACTTTTTCGAAGAAGTGAATAATAAAGAAAATTCTCCCCTCCGGACATTAATCAGGGGACACACTGTATATGACAAGAAAGATATTGTCAGAAGACGAGGCGTTAACATCAATGTAACATAAAATAAATAAAAACTAAAACGCGACCGGACTAGGTATATGCCTACTTGCCACCGGTATTTTTAAAAGGCAATTTCCAATATATCAGGCCGAGCAGCACTATTTGGGTGCCATAGGTTTAATCAATCGGACAACAGTTCATTCGTTTACCGGCCGTATATTGTCGGAATTGACAATATTGATTGACGTATCGGAAATAACAACTGTGTGGATATGTTATAAACGTTTCGGGGATATTGATAATGCCACGGGAACTTGACAGGTGGTTGGTGACACAATATTGGGCCCTAAGTTATTATTTCTTTAAGCCCTAACCCAACTCAAGATGAACTCGATATATCGATGGGCCAAACATTCAGTCAAAAGATTTTTTTACAAACGTGGAAATATTTTTTTTTACATAAGTTTGTCCGCATTTTTTGTTACTTACCGGTAGAAGGGTAGCTTGGGAGTTCCAACACAGGGGTTTGAACGACCCCCTTATCGTAGCATCTTGAAAGCTACGGAACTGGTTGTCCCAATCATAGGACACTAATCGGGATTCTAAAGTCATCCCGGCTAGTTCTGGTGGTGCTGATATCCTCACTGGGTTAGAACCACTAAAACAGGAAGACGATAATCAATAATGACATATTAAGATTCAGTACATCGTGAGTGAACCAGTCTAACCGCACACAAAAGTAATACCTAACGCTTATAAAGTTTAAGCGTCAACTTAGAACAAAGCGACTGTATTCATCAGGTAAATGTTGAAAAATACTTACGGGCTAAGTTCCTGGATTCCCAGCGAATGCAACACCGTGGGTAGACTTGGCAAACTATGACACGCTGCCAGATTCTTTTGTCTTGGATAATATAGTCCCATCACTAAACAAGTCTCTTCTCTATTCGTCAGCCCTCCCAACGTTATAGCAGTACGTCCCGAGCTATTGTAAGTGCATTCTGCAACTAGATGGTCACCGGGCAATACTCTTGCTGGCACCCCTAGCTTTCTATATTCTTGATAATCAGAGTCGACGTTGTCGTCTGCAGCTATGGGTGCCAGTTCTGTAGAGCCTCTGATGTGCTTCAAGGCAACTTGCCTTCCAATTCGATGAGTCTTCATGACCACAGCAAACACGTTGATCCCTGATGGTGAGAACGCTTGCCTCGTACATTCTGACACACAGTGGCCAGATGAAACTACCCTGTTTTGTCCAGGCGGTATTATATGCCTCCAGTTTGGGTCCATTCCGATTGACAGCACCCCGGCATCATACCTCCTCAGTTCTGGAGTATAATACAGTCTTAGTCCTGAACCTTCAATCGATCCACTACTGCCATCGCTTGGTCCAGTATAATGAGTGACCATAAGATAATATTTGGCTTCGCGAGGATCCAAGGGATAGCCAGCTTCAGGTGGTAAACTGAAGCCTTCGGAGCCTCTAGCCCAGCTGGCGACGGTGGTGTGGCATCTGACGGGAGGTGCGTTCGGTTGAAAGCATTGTCTGCCAGGTTGTTCGGCAAGTTGCTCCACCTCGGGGCTATCTTGGCACTCGTAGAGCACCACGTGTTGCAGACCCTCGTAACCAGAGATTCCTTGGAGGGGTTCATACTGAAACAAAAGAGAAATAATATAGGTACAATATTTTTAAATTAATGACACTAATTTTCCAAAACAATCCCTCTATACTGAGTGATTAGTAAATAATGGCCCGCCTTTTAATAGGTGGTGCTTTCTGACAAATTTTTATACAAAAAAAGTGCATATACCTAACACATCTCCGTTTTTAATACACAACTTGCATAAATTAGAAAAACGGTATACCGGAATATGCTAATAGTTCCCAGTTTGAATGTCGGGGCGGCTAGTGAGTAGACAATATCTTTCTTACTATTATTTTCCTTGTTACCCCAAAGAAGCGTCTGTTAAAATGCATACCATTGTTTACCCCAAAGTTTTTTGATTTTAATTAAAATATAAATCATTTCTAAATTAACTAAATTGAAAAATTAATAGTAAAAAAATATTTTTAAAAACAAGCTTTTATTTAAATGCTCTGAAAAGAAGAAAATAAACTTTATAATAAATGAAACCAAGGCAAACCCATAATTTTGTTACATTATACAACTGTATATGATATAAAAGCTTGTCGCGAGAATATACACGGTGAGTTTTTTTCGATGCCCACTATGGGGATCTCGGAAACTAGCAGAGCTAGAAAGGTTAAATGGGGAAAGAATTGCAGTTTTGAATGCTCAATCTAATACCCCTTTTGGATTTTTAAAAAAGTTCATGGCTCACTAGATATTTATATTCTGATTATACAAAAACTGTAGAGACAAAAATTGTAGATAATTTTGGGCTTAATAAGATAATCTAATACAAATTTTCTATGGTCTTTATGATTTTTGAGATACGACAAAAACTTGTGTTTTTTTTTAATGTAAATCATATTTGTCTGTGGCCTTATCAAATCGGCCATTTTTTGAGCTTTCCAAAAATATAATACTCGGCATAATTAATAATAATTTATTTTTAGCTGGTAATAAAACAAAATTTATCATGATGAAGCTCCACCACATAATTATCTGCCCGTAAGAAAGTACCTAGATCAGATCTATCCAAATAGTTGGATAGGGAGAAATAGACCTATTTCCTGGCAGCCCGATCCCCCGATTTGTCTGTTTTGGATTTCTTTTTGTGGGGAACAGTACAAAATAAAATATGAGACAATTGCTGAACTAAGAGCAGCTGTTTTAGAAAGCAATTGCCAGTATTGACAGGCGCTCTCTAAGAAAGGCGACAAATTCAGTTTTAAAAAGATGTAATATTTGCATAAATAATAATGGTGGATTGTTTGAACACCTTTTTTATTTTAAAAGGTGACCTTTTAAAATAATAATAATTTGAATTTGAGTTTTTAATTTTTGTTTTATTTTGTTACATTTTGTTACCAGCTAAAAACAATATATTAGAAAGTTGGAATTAGGTCTAATTAAAATATAGAACGTAAATATGAAAATATTCCATGGCTGATTATGTGAAAATTTAAAAAAATCAGAAAATTAGCCATAGCTCTTTTATTTTTCATAATAACTATGCCGAGTATTATATCTTTGAAAATCTCAAAAAATAGGCGATTTTATAAGGCCACAGCCAACTACGATTTACATTTAAAAAAATACAAGTTTATGTCATATCTCAAACATCACAAACAACAAATTGGATCAGATTATCTTATTAAGCCCAAAATTATCTACAATTTTTGTCTCTACAGTTTTTCTGTATAATCAGAAATAACGGAGCTACAGAGATCTGATGAAATAGCAAAAATCACTCTTTTCAAAATATCTAGTGAGTCATGAACTTTTTTAAAAATCCAAAAGGGGCATTAGATTGAGCATTCAAAACTGCAATTATTTCCCCATTTAAACTTTGTTCTAGATCTGCTAGTTTCCGAGATCCCATAGTGGGCATCGAAAAAAACTCACCCTGTATATATCTCGAAAGTAATTTTGAGTAGAAAATGAATTGTTCTATAAAAAAATTTACACTCGAGAATCTCGCGACCATATAATATATATCTTGACGAAAGTAATTAAGTATAAGTAGAAGTTGTATTTTTCTATAAAATAAATTTACACACGAAAATCTCGCGACGAGCTTTTATATCATATACAGTTGTATAATGTAACAAAATTATGGGTTTGCCTTGGTTTCATTTATTATAAAGTTTATTTTCTTCTTTTCAGAGCATTTAAATAAAAGCTTGTTTTTAAAAATATTTTTCTAATATTAATTTTATTTTCAACTTTTTAGTTCTACTCTTCAAGCCTTTTCATTTAATGCCCATATTAAGGGAAAATAAAATGTAATCCGCCGTGTTGGAGCGGCCATATTGAATTTAGTGTGATGTCACTAACTTTATCGTTTTCTATTCTTCAAGCCCTTTTATTTGATACCCATATTAAGGGGGTTGACAAAAAATACATCATCCGTAATCTTGTGGCGACGGCCATTTTGAAGGTATTACAATATTGAGTATTGTATATTGTATTGTCACCGGAACTAAAGGTGTACATATGCAAAATTTCAGCTCAATCGGATGTCAGGAAGTGGTTCTAATTCAGCTTGCAAGGTTTGGCCTAAACAACACCATACATTGCAAGTTAAATAAAAGCTTGTAAAATCAAAGTGGTCAATTTGTCTGAAACTGAAGATTCTTATGTAGCAGCTTTCAAATCTAAACAATCTTTCTTTAGACTTTATTTTGTATCATTTTTTTATATCTTTGAAAATAAACGTAATTAGTTCTTGATTTTTTAATAAACATCATATATTCTGACTTTACATTTTCAGGAAAAAGTATCGGAGGCACATAATAGATTCCAAGTAAAGTCCTATACCGCGAATTGTTTATTTAGGTCGCAAAGTCTTGAAGTATCTGCTTTTAACGATTTTTGAGACAAAACCCTATAACGAATTCTTATTTAGCATGGTCTCGAACCTGAATATAACGATTTTTTTTAGATTAGAATAGAGGGCGTTCAACCAAATTAAAACCGACTTTTGAAAAAATACCAATAAAATTTCCAACAGAATAAACGATAAATTGAGATAATACTACATAGTACATAGAATGAGGTATTTTCAGTTCTTGTTTAGGATATCTGAATCTTACAACACAGTATTTTCTCAAAAAATAGACAGATGAACAACCTGTATTCTAATCTGAAAAAAAAATACACCTAGGTCGAGACTTAGGTTTAGGATCGTGTTGAATAAGAATTCGTTATAGGTTTTATAGCACCACCGAATAAACAGGGTGTTTATTAGTACCTTGTACAAACTTTATAGAGTGAATCTTTGATTGTCTTAATTTTAAGATAAACACCCTGTATATGACCAAAGAAGATTCACTTGCCGAACACAGCCTAGGCAGTCTGACCACCGTTACCCCATGCCTCACGTCCCCGCTTAAATAGATGCAAGACGCAGTTCATCTATAGAGTGCAGTCGGTGGGAGACTCTTGGGTCTTCTTCGAAGGGGTGGCGTTAAGGTGTAGATCACGGGGGTTTAAAACTACCGCGGAGAGCCGGGTTGAGTTTAAGATTAAATCAATAGTTATTAACAAAATTAACAAAGCGTATATCTAACAAATGCACGAGCCAGCGTAGTTCTTGTACTGCTGTTGGACTGCCGAGTTCAAAGTGCGCGGCCAAGTGACCCTAATATGGTTTATACATTACGGTGATAGTACTTCTCTACGTTTCGACTCAAATAATAGCAGGTTGCGGTAGGTCTTGAAAATTTGGTAGGTGCCGCTGATAGCTTTTGGAAGATCTATTTAACAAAAAAAGTTTTAAAAATAGGCCTATCAATAATAACTTTATGGTGGGGGGATAGATCTTAAGTGACATTCTTGCAATAAAAACTGATTTTATTTGTCATGTAAAAGCAAGGTGAACATTATTCGGAAAATAATTAAAGAGCTCACTAATATGGCATGTCACGATTCTGTGTTTCGTCTGTGGAGTTATGGTTAGAACTTACCACGTATACGTACATCCTATCACTTTTCAAGTTACCTATCCTGGATTAAATGTTCACTATATTTCTAACTAATAGCACATTCTTATTTAGAAATTGCACAAAGAATTCCTACTACACGTAAACGCTGTTTGCGTGTATTAAACACTCTTCCAGTTCGGGAAGAGAACACTGTCTTCACAACACAACATGCAATATTGTCGAGTAACCTACGGTACCGAGCTATAGTGAACCGATGAACTGAATGTTCCGGTTCATCTGAAGATTAGCTTAATTTCAGAATGCCAAACCACATTCGCATATTCACAAACTGGGCCCCAGTCCGGCCATGTCAGCACATACGCACCCGCGACTCCAGGAAATTAATCCCGGATAGCCCAAACGGCCGCGCACTAAACCCGAGGCGGCTTAATCGGTGCCAGTCGTTACTGTATTTGTCCAGGACCGGGCCCGGCTCGTAATTACCATCGCTCCGGCAAATATTTGCGGTGGAAGACGCGCGCCGCGCCGCGATCCCGCGCGAATCAATATTTACCCCCTCTTTCTTTGATGTGCGGCTGCACTCAGATGCTGGTTATTAGAAGGCAGTGCATCTGACGGGGTGAACCTCCCTCAAAGGGCCCCCCCAACCCCGACTTCACACAGAAGGGAGAACGTGTTAGTCTTCTTGGAACGACCTACAAAGAGTCCTATGCGGCGCAAAAGGAGGAGGAAACTTTGTTGGTATACAACAACGTAAAGAATTGTGCTCAAAAGCTAAATTAAGTCACAAATGTTGTTTTTCTCTTCTCGTGAATGATCACATTGTTTTCTCCTATACTTGCAAAAGTATGTACTGACTTTCGTCTATGAGACAGTTGCTTTGTGCCTTTCTTCCCTCCAATTTCATCTGACTTCACAGAAACTAGATTATATTACATATCCCATCAGAATCTGACACTTTTCCTTTCACGTTTAGGGACGAATTCCGAATTTAAATCACAAACATTTATTTATATTACGATCACCTCTTTCTAGTGTCACATACTGAGGCAACGCATGTAAATATATCAATTATACAAGCACAGGATGAACGTGCCGCCCAACATTAAAGCTCTGGGGATTTTGAAGAAAGTTAAAGGAGGGAGTAAAGAAGAAAGTTAAAGTTAGGGCATTGCCGACTGAAACTTTAAATGCCGGGACTTGATAATTGTTACCTAAAAACAAGCTTTAGGATGAAATTAATTCTCTATGTAGGTCATACAGGAAACAATTCTTTGAAACAGGGAAACGGTTAGGGTATGTTCTAGCTGCACTGCTCCACTGTGTATGCTACTCGTAAAGTTGTAAAGTTTCCAGTCCTGTAGCAGGTCTGGTTTATCATTCAACATGGATTTGTTATTCCTCAAACCTCCCATCCTCGGCTCTGCGTTAGGGATAAACTTTTGCGTCTCTCAAATAAAATTTGCATTTAATTTTAAATTTGAATAACAAAATAGCCTCAAAATTTTATCGAATTTCTACAAGGCCCACCTCCAATTAGATTCCATCCAACGGAGAGTGGTCTATTTGGATGACATGTTTCCTAGATGATATCTACCTGGTTGGATAAAGATTGTTTAGAGATTAGCTTGTGACCTTGGGAGAATACAACATTGGCATTAGAACGAGTGCTAGTGAGCGATAATATTAATATTGTTTGCTGTCTAAGGTTACTATTTATCGAAAGTTTTTGGAATTGTCAAACTTGATTGCTTTTGAAATGTTAAAACTAATGGCCCTCTTTTGTCCAAATTACCCCAAACTCACTTTACAGATTCATTGAAACCCGAACCAGCTCTCTCCCCACGTTCCCCGACTAGGAAAATACCCGCAGACGCGAAAGTTAATTTGCGCCGTAACTCCGAATTTGAATGACAAAGATGTGGCAAAATTTCGCATGAATTTATATTACGCTTGCCTCCAGTTATTTTCCTACGGGACGAGCGCCGTCGATTTGCATATCACCTACTGAGGCGACACGTGGAAAAATGGCGAATCTTATAAAGATTACACGCACGGGAGGAACGTGTCGCTCAATGTGAACGCTTCTCGGAATTTTGATGAGGGTTGGGCGAAGGGACAAAGAGGAAAGTCACAGTCAAGCCGTTGCCGGTGTTTACAGAGTAGAACGAAAGTTTCCAGCATCGAGATTTGAACAGCCAATAAAAAAACGGTTTAAAAATTATTATTAGTTCAGAAAAGCAAGTAAAAAAGTTCAGCGTGAGTTGAATTCTTTATAATATATATCAAACAAATATTCAAAACATAGAAGCGGCTAAAAAGGTTACAAAGTTACTGTTTTGTCGTTTCGAATTCTGCGCACCACTTATGGTTTATTTAAAACCTTGCACCCTCGGCTCTATTTTTGAAGCAAACTTTCGAAACTCTCAAATACAATTTGCATTTCATTCCGAATGCGTCAAAAAACGAGGGGAATTTCCTTGAATTTCTATTAGGCCAAATCCCTGGGGGAGGGTGGAATATTTACATGTCGTATTGTCCAGACAAGACGTGGAACAATGGTTCAATACATTGGTCTTGTAACGAGCGTTAAGGACAGATTTGTTCGACCAAAATCGTCTCGGCCGATAATTCGTAAAATGCTTCATTTAGTTGTGTTATGAAGCATCGTGAACGTCAGCTGGGATACCAGTGGTGGGTTGGACAAGGGCACCCACCAAACACGTAAAATTTTTTTTTCAATAAGTTCCTCCCGGCTGAAAATTGGTCAGATAATAGTTAATATAATAATTAAAGGAAAAAAAGTCAGCTGGCTGTCAGGTGGTGGACTATTTTCAGTGATTTCCTCTGGGTTGAAAATTTGTCAGTTGGTATACTTAGGGGTTTGTTTAAATAAAAAAAAGTCAATTGAGGCTAATATGCCTTATAGAATGTTGTTTGTTTAAGAGATACAGGGCGTAAAAGTTCATTTTTTGAAATTGAATTATGGCTACATCTGCCGAAATAATCAAACTGCTGAACTGAAATTTGGCACTGCTGTATTTTTGGGAATGGAGAATAAGCTGAAAATGTCAATTTCTACGTATCTCACAGAGGGCGCCACTTGCGCTGTTTTTGGATCGTGCTTTTACTCGTAACTTTTTTGAGGTTATCCTTTTGGTCTTGCGGATTAATATTTTAGTGCATCTTTTCATACTGCAACAAAGAGGTACTCTTGTTTCATAACGATCAAATCAACCGTTCGCGTTGAAATTGCCAAAACGTGCCCCAACACACCTGTTGACTTCAATATTCGTCCAACCCACCACTGGTACCCCAGCTGACGTTCACGATGCTTCATAACACAACTGAATGAATCATTTTACGAATTATCGGCCGAGAGGAAATGACTAACAAAAATCTGTCACTGGCTCCCGGGCTATAAAGTCGTTATGTATCGAAAGCACTAAAACTAAAACAATATTTAATTTTACTCAGTTCCATTGAAATCCTAGTCAACTTCTCTCTTCGCGTTATTCGTCCGGAGTAAATTATTTTCTTCCGGGACCAGAGCGGTTGATTTGCATGTCACATACTGAGGCGACACGTGAGAAAATGGCGAATTTGATAAAGACTACATGCACGCCCGAGAGGAACGTTCGTTCGCTCAGTGCAAACGCTTCTCGGAATTTCGATTGTGGTCGCGCGCAGGAGTCAAGCAGGCAGTCGTATCTACTCGTAGTTAGGGCACACTCTGTGCTTGTGATGACTGGATAAACAGTTCAAGTTGGAGGGAACTAAATTTGAAGAGCTATTACTTAAAAGCATAAGCAAGCAAGTGAACAAAGATTAGGTAATGATAAAGCGTGTAATATAATACTGGGGAAACAAGGAAAGGTTTATTTGGGATTCTTAAAGACCAGGGTCGAGGGCCTGGACAAACTCACAAAGCATATAATATCTATGTTATGCATTGTTTTCGCACATGTAGTCCACTTTGAACGGCTTAGTAACCTGTATTGTATCAGACAAGGAAAAAGCACCTAACAGATATTTGATAACTAATAAAATACTTAAGTTAACATTCTGTTTTTGCTATTCCTCTCGAGTGTATCTAAAACTCTGTTCAACGAATGTTTATACCTACGTCACAACTCCCGTCCTTGTCTTACTCATGAATATACGATGGATATTGGTCGTATATTCAAGAGTCGGACAAGGACGGGAGTTGTAACGTAGGTATAAACATTTGTTGAACAGAGTTTAAATCGTTTTACAGTGTCTCGCGTTACTATCAGCCAGCCTCGGCTCTACGCTAGAGACAAGCTCCCGCATCTCCCGAACTTAATTTGCGACATCATTCCGAATTTCAATGAAAAAAAGCGTTGAATCTGAATAGGGGTCACCTTTCGTTATGTTTCTTCGAGGGTGAGGACGGTCGATTTGCATGTCACATCTTTTGGAAAATACGTGTAAAAAATGTAAACCAGAAAGATCACGTGAAGTAAATCGCAAAGATTACGTGAAGTAAATCAGAAAGATTACGTGTCAACAAAGTCAACATCGGAATTTTGATGAGGGTTGAATAAACATCCTACGATTTCGATGCTGGGCCTCGACGCTGGCTTATGTGTAATATCCTCGGTAATATCGTTGAGGGAAGGAATAATAAGAGGTGCAACAGATGCGGAGATTTCGAGCCAAAATCTGAACGCAAATGCAGTCCCGGTCAATTGCTTTAGGACGACCTAATCGACGAGAAACTGCTTCAGGTCGTCCTAAAGCAATGGACCGGGATCGATCGGCACTGAGATTCCGGACTCGCTATAATTCGTGGAGGTAGCGTTATTATATTCCTTCACTCAACAGTAATATTTGAAATAATTTGAATTATAATTATGAACAGAGTTCGAGAATACCTGTTATCAAAGTGGAAAGTGTAAAATATACCCAGGGTACACACTATTTCATTCTTCCGCCAGTTTCCAAGCGAATCCTTTACCTGCAATGGTACAAAATCATCACTCTCGGGTGCTACTTTAAGATGGTAAACTAACACATTGTTCTTCTCAATGCCTTCCAACTCTCCCAAATTCATTTTAAACTTCCCTTGCCAAGAAACGATGCCTTCCTCTTCACTTCCAACATCCGAAACAAATCCACGAAGCTCCGAAAGTTAATTTGGAACATAATTCCGAATTTGAATGACAAAGACGCGTCAAAACGTTATAGGAATAGATATTGCGTCCGTTATTTTCCATTGGAGGTGACGGGAGGGTGGTCGATTGGCGTGACACAACCTGGAGGCGACATGCGGAAAAATGAAAATTCGGATAAAGACTACGTGCGTGGGTGTAACGTGTTTGTGAACTTGGCATTGGAATTCTGATAAAGATGGGATAAGAACGTGTGAGAATTCGTACATAGATTTGTACCTATAGAAACTTTATACTTAACTAAATAAACTCCTGGACAAAATTAACGCAACATCATAAGTGTGCCACTTATTTGATGCTATTTTTTTTTCTGAATTTATGATCCGATTTGAATGATTTTTTTTTGCATTGTAGGTTGGTTCCTTGACAATGTCATAGTTTTCGCTGTTTATGATAAAAAGATCATTTTCGATTTATACCGGGTGTAACAAAAATGTTATGTTTTTAAGAAAATTCGTATCACCCTGTGGAGTATACTAGCAACCGAAACATATAGCAGTTGATATTCGACGGTAGGTCCATCTTTCTTCAACGTTTTCTTTTTTGGTTTACTTCATTACCTCTGTTATTAAAGGAGATACACTGTTTCATATCGTAACATGTTTTTATAGACTTTATTATTCAACACAGTCATTGTTGAATGTTTTCAAGTAGGCTATGGAACTTTTCTGACATTTCAAGCGATGTGTCAACAGATGTTGTGTTTTCAAGTTACAAAGGTCAAATAAAATTCGCCATACCGATAAAAACTGTTCAGAAACTGCTTATTAAACGTGCGTTTCATATGCCCAGTTGCCCGACTATTCTGTCGTTTAAACCAGCCTCATTTAAACGTCTTCTGATTGTTCGAGACGATATTGTATGATGGCGAGCAGTTCTAAGCTCACTTTTTAGCCTAGTACTAGTGATATTCCTGTTTCTTAGAGCAGTTTGCCTAATAAAACGCTCATCCCTTGGATCGGTACATCGGTTTCGCCCTTGGCCTGACCTTCGAGAGTAAGATCCTGTCTCGTTAAATCGTTCAACCATACAACTTATAGTCGAACGATGTCTTCCTATCACATTAGCAACATGACACATCGAATAGCCTTCATCCACCAAAGTTAAAGCTCTTACTGCTTCTTCTGCCGATAAATTTTTTGGTAGATCAATTTTTCAATTTTAAAATACTCGTCGGGCAACTGGACATATGAAACGAACGTTTAATAAGCAGTTTCCGAACAATTTTTATCGGTATGGCGAATTTTATTTGACCTTTGTAACTTTAAAACACAACATCTGTTGACACATCGCTTGAAATGTCAGAAAAGTTCCATAGCCTACTTGAAAACATTCAACAATGACTGTGTTGAATAATAAAGTCTATAAAAACATGTTATGATATAAAACAGTGTATCTCCTTTAATAACAGAGATAATGAAGTAAACCAAAAAAGAAAATGTTGAAGGAAGATGGACCTACTGTCTAATGTCAACTGCTATATGTTTCGGTTGCTAGTATACTCCACAGGGTGATACGAATTTTCGGAAAAAAACATAACGTTTTTGTTACACTCGGTATAAATCGAAAATGAACTTTTTATCATAAACAGCGAAAACTATGACATTGTCGAGGAACCAACCTACAATGCAAAAAAACAAATCATTCAAATCGGATCATAAATTCAGAAAAAAAATAGCATCAAATAAGTGGCACATTTTATGATGTTGCGTTAATTTTGTCCAGGAGTTTATTTGAAGCTAAAAGTTTAATGGCAAGTGGGAATAATGTCCAATAATATGGTTAAGATTACGTTCCTGGAGCCAGCTTGTGAGATAATATATAAGATCAATATAAAAAAATACTCCGAAACGAAAAAAAATACTTATGTTCCATTCTGCCACTCACCATTGTGTTCTTAAAATAAAATTTGTGTTTGTGTTAGATACAAAAAGAAAACAAAAGTTTTTACAACTATAAAGGGAAACAGATATAGCTTAAGGCAGAGCCATGTTTACCTAAGATTTTCTCAAACACAACTAACCAAAGTTTTATCCATATGCTATCGTTATTCGCCCTCCATAAAAAAATATACATGTTATCTACCTATTTACAATATCATATATGAAACTATGAAAGATTCTGGTAAGTTACATAAAGAGATAAGTGGATAATTATTTCATCAGAATCGTCAGCATAGCCAAAGAATAAGTGTAATACAATGTCCTACAAGTTTCTTATTAAGCATATTGGGTTAGTATTATTATTAGTGTTTTTTCGAAAGTATTTTGCAATTTTAAGGAAATTTTTGTAAAGTTCTTTGCATCTACTGTATTTCTAATTATTATATAAGTCGTGAAAGTACCCAGTGAAACCAAAGACGAGCTTCTAAAAATATAAGTTTTATGCAGAATCAAGGGTACTTTTGGATAGCTACTGGAATCTTGTAAATTTTTAAGAACTTTTAAGTGCTTAGTGTTTCCGCAATAAGGGACTAATTTCATTTCGCGAAATTGTTGTTTGAAAGCTAGGAATACCACCCATTTATTAATACCGTGTGGATCAGTGTTAAATTGACATTGTTATATGGCCATTTAGTGTTAACAACGAGGTTTTACACCGGAAAACAAATTATGAAGGCTTGTAAAAATTTGTAAGCTTACAAATAAATATTTTTAATTTGTTACTAAATATGCTGCAGTAAAAATAAATGTATACTTATGCAAAAAAAATATGTGTAGGTACCTACTTATTCCACGAAAAACTACGATTTATATTATTTAGTGCAATTTATATTTTTGCTACCTGATATAAAGTTTATTAAGGATTACACTACATCTTTTTACTTATTTTGGATCGGTCCTTTTAATAGCATTTTACCATTTTTCACGTTGTTTTTCTCGTAATTCATTGGTTAATTTTGTGCTTCTTATAACGCCTACGACGGCCTGCCGGTCCTTATAATAGGCGGTATATAGGCATGGCACCCGCTTCTGAAAAATGTGGTATGTACATAATGCTTTCTTCTAGATTACCTAGCGAGCTCAGTTTTCGATTTGTCTGGCTGATACGAGTCTCCAACGCTTTGTCTATACCTACTATGTATTAATGGTTGGTCAGAAGACAAAACGTTGGACACGCTGGAGTACTTGGACAGAAAATAATCAATGAAAAATTTGTGACTGACAGCCAGTGGTTGAATAACTTTTAATATATATACCGTATACTTTCACCGTTTTGGTAGACATAGGGGAATAGGCCACGCGTCGCCGTGAGTCCAGCTAGGTGTGTCAGTCGTTGGCGGGGGGAGTACACAGTAGTCCCGCACCGCTTATCAGTCGAGTTTTGCGAGCAAAAAACACGCCCCGAACCGAACCTAGCCGAGTACACGGCAGCGCGCCGGCCAGCCATGGCAATGTCTACTAAAACGGTGAAAGTACGGTATAGAAGCTTCAGACTGCCTACACTTTTGCGACACGACGGCTTGTAACTAGAGGCTACTTTAGCCGAACCCATAGCCAGTATCCTTACCCTGACAAGGTGGTGCTTCCTGCTCAGCGCCGGTAACTTGAACACCCGGCACCAGTAGAGCTGATCCAGGGAGGCGGCAGCCGGGGGCGCCGCCGCCGGGTTGCGCAGCTCCCAGGCGCGGACGGCGTCGTCCGGCGGCGCCGCCTGCTCCGCCCGCTGCGCCACGTACAGCGGCCTGACGCCGCGCGTCGCGGCGCCCAGCTTCGGGAGCGCGCCGGGCCCGACGGCGCCCCCCGCTGGCTCCTTGGCGTCGAACGCCCAGACCACCCGCATCGTGTCGTTCTGGAAGAAGAGATTCGGGTGAGGTTGGGTTTATTTATCTATGGTTGAAAGCAGGAAGCAATGTTCGCGTTATTAAAAAGGCCATTCAATTAAAATTTATTGCCGGCTTTCTTTTGCGCTTATTTCATGTACATTGTCGTCAATGTCTCAAAAAGTCTCTCAGTTGTTCCTTTTCTCCTTACAGAGGCCAACAATCAGTATTGCAATTTGAAACGTAGGACGTAGGTACTTGCTGGCTTCGGCAAGTAGATACATTCGTGTTGTGGTAACAAAGAGCGTTCAATTGACAAAATGTTCTAGTCCGTAATATTGGTCGAAACTAAAACAAAATGGATGAGCCTCTAGAGAGATACTTTTTTAAGTACTTAATAAAGGTGCAAAAATCACTATTTTTTTATTAAATATTCTCAAGTGCCAGAACAACCGTTCTGCGAAAAGTTATAAAAGTTTCTAAACAATATTATAATCTTGTTAAACCAGAATATTATATTCTGCAATGAGCGTTTAATGATAGCTATTAAGACACGAGTATGAAAATTACGGCATGAGCCGTAGGCGAGTGCCGTGATGTAATACGAGTGTCTTAATAGCCATTAAATGCTAGTTGCAGACGCTATTTTGTCTACGACCAGTCAGAAAATAATAGACATAAATATTTATGAAACGTTTATTAAACATAGAAAAAACACACTATGAAAAGGTAAACAAGTGAAACAAAATAATCGTTGAGTTATTCTTTTTGGTTTATAGTTATATTCTTGATAGTGCGATTACTAAAGTGGAACTGTGGAATTCCTGGAAGTTTCTGGACCATTTGAGGTGAATCCATTGTTGATGTTGATGGGTTAATATTTATCAAATTGTTAGTTTGGCTGTATTCGATTGAATTTAAAATTTGATTGCCTACATTGATTTTATTTTGATCTGATTCATCAATGTAATTTTCAGCCACTGTTGTGGATTTCCATCCACCATGGCGTTTTAATGAGGTAATGTCACCGCCAGCATCCACCAATATTGTGGCAGAACTCCGACGAAAGCATTGCCCGGTATATAGATTGGGTTCTGGTAGATTTAAAAATATGTCGCAATTTCTTTTCCCATATTCCCAAATTTGTTTATTCCTACGTTTTGTACGGTGCATTTTCCGTTCAAGTAATTAACAAAAAAAGCGGAGGTTGCACTGTTTTTTGGGCGAAGATTCATGTATTTTTTGCATATATCAAAATACTTCCCAGTAACAGTGAACTTGCGGGTTGTTTTTGTTTTTGTGTCTTTAAAATTGTGACCAAAAGTGTTGTATTATAATCATTTACATAAGTAAATTCCAACTTGTGTAATTCATGTCTTCTACAGGCTCCCATAATTCCGAAGATACATACTACCTACGAAAAATAGTATTTGTATTGAAAACTATATACTTGTGTAGTCAATACAATGATAATAATGATCGGCATAATAAAATCTGTAGGTACTTACTTTGGACAATAAATATTTAGCATCTGGTGCTTCTGTAATAAATTGCTTTATGTGATTTGTAGAAAAGGTATTAGATTTTTTAGGTTTATATCCTTCGCCTTTTCTTTTCAGTAAGGCATGCAATTTGGGATATAAGGATATATCTATATTATGTCTAATAGATAACATTAATTTCAAGATCGAATATTGTTTCCATAAAGTGGAAGATTTTCATTTTGTTGATAACTGATCAAAATAAACTATTAAGACATTTTCGGAAAAGCTCCTTGCCTCGTTTTGATTTTTCCAATCCATAAATTCCATGTATAATTTTCCATATATTTTTGTGATTTTGCCGGTAATAAATAATTGTTATTAGCTTTTGTAGCCTGTTCGACCATTTCTGGAGGAGTTAAGTTTTCAATTTCACTTTCTATATCCATATTAAACATTTCAATTTGCAAAATAATTCAAGCACAAGTATAAAAACACGTTCTGACAAATCAATTTTTGGACGCTGTCACTGTTGTCACTTGTTCACGGCAGTTTTGATATGGACCGCAATAATCGTGATATCGCATTCCTATTGGTTACAAACTTGTATTGGAATCAAAAATCTGTACTGGAATGAAGTTTATTCCAGTACGGGTAGCAAAAGCTTAATACTTCAGTTAAAGCATGGTCGTAGGAAAAATATGTTCTATGTTGGCGATGTGTTATAATAATATAACACACTACGAGAATATGCCGTGTTTACTGTCACTGCAAAGCGGCTATTTTCGGTATGTTTTGGGTTAAAACTAGCATAAATACTAGTAAATCTAGCTCCACGTGGAAAGTGATTTACTGTAAGATTGCGCGGAGCAATATCCTTGAAACACGCTATTGTTTTGGTGTTTGTTTTTTGAGGGAGGAAACTTCGTGAAAGCGCGAACTTTTTTGATTTATTTTCCTTCCGCGTGGGAAAATTCATTCCTGGAAAGTGTGTTGTCCAACAATGTAAAGAAATGATAAGCGAACAAATAGTAGCCATAAGAGACAAAACTTTTGTGAGATGGGTGGGTCCAGGACATTTTGTTTTTGTTGTATTTTTTTTTCATTATCTGATCGCGTTTTCTTTCTTCTTGTCTATTAAGAGGTTGACAGAAAAGATATTTGAGACAGAATATATATACAATCCTGATCCTTGATAAAATAAGTGTTTCTATCCCATATACCTGTCATCATTTTGTTGTTCCGGTTTTGTGGAAACTTCACTATACTACATCCAAGTTACAGAGGCAGTGAATCAAAACATTAGCAACCACGAGTTTCCTGCATATTTTAGATCGGATCGCGAGCAGTTTATTCTGTAAATTTATTTTGCTACTTAATTTAAATTTTTTTTTATAAAGATCCACTAAAGGTAAAAACACAATTTTTAGAACTTCTATAGTAAGGGCAGAATGTAAAGGCGAAGTCGGCAATAAATCATCAAAGAGGGAGCGGCATATCTATTGCTTTACTTGCACTCGCACAATTACACTCATGTCTCCTCCTCCAATTTGTATTCGACGTACGTCTTAAAGTTCGCTAAGCACCTTTCATGAAAGGAGGAGATTTAGAAAACCAGTACTTGTCTTGTATTACTAGTTGATTGTTTAAGGCAGGCATAGGATCGGCCTAGAATAAATTATTGCTTTACCACCTGATGTGAACGGATGGATTAAAAATTTGTGCTTAGGTACCTGTTGTAATTTCATTTGTAATTTTTGAAGATTAATTCGGTAATTTAGACTGGCAATTAAAAGATATTGATCCTGAAATTCAAAGTAGGTCTTAGGTATTTAAATAATTATTGTAATGGTTAGGCAAAAAATATATATATTTATATTTTTAGTTACAAATTAAATATCAACATAAAATAAACTTTACATAGTCAGAAGTCAGTATAGGTATACATAATAAATAAATAATAATAATATACATTTAATTCGTTATGAATTTTAGTCAGAATATAAAATACTATCATCCGAATATTAATCGTCATTTAAATTAATAATAATTGGGTCTATGTCAACGTCCGATATCTTTTCTTTTTCCGAATAATCCTTAATAACGTTCTCGGTGTGTTTTATACAACTGGACCAGTTCTTTAGTGACTTAAATTGGATGTATATTGTCGTAGAAATTGAACTCTTTTTGATGATATATCTGGCTTTTCCATTAAGCATTGTCTTCCATCGTTTATTTTGTACTTAAATCCAAGATTCCTTAAAATTACACATAAAAGAAGTTTGGTGTTGCCAATTACCAAAGCATTTTGTCCCATATGCCACGAGCCATTTCTTTTAAAATTATAATGGGGACACTAAATATTCATTTTGTTTATACATAATATTAATATACAGGGTGAGTCAGATTTTTTAATCTGGATTTCAAGAATAGGTAAAATATTTTAAACAATAATTTCATATGAATATATTATAAACCAATAAAGACTTGGTTTTCAAGACACAGTGCGTTACGATTTCGATAAAAACACTGAATATTTTTTCATATCTCCCAAAAAATATACATATTATAATTCAGTAAATTTTGATACACAATATGTCGAGGTACTTAAGTAGTAACATTAAGTCGTAAATCGATTATTTCCAAGCAACCTATAGAGGCACGGAGTGCAGAAATATTAATTCAACAAAAAAGAGGGTACGGTCCAGTAAAGCATTAAAAATTACTTCTACTCTTGGATGCAAAATTAAATTTCAAACAAAAACTGTCTCTTGGGATTTAATGATAATATCTCTGTTACGGTCTCATAATATAGCTAATTTCACTTTTTTTAAACTGATTCAATATTATAGAAAAATTGTAAAATAAGCTATTTTCCAAAAAAATGTGATGTAAGCTGAAGAATATGTATGTAATTGAAACCGTTCTATAACTCTAATTGGAGAGGTAGAATAAAAAGAGCCACAATACCTGAAAGCCGCGTATATACAGGGTGGTTCACTTTTATGTGGTAGGACTTTAACATTAGATAGAAAAAGATAATCTAAAATGAACATTTTATATCAACATATATCGGGGAAAGCTTAGTTTCCGAGATACAGGGCGTTGAAGTGTTGGAAAAAATATGAAGTATTTTTTACACTGTCCGAACCAGTGGAGATATTTAAACCAAATTTGATGTGTAGTACCACCTTTTTGACTACGATATTTAGTGATAATATGAAGGTCCTGAAATAACCAGTGGTGGAGTTATGGGTTTTCACTATCACTAAATTTAAAAAGTAATTAGTACGGACCTGTCTCACATCAACGTAAATTTTTTTTTCGTAAAGTTCTTTCAATTCTATACAAAAAGTGTATCTTGACATTTTTTTGTATCTGCCACGGTTGTGTAGTAAATAAATTATTTCGTTTCCATCTCAGCCTTTTTTGCCTAAAAATGTGTTTTCTAAGATTATTGATAAATATCGCAAATAACAGAAATTAATTATGGAACACTTATCGGATTCAGCTATTTTATTTTTAATTTTATGGAAACAATTTTAAAAATAAACTGGCACTTGGTTTGAGGTACATTACTTTATTATCATTTTAACATTTTTATCAAATCTAGTATTATTTCTTAATAATTTTTATAATTCTAAATTTGTACAACATTCAACAATTGTTCAAAATGTGATCCATTCTGTTGCACACATAATTCACTTCGACGCCTAACGGATTGAACAGCATCGATTAAATTGCCATTTCTCAATTCATCGCACGCATTTCTGATACGATCAATAAGTTGTTCCCTTGTTTCTACAGGAGTCGCATAGACTTGTTCTTTTAAAAATCCCCATACGAAGAAGTCCAGAGGTGTTATGTCCGGAGAACGTGGTGGCCAAGCGACCGGTCCCCCTCGTCCGATCCACCTATTTGGAAAATTATTATTTAACCAGTTCCTCACATTTCGGTGAAAATGTGCAGGACAGCCGTCAAGTTGGAACCAAGCCAACAATCTTAAGTTTAAAGGAATGTCTTCCCACATATTATTATGCTCAGCTACTAAAAACTCCAAAAAATTGTCACCATTCACTCGCTGTGGCAAAAAAAGGGTCCAAACAGATGATGGTTGTACAGTCCAATCCAAACATTGACACTAAATTCGACCTGAAAATTTCTTGGCCGGATTGCATGTGGGTTTTCTTGTGCCCAAATATGCTGATTATGAAAGTTTACTACTCCACGACGAGTAAAACACGACTCGTCCGTCCATAAAATGTTATTTAAAAATTGTCTATTTCCTTCAATTGACTCCAAAATCCATCGGCAAAACACTAATCTTCTTTCTGCATCGCCGGGCCTTAAACCTTGTACGGGTTGTAGATGATACGCATGCCTGTGATCTCTTTTTAAAGCTCGCAAAATTGCAGACTTTGAAACACGTAGGGCCACTGACACTCTTCTGCTACTTGTTGTAGGATTCCTATCGAATTCACGAAGAATCTCATTGTTGCGTCTGACTTGTTGGATATTGTTTTCATTTCCTCGTTCGACGATTCTAGTTCTCAGACCGCGAGTTCTGAATTGCCGGTTCATGTTAACAAACACCGAGGGACGCGGATGGCGCCTATTTGGAAATCGCCTCCGGTATTCTCTGGCTGCTTCCGCAGAGTTCCCATTTGCAACTCCATAGCAGAAATGGATGTCAGCCTGCTCTTCATTTGTAAATTGGAACGGCATTTTAATTATTAACAAAGACAAACTGCGGACATCTACTGGATGACAGATTATTGTATTATTAACTGTCAATAAGATTTTCTTTTCCATGGCACACTTATCTTCACCAGTACGGCGATGCAGAAAGGACATTAGTATTTTGCCGATGGATTTTGTAGTCAAAGGAAATAAGACAATTTTTAAATAACATTTTATGGGCGGAAGAATCATGTTTTACTCGTCGTGGTATAATTTAGAATTCTACAAATTTAGAATTATAAAAATTATTAAAAAATAATACAGATTTGATAAAAATGTTAAAATGATAATAAAGTAATGTAGGTACCTCAAACCAAGTGCCAGTTTATTTTTAAAATTGTTTCCATAAAATTAAAAATAAAATAGCTGTATCCGATAAGTGTTCCATAATTAATTTCTGTTATTTGCGATATTTATTAATAATCTTAGAAAACACATTTTTAGGCAAAAAAGGCTGAGATGGAAACGAAATAATTTATTCACTACACAACCGTGGCAGATACAAAAAAATGTCAAGATACACTTTTTGTAGAGAATTGAAAGAACTTTACGAAAAAAAATTTACGTTGATGTGAGACAGGTCCGTACTAATTACTTTTTAAATTTAGTGATAGTGAAAACCCATAACTCCACCACTGGTTATTTCAGGACCTTCATATTATCACTAAATATCGTAGTCAAAAAGGTGGTACTACACATCAAATTTGGTTTAAATATCTCCACTGGTTCGGACAGTGTAAAAAATACTTCATATTTTTTCCAACACTTCAACGCCCTGTATCTCGGAAACTAAGCTTTCCCCGATATATGTTGATATAAAATTTTCATTTTAGATTATCTTTTTCTATCTAATGTTAAAGTCCTACCACATAAAAGTGAACCACCCTGTATCTTGAAAACCAAAAGTATAAAGAGTAGATATTCAAATTTTGGTTTTGTATACCCAATATTAAAGTCCTGCTATATAAACTTGACTCATACTGTATCTAATATATATGGTATATGACCAGAAATTATATTTTTAACTCGGTGGTTAGGAGTTGACATTCCTGAGGACACTTATAGGGTAAGTAAAGTCTACAATGGGCAATGAAAATTCTTTGACCAAGGAAATAACAGGAGCGTGAGCTTATTTATACCATTTATTGTTATTCTTGTTATCACGATTGAGCTTAACAACTACGGGTCAAATCTCAATAGTTACTGAAATACATTTGATTATAGATTTTTTTAATTTGAATTATGGCAATATCAGAATAATCAAGTTGCTGAACTCTAGTAGTTTAGCACCGCTGTGTTTTTGGGGATGGGGAATAAGCTGAAAATGTAGATTACTGCGTATCTCACAGAGGGTGTCACTTGCATTATTTTTGGATGTCCATCATTCTAGTGCAACTTTTCATTTGGCAGTTTATGTTTCATAACGATCAAATCAACCGTTTGCGTTGAAATTAGCAAAACGTGCCCCAAAACACCTGTTAACTCCAGCATTCGAGAGACAATATTTTGTCCTACCACTTTCAAATTTTACAGGACAACTGTACCATTTAAAGTGAGAAAAAATGTACCAAAAATTATTATAGGTACTTTCAAAATGGAAAGGATTGAATTGGAAAAAATATTGGACACCCTATTTCAAGAAAATCAATGCCCATTTCGCATGTTTTCTTCATTTTGATTGTACATTTGATCTGCATCATTTTTGAAAGCGGTAGGTTAAAATTGTATGTTTCGAATGTTGGAGCTAGGTAACGGTTTTGGTTTTGGTTTTGCAACGAAAACGGTTGATTTTATTGTTATGAAACAAATATACACTTTTGTTTGCAAACGAAAAGAAGCACTAAAATGTTAGACCTGCAAGACCAAAAAGAGTTCCTCAAAAAGTTACGAGTAAAAGCCGGATCTAAAATTGTGAGACACGTAGAAATTAACATTTTCAGCTTATTTTCCATAGACTCAAAAACACAGCAGTGCCAGATTATAGTACAGCAGCTTAATTATTTTGGGAGATATTGCCATAACACAACCTCAAAAAAAAAAGCTGCAACGCTCTGTATAGTAACTATGGAGATTTGACCCGTAGTTGTCGAGCTCAATGGAAATATTTTGACGTCCCCTACCTGCTTCCGCGAGATTTCCCAGCATACATACCGGACACTCCTGTATATGCGGTGGCTATTGGAAACATGGGTTTGATGTATTAGAGAGCGAGACAGTAATAACTATGTGTGGCGATTCATATACATATTATACTCCTATAGAGTAGAACCTTTTTTCGCATTTTTAACGAATCGCCGATGCAATGATGACGCACGGCGTCGACGGTCTCCCGAAACGCGGCGCTTTGGCGCTTTTTTATCTGTAATCGAATCTTTTGTCGTTGCGCGGGCGCTCGCAAAATATACGGGCGCGCTTAGCCAGATACCGATCCATAAATTTCGTTTTTAGTTTCCACGTTCGTGCGGTTGGCGTGCACGTGCATATTTTCGTCGGGCCAATACCTGCCAGGGATTTCCAGGGTGATTTATGCCGTTTTGAAAAACATAAATTCGCATAAATTCAGTACCTACCTGAGAGGACACGCGGAACAACTGGCATGATTTAAACCACCCGCTCTGGGTGTGCGAGCGCGTGAACTAGCCGTCAACACTTCAAATTCGACGTGGTTGTATGTAGCAAATCAACCGGACACGTTTGCACATAAATAAATTTATTTTAAAATAAACACTAATACAGCATTTCTGTTCTGTCCAATATACGTATGTATATCTTATCCAATATACGTATGTATATCTTATTAAACCAGGAATACAACAATAAATATCTTATTAAAGTAAGGCATATAAAAGAACATTTGTTAACACACGAGGACCGTAAAATTTTTGTTGTTGGTTAAGGAACTGTTTCCCACGATTCGCTCAACAAGGAAACCAAAACCAAAAGCAGAGAGTTGGTTTAAAAAAGTACATAAAACAGTCATAGAAAAAAGGAAACAAAGAAAATTGATCATGCACAGAGTTTTGTCGATAATATGTAGAAATGAAGAAGAATCAGGCTGCGAAATTGCTATGGCTTTACAGCAAGAGAAATAATAATATGCTAATCTGTAAATTCTAGTACAGAGTCCAGACTTTGGCTTCCCTTTGGCTTTTAATAATCAGTAAATTCTGCGGAGTCTAATAAGAAATGTGCCTAAATATTTAAATATTTATATCTCCCTCTCAAGAACCATACCCCATATCCCCATTAAATGATAATAGACACGTATTGGCTTTGTACTGAAAATGTGATGGATGTGTGCGGAAGCATTTAAATTTAGTAGAATAAAAAGCAGGACGTTGACGTGGTTATTGCAGGGTTCAGGTCCTTTGAATAAATACTTCATTTCCAATAACCTTTGAAGATGTTATTAAATAATATAATATATTTATATATAGGGGATCCCAGAAATAAGATTCAAAATTTTAACCATGTAGTTATCTAACTCAACAAAAGCAACAACTTTCTTAAAGTACATTTCTTTCGGAAACTACTTAGATTTCAAGAAAAATATTTTTAATATTTTAATGTGTTTTGTCATCCGCCACTGGAGCATAAGTCTTGGTTGACTATTGTCAAATTCCTATTACTGTTTAAAAATAATAACATCTATGATGATAAACTAAATAAGAAATTATCACAATTATGAAAGCGGCCACACACTGTAGTAGTTGCAAAAACGCTCGATACATTGTTGTGCTGTAAAGCGATGGGTTTCCCCGTAAGTTAATATCATATTATGGTAAATATTATGGTAAATGCTGGCATTGTCACAAAATGCTCCAGATCCCACACGTCTGTTTATAAATAACTCGTGCCTGGCCCGCAGAAGGCTAGTAAAGAATATTAAGATAGTGAATAATCGATTTCCATGCGTTACTTCTGTGTTCTTTATCCAGAAGCAACTCGTTAGTGTTATTTTAATGGGAAAAAATATCGGATAAAAAGTTGAGTTTTCAAAAATAAATATTTGAAAAAAATGATGTTGATTCATGACGTCGGTCTCCGCATACGTAGTGGCGTATAACTGGCAAAAATTCAAAATATGAGTTATACGCCCGTTATATGCATAATTTAACGTCCTCTTTCAACTCACGAAGTGGCGTAAATGTACTTAGGTCAGGATAATTTTTTCTTAAATTATTGGCACGCAGAGGCGTATATATACTTTATGCAACTTTGTGAGAAACGGACATGGAGATTTTTATTTTCCAAACTGTGGCGTAACTTAATTTACGCCACTTCGTGATGCGCGAATTTTTAAATAACAGCACACAACTTTTGGCGTATATGATTAACACATAAGTAAATAGGCCTCAAATCCTAACCTAGAAATATCAGCTGTGTTGTACTGTACTACTTTCGCTTACAAAGTCATTTTGTTTTAACAATAAGTTAAATTTACACATTTTACAATACTATTCTGACACGACAAATAGAAAAATTTGTGCTATATGCATAAAGTGTTTTACGTTTGCATGAAATGGATGTACCTATCACTTATCATTCCTATTAGCGCAATGGAACGACGGTACATCAAATGTGGTGTCGTGGAAAGAACTGAAACAGAAAAATACAGACAGTTTAAAATAGAAAATAAGATATCGATGTTGTATAAACGAAGATGGTATAAAGGAATTTTCTTTGTTTAATTAATTTACGAAGACTGAAGAATACGATTAAAATAAATCAGTTGTGTTAGATATTGGTTAAAAATATTGTCGTTAGTTTATTACCAAGAACTATAAAGTTGTTTTTTAATATATTAATAATATTTTCTATGCAGACTGCAAGAGAGTGGCCAAAGGATGCCTGCAGGACACTTGCGCCGTACCGCATCGTGCTCAATTTAGGTAGAGCGATAATAAAACTTCTCTTTCCTGATTTTCAAAAAGCATGATGTGTCCCTTGGCGGTGGAGTTTCTTTTTATAACCTTTGTGCCTGTAAGGCCTCGGCATCTAAATTCCACATTTGTTGAACTTCAGTGCCTTGGTACATAAATAACTATTATTTTGTCGAAATTTTCATTAATAAATATTCCTTAAATAGCCTTTAATTTGACGTAACTAAACGACCAGTACCAGAGTGTAGTACAGCAGCTTAATTATTTTGGGAGATATATTGTCATAATACAACCTCAAAAAAAGAGCTACAACGCTCTGTATAGTAACTATGGAGATTTGACCCGTAGTTGTCGAGCTCAATGGAAATATTTTGACGGCCCCTACCTGCTCCCGCGAGATTTCTCCATACATACCGGACACTCCTGTATATGCGGTGGCTATTGGAAACATGGGTTTGATGTATTAGAGAGCCAGACAGTAATAACTATGTGTGGCGATTCATATACATATTATACTCCTATAGAGTTAGGTAGAGCGATAATAAAACTTCTCTTTCCTGATTTTCAAAAAGCATGATGTGTCCCTTGGTGGTGGAGTTTCTTTTTATAACCTTTGTGCTTTATTTGCCGAGGCCTTACAGGCCTCGGCATCTAAATTCCACATTTGTTGAACTTCAGTTCCTTGGTACATAAATAACTATTATTTTGTCGAAATTTTCATTAATAAATATTCCTTGAATAGCCTTTAATTTGACGTAACTAAACGACAAAAAATTTACAGATTTCGCAAAGCGGCGTAACTGCTCAAAATATTTTCTTCTCAAAAATGAAAAATCCGCAAGTCGTTTAATATTGTCATGTTTAAGCTTCATATCACCGGCATCTTTGAAAAAAGTTTCGTTAGGTATAAGAGTAGGTACCTAATATTTTTACCAGATATATGACTGATGATGATTATGATGATGATGATGATGACTACTGTAAAATTATCAAAAAGCTAGTTACGCCACTACGTACGGAGACCGACGATGACTTAAATATACGTATATGGTTGAAATTTTACCATTTATTTCTGGGACACCTTGTATTTTTAACCGATTTTAAATGCTTCTTAACGTCGCATCCTACCAAATCCGATTAAACCAACTCGAGTATTAAACCGACAGCGCGAAACACTGTAAAACTCGACAATATTACCGCGTATTTCCGGCAGTCCGAAACCCGATCGTCTGGACTACCTGCACCGGTGACAACTCCAATACAAACAACCGACAATGCTGTCACCCTATCGCCGGAGACCCATCGGCCCGCTTCAATGCAGATGCAGATGATATCCTCGAAAAGGAGCAAAACTCGCCGTCATTATTCCTCCCCCGGCTTATCTGTCTTATTAGTCCCGGTTCGCGATCTGATTCGTCCATTGTGGCGCAGTTGAAAACGGCGCGAACGGCTGACAGTCCGGCATTAATCAAAGTGACGCTCCGGGCCACCGTTCGCGACGCATAGACAATGAAGCGACCGGGGACGGGTGCGCCGCGATGTTCGATTGTTTTGTTTACGTCAGCGCGCGACGCGAACGCGGATCGAGCGGGCTTAGGAGGCGTCGGTGCGGGGGACAAAACGAGGGGGAGAGATGTTGGGATATGCACAAAGGCGCGCATTTTGCACATGATGTATTGCCTGCCGGGAAACTAGGGGTGTTCGATCTTGTGCACACCTCGCGTAGATATTGTTTTAAACTGGTTATTTCACTGCTAGTTATTCCGTCAGTCGATCAAAAACCGTCTTCCCTCGTTTCCATTGACCAAGTAAGAAGTGAACTAACTATTCATGAATAAACGGATGAATGCACCCTTAAAACACACTAAAAATATCCAAAAAGTGCATTTAAATTTAAACACATTTATAAAATTACCTAGGTACACATTATAGTTAGTTTATTAATTTATGTACAGGGTGTTTCAAACTCGATGGACAATGCCTGTAAATTTGCGAATAAAGAAAAATAACAAAAATCTGAAGTGGGGAACTTAAATGGCACCAACTAAGGTCCATTTACTATAAAAAAATATTTTTTTGGCAGTTAGATAAATAAGAGTAATAACGTCATCAACATTTTTTTCCCAGAAAGTGATTGATATTTTTGACGGTTGCTATAGTTACCTCTCCCTAAGTATTTTTTGTTAATAAAATTTTTCTCTATCTATTACCGTCTAAAAGATATAGTCTAAAATAGTTCAAAAATTTTAATTAAAAAAAAAATCAAGTTAGCCATGACACAAGACAAAAATAACACGGTATTGTTTATAGCTGTCATTATAATTGACATATTTCAAAAAACAAATAAAAAACAAGTTAAATGAAATAAACAATTAGGTATATACTTTGTAAAATTTATAACAAATTTTCAATGTGGCAGCTATTTAAAGCCAAACATAACTCTGGTCTACGAGGAACCTCTCTTTGGGTAGCATTCCTTAACATATCACCAGATATATTTTGACACGCGATCTGAATTTTTTCTTTTAAATGTTCAACATTTGCCGCTAGAGTTTTGTAAACCTCGTTTTTAAGTGTTCCCCACAAAAAAATCTAAAGGGCGGGTCAGGTCTGGAGATTTCGGTGGCGAACGTATTAGCCTATTTAAACCGATCCACCTTTCTCCATAGGAATTGTTCAAAAATTCTTTAACAACTCTCCTAGCTTTGTGTGGAGGAGCACCATCATGTTGAAACCAAATTTGTCTCCTCAACTGCAGGGGCAAATTTTCCAACAACTCCGGCAGTTCTTCTTGAAGAAAAATCAAATATCTAGCACTATCTAATATTTCATTATAAAAGAAAGGACCGACCAAATGCCTTCCAACAACTCCACACCACACATTTATTCCAAAGTGGCCCTGGTTTTCTACTTCGTTGATAAAATGTGGATTTTCTGTAGCCCAAAAGTGGGAATTTTTTTATTAGGTTTTCCATTGCTAACAAAGCTGCTTTCGTCGGTCCAAACAATATGCTGGAATACTCTGTTATCAAGAACTTCAGCATCGGCTATCATTTGCCAAAAAAAATTAGCCTTCTTTCCACATGCCCAGGATTCAGACGCTCCAAATTATGTAATTAATAATCTTGGTAGGCCATTCGTTTTTAAAATTCTCTGAACTGAGCTAACTTTCATATCGAGAATACGACAAGCGTCTCTAATAGAATTGCGTGGATTTGTATTAAAATATTGTAAAACTTGGGCGACAGTGTTGTCATTGTTTATTCGTTTTCTTATTTTTTTTAACCTTTTCGAATAGAGAAGGCATCATTATTAGCTCTTAAATTTCTTTCCAAGCGAGCAAACGTATGACGATTAGGAACAGGACGATCCGGATACCTTTCTCTATATATTTGAACAGCCCTTACACTATTTTTTTCGGCTGCACCATATATTAATAACATATCTACCTTTTCATCGTGATTGGCCATTTTTAGAAGCAGAACTAAATATAGTATTAATTATAATCAACAATGCGACAGTTACACTGACAGCTAGGTATAAACCAAACCGTGAGTTGCCTTTGTGTCATGGCTAACTTTTTTTTTAATTAAAATTTTTGAAGTATTTTAGCCTATATCTTTTAAACGGTAATAGATAGAGAAAAATTATATTAACAAAAAAATACTCAGGAAGAGGTAACTATAACCACCGTAAAAAAATATCAATCACTTTCTGGGAAAAAAAATGTTGATGACGTCATTACTCTTATTTACCCAACTGCCAAAAAATTATTTTTTATAATAAATGGACCTTAGTTGGTGCCATTTAAGTTCTCCACTTCAGATTTTTGTTATTTTTCTTTATTTGCAAATTTACAGGCACTGTCCATAGAGTTTGAAACATCCTGGACATACTTAAAACCTACAAACTGCTACTTTGTGGAAAACCAAAACAACTCCAAAACACCATCTATTTATTTAAACTAAACAATGACACGAAAAAGACACCCACAACTATATTGCATTTTAAAGAACGAATAACTTACTAATAATAGCACAAAATAAACGGAAATTAAAAATCGCCATGTTAATTATATCCAATACTATCTAATAGTTTAGTTTAATTGAAAATTTCCACATCGACCTGGATATTATTCCTGTGCAACAAAGCATGCAGGAAATGATTGGAAATACATTTAATTCAATACATCGGCTCGAAGGAATGGCCATAATAATAATTATTAGTATTCCACATTTTCTCACGCCGCCCGTCGCCACAGCAGAATTTAATACAAGCTATATCTCTCGTCTATTTATATAAATAAAATTTCCCTCCGCAAATTGACCATTAGCATGGGAGTTAAACGTGTGAAGCCAATTAACACATGAGAGCTATACATGGTAAATCTCTTAATGAGAATACGACAGGAAATTCTTTGAATCACTCACAAAGTGATTTGAATATACAGATGAAACGTTTAGGCAGATTTAAATGAGCCCGAAACCTTACTGTAGTCAACGGCGATAATATTTCATTCTTATAGCAGTGAAAATAATATATTCCGGGCAATTACGGAAGGTATGAATATTATTCATCAATTCTGAGTGTTCCGACGTATTAAAAAAAATTCTTCAGGCGAAGTACCTGTTGCCGAATTTTTAATTATAAGTTTCGAAGGCAATTATAGGATTCCGTCCCATAAATATTCCTCAATGTGATTTAACGGCCATCGGATTCCAAAATATATATACACACAACTGCACAACATCTATTTATCGACCCATCAATGGCATCAATTTGACTATGCCACATTGTTAGACACGCATTTGCATTATATTTCTACAAAACTTAAGTTTTCACATTACGTTTAAACCTTAGAGTACAACAATTGAATGATGAAGTGAAGATCTTTGTGAACACAAAAGTATTTTTTCTTTTAAATTTTGCCTTGGTGTTTTACCTAAATTTGTCTATTTCTGCATCTACTTTCTATCTTAAATCGTCGAAAAATCCTCCTCAAGCGCTTCGTGACTAATTCTACCTGTTCCTCAATGGTTCGCCCATGGGTTGAAAAATGGTAAACAGGTTTCTTGACAACGAACATGAACAATTAAGAAGATAATTAAACGGTCCCAAATTAATAGGACCATTCTAGGAATTCAAACAACATGGATGCCAAATTTATTGGTAATATATTATGGCCTTTTCTCATAGATTATGTATATTATGTGTATACGTCTAATTGAAATGGAGAAGTTTGTACTTTTTTTTGTTCTTTGGCGCATCCTGCCTATTAATCTAGATCTATATATTTATATGGATAGAGAATACCTTCTGAATTAGTTTCTAATTTGATTTCAAATTAAAGTTTAAATTACGTTAAAGAGTCGGCACAGAACAACAATCGGCAAAGTTTGACCACCTCGTCATCGGCGATGAACTACACTTCTAGTGCGCCGAGTGCGCGGTTAGTTAAATTATTCACAACGTAGTCGAATGCTTATACAGGGTGATTCAGTTTCGGTGCTCAATATGGGGATCTCGGAGACCGTAACAGATACGAAGTTGGTCAAATGGAGGCAAACTTGCGCCTTTGGGCGCCTAACAATATGCCGTTGACAAAGTAAAAATATTTTCATGGGTTGCTGAGATATTTAAGAAAAACCGAATTTTTTAAAATCAGATTTTATTTTTTTCTGGCGCCGTTTGCGATAATATTGAAAAATAAATTATATTCTTCCATTGCAACTTTTTCTGTACTACGTAATGGCATTTTTAAATTTTCGGAGCGACGTTCGTTTCTGAGATAGAGGGATCATCTTAACTTTTTAAATACGGACCTGGATTTTTTATTCCATATTTCGAAATAAATCGTCGTCCTGAGTACAACGATGTATGATACTTACATATTTTTTCTCGTTTTCGCCGCCAAAATGCACATTTACTACAAACAAAATTAATACGGTCCTGGACTATGCCTTTTCTCTCTTTTTTTCAAAGCTATTCCAAATATAACAGGTGTTAATTTTTTTATACCTACTGGATTAATTAAACTCTATGTTTGTCATATTTTAAAATTCTTGAATGTATCCCACTATAGTTAATAATAATAATTATTGTTGTTATTTGCCTAAAGTGTGACTAAAGTACAAAAAAGATATCAAAATATGACAAACATGGAGTTTAATTTAATCCAGTAGGTAATAAAATAATGATCACATGTTATAATTGGAATAGCTTTGAAAAAAAAAGAGAAAAATGCATAGTCCAGGACCGTATTAAGTTTTTTCTTAGTAAATGTGCATTTTAGCGGCTAAAACGAGAAAAAATATGTATGTGTCATACATCGTTGTACTCAGGACAACGATTCATTTCGAAATATGCAATAAAAAATCCAAGTCCTATTTAAAAAAATGAAGATGATCCCTCTATCTCAAAAACGAAACGTCGCTCCGAAAATCTAAAAATACCATTACGTAGTCCAGAAAAAGTTCCAATGAAAAAGTATAATTTATTTTTCAAAATTACCGCAAACGGCGCCAGAAAAAAATAAAATCTAATTTTCAAAAATTCGGTTTTTCTAAAATATCTCAGCAACCCATGAAAATATTTTAACTTTCTCAACGGCATATTGTTAGGGGTCCAAAGGCGCATGTTTGTCTCCATTTGACCCACTTCGTATCTGTTATGGTTTCCAAGGTCCCCATGTTGAGCACTTGAACTTAATCACCCTGTATATTTAATGATTGCTTAAAATTTACTTAATACGTAAGTAATTTTTTTGGACGTGGCTCAGTTATATAAAATTCGAAGCTCAGATACCGATGAAAATGTGGCACCCTCCGACTTGTATTTCTCCACCATCGAAATGAGCTCCCTTAGTGCGGTCCTGTACAATTCAGCCGTTTACAGGATTTCGTTTAAACTTATATTCTGACTCTAAATATAGTAGCAAACCTTTTAAGATCGCCACAACAAAATTTTGTGGTAAAAGTGAGGCATATTAGACTAACAGAGGCGAAAGACTTTTAATGTGTTAGGTAAAAATGTGAATTAAAACCCTAGTCATCCAATGCGGCGTATGGTGCCCCTCTCAAATTGACAGCGCATGATTTTCGCGCGTTCGACGGGCGATTTTCGTAATAGCCGTTTTCTCGGAAACACGACTTTACACCTCGGCTAAGCAGCCACGTGTTCCCTTAAACACCCCCATTAAGCTGTCGTTCCTTTTGTCGCTCCGCGGCTGCCCCCGCTCCCCGCCTCTTTCTGCAAGTCACCCGCCGCCATTAACGAGCGCGTTGGCCGCCTAAGACAGCCCGTAATACACCTTAATGGCACCTGAGGATACCTTTCTGCGATTTGGCGGATATCTTGTCTTTGTGAAGTACAAGATTGATCGATGATTGGAGGGGAAGCATCTGTAAAGTGGGCTTTGAAAGGCGAACCATAAAATTGGAGGTTAGCTTAAAATTTGTTATACAAATAATTAAAAACCTATTTTTGTACATAAATATGCTAATATGTAGTTGAGTACCTATACAGTTTCCTCGTTTTTGCTTAATTTATATATTAAGTTATATTATAACAACACTTCCTGCTTTAAATCATCGAAATCTTGTTTTTTTTTTGTGGAATTAGCAATCATTTCATGCACCGACTTCTTAAACTATTTATATTGATTTATAGTCCTACCTAAAGATGAATACAACCATATCTTTGCTCTAACCAAAATTCTTTATGGATACAAGCAATTTTGCATTACGCGTTCTATGGCTATTAAGAACTAGGTACGTACATAGGTACCTACATAGACTGTATGTATTTTTTTCTTATAATAAATAACTGTCTCCTTGCTTAAGTAAATGGCAAAACAGGGACGTCTACAATTTTAATAAAAATCCTTGACGCGCTCGTTAACAACCAAATCAGCGTCAGTCAACACGACAATTTTCCGCAACATTCTATCTCAAAATGCAAATTTGCTGCGCTCTAAGTTTCTTTGCGAGTAAATGAAGTTACGCCTTGGCGACGTCTTTTATGCTATAGCGAACTATATAGCTCCCTACAGCAGCGTGCAAAATATGCAGTTAGGCATGGGAATAGCATGAGGAAATTATGTAAATTCTTACTGACATATAATGAAGGTGTAACAATGCACGAAACTATCTATAGAGGGTATTTCTTTGATTAGTACAGAAAATTTAATTGGTCGATCCAAAAAGCACTTATTTGGTTGCGCGTACTAATCTAAGAAACGCCCTGTAGTGATATACAATACATGCAGAATATAGGCCGGACACCAACAGTATTAGGCAAGTCACAGGCAGTACCCAACTGGCAGTACAGACACCCAACTGACAGGAGTATGGTTCTATTAAAAGGCATCCTATCCACATGCCTTTGGTTCTATACGAGAGAAAATGACAGAGCCCTAGCAGTATACCTGTCGCAAAATAGTGGCCTGACCTGTGCTGCCAACTGGCAGTATGTGTAAAAATTGTTTGCGTCGAGACACCCCTCGGATACATTTATAAAAATGACAACAATCGTTGCCATCCTTCAGCAGCACAAGCATATTGGTGTGTTTCTTGCATACCAAAGTATATTGTCTTTATATAAACTTCATACCCAGAATCCTAAAGAATAATACAAATAAGCAGAATAAAATTCTTACCGTTATGGGAACATCATGGTGGTCACACGTATCAAGTTTCCTCCTAAACCTCAGCACCGTATGCGTGCTATTTTCATATCCCAGCAACAACTGGTAATCCTGGCTAGGATCTACTTCAGGCTCTCTATCCAGGGCACTGCCTGGTGAGTTTTTCACGTGCCTGTCCTGCAACAAAATAGAAAATCCGTTAGGAGTTGCGCCGACTACATTTCTAGGTCAAATCCCTGCCCCCATTCCCTCTTAGATCCACCCCTGTATATCCACGGAATACATAGGCACAACAAAAACACAAACGTGGTTCTAATCCCACGACCCGGAAACCCCGCACGTCTCCGCAAACCCGCATCCCCCAAATTTACAATTCAGCCCGCGGAAGCTTATCAGAAAAACCCTAGGTAGGCACTTAAAACATCCCCCGCCATTAGGGCCTTGTCCGCCAGCCCGGACAGGGTGAAATATCTACGGACCGACTCGGATATGGACCGTAACCGCCATTTCCTTAGGGCCGCTTCATCTCGCAATACAACGCAGCAAGGTAGAGACAGAAACGTTGTATCCATGACCCATATAGCTAGCAGATCCCATTCTGATATCGCGACACGAACTTAACACTTTGTTCATTTCTGAATGTTTATATTATAAAACCGCCTAGTGAGTTTATTTAGCATAGTCAAAGCGTCGGTGTTCGGTTCTTGTCGTTGCTTGATTGCGGAAGGGATTGGTGTGTGGTGTCGCAGACCTAACCCGTTTGTCCCCAAGAGATTTGGCGTAAGGGCAATTTAACAACTTTGTGGTCGTACATGTATCCCAAGTTCGGAGGTAAAATGTTAAACGCAGTTCTAAAGCTAGCAGTGATATCTGAAGGGTTGGAAGTGTACGAATTTATGCCGTCTAGAATAATATACTCGTCAGGTTGTTTCCCTTCCATTTGCCAATTATGTTAAGGGATCCTGTCGGATCTGTTTAAAGATAAAGGTCGAACTCTATATTACAATTTCCATATCCCTCGCCATATCTATCTGTTTTTAGGTGTTTGCTGGTTTCGGGTATGATCGGTGGAAGCACTATACTAAAACTAACTCAAAACCAAAAGTTTATTTAGGTGTTTTAAAGACAATGGTTGCCATTGGTTCCAGAAAATGCAAAGCAGGCTTCAACTTTAACTAACTTATATAATTACATTTTAGCCTTTGTAAGCCTTCTTTCGATTTCTTGCATGATGTGGTTAGTTAAGAGACCATAAAAATGCCTTTTATTTTCTGCGAACCCTAACTGCATTCCAGCTTTAAACTGTGTCCGAATCAGATGGAAACTCGGATAAAGTCGGAAAAAATTAATTTGTGTTGCGGTTTGCGGTTACCAACGTTAATTCATCATTAAGTCGTCGTCGTGCTGTGTTCATTTCGCATGCAACGAGCTAATTACAAAGAAAATGATTAATTAACATCCTGGAATAGTGAAAAATTGTCGCCGAGCGGCAATCCCCCAGTAACGAGAAACATAAACAGCTTTTAAACCGAACAAACACCGTGAAATTATATGCGAGCTTGCTCGAACCTCATTATTGGACCAAGATCAGTCCATTGCTTCCACCGCATTTCGAATTTAACGCTAAATGACTTCAACTCAACGAACAAACGCATCATCCAACAATCCCATAGCTTCGATAGTTCGGATAACTGTCAAACAATAATTGAGCATCAGCGCATGCGTATCGCGCGACCGTGTGCGGGCTAGCAGGCTGGGTATAATTGACACCGTTGTTTATGGGCGCCGACTCTGAGTGGGTCGATTAGAAGAAGAAGGGCTGCCACCTGGCCGCACGCGGTTTATCGTCGGACAGATCTCAGGAGGAGACTTGATATATTTTATATACAGCATCACTGGAAAGGATTAATTAAAAAATAACGGGTGTGGGGTGAAGAATGAAGATACATTGAGACAAGGACTACGTACTTCGCGAAGCTGCAGATTTTTAAGGTAGGAAAACAAACAACATTATCAGGACTGTTGTACCTATACATCAGATGCAGATGTTGCCTTAGCTTACTCCAAATTATCAGAATAAACATTTGGATACATTTTTATATCGTGTCAGTAAATTCTGGTCATCTCTAACTTAATCTGCGTAATCGTCAAATTGTGTTTCTGCAAGAATAAAAAGTCATTCGTTCAGGCGCGCGGTGTTATACGATTTTATTTGTTCAGTATGTACCTAGGCATCCAAAAGAATAAAACAGCCATCACATCAGCTGCTTTAACAGTTTATTTTATCCACTATAAAACCCTACGTGAATCTTAAAAGTCGATACTTTATAGCGTGAAGCGAATACAAATGATTAAGGTGTTTCTTTCGCAGATTTTAATTAAAGTTGCGAGTCTACAAGTAATCTCCGAAAATGTTGATTTTTCATCGACATACAGCTTTTATTTGATTTTTTCCGTTATTTATTGTCGACAAAATCCATTTAAAGCCAAGAATAGGAAATCCACACTCAATTAATTGGAGACTAACAGTTAAAGTTCAATTCACACATTTTGATTAAAGTAAAAGCATGAAAATACACACCTGAAATAAGGAAAAGTCCAAAAAAAGTGAAAGCAATTTATTTGTTAAATTCGCCATTTTGGTACAATCATATAATATAAAGCTAATCAATAGTAGATGTTGACTAGAGAAAGTTTGTTGTAGGTACCACTAAACCATGGGGTTTTATTAAAGCGCAACAAAAGATTTGCCTTTGGAACGCACATTTTGCAACGTAATATGCACTTGGGAACTTGCCCACAAAATATGAAACTTTATAGAGATATAAAAAAACCTCTTTAAAGTTATCTTGATGGTGCCTCTGGTTAACTTAAACGCCCAGCGCTTTTAAAGCAAATATAAACAGGCCTGAGAGAGGCCGTTTTGTAAACGCTTTACCTTCTTACACAATTTTTTAAAGGGGTTTTATCTCAGGCGGTATTAAAGAGCGCCGCTCCGTGCAGATAGGCATTTAAGCTGACACACTTAACCCAATTTGCCCTAATAAACGATGTGCCCTCTCCACCCTAAAAACATTTCTCGCTCTGGCGGCGTCTTAATTCGCTTTTTTGGCCTTCTTTTTGCCGGCCCGCTTCGCCCCATTACCATTAAAAGCGCCTAATTGAGTTCCTAGGGCTAACGATACCGCAACGTCGGCGGGATGAGGAGTTCAAACCGGGAATACGTCGGAAATTAAAAGAAAAAACCTCGACTGGCTTACAAAAAGGGACGGAAGAGGACTTTCACATTATATTGTTGAGTGAAATTAACCTGTCGAGACGTCCACAGTCCTTACTAAAAATGAACACCTACTATATCCACTAATTTATGATCCCAAATTTGCTAATATATTTCCTTTGAATTACCAGAGCGTTCTTCCTCAGCTATGAAGCATTTAATTTGAGCCAAGAAGCCAGTTATATTTTGTTTTGCAGATGATATTGAAGATTTTGAATTAGGCATAGTACACCGCGTACAATATACATCCATGTATTAACATATATATCATATGACCCTACTTCGCACGGCAAGGTTCTGGTAACGAAAAGAGATTCGCCGCCATTTAACTCTACATTAGCAGTTTGTATGGTGGCTAAATAAAAAAATTTGGCTTTGACTCATACCTATATTATTAAAGACTGCTCACGGCTGTCACGTCTGACACATTTTTGGCTCTCCATGCGCTTTCCGGAGATAAAATACAATGCAGAATACATTGTTAGCCATCAGAGCCATCTGTTTTCCAGGACATAAAGCTATAGCCGTGAGAAGTCTTTATAAATACGTCAGTGAACGCTTTTAGTTTTGGTTGATATGGTTAATCTTGTATATATATGGAAAGCCATCCGAGAAATCACAAACTTTTCATATTGCTCTTTAGATAAATTATTGAACTAAGATCAAATTAAGTACATATAGTTGAAGTTTAGTTGTTGTCGAGGATTCACGATCACCAAGTTCTGCATAAAGAAATCACGGACTTCATGAGGATATAAAATATGCGAAAAAGCTTTTATCTCCATATAAATGAGATTACATTCTGTGGATGTGCAGTGTTAGTAGGTAAGTCTTCATGTTTTAGGTTTCCAAAAGACATGCGGAGACATTATAGCTGGAAGCAGCAAACACAAATATTGCGAATACTAGATCTGAATATTATAATATAGAAATATACAGTGTGTTTCTAAATTATTATTCATATAATATGACAGGTAGAATATGTAATTTTGAACAAAAAAAATTCTATAAACATGGGTCCGAAAATGTATAATAAGAATGTTATACGGTGATAAAGGTTCAGCTTGAAAAACACATTTTCGCAATAGCATAAATTATGCAATTTAAATGAATTTTGGAGTTAACAGGTGTTTTGCAGATTTCAAAGCAAACAGTTAATTGATTTTATCGTTACGGAAAAAGAGTGCCCTTTAGTTGCGAAATGCGCTAAAATTATGAACCTGCAAGACCAAAATTATGACCTCCTTAAATAAGTTATGAGTATAAAACCCATTGTGCTACCCTGCCTCTCCGCCGCTGGGCGATGGAAATAAATTGTTTTTACTCGAAATTGTTGCACAGAATACAGGACTGCACCATGTTGCCTTTAAATTGCATAACTTCTGTAGAAGTCATCGCGAAATAGTTATTTATATATTTATTTATATACAGGGTGGTTCACTTTTATGTGGTAGGACTTTAACATTAGATAGAAAAAGATAATCTAAAATGAAAATTTTATATCAACATATATCGGGGAAAGCTTAGTTTCCGAGATACAGGGCGTTGAAGTGTTGGAAATATGAAGTATTTTTTACACTGTCCGAACCAGTGGAGGTATTTAAACCAAATTTGATGTGTAGTACCACCTTTTTGACTACGATATTTAGTGATAATATGAAGGTCCTGAAATAACCAGTGGTGGAGTTATGGGTTTTCACTATCACTAAATTTAAAAAGTAATTAGTACGGACCTGTCTCACATCAATAACAGAAATTAATTATGGAACACTTATCGGATTCAGCTATTTTATTTTTAATTTTATGGAAACAATTTTAAAAATAAACTGGCACTTGGTTTGAGGTACATTACTTTATTATCATTTTAACATTTTTATCAAATCTGTATTATTTCTTAATAATTTTTATAATTCTAAATTTGTAGAATTCTAAATTATACCACGACGAGTAAAACATGATTCTTCCGCCCATAAAATGTTATTTAAAAATTGTCTTATTTCCTTTGACTACAAAATCCATCGGCAAAATACTAATGTCCTTTCTGCATCGCCGTACTGGTGAAGATAAGTGTGCCATGGAAAAGAAAATCTTATTGACAGTTAATAATACAATAATCTGTCATCCAGTAGATGAACGTAGCAGCGCCGCAGTTTGTCTTTGTTAATAATTAAAATGCCGTTCCAATTTACAAATGAAGAGCAGGCTGACATCCATTTCTGCTATGGAGTTGCAAATGGGAACTCTGCGGAAGCAGCCAGAGAATACCGGAGGCGATTTCCAAATAGGCGCCATCCGCGTCCCTCGGTGTTTGTTAACATGCACCGGCAATTCAGAACTCGCGGTCTGAGAACTAGAATCGTCGAACGAGGAAATGAAAACAATATCCAACAAGTCAGACGCAACAATGAGATTCTTCGTGAATTCGATAGGAATCCTACAACAAGTAGCAGAAGAGTGTCAGTGGCCCTACGTGTTTCAAAGTCTGCAATTTTGCGAGCTTTAAAAATAGATCACAGGCATGCGTATCATCTACAACCCGTACAAGGTTTAAGGCCCGGCGATGCAGAAAGAAGATTAGTGTTTTGCCGATGGATTTTGGAGTCAATTGAAGGAAATAGACAATTTTTAAATAACATTTTATGGACGGACGAGTCGTGTTTTACTCGTCGTGGAGTAGTAAACTTTCATAATCAGCATATTTGGGCACAAGAAAACCCACATGCAATCCGGCCAAGAAATTTTCAGGTCGAATTTAGTGTCAATGTTTGGATTGGACTGTACAACCATCATCTGTTTGGACCCTTTTTTTGCCACAGCGAGTGAATGGTGACAATTTTTTGGAGTTTTTAGTAGCTGAGCATAATAATATGTGGGAAGACATTCCTTTAAACTTAAGATTGTTGGCTTGGTTCCAACTTGACGGCTGTCCTGCACATTTTCACCGAAATGTGAGGAACTGGTTAAAAAATAACTTTCCAAATAGGTGGATCGGACGAGGGGGACCGGTCGCTTGGCCACCACGTTCTCCGGACATAACACCTCTGGACTTCTTCGTATGGGGATTTTTAAAAGAACAAGTCTATGCGACTCCTGTAGAAACAAGGGAACAACTTATTGATCGTATCAGAAATGCGTGCGATGAATTGAGAAATGGCAATTTAATCGATGCTGTTCAATCCGTCAGGCGTCGAAGTGAATTATGTGTGCAACAGAATGGATCACATTTTGAACAATTGTTGAATGTTGTACAAATTTAGAATTATAAAAATTATTAAGAAATAATACTAGATTTGATAAAAATGTTAAAACGATAATAAAGTAATGTACCTCAAACCAAGTGCCAGTTTATTTTTAAAATTGTTTCCATAAAATTAAAAATAAAATAGCTGAATCCGATAAGTGTTCCATAATTAATTTCTGTTATTTGCGATATTTATCAATAATCTTAGAAAACACATTTTTAGGCAAAAAAGACTGAGATGGAAACGAAATAATTTATTTACTACACAACCGTGGCAGATACAAAAAAATGTCAAGATACACTTTTTGTAGAGAATTGAAAGAACTTTACGAAAAAAAAATTTACGTTGATGTGAGACAGGTCCGTACTAATTACTTTTTAAATTTAGTGATAGTGAAAACCCATAACTCCACCACTGGTTATTTCAGGACCTTCATATTTTCACTAAATATCGTAGTCAAAAAGGTGGTACTACACATCAAATTTGGTTTAAATATCTCCACTGGTTCGGACAGTGTAAAAAATACTTCATATTTTTTCCAACACTTCAACGCCCTGTATCTCGGAAACTAAGCTTTCCCCGATATATGTTGATATAAAATTTTCATTTTAGATTATCTTTTTCTATCTAATGTTAAAGTCCTACCACATAAAAGTGAACCACCCTGTATTTTTTGAAATCGGAAAAAACAGTTTTATTAGGCAAGAAAATAATCATACGGGATCACCCGTCCACGAACCAACTGCGCGCGGCATTGGTTGACTTTGACGATCGCTCTACCTAGGTCAAGTATGATAAGACACGGGGCCTTCGAACAGAAAAACCAAACTGCTGCTTGTTGTGCAGCCTCCATAACCAATCGACTGATATTCAAACCTACTAAAATATGTATACTGTTTACATCTCGCCAAGGCCTACTTATTGAAAAAATCGTACAATAATGGGCTACTTCAGTGCAGATTTCTGAGCTTTTAATGACGATTTTTGGACACTTCATTGCCGATTTCAAGAAAGATATGTTTTTCAAACTGTAATTTTATCACCCTGTAACTTTTTTATTATGCATTTTCGGACCCATATTTTTATAGGAAACATTTTGTCCAAAATAGCATTTTCTACCTCTCGAATTACATTGGAATCATAACTTAGAAACACCCTGTATAAGATCACGTTAGCGACGTTCTTTTTAGTGTCGCGAACTCTTTAGACTGCATGTTTCGGCCTTAGCCGTAAATTTCAATAAAGCCTAAAAACTTTTTCGAGTGAATAAAGCACTTAAATTTACAGAACAATAAGTATAAACCATTTTAGTATACCCGCTTAATCTAAGAAACAAATAATGATATGTACGTACTACGTAGAAAGGTTTTTTAGTTTGTTAATGGCCATAGATGTACCTATTGAAATTTAGACAAATACAAAATAATGTAGTTAGGTAGTACACAATTTGCTATGCGACATGTCGTTTGATCTTCTGCAATGATCTCCGTGATACCTACCATATTTGTTGTGAATTTTCTCAATTGCCCTCTGTTCCAAGTACCTACTGAGAAATTGAAAACTGACACCGCTCATAACAAACACTAGATAATTATGTGTCCGGTATATGTATATCATCATGCAGTACTTATAAATAGTTTTTTTTTTATTGAAAAAAGACAGCTGTAGCTTGCATAAAATAAAATTTAATTATATTTAGCGACAGTTTTTGAAGGCATGCATTTTTGCGACTTCAGCCGTCAAATCCGAGCCCTGCAACTGGTAAAAACGCCCGAACCGAATGCAATTACTCGTCGGAACCTCTTTCCCGCGCTGGATCTTCGTGCCCCACAAAAATGCGCCGCAGGGAAAATTAATTAGCGCTGCCGCCGCTCGCCAGATGGCCAAGAGCCCGGAACGGCGGTTTTTGCGAGTCAAGCCACAGTTGGCGTGGCGTGGCTCTCCCTCTCGCACCAGTACGTATGTAGTTAAGCTGTCGGCCGTGCATTGTGAGGCGATTTTTGTGTTATACACGCCCTCTATCGGGCGATCTATAGGCGATAGATCCGGTTTCGGAAGACCGAAAAGCGGAGAAGAACGATCGTGAGATATGTGGCCGAAAGTTCAAACGGAATACGCAAATATCAATTTAATGGGACCTCGCTACAACTTGCCCATGATACTACTTTCCCTTTAATTTCCCCCACATAGTAGAAATAATGATGTCTTATGCATACTAGAAATTTTCTTTCAATTTTAAACTAATACTACATAATAAAATTTGTCTTAAATATTATTTATTTTTTGAAGTTCTAATTTATTTAATCTCTTGACTCTTGGAATTATTGTTCTCTCTATATATTATTTGTATAAAGCCCAGAAGAGACCGTTGCCTATATGCTTGCTGCAAGGTTGTGTTCTGCTTGGTATATAGAGGAGATTTCGTAGGTTTATATAGTTAAGATTCTTGGAGACTTACGAGAGTATCCTCCCAGAGACTATCGGAGACGTTGCCATTAATAGTACGTTGTGGGTGAAGTCCTGCATAGCGAGGGTGCTGCTGTTTATCCCACCCCAGACACGACGGTTTCACAAGGTACGTAGGTCTTCCACATTTAACCAAGATGCTGCTACAACCGTCGTTGAGAGTCCTGGTCAAATACACTGTGTTTTTGGATTACCTGTTTGTTTGTCTCCTTGTATTAGGTACCCTCATCAGTGCTCCCATCGGTAGCAGCCCCCACAAAGATCCCGGCAAGCAGCGAGGGTCAGTCGATACCGACGATACCCTGGGACGCAAACAAAATATGACAATAATATGATCTATGCAAACTGAAGCATCTACATGCTCTCTCATCATGTTGTCAGTCTAACGAGATATACTCTTCATATATTTAGACTTTCTATAGCTTATATAGCATCTTAGAATCTACTATCTTCTGCGCTACAAATATATGTGCTGATCCAGGCGCAACCACTTTACTGGCCTCAAATGAGCAATGATCCGTATAATATGCAAACTTCTTGCATTGTCCCCAATTTCCTGCCTTTCCCTCCGAAGCAACCTCTATTAATAGTCCCACTCGATGGAAAATGCCTTTAATCCCCCATCTCTGGCTGCTCCGTCTGTCCCGCATGCTAACACGTAATGGAACTAATCACAAAACAGCGCCTCATTAAAGTGTACGCCAAGTTTATGCCAGAATTCCGTCGGATCCCGCCGGCAATTGATTTTAGAGGAGGCGCATTTGCATTTCGCAGGTTTGGGCGGCAGCCGAATTTGAATTTCTAAAACTGCCGCCTAGCCGCCCCATTGCCTCAACACCGATTATTCCGGTTCACCATTTTTGCACGCCAACTTTGATTAGGTATAGTGGGAAATTCCCAATTCGTTTCTTAGCAGAAAAATCCAAACAATTCGTCGATGTTTATCAAGTTTTCCGGTTCTTTGAGATACAATAGGTATATGATCAATAAACTCACTATGTAAGGAGTCGTTGGTCACACGCAGCTGATGTTATAGCAACACGAAGCATCAACACTTGGCACTCACATGTTCATAAACCGACAAATTTTATAATGCCACGTGACTTATCAAGGCAATGGCATCTTTTATAATATAGACGAGAATATGTTATGTGAGTACGTCAGCCGTGAGGTGTGTAAGATAAATATGATATATCATATGGCATTACAACCCGACTGGCTAACCTGAAAGTATAGACTTCCTACTGAGGCAATATGGTCTATAGAGTGGATCGGTGGGTGCTGGTTGCAGTCCAATTTATGGTAGTTTGCGTTTTGTCGAACAAAATACTTTGAAAAGATAGAACCAACAGAAACAACTACTCCGAGGGCTAATACCCCTACCGGCATTGAACTACACCATTGATTCTCGATTTTCGTTGGGAATAAACATTGCATAGATCAAAGTTTTCTCCTTTACCAACGTAACGTCAAAGATACTGCTATCTTTGTTGGGACATGTCCTGACATGCTGCAGGCACAATGATCCCAGCCAGCCCATTACCGGTTTCATCCTCTTTGGGAATCATCAGATTGACGTAGGCAAATTCCGGAGTGCAGATGGATTCAAAAGATAGAACCAACAGAAACAACTACTCCGAGGGCTAATAGCCCTACCGGCATTGAACTACACCATTGATTCTCGATTTTCGTTGGGAATAAACATTGGATAGATCATAGATGATTCCCAAAGAGGATGAAACCGGTAATGGGCTGGCTGGGATCATTGTGCCTGCAGCATGTCAGGACATGTCCCAACAAAGATAGCAGTATCTTTGACGTTACGTTGGTAAAGGAGAAAACTTTGATCTATGCAATGTTTATTCCCAACGAAAATCAAGAATCAATGGTGTAGTTCAATGCCGGTAGGGGAATTAGCCCTCGGAGTAGTTGTTTCTGTTGGTTCTATCTTTTGAATCCATCTGCACTCCGGATTTTGCCTACGTCCATCTGATGGTTCCCAAAGAGGATGAAACCGGTAATGGGCTGGCTGGGATCATTGTGCCTGCAGCATGTCAGGACATGTCCCAACAAAGATAGCAGTATCTTTGACGTTACGTTGGTAAAGGAGAAAACTTTGATCTATGCAAAATACTTTGAGTTCGTCGTAATCAAACTTGTTCTGCATTGGCTTAAATGGCTTAAGGACTTATCGACTTTGGACCGAATGAAACCGATGCGTTTAGGTAAACGCAATCTAAACCCGGTTGTGTCATAGACCCCTTTAATTCCCAACCGTTACCGCACAGCGGTCGTGCTGACAACGCTGCCCCGGCGGCCGCAGCCGACCCGATTACGCTCCGCATATTTTCGCTTCTGGCCGCCGCCGGCCGCCGACGTGATTTATCAGCGCAGATAGTGCGCCGTGACGTCATTACGCGCGGCCTACTGCAAATTTCAGGTGAAATGGGCCGTACCGCACTAATTGCGCGCGCTAAGCACAATCCGGGTGGTTTATGAGACGGGTCGTTATACGGTTACGTCCCCGCCCGCCTGACAGCGCGGCGTGTAATGAATTGAGCCGTCAAACGGTGACATTGTTGTCGGTTGATGACTCGGTTCATAGTCACCCGGAGGGTACAATTTCCAGGGGTAGGAGAGAAGGTAGTTGTCGAGCTTTGAGTAAATCTCAGCGCTGTTGGGTGGAACATATTTTAGAATTAGAACTAAGAACACCAAAAGAAGCAGAATAGGCAGATCAAGTATTTTCTGTTATACACAAATGAAAAAAGATTCTGCATACGACATAGTCATTAATATCGACTTTATCAAAAGACCCAAGCAGATGGGTCAACATTTGCCAACATTTTTGTGCAAGAAATCTCCGTTTTACTCGAAACCTACACGAAACTATAATTATTGTTAGTACGCTCTGAAAGCAACAAAAAAAAACTCACTGAAAATATTGCGCTTCGGGGTTACTTTAACGCATCAAATAAATCTACAACAATAACACTCAACTTAATTTCGCGTAATTATGAAGGTTTAAGAGTAAACGCCGCCACCAGTCTGCCCCCATCCCCATTTTCGTCGCAATCCGTTTTATTTATGTTTATTTCTGCATGGTTTGAAAACTTAGAACTTGTTTCCCCGCTTGTTTTGAACATTAAACGTGCATTACATTTTCTCCGAGTTTCCATCTCGTCGTCGCCTATTTAGAAAAGGCCGCGGGCTTTGAATTCCGCGAAATACCCTCTCAGCCCATACAAATTACACAAATGTATACGGGAGAGCTGCGCCTACATTCAGCGCATAAATTCAGATAAATACATCGGAAATAAATGCTCGCTCGTTAACTCAACAATGCGCAAAGAAGTCCTCGGTACACTTGTTCAATTACGCGGTCCACGTTCGCTTCCAAACACGGGCAATAAACAGTGATTTAAGCGGATAATCACTCGCGTGCATTCTGTTTTTTATTGTCAGGTGTTACATCATGGGCGGGTTTTTCCAAATTTAGGATTCGAGTTTAATTAGTTTCCAACGAAAAATTGTGCCACGGTCGATACCCAGCATTATGGTCGACGTTGGGAAGCAACTTTTTAAACGAAGTATGCAACACAAATAGCTGGTAACGAAATTGTGTTTTTAATTCTTCCTGTTCCCTTCAAACGTAGAAGAACCACTTTTCTTGGAAGGATCTCTTATTCTGCTATAGGTTCTCCTTTGTCTCCCGTGATAGCCAACATATTTATGGAAACTTTTGAACAAGCTCTTGAATCCGCGGATCTAAAACCAAAATGTTGGTTTAGATATGTGGATGAAACTTTTGTAATTTGGCTTTACGGGAAGGCTGCCCTTTCCCCTTTCTTTCATCACCTTAACTCCCTGCACGAAAACATTAAGTTTGCCATGGAGGTGGAAAAGGACGGTTTCTTCCTATCCTCGATGTGTTGGTCTCACGGAGGATCGATAGTTCTCCAGGACACTCGGTCTACCGAAAACCAACGCATACAGATAGGTGCCTTAATGGTTTCTCCCATCACCACTCATCCCAAAAACAATCCGTTAATTCCTTAGTTTATCGAGCAATATCCCTCTCCGATCCAGATAATTTTGATAAAGAACTGGATCATCTTACTAATGTTCTACTTGCCAACAATTATTCTTATGACAGTATCCAGCGCTCTATTAAGAAATTTACTAACCACAACAATACTACTAACAGACGCGTAAATAACCCGCCGACCACTATGGCTTTGCCTAATCTTCAAAATTCTAAATCGATATAACATGCTAACAAGATTTTCCACACTCCCTAAATTATCCCAATATTACCGACCGATTAAGGATATTACACCATTGAGTACAAGTGGTGTGTGTCGTGCGCCATGCTCATGTGGGCAAGTATATTATATTGGAGAAACAGGAAGTACTGTATCAACGCGTGTTAAAGAACATGAACGTTGTATACGGTATAGCGTCAACACATGCCGAACATTATCTGGACACGGGCACCAAGTCTTGCTTAGTGGTACTAAGATCCTATCAAAATCGACCCATCCCATCCAAAGGAAAATCCTTGACTCCATTGAAATTCTTAAACACTCTTAGACATAGTTGTTGGCGCGCGTTTTTATCAAATACGCGGCAAAACCAATCACCCTAAATCATATCATTAATTTTCCCGCATTTTCGCCCGTTCCCTCCATTTCCATGTTCCTATAAATACCATCACAAGTAATATAACAAATCAGTCTCGTGTGATCTTCAGGCCCTGAGGATGTCCTGTGCAATCGAGGACGGAAGGTTGGAACGAGAAGTTTCGCTGACGCAGGATCCATCCGGAAGAAACTCGGATTCATCTCTTATTTTCCTGTTTTCATTATCTTCCTTCCGTCGAAGCGCGGGAGTTTGAAGATATTTGAGATAGTTGGGCTACTTGGTATACTATGATGGTAATCCGTTTAATTTGAAAAATCTTCACCTTATACTGCATTGTATATACCATCATTCATGATATCATAATATACTTTTCAGGTTATACCTACAATTTAAAATTGCACTGCTTTAACTTAATTAAATTCTATCATAAAATAAAAACTAGAACTAGGTTAAAAAACGAAAATAATGACGGTACCTAGGTACTACATCTAAAGATAAATTATTTGTTGTTTCATCAAAAATTCTGAGAACTACTTGATATCATGAAAGTTAAAAATATAATTATGTATTCATGATTCTTAGTAGCGTCTTACCCGCGAAAGGCAACATGTGTTTCAATTTATCCTTTGACTCATCTTTCTTTTCCTGGCCTTGTCGCCAATATCATATTTTTGACCGAGAAATCTGATACCTGTTAAATATATATAAAATTGATACAAGATGGTTATGACAGGCGTATCCTGTCGCGCGATTACTATTATTAATGCCACAATCCAAGTAGGTATCAGATATTTATTAGTAACTCGTAGCCCGTCCTAACGGTAGTCATCTTATTTGACTGATAGCCGATATTTTTAACGCCAGAGGGTATCAACTCCCGGCTACCTAGTATCCGTGACAGGATGTTATTAATCCGTAGACGCGCAGCACACGTTTTTAAAAAAGAGAGAAGATAGAAATCGATATGTTTGAGGTCCCCATTGTCGGGTTCGGGTTGAGAGGTTTCTTCTCGAAACTCGAAACCCGATACAAGCAATTAATTTTTGAGCCGAACGGCGAAACGACGGCTGTCTAATAAATATTTTCGTCGCCCACTCGGTTGCGCCGCGAGATTCCGTTATATACAACAAATTAATCGTCGCCAAAGTACGTTCACATAAAAAAAATGGTTGAAGAAACCCACTTTATCTCGAAAACTCAACAGATCCGGCTATCTATGCTGACAAACGCAAACGAGCATTATTAATAATAATTCAGTTATAACATTTGTATATATATATGCTTCCTCATACTAGTCGTGCAAGAAACAAAGGGAAACATGCTGTGAGATATATCCTCGGAATATACAGGGTGATTCAGGAGGAAATGTCAATATTTTAGGTACGTATTCGGGGACCCAAAATAAACATAAAAGTTCCTATAAACATGGGTCCTATTCCCGGCCGTTACCGAAATACAGGGGTAAACAACATTCAATTTAAGGTTTTTATTACATTATTTATAACAGGTAGGCTAGGTTTTATAGTTTTCAAAAATGCCACCGTTTACTTCTAAACATAAGTCAGCTCTCTGGTGAATAGCTCGGGTCGCTCTATGAATGGATACGGGCCTGTTTCTTATAGTTGCTGCTGCATTTATTATTCGATCGAGTAATGCATCTCTAGTGTTTACTTTACTTGAATATACCAATGATTTAAACCACCCCCAAAGACAATAATCCAGAGGATTAAGGTCTACTATTGCTAAGCAACAGGAATTTCCGCCTGAATCACCCAAAACCTAGCCTACCTGTTATAAATAATGTAATAAAAACCTTAAATTGAATGTTGTTTACCCCTGTATTTCGGTAACGGCCGGGAATAGGACCCATGTTTATAGGAACTTTTATGTTTATTTTGGGTCCCCGAATACGTACCTAAAATATTGACATTTCCTCCTGAATCACCCTGTATATACATCTCCTTAACCATGTAGTATTTTATGTCCGAAATTATCAGCATGGCCGGAATTCACACCAGCTACTCTCGTATACACGAATCGGTTCTTGCGCTCAATTAGTCAACTACTTTCATCTCTTATTTAAAGTATTATTTATTGCCGGGAATAGGACCCATGTTTATAGGAACTTTTATGTTTATTTTGGGTCCCCAAATACGTACCTAAAATATTGACATTTCCTCCTGAATTACCCTGTATATCATTAGAATTTCAGAATAACACTACGATTGGGCAGTCCTGACGAAAGTTTCCACGGGTTTCGAAGTTTGCGAATATGTTTTGTTACAAAATAGACAAAACATTGCGGCGTACTCGAAAAATGAACACCGAACAAGTTATAAGAATGCAGGGTAAACTTGCTTTTGTTTCAACAGTGCTAACCAACAGCTACAAATTAAGTATTATAGCTCTGCGCCCCCCCTTTGTTCAGCAGACCTGCTCAGAAACTTAAACGAACCCTCAAACTCTCTGTAAACTCCGAAAACTTTCCAGGATTCCGCTGCACAGAGCTGCATATTTCAACCCTGACCGTCTCATTCACTTACAGTTTATTATGAGGGTAATACGACTAAATGAGATGTTCCGTCCGCTAAAAGACAAAAACCCGCGCCGAGTTCCTGTTTTCTTTGATGTACTCCAACGTTTACTTAATTCGGTTTGATACAGGGCTAATGGATGAAGGATCCTGCTTCCGCCTGCAGCCATCTCTTATAATTAATTCTTCCATAATTGTATTATTTGGCTTTGCAGACGTATATGAAGCGAGATCGATAAATTCTGCTCTGATTTAATGAGCCTCTTTGTTAGACCAATGAAATGGCCCAGTTCCATTCGAGCTAATACAGCATACTATATGTGAACCACACAGGTATATTGTAGTGCTTAATGACGATATGCATTTGAGTCGCTCCCAACATTTTGACGTTCTAACTTCTCGTCGGTGTATAATAGTTATAACAGAAAGACACTGACAGTTATTCTGGTTGTATTATCCCTTATGTCTGCAAAGAATAGGTTTTCACTTATAGCTCCTGCTTCCGCCTACAATCATCTTCTATAATTAAAATGTTATTGTGCGGCGCAGATGTCAGCCATATCAGTATGATCACGATTTAAACTCCACAAACTTCAAGACAGGAGATGCTACTGTTTTTGGCCCACATAATATTTTGAAAATTGTAGGTATGTCATTCATTATAAACTAGGCGAGAAAATAAGATGCGCTTTTTTTTATTTTGAGATAGAATTGTCATAAGAAACTTACTTCGACACGTTTAATTTTCAGTCATACTCCGTGTAGCTTTACTGTAGTCGAAAAAGTGGATTCCATATAGGAGTATATTGCAAAAACCGCACATGCATGGAATTAGGAGCGGTTACCAGTTTTTCCGGGAAACACAGTCACAACTTTCTTATTCTTCATCCAGTTCATACTTTTACCACCTTATTGCTAACTAAAAGGGATCTCCAATGACGTATAACTCATGGTATGGTCCCATATTTAAAAAAATAGAGGGGGTGGCGCTAGACGAGAGGACTTAAATCTTTTTACACAGAGAACAAAATACAACTAAGGTGAACAGTTTTTTTATTAAACAAGTATTAAGTACAGGGTGTCAGTTAACGTGATAAACCCTATTTTCTCCGTAATTTTAAAGATAAATTTATGGTTCAAAAACTAAACGTCAATCTGAAAATCTAATTGTTAAGGATTTATGAGAAATTGTGAAATAACATCGTTAAATATTTCGGTGCGCTTAGCGCTCTCCGACTGCAAAACAAATATTGAAGCTTCCATGTTGTTGAAGCGCCGAGGAAACGGCCACTCGTCCGAATTGCTTTACATAAATAGACCGTTATCTCCCACGAACTCAATAAAGGCGTTTATAAACCTATGAAGTCGCCATCAAACCATTAAAATCACACAGCGCACCAACCCTATAACATTTTATTGTTGGTCTTAGAACCCGGACAGCGGCATCGTTTCGAAACTGCCAAACAATCGGAAAAAACAATAAAAGTAATCCACGAAAGGCCGAAAAATAACCGATAATCTTTTTTGTTGAGGTGGTGTATTGTTGCTTTCATTCCATTCTTGCAACATGTCAGGTGTGGTCTCTTCTAAATGTTTTTGAGTAAAAGAAACACTTAAATATCCTGTATGTTGATCGCATTGTGTGCCAGTTTTGCTAGAGGCCAATTAGATGGTCTACTTAAATTTGACATGCCTCTAGCAAACAAGATGTAATTTCAAGAGACCAGCTCTACGAAATGAACTCAGAAATGGATTAAGTCTAAATACTGCCCGTCCTTTTTCAGCCAAAGGAAGAGAAAATGAGTTCCTCGCAAAAGAATGAACTAGACGGCATTACTCTTCTGGGAGATGTTTAATTAGTGCAACGGAAAGCAGAAGTAATAAGAATCTGGGAATACCACAAACATAACACTACTAGGATCTTGTATTTTCCATATTTTAATCAAGGAATGCTCGAGGCTTTTGTTTTGGTCGACAAATTTCTTTGGTCTTTTAAAATGGCATATGGGTGAGATTTCATTTTTGCCTAACTAGGTTTCAGATTAGTTTTCATTTTAAACCAGGGAATGCCGGTTTATGTCTCATCTTCTAAGATGTTAGGTAAGACGATTTTTTTGTAGAAATGAGAAGCGAGGAACTATGGTGCAGAAGAGATAGAAAACCATCGTTTATTGAAGTAAATATTGCAGTCTACCGCAAAGGAATTTTTAAGAGGTGGCAAAGAAATATAGGTATCTACCTATTGTAGGTATACAAAATTTTTTGTGGCACTCATTTCGAAAATGGTTTCATATTATGATCGTGCCCCTACGTAAGGTACCTAATAATTTTATTTATCCCAATTCACTAGGTACAAGTTTTAAATAAAAGCGATTTTATTATTTAATATATTAAACAGATCATGTTTTGCCCCACACCTTTGTCTATTTCCCTGCGCCCAAACATTTGTAATTTTTCGCAACAGTAATTCCGCAAATAACGTTTTTTCATACCAGTTTACGCGACCTGTCTCTGCACTGACATATTTCTGGTAATAAGAGGGAGGTTTTTGTGGCACAGCAGGTAAAGGACAATCAGTTGAAAAAAATCCACTCCAACCGAGATTCGAACCTGGAATTCCTACTGTGGCTGTAGGCGCTTTGAACCACCGCAGCATACGGGTTCCAACGGTTAGGTGGCATTTGATTCAACTGTATAGTAAATAGCGGTGAAATGTAGAAGGCTCCGACGTCTTATACAACTACTAGAAGGAGTTAGAGGGTAGCTTTTACTGACACGTTAGGGAAACGTCTCCGTGGTAAACGAGTTGAAGCCGGAACCCGTTTAGAAATCGTCTTATATCAAATCTTCGATCAAATGGCTGTTTTCTCTTTATTTAGTATTCAAGGTTGAGCCATAAATTAATAGAGAATTTCTTTACGCCACAGTGTCACAACAGCTTTATTTATCGACTTAATCCCGCACCTCGATTACTCATATTTTAGTGGCCGAAATTCATTCCGTCCCATCCGATTTATTCCGCTACGAGTGTCCCTATAAAGAGCCTGTCATTAGGCGATTCAGTTTTTCGGATCCGAACCAAACGAACTAATTAAATTTTTCTACTCTAATTTACATATTCACGCATCGGATGAGATCGTTTTTGTCGTTAATGCGACACGAGAAATTTTTGACGGCACTTGAAAGTAATTAATTCCTATAGCCGGGTTAAAATTTTTATCAGTGCGCATGTCACTTTTCGTCAGAAAGCTCTTTGGTGAATGTTAAAATACCCAATCAGTGTTTAAAATAAAATCTGGTTGGTAACTTGCTTATTTCTGTGGGAACAAAAAAATACGTGAGTTGTTCTAGAAACTTAAATCAAAGAATATTGTTCGTCTAGATTTAGCCTACTTCTCACCCTTATTTCGCTTCTTGTGATTTAGATCCTCTTTTTTAGTCCTGCAAGGACGCAAGGAAATAAGCCAGCTCTGCAGATAAATCGCCTCTAAAGTCGAACTTAATTATAGAATGATGACTGTGCTGATTGCGACACTTTTAAACGGAATTAGGGACTTGATTAAGGGGGAAAGCATTTCCTCGCCGGACCCAATTTATATTGTAGAACCCAATCGATAGCCGTATTTTCATTTGCCGTTTCGGAGAGAAATAACAGGTAAAATTTGAAGCAGTTTACGGACTTATTGCAAAAGTTTCTACATTTGGTTTGTTTTTAGCAAAGCAAATGGTAGCCTACATTAAATTTACATTAAATAACAATCGTTATTCATCTACTCCATTTAGCTCTACTGAAAATAACAACGTTCTGACTACATGACAGCACTAATTATTAATTATGATACGACTCTGAACATCGGAGAAATAATTATTGTGCCAACAACTTTATGGACCATACAGAGAAATCTTGAACGAATATTGAGTATTATATATTATATATATTTTTTCTAAACTTTGCTCGTATTTGTGGCGCAAATAGATACATTTAATTTTTTATTGAATTTTTCGCCACCAATCTAATTAAAGACAACCTTTTCAAGTTGCCTGGAAAATTCATAAATTCTTTACACTAAACTTTGAACGTGTAACTCAAAAAATAACTTCAACAAATTTGTTTTCGGAGCTTTCGGAGAATAAAAAATATCTTCCTCCTTTCTCAAAGATCATATCACGTCAAAGTAAAACGACAGATTAATAAATTTCAGGTTAAAATGTCATGACAACAGGAACAATAGCCTAGCCACCTGTACAATATTGTAACCTGTGTTTTATCTCATGATCTATACTAACTTCTCTTTGAATAAAGTGGAAATAATATTTTACTGAATTCCACTGAACATTCAGCAATACAGTTGTCCGTATTTCCTAGAATAAATGCTGATTCTTTATTGTTATTAAAAGAGAGTTCACATAATATATTTTTGACTTCGAAAATTGATTTTGATTGATATAATTTTTATGTGCTTTTAAATGAACGTTAAATGGCCTACAAGTCTCCCCAACATAGAACTTTCCACATTCACAAGGAATTTTATAAATGCAATTTTTTGAACTTTGTACCTCATTAAATGGTTTCGTTTTAACTAGTTTTAAATACTGTTCTGACATTAAAACGATTGTCTATGCGTTTTAGCTTACCGGATAGTCCAGGAATATAAGGAACAATTAAATTATTTACTGGTCGGTTCACTAATTATAGTAGCATTATTATTTTCTTGGCAATCCTGAAAAACTTGCTCAATAAATTCAATAGGATAACTATTATTCTCAAGAACATGTTTCATATTATGTTTAATTTCTTTCTTAAATTTTGTGATATTAGAACAATTCGTTTTAGCCCTGCCATGCAAACTTTTAATTACTCCTGTTTTAACACTAATATGATGACTGGAGTTAAAATGGAGATATCTATTAGTATGTTTTGATTTTCTATAGACACTAGTGTGTCTACTATCTGATTTCAGTACAGAAACATCTAAGAAAGGTAATTAATTAAGTATTATTTTCAATTTCTAAGGTAAACTTAATAGAAGTTTCTTGTGAGTTTATAAAATTTAATAATGAATTTAAAATCACCTACTCCATGTTCCCACAATATGTCATCTACATAATATCTCCACCAAACATAAGGTTGCGAACATATCTATGTCAACTCATTTTGTTCAAAATCTTCTATGAATAAATTGCTTATGAATAAGTGATAAAGGAGACCCCAAATAGCCATTCCAAATTCCTGCTGGTAAAATTCATTTCCTAGTTGACAATAAGTGGTTTTAACACAGTGTTGTTAGCTATAATATTGTATCTATATTCAAATTTGTCCTTTCTACTGAAGTCTGATCATTTTCGAACTTTCTGCGTAAAATATTCAATAATTTGTCAACAGGGACATTTGTAAAAAGACTAACCACATCAAAGCTAGCTAATATATTATAATGATCCGGAAATTGATGTTCCCTAATTTTTTCTACAAAATGATTATTGTGTCTGATAAATGAATTTAAGTTTCCTACTAACGGATTAACAATTTTAACGAATGCTAACGAATGATATGGTGAATTTATTGAAAACACAATGGGGCGAAGAAGAATGTTACTTTTGTGTATTTTTGGTAAAGTATATAAGTTTGGCGCGGTATTGATACAGTTTTGTATATTTTAGTTTCTATATTCAATTTAAAGTCTCTATTCAATTGACTTATATCATTTCACTTTGACGTGACATGATCTTTGAGAAATGAGGGAGATTTATATTATATTATATTTTTTATTCTCCGAAAGCTCAGAAAACAAACTTGTTGAAGTTATTTTTTGAGTTACAAGTTCAAAATTTCGTTCATTTACTCTTAAGAATTTAATCAGTTTGGTGGCGATAAACCAAAATTAAAAAATTAAATTGACTTGAACGAGATTTGTTGCTTTCTGATGAGAATTCAGTGTGCTTTGAGAGACATACCGATAGGATGACTGAGATAGGAAATACAGTTGGCGGGGATATTGATGAATGATGTTATAGCAATAATTGGTTTTGAAGATTTTTAAAATTTGATACGTATCGAGTTCCTTACATTTCGCGTTTTACTTTCGCTCATCTTGGAAATACACAAGCATACTCTAGGCTTATAGTATGGAGGGTAGATGTAAGGAGGACCATTTCTGCGTTATAAAATTGTAAGTCAAAACCATTAAATTAAGTTGGCGCTGCTGTTGCCCCCGGGTACCAAATCTACCCTCCGAACTTTACTACTTTCAATTGTGTTTCAATCGTGAATCACTGTGATTCGATCACTTTAAAGTATCGATTGACCGAATCTCAACATATCGAAACGATCCAATCATGAAGCAGTTGGTTATTGCCGATACTCCATAGTCCACACATCGAACGATTGACGATCGAACGAACTAAGACCGAACGAAATGATTCGATCTTTTTTGAAATCGGTCACCGATCGATTCGGTCGTAGTAAAATGAACGAATTACCCTTCTCTGAACTTAGTGGTTGTAGTACAACCACTAAGTTCAGGTCATACCCGGAGAGAACACGAGCGCCATCCTTATTTAATGCTTTTAGACGACAGTTTTTGAGCCGAACACCCATATAAGATAGTCCTCCTTACCTCTACCCTCCATAGTTCATAGCAGGTGGCATCTAAAACTAGCTCCTAGTTTTGTTGGCCCGGTTGAATATTTGTAGCTGTTTAAACCTTGAGAAATTAAAATATCCAATAACTGTTACATATCGTTAGAATTTAGATTTAACTTTTCCTCAGAGACGGGACTTTACTTGGCGTTCAGCTCTTACCTGTATTTGGCAGATGGTACGGTCGAGGGGTAATAAACTTTAATGCCGATTTTACAGTTTAATTAAAAAGGGGTTAGCCTGGGTTTAATTTTGGGGAAGTTTAAGAGTTTTACTACTTAGGGTGAGTTCATTGCTGGCGGTTATTGGTTGGTTGTGTTAAAGCCCCCAAAGTTGGATTTGTCTGGAAAATTTAAGTTTATGGACAAAAGAGAGCATACAATTTGATTTGCTAATTTCACACAATAGACTGACAATTTTTACCTCCACTCATGTAGCACTATATGAAAGACGGAATAATTGGAAATTGATCTGTATATCTGAAATTTTTAATGGTGTACCTACGAGTATAAATACACAGTCAATTTCTTGGACCATAGTATTAAACGACCCATTTCTCCTAGATTATCAAACTACCCTTAACGAGTAGGTAGTTCGTCTACCCGTCCGTCCCATCCCCGTAGTCTTAACACTGCCCCCTCAAATTTAAATATCTCCCATTAAGTGCGTCGTTAAGGGTTGTATTGCGTTATCAGTCGCACCCTCCCAACCCTTTCGCTTTATCGTGGACGATAACACACCCCCCAAATCGGTTAATTACCCTCTGAAAGCATAATCTATTCACTCGCAATGACAACATATTTATCACCGGCGGAAGTCGCTGTGTCCTTGGGCAATGGAAAAAGATCTTATTGCTCCCGGCTTGGTATGGACAGCTGTGTTTTCAAGGTGCCAGGCTAAATGAACCCAGTGGAAAAAAGAGTTGGCTTATCGGGGGTGGATGAATATGTTAAGATAAGGACAGCCGGGGCTATTTCGTTAATGACCACAGTTTTAGGGTACTGCCGAATCCACGAGACTATTAGTTGGTATCTGATGCTCATTAGGGTTGGAATTAAATTAAGTTAACAGACAGCAGTGATTAGTTCCAAAATATAGAGAACTGTGGCGTATCTAGAATACACATATACTTATTAACTTCAAATAATACCAGAATGTAGTAGTTTAATGAAGCTGCTTCCTTAGATGCATTTGTATGGTATAGACTCGCACATACATATTATTTTTATTTTGATATTCTAATGAACGCCTGTCAAATTATAAAGAATTTTATATTTTCTGGTTCTACAAAACTCGATTGACAATTCAAGAACTATGGGACATTAGATTTAACTTATTTTGAAATTTCTTTGTGGTGCAAACAGTTCCTATTTAATTTTTAATTGGGTTTTTCGCCACAGGAAGCAACCTGAACTAAACTGATTAAATAAAGGACAACTTTTTGAAGCCAGAAAAATTAATGATTTCGTAACATTAAAAGAACGAAAGTGTAACTTTAACTTTTTTTAATGTCAAAACACTATTTAAGACCAAAAATACATTAAGATCCATCTTAGTTAAAACGAAACAATTTAATGAGTTGCAAAGTTCAAACAATTATTGCATTTATAAAATTGCTCGTGAATGTGGAAAGTTCTATATTATGTTGGTGAGACTTGTTTAAACGTTCGTTTAAATGAACATAAAAATTATGTCAGGCGAAATGAAATTTAATTGCCAAAAATATATGAACACTCATTAAATAACAATCATAGAATTTTGTAGGATAGGTCCCAACCAGTTCTCAAAGAATTAGAAGGAATCGACATATATTCTAGAAATACGGAAAACCGTTGTTGCTGAAGGTTCAGTGGAATTCATTAAAATATTATTACCAGTTACTCAAAAAGAAGTTATTATGATAATTAGTTGAACACAGGGTAGGTACAATAATATCAGGTAGGGCTAGGCTATTATTGTTCTGTTGTCATGAGACTTTGACTCGACATTTATTATTCTTCATTTCAATTTGACTTGACATTATCTTTGAGGAAGATTTATCAAAGTTGTTGAAGTTATTTTTTGAGTAAATAACGTTCAAAGTTTCATTCTTTTAATGTCAGGCATTTATGAATTTTCCTCGCAAATTTAGAAAGTTGTCCTTTAATTAGTTTGGTTCAGGATTATGTGGCGAAAAATCATTTCGATTTTAATAAAAATTTCAATCTGTCTACAAATAGGTAGTTATATACAGCGTGTCTCGCTCTGATGTCCAGAAGAGGGAAAAGTTTTTTATTTGTGGGTCCACGACAAAAAGTCAATCTTACGAAATGTTATAGAGAATAGTTAAAATTTGTGCAGAAGTTGGAAGCAATAAATTTGAGTGAAATTTATTTTTGTAACTATAAATAACATTATTCCTTGTTTATGTAAATATTCCATATTGTTTCAAAAACAACTGTACTTTACTTTACTCTTGGTGACTAACAACATTTTGCAAAAATTTTTGAAATACCCTGTGTAAAAAAATAAGAAAATAATTTTGGGTGTTTTGGAACAAGCAGGAATTTTTATAGAGGGACACGAATAAAACACTTTTCCCTCTTCCGGGCATCAGCGCGGGACACGCTGTATATAGATATAACATGAATTACAATAAACAAACCTCAACATTCCTATATATATCATCATTCTATCATGGTGTAACCTGCTGGCTACACTGATTCAAGAACGAGTTATGGTTCTTCGCACTGGCTTTGTTGCCTCTAATGACTGTCATTAAGGCGAGTTTAAAAAAGCGATAAATATAAACATTCGCGGTGAGAAATCGCAGTGTCACTCCGCACGTAGATAACAATTTATTAGGGGTGTGTAATTTAAATAATTACGCCGGGTTTCTCGGTAAATGACAATAATTTACCCGGTGGTTATCTCACGAAAACATCTGGCGAGGAATCTCGCAACGGTTTTGTCCGTAATGGCTGAGTTCCGTGGAGATAAATCCAGAGATTTCCGTAAATGGAGAACCTTCGGTTGGGTCCTCGATCGGATCACCAATATCCTCTAACCTAAACATAGAATCTTGTGTAAGTTTTCGCCTCGGACACTCCATCCATTGAAGTGATTATCCAATAGCTGCTATCGTTGCTAAGTAAAAAATAATAAGGGAAAAAGCAGAAAAGTGGCTAGTAACCTGACGGGTATCGCATATCAGTGAATGTACAGGGTGGTCCAACTTTTAGGGGTAAAACTACAGTAATCTATAGAAAACTTCAAAATAAGTAGAATTCTTTATATAAAACATGTAGGTATAGAAATCCTAACGGTTTTCGTTATACAGGGCGTCAAAGTTCAATATTTTTTCAAGTTACACAGTTAGGCAAACATATTTCCATTTTGGTACAGTTAAGACACACATCAAATACTATAAATTAAAAATAATTCGGTCTGTCTACTTCCAGCAGTGCCAGACAGGGAAGGTCTACCACCATCTTTTCTAATGAAAAAATGATACGCCACCGGAATATTAATCTGTTTTGTCTTCACTAAATTTACGGAACAATTCTAAAAAAAATGATTTTCGATTTTTCTTCGAAAAATGTACCGTTTTTCGAATTTTTTTTGTGTGTTTTATTTTTTTTAGCAAAAGACAACCAAAGTAGGCCCAAGCTTTAGAAATTTTGCGCACCTACTCAGTTTTTTAAGTTTAAAGGGCCCATTACTAGTTGCGAAAAATTTGTTTTTTCAAAATTTCCAAGACATGATTTTTCGAATCTAGAAAACGTTTGTACCTATATAGGTACGACAAAATGTTATTAAGGAAAGTTGTTCAGAATTAAAAACTGAGTATGCAAAATTTCAAAAGCCCAGACCTATACTTTGATTCTCTTATTTTAAAAAAATTAAAAATTTATGAAAAATTTATTTTTCATGTATTTTTTTAAACGGTACATTTTTGGAAAAAGTCCATAATACCTAGAATTGATCGGAACATTTAGTGTCCCCCCGACCCGCTAATGTAGAAGCAAAATAAAACCGTGTTATTTGTATTAGCGTATTACAAGAGTCCGCCCAGTCAAAATTGGAAGTAGACAGGCCGAAATACAGTTAGTTTATAGCATTTAATGTGTGCCTAACCTGTACCAGATATGATTGTTTTAGCAGTCTCCTTTCAGAAAAAAAAAATAACTTTCATGCCCTGCGTATAAGGAAAACCGTTAGGGCTTCCATACATAAAAATATCTACTAATTTTGACGTTTTCTATAGATGCCTGAAGTTTTGCCTCTAAAAATTGATGCGAACGAATCAACCCTTGAAATATTAAACACTTTTAAGTGACCTGTCTTCGATGAATAATCTCGGTTCTCAACGCCCTTCAGCAAACAATCTTTTCTAATCGTTCCCGTTTTTCCTTCCAGCGCTGCTCGATGTCACCGGAGGTCGGTCGACGTTTCGAGTATAATTAATAACCATTACCGGAGCAGGAGCCGGTTTTTCTCCTGCCGCCGTCGTCGTTTAATATTTTTCTTATAATTGCCGAGATATTACCGGACCGGCTCTCGGTAATCGTTATTGGCCGCGGTCTCCTCCGAGAATTGCTACCAGTATTTATTTGAGTTATGCGAGCTTCTGGTTTTTGCCCAACGGGACTTCAAAAGGAATAATAGGCCATTCTATGTTGAAATGAGACGATTCCGAAGGAATGCCGCCGCATAAGATGCACGCTCTCGTTTCGGAACCCGTTCCTCTTTCAGGACAGGCGGATTTTTGAGCTCGATTTGGTGTTTAGCTCCTTTTATTCGCAATACCATTGAGCAGAAGAATTTTATGCTCTTAGTCAATGACTGCACTATTGCATTGTTTTTGTAGAGCGATTATTAATACCTACTTTTTACCGAACAGTTACATAATTGCTCAATAATCGATGGTTACAGAATTGTAATGTCGTTTGCTTTGTATATCCGGTTTGATTCCAGGCATTCCAGGTCACAACTTAGTAGTACCGAAACTCTAGTAGTCCTCTTTATACTACAGTGTGACCCACTGCACACCGGAACAGTTTGCGGAAGCTTTGCAAATTTCTCATAATTTTTGAAACCATAATGTTCGAAAAAGTTGGCTGAAATTGATATCGTAGCAACAGTTTGTTTATTTGATAATTTTGTCATGCCATTCATTCATTTAGGGACTAGGCCGAAAAAGAAGCATTTTACGGACTTAAATGAGTCCGTAAAATAGCTATTATTTTTTGGGAGCATGTGACAAAAAGTTATTTTGTAGACAAGATATGACATCTTTGATCCCAACGATAACTTTACTACTTATCTACACCAGATGCCAGACTTTCTAAATTCTATAGGCGACCCTATATGCCCCGAGCATTTGCATCCCAGGTACATTTTGCCCCTGCATATTCTGGAAGAATAGACTGGTGGATTTTGTAGAATCTCATAAAATAATATCAAGATACCAATTTGGATTTCAAAGGCATAAGTCTACCAATGATGCCATTGCCACACTAGTGAGTAAAATATACAGCAGCCTTGACAATGATAATCAATGCGCCGCCGTCTTCTTAGATTTAGCGAAGGCATTCGATACCATCGATCACGTCAGCTTAATTAACAAATTAGAATTTATGGGTATTCGCGGCCTACCTCTAAAATTAGTAATCAGCTATCTCGAAAAAAGGCAACAAATGGTAAGAATAGGAAGTAAGCATAGTTCAAAGAGAATAGTTACAGTTGGTATACCTCAAGGAACAGTCATCGGTCCATTATTGTTTGTGTTATACATAAACGATCTGCTAAATATGGACATACCAGGAAGTGTAATATCATTTGCGGATGATACCGTCCTGTACGTTGAAGCCAATTCATGGGATAAAACTCGAAACGATAAAAAAAATTATAGAGAACACTGTTTTATGGTTGGACATCAACTTGCTTTCAATTAATCTTACTAAAACCATTTATGTACCATTCAGTATTAATAAAGCAAGACAACCGATAACTGAGACTATAAATGTTAACATAAATCATAGAGCAACCACATGGTCACTAAAAGCAAAAAAACCAAGCAACTTATCTAGGAATTTTGATCGATAATCACCTTAAGTGGAATCACCATTTGGAAAATATTACCAAGAAGCTAAGATCACTCATGTATATGTTTAGACGGATGATTCCAATATTAAATACTAAGAAACACTTACTTTGCATTAGTACAATCAATACTTGAGTATGGTATAATAGGATGGGGTGGTACTTACAAAAAACATATGAGATCAGCTGAAGTTGCACAAAGGATGATCCTAAAAATGATATATAAACTAGATTTTAGACACGCATCAGCCAACCTATTTTTAGAGACCAGAACATTAGACATAAAAAAGATCTACTACAAAACATCGCTAATGTACATAATCCAAAATAAGTTATTGGACACATCCGAACAGCATAACTATTTAACGCGATACCAAACAGATAGCAACTTTAAACCATACAGGACTCACAAAACCGTAGGTCAGCAAAGCTATATATATAACGGACAGAAGCTAATCAATTTATTGCCTCTAGAACTAAAAAATAATAGATTCCAAAATAATTTTAAACACATTTTAAACACGTGGCTAATCAATAATCAAATTAGCCTTTAGTCCCTGGAATACAGATTTTATTATTGTTGTTTGGTTTTGTTCATGTTTTTTTTCTTTTTAACCTTCTAACTGTCAAACAATTGTTATATTTTAGGTTTAGTTAAAATTAAAATTGTGAAATTCTCTCTAAATGTAAATAAAAAATTATTGGAGTTCAGGGAGGGACACGGACAAGTTTCAATCCGAAACTTATTGTAACCTTTCCTGGATATAAAACTTGAAACGATAATGTTTATCTTGTTATGTAATGTTTTGTTTTGTTCGTTAGTTTAAGTTACCTAATAGAGACATATTTATTTATTTAACAATTGTAGTTCTGTATTTAATTCTGTATTTTCATAGTTAAATAAATATTACTATTACTATTACTATATTTCGCTCCACGCACTCAGCATTCAGAGATGTTTCGACTCCACTGAAGCAAGTTTCCCATGTTTTTGAAGGTTTACAGATTTGAAAGAGCCGACTGTAAACCAAAATAATACTCATAAGTTATAATATGTTATCCTTTTTTATTCAGGACTTATGATTTTTTTGTGATTTTTCAGTGTTTTTCGACTTTTCAGCTTATGTTGGCTATAATCGTAGTAAGTAAGTGAGATAAGTGCCTGATTTTTATTTAGATATTTAGTTAAAACTTGGACCTAACCAACACGACAATTGATTTGTGGATTCAATTGTCTTCGTGTTGGTTATGCCCAAGTTTAAGCTAAATATCTAAATAAAAATCAGGCATTTATCTCACTTATTTACTACGATTACTACAAAACAATCATAATACCCAAACTAAAAAAAAGAAGCCCCACTTCTTGACACTCTTTATTGGGACACCCTGTATATTCTGTATTATGGAAGGCCAAAAGTAATTACAAAATACAACATAATCCAAAAAGCAGGACTGTTACAAGGAACGATATATAGGAATAGATACATTACCAAAGGTAACTTGTTTTGCTTCATGATTTTAAAAAGATGTTATTGTTGGCACATTCAAAGTTTCCAGTCTTTGGTTTAGGTTATTTTGTAAATATATGTATCTCAAAGCATATATACAGGATGATTTTTTTAGGTCTACCACAGCCATTTTCTCGCTTATTTTACGCCCTACAAAAAAAGCATAACAAACAAAAATGTTGCAATTTTGGACAGCTAAGTGGCGCTGCAAAAGAAATCGGCATCCATGGCCAACTTGTCGCGCAATATTAAAAAAACCTCAAATTGAGCAAAACTATTAATAGCCGCAGAATGTTTATTTTATGAGACAGAGGAGAACTTTTATATTGAAAATTGATGGCACTGAGAAGCTCTATCCATCCACGTAGTCAGATAGTTCCAGCAAATTACACAGGGTCTTCGGCTCTCTTGAAGCTATGTAAATTTTTTTGTTTATTTCTTATTAAGCGATTTTCTCGCTTATTTTAGGCCGCACAGAAAATACGTAAGAAAATAAAATATGGCAGTTTTGGTCAGCGAGGCGACTTTAAAAAAGAAATGTGCCTCCGCATGCCCAACTTAGAATCGCCAAAAATTTTCATGGCTATTAATAGTTTTGCTCAATTTTAGGTTTTTTTAATATTAAGTTAAGTTGCGCGACAAGTTGGCCATGGATACAGATTTCTTTTGCAGCACCACTTAGCTGTCCAAAATTGCAACATTTTTGTTTCTTACGCTTTTTTGTAGGGCGTAAAATAAGCGAGAAAATGGGGGTGGTATACCTAAAAAAAACATCCTGTATACGATAGACAACTCTATCAAAAAAATATTTCTTATGCATTACAAAATAGAAGACTGAATTTAAGAAATGCCAATGTAAACAAATTACCTCGTCTTCTTCCCCCCGACCCGCTAATGTAGAAGCAAAATAAAACCGTGTTATTTGTATTAGCGTATTACAAGAGTCCACCCAGTCAAAATTCAAAATTGTACGCTATAACCTATAAGTATGTATATGCCTCTTAGATTCTCGATCGTATTTCGATTGCCCAAGTCCTCCACAATATATACGTCGAATCCTTGCCGAAATTGGGGAATACTTATTATTTCGTGTATTGACGAGTTTGCCGGATACGATCTGTGTGGCTTCGAAATTGTGTAGGCCTTGTTAAATTCGAATCATTTAGAAAACGTTATTAGACGAGTGTGCTACGCCACACCTACCTACCACGACTTCGAGATCCCAGAGCTTCGAATTGTCACCGACCGCCCCAACACATCAATCTCCACATGATATTGTCGTCGCAACGCGTACTTTGAAGAATGATCATTTACAAAACGTTAGTCGACGATCTGGCGGAAGGGATTTAGGCTTCGCGAAATATCTGCCTTCCGGTCGCCAGACTGACTTTTCGAAGGGCCTCCCTTCCCAACACGGCATTGGCCACATGATATCGTTGTCGCAACGCGTACTTGGCAGAAAGATCATTTAGAAAACGCGAGACAATAATTTGGTGGAAGGTCTAAGCCCTGGGATTTGACTTCTCGACATATCTGCATTGCGGAACACGACGCTACGTAGCGCTACTCCGAAACCGCAGCACTCGATATCGTAGCTGGTTTTGCTCTACACCGACTTTCCGTCTCAAGGTCACCTATATGCAATGCAACGTCTGCTTGGCAAGACGACGACATTGGGAGGTCCTAGGATTTAGTCTCGTGAAAAGTCGGCCATGAGCGGCCGCTTTCGCTATCTATATTTTACCTGCGTACTCGCTTAAATGAATATGCATAATAATGTAGATTAAAAAACAATTCAAACTGTAGCTTACTTTATTACAAATAGTAGCAATGTATAGATATACCTAAATAGTAATTAAACGTCCCAAATCGCGAGATTTGTAATTCGCATTATATTACATCCAGCTAATATTTGAACAAACACTTAAGCAACCCTTAACAAACATAAATAAACATATTCTTGGGTGTATACCCTCCAGCTACGCCGGATTAAAACAAATTAATTGCCGAAGCCCGGAAAAATGCTTCCAGGATTTCTTTAAGTCCGGAGGAAGGGTTATTAAAATCAGGGAATTACCCCTGCATTAATGAAGCCTTTTACGGTATTAAGTAGGGTTTAGAAAAGGGGTGTTCGGCCGATTTTAACTTTGAAAAATGAGAATGCCGGAAATTTTTGTTCGGGTTTCTATGTGCCATGACATGGAAAAGTTTTACTTTTCGGTATGAAACAACTAACTTGATACTTTGGTACAGGATTTCCTATAGAGTGAGAGGAAATTTTTTTATTTGCAAGAATACAAGATGATATATTTATGTATAGGTGTTCTGAAGACTTGAAAAATAATATGACACCTTCGTATGCGTGAGCTTTGAATAGGATGCTTATTGTCGACTAACCAATTAACATGTAAATACTTATCTAAATTTAGCATACACTGCCTACGAACCTAACTGACTTTTGTCTTGTCAGCCACAAGCCTCTAACTAATGACTTCCTACATTCACCACCCATAATTTGACAACTTTTTGTCGCCATATTACGAGTTCTCAGATACGGCAGACCCTAACATTATCCTAACTAACGGATTTGTTTCGTATTTACAAGCATGCTACATCTAACGATGCCCACAAATGACTATATTTATAGGACTTTTTTTGTGCGAGCCCCGCTTATTTTAATGAATTGTATTATGCTCAGATGTGTCGAGGAAATTACAGTCATTTGTTCGGCATTCGACAAACAAGGCATGGGACGTGGGTCTTAAGTAAAAGGTTGTTAGACGCGAGGGATTATTTTGATACACTTCCATACCCAGACACTGAACAACAAAGGCCCACAAGAAGTTCCTCTAACGGCAGGTAGGTATAAAAATGATGCAACTTTTACAAATGAAATGAAATTTTCTTCTGACAGTGCGGGATCATTCAATAATTTCTAACTTGTGGACGAAAATCTTAGAAGGAGATATACAGGGAGATAGTTTTTTTGAGGTGGTACTTCAACCTCGACTTCAACAAATGATGAAATGATAGAAAATCATAAAGTAAAACTATTTTGTGGTATAATTTTTTTCCACAGCCGCCTGGTTTTCGTGATACATGGTGTTTAAATTCACAAAAAATTTACGATTTATATTTGTCCAAACGTTATACTTTTGATCCGTTTGTTTTCGTGTCACCATGTAAAAAAATTACTAATTGTGCGACTTGAAACTGCATTTTTTGAGCAAAACCTCTTCATACAACATTCAAGGCCTACTATGCCAGTTTCTAGGAGCAAAAATTTAGTGAATGACATTAGAGATTTAAAAAATATATATATGCACGCTACTGGATTCAGCAAAATAATAGTAGTAGGTACCTACCTAATTGTAATAGAATTATCATTTTTTTGTTTTTTTTTTTTCTTCTGAATAAGTATAAGGCTAATATCACGAAGTTAAAGGTAACCTCAAAAAGTTATGAGTAAAGGCACGATCCAAATATAGCGCAAGTGGCGAGATACGTAGAAATTTACATTTTCAGCTTATTCTCCATCCTCAAATTTCAGTTCAGCAACTTGATTATTTTGGGAGATATGTATTGCCATAATTCAATTTCAAAAAGAGAACTACATAGCCCTGTATCTCAGAAACGAACACCTATGTTTATATGAACAACCCACCTTATATAATGAGATTTTCTACAAAATGAAGTCCTGTTTAAAAAAACTTGGGACACCCTGTATATGAATGGACGCGAAATTTCATGTAGGTTTCAAATGTACAATAATATGTAGAGTGATCCGCTAAATAAACATATGTTTGTCTATATTTGAAAAAGTCGACTTAAATTGTTTTTATGATCAGTGCACTGAGATTGTAAGGAAATGTCCAACAACTTTCATGTTTATTATTTTTTTTAGGTCTAAAATTTAAAAAGTTAAGGGGAGAGCAATCTATAAATAATATCCCTGCACATAAAACCCCTTCTATTTTTGTTTATTTTTCTGAGAACATAACTATCTAGAAAACACAGAAATATTGTCCATATTTTCAGTTTCAAAATAAGCCAGAACGGGTGAGATTTTGATGACAAATACTTTTTGTGTATAGTGCTTTATTTGTTGTGTTCCCTCCATGTTTATTATTTCCTCGAGTAAAAGCACGAGTATGAATGCCTGTCTCAAAATGATATAGGAATCTGGCCCTAGCAGGACCAAGACCGGTAAAGTAAGAAGGTTAACCACTAACGTAGAGAGAGAGAGAGAGAGAGAGAGAGAGCGAACGCTGACGTCACAGGAATGCTGTCAGATGATGTGATTGGCGTTCCCTCGTGTGTTGCCCTTACCGACCATTATTGCCGGCATTCCCATGACGTCATCCACAACGCTCTCTCTCAACAAGAGGCAACCTTTTTACTTTACAGATCTTGTAGCAGGACCACCGGTATAAAAGTGTTTCAGTTTGCCGAAACTATATTAATATCGAGTTTTCGTCCTTTATTCGGAGCGATATTCTCACAATCCTTTAAAAAGGGATCATCGTCGCGGGACAATATCCCGCGACCGAATTGGGTCAGTGTTCCCGGCAGGGGCGGCGGCGTGGCCCCGTCCGGGAGCATCGATCCACGGCGGGAATTATGCATTCCCGCCGGCTTGCCCGCTATTTTTAACCGGGGGACCTGCTGCGGGGACATTATGCGCCCCACGGCAGAAGAAAAATGGAAAATACCGGCGGGGTCCCTTGATTTTCCCTCGGCGAAGGAAGGGCGACGAGAAATATACGTGGCCGGAGTTTTATTTGAGTTAGGGGGTTCGCGTGGGGGAGCTGGAACATTTCGTTTGTCGTGATTGGTTGAATTTGAAGGTTACTTTAGGCTCGATGAGTTCGGGTGAATAAAAAATGTTTTTTGTTCTTTGTTCGATGAACATCATGTTAGTACACAGGATGATTTTTTAGGACCACCGCGATTTTCTCGCTTATTTTGCGCCCTACAAAAAAAGCATGAGAAGTAAGCTAAGTGGTACTGCAATGGCCAACTTTGTCGCGCAAGATTAAAAAACAATCATATTGAGCTAGCCGTGGAATGTTTATTTTAAGCGACAGAGGAAAACTTTTATATTGAAAATTAACGGCAATAAGAAGCTTTATGCAATTGGGTACTCAGATAGTTTCAGAAAATTACACAGGGTCTTCGGCTCTCTTGAGGCTATAATTTTTTTTTGTTCATTTCTTATTAAGCTTAATTTGAGCCGCACAGAAAATACGTAAGAAAACAAAATATGGCAATTTTGGTCAGCGAGGCGAAGTTAAAAAAGAATGGGCCTCCATGCTCAACTTTTTGCGCTGTATTAAAAAAACTTAAAATCGACAAAAATTTGATGGTCTCATAAGAGCCCAAGACCCTGTGTAATTTGCTGAAACTATCTGAGCACCTGTGGATGGATAAAGCTTCTTAGTGCCATCAATTTTCAATATAAAAGTCTTTCTCTGGCTTTTAAAATAAACATTCCACGGCTATTGTTTTGCTCAATTTGAAGTTTTTTTAAATATTCCGCGACAAGTTGGACATGGATGCTGATTTCTTTTGCAGCACCACTTAGCTATTCAAAATTGTCACATTTTTGTTTCTTTCGCTTTTTTTGTAGGGCGCAAAATAAGCGAGAAAATCGCGGTGATAGTCCTACAAAAATCATCCTGTATAATGTATATACAAAGGAAAACTGCAAGTGCTACCAATACATATTGTTTTACTTGAATAATACAAGTCTTTCTGTCGTGGCGTATTTTAGGTTTAATGTAAACTAAGAAGCATAAATGAAGTTATCGTGAAAACAACAATATGAGTAATAATAAGTAACTTACACAGGGTGTTCTGGAAATAGGTGTAAAAATGAAACTGCGTAATTCTTGATAGATTATGAGAGGTGTTTTATATACAATATTTCGATATAAGGCCGCCTTAAAAAGTTACATCTTATGTTAAATATGTTAATTTTAATAATATCGTTATTAATAGTTACATAAAAACGTGATTTTGCTTCTGTCGTCTCAATATATGTCGGCCACAACGACGCTCTGGCTTTTACTCTATATTTATTTTCATTCACCGTGCCTTAATAATTATTATTTCGGTTCTTTAAAATAGAATATAATTTCGTGGGTATGTTTGTTTCTCGTGTTAGTATATCCAGTTTAAATAATAAGATACACAAGGAATTGGACTGGATAGTGTTTTGGAATTGTTTTGGCTTTCCACCCATTGCAGCTACAGTTTTTTATGATTAAGTTTTAGGTTTAGGTATGTATGTATATGTCAATTAATAAATTAACTAACTAAGTCAATGAGAATGTTGTGGACATTGTAAACATCAATTGAATTACTTATCAATACTTGAAAAACATTGCCTTTGCCTCAGTCACGTGACATCCATCATACTACATAAATTCAATGGAAATGAGACAGAAGTTCTCACAGGTAATACTGCATCTACTGTCACAAAAGTGAATGCATGCGCTTGCTGTCTGTTAATGACGCTGTCTCAATTTTTGTGCGATCTATGTTAAGGTGCTTACAAGCGCTTTCTTCGCTAGGTAACGGTGATTGCACCCGTAGTAACCCTATAAACAGTTGTTGTTATATAACTGAACAACAGCGATGAAGTGAACTTCTATATACCTTTTCCAGGAAAAGGAAATCTCAAGAAAAAAGCAAACAAAGTCTGGAATCGAATCAATCGAATCCTTAAATGATCCTCAGTTCCTCGACGGAGCGTCTCAAGACAAAATTCGGAGGCCGAACAGGGTCAGTGTTTCCCGACGGGGGGGGGGGGGGGGGGGGGGCAGTGGCCCACCATCGATTCACCTAGGGAATTCTGCATTCCCGCCACCCTGTCCGCTATTTTTAACGGGGGACCTGCTGCGGGGGCATTATGCCCGAAAAAAGGGAAATATAAGCCAGGTCCCTTACGACTTTCCCTTGGAAAAGAAGGGCGACGAAAGGAAATATAGCGTAGAAGGTTTAAAGTTTTCTTGAACCACCTCTGGTTGAGGACTAAATGTCGATGTTGCCAAGTTATTGCAGGTGGCAATCTATTTATTTTGTCACCTTAAACATAGCTTTTAAAGGTACTTTTTATGCATTAATGGAAGTAAGGCTTGGGTCCCCTGAAGTTTTGTTTAAAAAGTTTGAATTCACCGGGTATAAAAAAACAAAAATAGTATTAGTCTAACTACATACTTAAATGTTTTACACCTTTTCTTCACATTCCATAATATTTCCATTACGGTTCATAACTAACATTTCATATCTTACATGAAATATTATACGTGGCAAGAAATGGCCTTGTTAGGCGAGCAGTACCCTAGTAATTTGTTGCAGGGGCCATAAAAACACATTTCCAAATAAATAATAGCGCTTTAAACTCGTTTATAACTGTTTTATTTCTTTAAAGTACCGTACCATTTACCCAAGACCTTACTTAACCAACCTGATTCGGTGTAAATACAAGGGAAGGTAGAAATATACACGATACAAAACACGTCAAAATTCATATAGTAACGTACCAGATTAAAATTCAATATCAACTTATAGAATTTCACACACATGTGGTTTCACCATTAGACTTCTAACATTTTGGATCTCCGAGTCTAATAGGCCAAATATTGTCTTGTCAACTATGCGGTGGTCCCCGGTATCAGTCGCAACGCATACTTAGATGTTATGACTTTTTTAATTGGCCATTTTAGTTTGCCCAGATCGGCGACCGCACACCGTAAACCAACTTAATTGAGTAATAAATTAAAGCTCGAGCAAAAACCAGTTGGTTGTATAAGGCGGCCTCACCGGGGATGCCTAACTTCCACGAGAAGATCACTTATGATGACGTTGGATAAGCTCCCGGATTTTATTACCCACGGTTCAGGTATCTCATCGGTATTAAATGGGGGAAACTTAAGTGAATCGGGAATACATTCAATGCAGGTTGAATGACAATGACCATTTATTAAAAGAAGAACGGAAAGATTTGAAGGTATCCCGATAGAAGAATAAGAAGAAGAAGAAGAATCGATATCGATTGTGCATAAAACCTGGTAGGCACTATAATAATAGTGCACGCAAAATTGAGAACGACTGGGTTTAAGTTTTTCGAACAAATACAAATTGCCTATGGTATTGAAACTTGAAAATCGATTATGCCACTACCCAAAAAATTAAGTAGGCATTAAATAAAATTTATTCATTTTAAACAAATAATAGGTAATGTACGAATAACCTTACGGCAACATAAGTGTAGTCTTTAGAGTAGGTACATTTAAAGAGACAGCGACGGATATTTTCTCCATGAATAGCGTTTTTACAGATAACAGTAAAGTGGCAAAGATCGACGGAGGGCGATTCGAAGAGAATATACAGGGTGATGAGTTTTTTTCGATCCCAATATGGAGATCTCGGAAACTAGCAGAGCTAGAACAAAGGTTAAATGGGGAAAGAATTGCGGTTTTGAATGCTCAATGTAATGCCCCTTTTGTATTTTTAAAAAAGTTCATGGCTCACTAGATATTTTGAAGAGTGATTGTTTGCTATTTCATGAGATCTTTGTAGCTCCGTTATTTCTGATTGTACAGAAAAACTGTAGAGACAAAAATTGTAGATAATTTTGGGCTTAATAAGATAATCTAATCCAATTTCTTTTATGTTGTTTGTGATTTTTGAGATAGGTATGACATAAACTTTTGTTTTTTTTTTTAATGTAAATCATAGTTGGCTGTGGCCTTATCAAATCGGCCATTTTTTGAGCGTTCCAAAGATATAATACTCGGCATAGTTATTATAAAAAATAAAAGAGCTATGGCTAATTTTCTGATTTTTTTTTTTAATTTTCACATAGTCATATTATGAATATATTCATAATTACGTTCTATTTTATAATTAGACATACTTCGAACTTTCTAATATTTTGTTTTTAGCTGGTAACAAAATGTAACAAAATAAAACAAAAATTAAAAAACTCAAATTCAAATTATTATTATTTTAAAAGGTGTTCAAACAATCCACCATTATTATTTATGCAAATATTGCATCTTCTTCTAACTGAATTTGTCGCCTTTCTTAGAGAGCGCCTGTCAATACTGGCAATTGCTTCTAAAACAGCTGCTCTTAATTCAACAATTGTCTCATACTTTATTTTATACTGTTCCCCACAAAAATAAATCCAAAACTGACAATTCGGGGGATCGGGGCGGCCAGGGAATAGGTCTATTTCTCGGAGAAATAGACTTATTTCTCCCTATCCAAATATTTGGAGAGAGCTGATCTAGGTAATTTCTTACGGGCAAATAATTAGGTAGGTATATGTAGTGCGGAGCTCCATCATGATAATTTTTGTTTTATTTTGTAACATTTTGTTAACGGCTAAAAATAAAATACTTGAAAGTTTGAAGTATGTCTTATTCTAAAATAGAACGTAATTATGAAAATATTCTATGGCTGACTATGTGAAAATAAAAAAAAATCAGAAAATTAGCCAGAGCTCTTTCATTTTTTATAATAACTATGCCGAGTATTATATTTTCGGAAAGCTCAAAAAATGGCCGATTTGATAAGGCCACAGTCAACTATGATTTACATTTAAAAAAGGCAAGTTTATGTCGTATCTCAAAAATCACAAAGACCATAAAAAAATTGTATTAGATTATCTTATTAAGCCCATCAAAATTATCTACAATTTTTGTCTCTACAGTTTTTCTGTATAATCAGAAATAACGGAGCTACAGAGATCTGATAAAATAGCAAAAAATCACTCTTTTCAAAATTACTAGTGAGCCATGAACTTTTTTAAAAACCCAAAAGGGGCATTAGATTGAGCATTACTGCAATTCTTTCCCCATTTAACCTTTGTTCAAGGTCTGCTAGTTTCCGAGATCCCCATCATAGTGATCATCGAAAAAAAAACTCACCCTGTATGCTGATCAGACTTATGTTGCGGTGGGCTATATTTTTTGTGTTAGTAGTTTTCAATTTTTCAATTCCGTGAAAAATATATGAAAATTCATCTACGAAAGAAATAAAACAATCCTTTGATAGCATAAAAGGCTCTTACATGTTTCTAATGGACATACAATTTTTGCATTGGAATTGGACATAATGATTATTATTGTCAAGGTGAAAATAAAGTATAAAGGAAACCAAGAAACGCTCGTGTACAGTGGATTGGTATGCCCATCTATACACCTGAAGAAAAACTTTTGAAGTAGCCCGGAACAAATTGAACGTAAATAAAAGAGAGACGTTTCCGCAAAAAGCGCGCTCTGCACTTCGCAAAAGGAGCGGTATTCTTTCGCTGCGAATTCCCTCTTTCTCGGTAATGTTATGTGTGAAGTTTTCCTGGCTGAAATAAATTGCGGCGTATCCCTAATAGGCACATCCATCGGCATTGAATACACGCCGGCTGCGGGGAATTTATCGGTGCCTCTTTTGGTTTCGTATTCAATCGGGGTTTCGTGTTGTCGACAACAGATAGTTTATGCCTTTTATCTGAAGAAATTTTCACACAACCGCTCGGACAAAGCTGAGCTGCGCTTCGCGCAAGGCGGACGAGCGTAAAAGCCTGCATGGCCGCGAGCGATATACTGGCCGATTCAAAGGATGCGGCACGCAAGTGTCAAATGGATGTCGTGAGAACGGAGTTTCTCTTTTCCTTTGCCAGTCACGTTAATGATCAAGTACTTTTCTGTTTGTAGGTTTTAACTTTATGCATGCTAAATTTCCGCAACAACTTTCTCAGTTTATCACAAATGTTATTATTTTGAAATAGTAAATAGGAGTTTTACAATATAATTCGTCCCCAATCATTCTGTTTTTTTATTATTATTGGGTATGTTATTACTTACTTAATCAACCCACGATACACTTACCCACGGTATGTCATTGCGCATCTTGTGACGTCAGTTGCGAATCAGAATTTAAATTGCTCCATATGTTTTACACAGCAATAGATACTTTTTTATGGGTTTTTGCTTATTTTAAACGTTTTATTTTAAATAAATGTTGTTAAAAATATGTACACGCGCGGCCCTTGAAATCGTTCCAATACATGCGGACGCAAAGGCGTTCAACTGACAACGTTGCAATAATTACCCCTCCCCTCTCTCGCGGTTTGAAAGCCAGCTATAACCTCAAAGGCGTAAATGACGGCAAATTTGACACTTATTACGCGACATTGCCTTACGTGACATTGCCAGTTACAGTGCGAAAAACAGTAAATTCGACGCTGTTAGGTTGGCCTTTGATTGCCTGAATAATAGTGGAAAATAACCCTGCCCACGGACATTGGTGGCTTTTTTCGCAAAAGTCTTTCGACAACCTCGAATATAGCCGTTCTAAAAATCGAAGAAGGTGGTAAATCTCTTAATTGGGTGTCGTACTTTCCTCCGGTACCAAAAAGAACCTCGAAAATCCGATATCTAAGAGAAATTCCCGATTCACCATTAACCAATTTCGAGAAACGGGACGGCTGTAGAATCAGCGAAACCGACGGAAAATCCTCTGAAACCACTATTGGAAATTGCTTGTTTTTTCTCATTTCTCGATTTTTCGGGGGACCGGGAAACATCAGAACCTCACCCGAGGACCCCAGGGAAGCTTTAAAAATTGAAATAAACCAAAGATTTGGTTCGCGGTTAAGATAAAGAAGTGTAATAAACCAATGTAAAAAACCACTACAAGATTCTTCTATAATAACACAATTATACTTAGATATTATACCTTGTTTAACTAATACCACTTTGACAATCAAAGAAATCCGCCTAATTTCACGTTACGTGAATCTCAAACACCAAGAAACTGTGTAAAACAATAAATCCACTTTATTATAATGATAATGCAGCGATTTATTAACCTATTTTCGTTGACTGACGCATTTTTTATTTTCTACGGGGAGGAGCGGGTCGGTACGAGGGAATGTAGGGGAAGTTGTTCATTTGTGAAGCCGTGGAATTGGCGCAACGTTGCCACACTTACCCGAAATTCTTGATTTCTTGCTTATTTCTGATGCCTAGTGGAACGATTTATGAGGCCGCGCGTGTACCTAGATCTAGATTATATTACTAGATAAATGAATGAATATTCTTTTGATAAAAAACACATTTAATTTGATAATTATAATTTTACAAATAATTTGTTTTCTTTGCGTTTTAGCTAATCGCATGCATGCAAATAAAATTGATGTATATTTTGTTAAATTAACGGGATTTTTCTTTTAAAAGACCGTATATTGGTAGACCATAAGAAAATATCATATAGGTATCTAAATAATACATTTATTGTAAGTAAGGTAATCCTGAACTAAGTTTTGGCTTCCATCGAAAAAAAAGTATTTTACAGATGACTTGTTACAGGCTAAGATATTGATAAATAAAATTTAAAGCCTTACCAACAATATAACTAGTAACATAATAAATAGTGAGTAAAATAGGGATCAAATAATGATTCCCTTACTTCCCTTTAACCATAACAAGGCTAATTTTTTATTGCGCATTCTGTTTTATTTGCTGTATAAACCAGGCATACCTAAACCCTGTTGACTCCCCTATTTTTAATGCTCTGTTCTATAAATAATCTGTTTCCTTAGCAGATTATTGTCCTTGGGAAATCTATAATACTTAATTTTTCCGTTCCCTTACTGTTTCTATTATTATTTGGACATACGCTGACTGCACATCCCGGCATTTTTGGCCTATTTCAAAGCACTGTCGAGCTGGACTTTTACGCTTTTACACTTTTTTCTTGACACATTAAACTGTAGACTATAAAAAATCTTAAAACACAACCGAAGACACCATGCATTATTTACAATTCGTGATTCGCAACTGACGTAGATGCGCATAGTTGCCTTGTTTTCGGATTCGTTAGTGACATACCGTGGGTAAGTGTATCGTGAATCAACCAAGAGTTTCGATTTATCCTTCAGTGACAGGTAACAAAAACATTAAAATCTTAAAATTAAAGGTTGTCCGAAAATTCACGCAAGATTTGAATTCTGTGACATTTATGTGCCAACGAAAAAAAACGGATTGACAGCTGATAGTTCAGGGTTATTAAAAATGGAGCGCTACATGATCAGAATTGGCTACCCAGATGCAAAATAGCAAAACCATAATGGAGGCCATTTACTCGATATGCTATTCCATACATAAATAACCCTTTACTCTATACTTTATGAATCAATAAAACATTTAAAATTTTTAACAAAAAAACCTGCTTCTCTTTTCCATCACAATTACTTCTTGCGTGAATTGTGGGACACTCTTTATTTATCTTAAAATTAAAACGTTTCTGAAATTGCTTTTTCTGTGAGACTATAAGCTACACATTGGTTTCATCTAACACCGTTAGTAGGAGAGCCGACCGCAAATTTTTGGCTCTATGGGCAAAAAGTATAAAATCATATAGGAGTAAGTATTTGGTACAAGGTAATCCCGAAACGTGGACCTGCCGGTAAAATCCCTGGCGAAGTTTATGTAATTAATTAAGGAAAATTACAAATTTGGAGAAAAATTGTTTTGCCGACTAGTGCGATAAAATTTTTACTGTTGTTTAGAACAAAGTATATAGAATAGGAATACAGGGTGTCCGGTAAGTACCTCCTAATCTCTCGGAAGCATACAGGGGAGGTCAAAATAACCCTAGTTTGTCAAAGGAAAAAAATTCCTACAGTGCCCCTTAACGGAGATACAGGGCCCCAAAAGAGTACTTAGCGATTTACTTTTTTGGCTATAACTTTTGAACCGACTTGTATAATTTAATGAAATTTTAATAGTTTATGTTGGCCATAAAGACTCATAAAACCATACTACCGTAGATGTTTCACATCGTCAGGGAAGTCAGGAACGGACTTGCCACCACACTCGTTGGGCCAAATTTGTGACAGGTGTCATTTTAGAGCTGAAAACTGTTTTTTTAAATACTTTGGTCATTGCTCTTTAAAAAAGGTACTCTTCATTTCTTTCGACCAAATGAGCCGTTTTCGAAAAAATTAAGTTTTTTAACACGTTTACACAATTAACGAGTGCTTGTCCATAAAGGTACGGAACCCTAAAAATAACATAATACAGACTAGGCTGATATGCATTTAATTTATGGTGAAGCGCTGTCCAACTCTTCGAAGGCAAGAAGACTTTATGCTGAAAGATTTCCAGCTCGAAAACCTTTCAAAGGGTTGATCGGAGCTTAATTAATTTACAATGTTATTAAAACACAAAAATAATGAAAACGTTTAAATGTTATTTTGGCAAATGTTCAATATGAGCTCCACGTACTTCAATACATTTTCTTAGTCTTCGAATATTTTCCCGCTGCACTGCAAATAATATTCCGGCATTATTACGAACTTCGTTAGAATGCTGTGTTATTCTCGCTAGTAGTTCTTCTCTAGTATTTACTGGTGTTGAATAAACTAGTTGTTTTAGATGTCCCCAAAAGTAAAAGTCTAAAGGATTTAGATCAGGCGACCTTGGTGGCCATAAAACAGGGCCACCTCGACCTATCCATCGAGGGCCAAAAACGTTAGTTAAGTGTTGACGTACTAAAAAACTTAATTTTTTCGAAAACGGCTCATTTGGTCGAAAGAAATGAAGAGTACCTTTTTTAAAGAGCAATGACCAAAGTATTTAAAAAAACAGTTTTCAGCTCTGTAAAATGACACCTGTCAAAAATTTGGCCCAACGAGTGTGGTGGCAAGTCCGTTCCTGACTTCCCTGACGATGTGAAACATCTACGGTAGTATGGTTTTATGAGTCTTTATGGCCAACATAAACTATTAAAATTTCATTAAATTATACAAGTCGGTTCAAAAGTTAGAGCCAAAAAAGTAAATCGCTAAGTACTCTTTTGGGGCCCTGTATCTCCGTTAAAGGGCACAGTAGGATTTTTTTTCCTTTGACAAACTAGGGTTATTTTGACCTCCCCTGTATGCTTCCGAGAGATTAGGAGGTACTTACCGGACACCCTGTATAATGACCTGCCTCCGCTAAACCTTGTTAAAATCAAAATAGCAAAACCATAATGGAGGCCATTTACTCGATATGCTATTCCATACATAAATAACCCTTTACTCTATACTTTATGAATCAATAAAACATTTAAAATTTTTAACAAAAAAACCTGCTTCTCTTTTCCATCACAATTACTTCTTGCGTGAATTGTGGGACACTCTTTATTTATCTTAAAATTAAAACGTTTCTGAAATTGCTTTTTCTGTGAGACTATAAGCTACACATTGGTTTCATCTAACACCGTTAGTAGGAGAGCCGACCGCAAATTTTTGGCTCTATGGGCAAAAAGTATAAAATCATATAGGAGTAAGTATTTGGTACAAGGTAATCCCGAAACGTGGACCTGCCGGTAAAATCCCTGGCGAAGTTTATGTAATTAATTAAGGAAAATTACAAATTTGGAGAAAAATTGTTTTGCCGACTAGTGCGATAAAATTTTTACTGTTGTTTAGAACAAAGTATATAGAATAGGAATACAGGGTGTCCGGTAAGTACCTCCTAATCTCTCGGAAGCATACAGGGGAGGTCAAAATAACCCTAGTTTGTCAAAGGAAAAAAATTCCTACAGTGCCCCTTAACGGAGATACAGGGCCCCAAAAGAGTACTTAGCGATTTACTTTTTTGGCTATAACTTTTGAACCGACTTGTATAATTTAATGAAATTTTAATAGTTTATGTTGGCCATAAAGACTCATAAAACCATACTACCGTAGATGTTTCACATCGTCAGGGAAGTCAGGAACGGACTTGCCACCACACTCGTTGGGCCAAATTTGTGACAGGTGTCATTTTAGAGCTGAAAACTGTTTTTTTAAATACTTTGGTCATTGCTCTTTAAAAAAGGTACTCTTCATTTCTTTCGACCAAATGAGCCGTTTTCGAAAAAATTAAGTTTTTTAACACGTTTACACAATTAACGAGTGCTTGTCCATAAAGGTACGGAACCCTAAAAATAACATAATACAGACTAGGCTGATATGCATTTAATTTATGGTGAAGCGCTGTCCAACTCTTCGAAGGCAAGAAGACTTTATGCTGAAAGATTTCCAGCTCGAAAACCTTTCAAAGGGTTGATCGGAGCTTAATTAATTTACAATGTTATTAAAACACAAAAATAATGAAAACGTTTAAATGTTATTTTGGCAAATGTTCAATATGAGCTCCACGTACTTCAATACATTTTCTTAGTCTTCGAATATTTTCCCGCTGCACTGCAAATAATATTCCGGCATTATTACGAACTTCGTTAGAATGCTGTGTTATTCTCGCTAGTAGTTCTTCTCTAGTATTTACTGGTGTTGAATAAACTAGTTGTTTTAGATGTCCCCAAAAGTAAAAGTCTAAAGGATTTAGATCAGGCGACCTTGGTGGCCATAAAACAGGGCCACCTCGACCTATCCATCGAGGGCCAAAAACGTTAGTTAAGTGTTGACGTACTAAAAAACTTAATTTTTTCGAAAACGGCTCATTTGGTCGAAAGAAATGAAGAGTACCTTTTTTAAAGAGCAATGACCAAAGTATTTAAAAAAACAGTTTTCAGCTCTGTAAAATGACACCTGTCAAAAATTTGGCCCAACGAGTGTGGTGGCAAGTCCGTTCCTGACTTCCCTGACGATGTGAAACATCTACGGTAGTATGGTTTTATGAGTCTTTATGGCCAACATAAACTATTAAAATTTCATTAAATTATACAAGTCGGTTCAAAAGTTAGAGCCAAAAAAGTAAATCGCTAAGTACTCTTTTGGGGCCCTGTATCTCCGTTAAAGGGCACAGTAGGATTTTTTTTCCTTTGACAAACTAGGGTTATTTTGACCTCCCCTGTATGCTTCCGAGAGATTAGGAGGTACTTACCGGACACCCTGTATAATGACCTGCCTCCGCTAAACCTTGTTAAAATCAAAATAATCAAAATTTTAGCCGCGGCCGGTCCGACCGCGAGCACGAAACCCACAAAGTCGGACGCGCTGCGAGAGAAATAAGGAGAGCGAAAGGTCGGAGTTTTTATGCTTTGTTAGTTTCCTCGTTATGTAAATTTCGATGAAAGCATAAAAATATCCAAAAATCAAATTGGACGATTTAAGTTATAGCACATTTTCAAACCTGTTTAATTACATTCTAAATTTCAAATATACCTACCTCATGAAAATCTTAATATGATGAAACGTACAAGTATGTGTAGAGACTCGCTCTATCAAGTTAGTGTTCAAATATTGTAAGCAGCCAGGATTCCCATAAAAGACAAAGTATATATTTTATTGTGCTTTAAAACCTTTGATATACTATGGAAAATAATTTCCTCTAAGCCAAACTTGCCAAATTATAGACGTTCACGTTCACAAAATTATTAATAAAAGTACATAAAAATTTTTAGGACTGAGTCAAAACAAAACGGCTAGTGTTGGCCTGGTAAATAGGAAGCAATTGAAATTGTCACATAAATCTGCGAATTAGTGGACGCAGGTGTGTGTGTTTTTCCATTCTTTTGCTGTCGATATGACGCATTTCTGGCTGTATAAAAGGGCTCTCCCTACGGAATTGAAATCAGTTGATTCAAACTCCTGTTGTAAGGATAACCACTGCCCGACTGAAGACCGAAAGAACCGTGAAGTGAAATAGTGCTGTCTATAGTGTAAAAAGTCGTACAACTGTCAATTATTGCAATTACTCTTCATTTTTAATAAACGTTTCAAATTGTGTATTGTTTTACTCCAAGCACTATTCTAGTACTAAGGGAAGTTTACTTGTGGAGGCTGCTTGGAAATCTTCCTTCCAACTTACCACCAAGCCGACAAACCAACCGCAGCCCCTCGCATAATGGAATAAGGATGAAATTTCAGAATCAATGTTCGCGATTTGAAATAACCACTTTGCAATTATTTTGAAAGAAACTAAAAAATGTAAATATGAATAACGAGTACCGGAATAATATCAATGAATAAAATTTAGGTGATACTGTTTCAATGAAATTTATTAGTAGAAATCGAAAATTTAATATTTAACAGTAATAAGAAAAATACAACTTCAATCTACATTGCATAAGTATTTTTATTTTATATTTATATTCAATTATATTCATTTACATTAACTAACTTAGATATTTTCAATATATTCTTTTTTCTTCATTGTACATTATTATTCCTATACCTGTATTTCGTACTTTGTACTATTTTTAAGAACACTCGAAAAAAAATTTCTCCGATATGTTTTTTAAGAAACTGTAGAAAAAAAAGTAAGAAGTTTGTAAAAGAAATCATAAGACACTTTTCATGAAGGAGTTGTATGGCGACATTAAAAACTCTACTCTTCACAGTGTTCTCTGATTAGAATTTAGTTGTAATTAAAGTATAATAAAAATATACCATTATTTATTATATTTACATTTTTTATCATAACTGCTCTACCAAAACAGTTAGCGTGATACCCGTACTTTTCTAGACATTCCTCAGACAATTTTAAGTTACCGTGCGTGTGTTTTTTTTTTTCGGAAACTATATCCACGATTCGATCCACGATGACATTTTTCTAAAGTTTTCAACGTTGAATTCCAACACCGCTGCATCAGTGCTGGATTCACATAAAACCCATTTTTTCATTTCAGACATTTGTTAGAGAAACACATCTCAACACTTTTATGCGAACGAGTGCGAATGATACCCGTCAAATCATTGCATTCAGCACGTCGCGTCGTGAGCCATCACCCCTCAAAAAATTGTACAACTAGGAGAGAAAGCAAATTTTCATCAGAAAAGTCCCGTTAAAATCGACTTTTCGAGGGTTTGGTCAGGGTTGAGGAGAGCCAGGTCGTTAATAGTCCTATTCTATACACTTTATTCTGAATAACGGTAACATTTTTATCGCACTAATCGGTAGGTAAAACAAATTATTTTTTAATCTGTAATTTTCCTTAATTCATTACATTAACTTCGCCAGGGATTTGTACCGGCAGGTCCCCCCCCACGTTTCGAAATTGAAAACCGTGTACCAAGTATATAATTTTATACTTTTTAACCGACTAGTTCATAGAACCAAAAATTTGAGGTCGGCTCTCGGACAATGTAAGATTACATACGCACATGAAAAATATAGAAAATAACTCTTTGGAAATGGCATTGTTGGCAACTTATCTCTGTGCCAATTTTGTAGAAGCGTTCGCATTATCAGTTTTGCTTAATGGTCTACCATTGTTAATTGTCTGGTGCTAACGATTGTGTTTACCCACAGAAAAAAATGGCCCATAGATTCCTATCTGTTGTTACTGGGATCCATTAGATTTTATTTATGTCGGTGCCATTTTTCACATAGCGAACGTTTTAATAATAGACCAGAATATGTAAATTGTTCTGTGCCGAATTATGTCCAGGTAATGAGCTAGTTAATGATTCTAGCACCTATTAATCACTTTGATGGCTGTTTTAAACCAACAAAAGAGGGAAGATAAATCTGTTCAAGACAGAACTTTTGGATTTATTGTGTCCGTCGAACTACCTTAATTACACCCACAGTACACTAATCTTTATTTTCCTAGAGATTTTATTTAAGCATATTTTCGGACAAACAATAGATTTCTGCCGTGGGACTGCATGAAGCTTCAGGTTATTATAAATCTTATCTGATGGTGCATTTAAAATGTCTTGAATACATTTTATTAAAGACAAAAAGTATATGTTCAGAGTATCTCTTGAATCTGAGTAGGTCGCTCCTCAATGGTCCATTAGATCCCCTGTGATAAATTTCAAAGATAGCAAGATTAAGGATATTATGTTTCCGAATATACATTATGGGCTCGGTAAACAGTTCTTGAAATGTCTTCGTAATTTGTATAAAGTAGTCTGCCTCACGATCTCACAAGTATATTGATTACTGCAGTTATTCGAGGACTATTTCATTATGGGTTTCATGGGATTTCTTTAGCAAATCTCAATTACATTAAGTCTATGTTTTTCTGGAATTATTTAAATGCCTGCCTTAACTCTTTGTGTTCACCGCGATCTTGTTTCTATTCGTAATGTATTTTACAATCCCAACTTTAGACATATACTCCTGTATGGATTTGGCGAATAAAAACAAACATGATATACGAACGGCGCCAGTAGAGTACAATTCGTTTTAGCTGTTTTAAAAATATTACCTATTCGGAGTCAACACTGTACCAGAAAATACGTGTTTACTTTGTGCAAGCGGTGTGGCGCTCGGGATGAAATAAAAATATATATCCGCGGCAAAAATTACATGTATGGCGTTCAATTTGGTCGGTATTCGTTTGTGTTGCGAAAATGGGCGGTCTGTCGTAAACTCCGGACAAATTCTATATATTATTAAAGCCCCCGGACGGGACGTCCAAGCATCGACGTGATGCGAAGTTCGAAATTATTTATCGACAAATTCGATAATAGCGACAGCGTAAACGGGCGGGGCACGCCCGTAAAAATTTCAGTGCACGTATAAAATGGGGCCTGTAATTAAAAATAACACAGCCGATACGTTTTCAGGGGACGTAAATTTTTAAATTGGTTTTCGATACCAGAAAATCTGACGCATGGACGTAGACGGAATCAAATAGGTAATAAATATATTCAAATTAAATTTGATTTTATAGAACGTGAGCGATAAATGGGCATCGAAATGTTATTTTTGTGAATTGGTACTGCACCTGCATAGGAAAAAAACAATAAAAAAAAAACTTAGATTAATAAACAGAAGAGCAATGAGGATGGCGTCGAGATTTGACAAAGATTGCTCCTCTTTTTATATTCGTTCACCCAGCGCCAGAAGCAAAGTCCTAGATACAGGTTTGGAAAATCCACATCTTGATCTGTATTAGGTATCTGTAATTACCTACACGTTACACGTGGTCGAGCACAATGAACTATTGAAAGAATGATAAGTTGGAGAAGGATGCGAGATCGGTCAAAGTGCCAGCTAATATATATAAGAAGGTATCTAGACAGTATAGGTATTTATTTCCGATCTGAAACCAACAGAGTTCTGGGTTCTGGGGCTAAAGCCTCCCATTAGAAGATGGGCAAAACTAATTTAGTTCCGCGACTGCTATATTCTATATTTTACTTCCTAGTGCCTTCCTAAGTAAATAGCCGCCACGTCCGCAACCGACACTTAATAACAATAACGTAAAATAGTCAGTTAGCGCGATCGGGCCGAGTCGGCTACTTCCGCCGCTAATACAATTTATAGCAAACGAGAAGGCTCTCGGTATTTGGGCCCCAGTACCATTAATCCTGCGAACAAATGCATGGCACGAGTTTCTGTCACGTCGTCGCGTCCTTTCAAAACTTATCTCGGTGCCTCGCGTGAGACCACCTTCATATTTTAATTATATCAACCGTACAAAGTTGCAAGTCGCAATTTTACGCGACACTTTTCTAGAAATATGTACGACAAGAACATTATAGACTAAAAAACGGGAATTATTGCCAGCCAGCTTGTAAAAAACGCACGGGACATCTCATAGTCTTATCACGTAAACGGCAACAGCCAGAACGGTTTGTTTACATTTATTTCATATTGCGGAAAAATATGCCTATAAAAATTAATAGTTTTATATCTAAATAGTTAGGTATACCCAACTATATGATTCTGGCGAAGTTATACGATCTAAGAATAAATAGACGTCGATATCAATACACCAGTCAATGAATACTGATAAAAAGCAGTCACCAACCGCTATGTTTTGCAGGTGTTTTGTTTATTTTAGTTTCATTCAACTTCGTGAAAACACGCGAACTATAGGTATGTTTACGGTATTCGCGAGCATACACCCGCTATCGATCGAGTCTACTGCGGAAATGAAAATCATGTAAACAAAACGGTCTCAGCTGAACTGACGGTTCAATTTCCTTTAAAAATATATCATTATCGTATAAGTCTAGAAAGGAAATATCTGGATATACGACCTTGTTGGATTTTCGTATTTTTATCTGCAGGCACTCTATAACCTATGATTTAGTTGGATACTAGTTCCCAACAGGCTGTATTTCTCCCACGCGAACGCATAAACATTTTTATACCCGTCTGGAAATCATAAATAGTGAGCTCGGGCTCCATCCGAACGACCCGTTTGATCTTAAAAAATGTGAAATATCCGCCGGACCGCCGGAAATCTGGGAAGGTCGTCCCTCATACATTTTATTATTTGCGGACGGTGAAAAAGGCCATCCCATTATTCGAACCCTGCGACCAGTGACGGCGCCTCATGAAATAATGCGCCAAATCCAGAAATTTATCGCCAGTCTCGGTTTTTCCTTTTCGCTCTGTCAGATCGGTTTGTGAGCGCGAGCATAAGCAGCCGAAGGGGATAAATGGTACGCCGCTGCCCGTAATGATCGGCATGATTGATAACCGGTAACACCGAGTCGGTTATAAATTCGTCTTTCGCCCAAATAAAATAAGTTAAAATCCCCGGGAATGATGTTCGAAGATTTATTATTCGCTGTCGTTTGGACGGGGTAAAAAAAGGTCAGCAGAAATTCTCGGGTCCACGGGTTGTGATGGAATTTGTATGCGAAATGGCAGTCAACTGAATATACAAAGTATTTTCAGCTTGGTAAACTTTACTAGAATCAATTAGTGTCCTCAAAGAAGCAAGACATACAGTCTTGAATATTAGCAGTGGACCGACTATACCGAGGTAAACTCACATGAGAGGATGCTGTGAGTAGAATGGTGCTTGTTCGAGAATGATTGATCTGAGGCATGACCTTCTCAGGTTACGAGAAAGAGAATGACAACAATTCAAACACCTAAAAATGATAGGTATTCGTGGAGTACATATAGAGCCGCAAATGTGTAGAGAGTGCACAAATTCCTTAAGATGTAAAAATGTTGACTAACTGCAATAGAAGCCGAGGATGTCTTTTACTAGATTTACTAGATAATCATTACCTCTCTACATTACTTTCAAACTGAAAGTCATTTTCAAATGCTTTGTGTCAGCCAGGCGGCTTGTAAGTAATGCGACGACGTCTGATAGTCTGACCATACGTGCCTATCACGCAGAGCGGTTTGTTTACGTTTATTTCATCTTGAAAACAGACTGCAGATATGGAATTAAATAATATGTCCTGAAAAGTTAGACCCGATACTTTAATTATATTCTGACGAGAAACCGAATCGCAACGTGCGCCGTGCACCTTCCACTATGCAAATAGCAAACCGAACAACCTAATTCCCCTCCCCGTTCTCCTCCCACCCCAAACCATTACTCAGAGAGGGTTAAAGCGTCGGTAGAAGGCATCGCTCGGCGCTTCAATCCCGCCGATAACGCCGCCAGTTCCGCACGCAAGTCGGCCGCCTCGCCGCCGCTCCACTCTGAACCAGTTCGGAAAATATGACGGCGAAAACGGGAACGCAGAACCGGTAGCGGCAATTACTGATTATCCAGATACGGGTCCGGTAATAAGGCTGTGACGGCTGCGGACCGCCGCGCCGCCGCGGGCCGTCGCCTACAGTGCTGGAGGTTAAGGGAAACAAAAAAAGACGATTCAAATTTGCATGACATATGAAGAATCTTGTTCGCATCACTTAATAGAGATAAAAACAGCTTCCGACCTCGCAACCCATACAGTGTGTAATTTATGCCTATTGCCTTCCAATCATACCTGCCTTCTGAGTTACACACGCACATGCAGGAATGTCCTTTTGAAATTCCAGTATGGGACGTTATTTTATTTTGTTTATTTCCCAAAGCTGCTGGAGGAAGACGGATTGCATCATATGATTCGGCATCAGTTATAATCCTGAGGACAAATCTTCAAACAACTCTGAGATACTTTAGTTTAAGACTCGAATACAGTAAGTTGTATAGTAACGTATGTGACGAAAGTTTTGAGACAATAATTAAAATACTAAAATATATTAAAATTTTCAACTTCAAACTATATAAAAACAACTACTGGTAACATCATATCTTAACAACAACATTGTAGAAGAAGAAATACTGATCCATAATCTTCACTCCATCGCAATTACTTGCTTAAGAGTCGCCTAAGTGACTGGATGATGGCAACATTATTATTTGTCTCAAAACTTTCGCTACATACATCAGTAACAAAAATTGTCGCTTCCGATTTCTGACTTCCGATCTGACAGTTACCATTTTCAGACTCAATTTGTGTTTCCATTTCCAAGGAATCCTGAAGCGTTAATATGCTACTGACTTCCGATGCTATGAAATTGAACATTATTTTGTTACTGCAATACTGCATCATTTTGAAGTGCGTTGGGTTGAATCCCATTTGTGTACTAAACAGTTTTACTGCGCCACTGGTACAAGAGAAGATCAATCTCGAGCTGAAGTAAAAGCGTTTTCTTGTTCGGGCCTTGACGTGCTGTCATAATTGTGCTATGTTAATGAATTTATCTCGAACGAGGATCTTTAATCTAACCCCACGCAGAAATCCGCGCGAGCCCTACATGTCGAGAAACGAGAATGGTTTTGTACGCGTTATTTTGCTTTTGTTCGGTTCCATTTATGGCTGACGGTTTGTAAAATAATTACAGAGTAATCTGCAGGATAATCAGACGTTTTTAATGATGAGTCGCTTCTTGGTACGCGAGGGATTTCTCTCAACCAGTTCCCTCTATACATTGTATATATATGTGTGTGTCAGTTGTCAGTATACATACATGTGGGGTTACTATATAGATAACATAGAATTAGTAGGTATCTCTCTGTCTAGAGATTTATTAGGATTGAAAAAAAAGGCGAATCATTCAGTTATGTAAAACTTGTATACGAACAACCATTCGCGAAGGGCATAATAAATATTATTATAATATTGCCACAATGCGGCCAAGGTAGCCCACTGCAAAAAAGCACGAAGATACTTTTATATTTCATCAAATACGCCAGTTTGGTTATATTATATCTCAGTTATTATTCTCTTTTGATACATCTTCGCCTACATCATATCTCATCTTTTTATCACTGCCTATGCTGAGACTTATTAATAGATAAATAACTAATATAACCTGTTTTAGTATGCTGAACTCGTGCCAAAGGTTTACAAAGCTATTATCTTAAAAGTATCTGTTACAAGAGTTGATGGACTAAAGCCGGTGATGTGGGTAACATTACAATTTCTGATATCCCTCACGGCAAACTGGCCTACATCTCTAAAGTGCTTTATAACTTCGAATCGATGTTTATGATGCAGCATCCTAACACATTAAAGATACATCAAGTCCGAGTTATATACTTCGCTTCAGTCTAGTTGCCGTGGGTTAAAGTTGCCGAAACCAATTTGGGAAATTTGAATTTGAAATGCGCGCGCCGCCGACTTGCATCAAACCTGACTGATACGCCATTATTATTCCTGCATTGCAATGCATAATTCATAGACCGCTCCAGATATACCAATTGATGCCGGTATTACTTTCCGTTGGATTGCCCGGTGACCCCATGAATTTATTCTTTAGTCTGGAAGGGCCGATTTGCATGGGAGAGGCGCGGTTGCCGTTTTCAGGGAAAGGATTTTAATGGGGAAGGACCGGTTGGTATGTCTAGCTGACGGCGCCGAATTATCATTGTTTAATCATGAGCGGACTGTTGAAAGATGCATCAGGTAGATTCTGTACTCTTAAACACTGGAAGTTTCATAAGGATTTCGTACCCTTGAGTGGTTATATATTTTTATGTCTTACCCCTAGGCTGATCTAAAGTATATTCCTTCAGATGGTAGAAACATACCTGAAACAAAAAATATATATTAGAAAAGAAAAATACGTCGAATAGTTTTTGTATAACTAAGAAATCTGCGTGCATAGAATCCACTTCTTGCTTTAAGTTTATAATATTTAAACTTTTAGGTAACCGTCCTCAAAAGATATCGCCACAGTCAAAATATAGAGCTAGGATTACATTCGCTAAAGTACCACGGGAAACCTTAGAAGCCGTAGTAATGCCAGTGAGTGTAGGACAGTTAGTAAATTACACAGATAAAACTATTAAATTAGGGTAAAAAATAACGAAACCTAGACAAAATTCATAACCGCATTTTTATAATGCCATAACAAAATATTGGTAATAAATGAAGGCCAGAATTGTTTTTTATACAAAATAAACATACGCGTGTCGTCGTTTTTTAGAAAAATAAATACATTTTCTTGTTGTACTAAAGACGGCATAAATATTAACTGCGAATTTTAAGCTGCATTTATTAGTAAGTAAGGTGTATATAAAGTTGAGATTGATAAATTAAACAGATTACGTTTGCGCAAGTATCCGAATGATGTAAAAATGACATTTTGCGTAATATTTTGTTGGACAAAAATATTAACTATGCGTTTTTATTATTTATAATTATCTTAAAAATCAAGTATTAACAGTTTGTTCTGAAATTAAACATATTGTCAAAGTCTAGAGAATACTATAAGTCAGCTCACTTCTTTGTTCTCTCGGAGAAAACAACAATTTTTTGCGACTGGTCGTAAATCAGCCTCGAACCGCTCTCAGCTACATATAGACCGGGAGATAGTGACAGATTTTTGGACGTGATTTTACTCAGTATGCCTTGCAAAAGGCATTATGTGGCACATATTCTCACAATAATAAGGTATGAACCAGAGAGTCATCCTGGGTTCTTCATATGAAAAACTGATTTTTCAATTATTCGAAAAATATGCGTTTTGATATGATTTTAGTCAGGCTGCCATGTGTTTTATAATGAAGTTCAAAATAGAAAATTCCTCGAAAAACCATAGGCCTCGCCATAGGCATACCGTTAGCGTGGGTCCAAAGGGCTATTATTGTCACGTGAACTTGTATTTTAATAATTAGTTTTTCCACGTTTCTGAACAGGCTGCCAAGGAGAAGTATGCAAGTGCTTGTTATGAAAATGCTGAAAAAAGGATGGCATACCTTTTTCGCTTGTCCAAGTACTGTTTAAATTGAATGTTATTTAATAATTTAAACGATTTATTCGATGTAAAGTGTACTTGGATATGCGCAAACGGTATGCCATCTTTTCTTCAGCAGTTTCATAACAAGAACTTGCATACTTCTCATTGGCAGCCTGTTTAGAAACGTGGAAAAATTAAGTATTAAAATACAAGTTCACATGGCAATAATAGCCCTTTGGACCCACGCTAACGGTACCTATGCCTATGGTTTTCCGAGGAATTTTCTATTTCGAACTTCATTATAAAACACATGGCAGCCTGACTAAAATCATATCAAAACGCATATTTTTCGAATAAATGAAAACTCATTTTTCCATATGAAGAACCAGGACGACTCTCTGATGGATACCTTATTATTGTGAGAATATACGCAACATAATGCCCTATGAAAGGCATACTGAGTAAAATCACGTCCAAAAATCTGTCACTATCTCCCGGTCTATAAGCTTATTTTCTTATTAAATAAGATATCGATCGCCGTACTCCGATGACGGCGGGCCGAGGGAGCGGGAGAGGGCAGGGTTTGTTTACATAAGGCCGAGTGCGCCGACTTATAGTATTCTCTAGACTTATACTCTAGACTTTGATATTGTTTCGCCGGAAGTCGCATTTTAAATAAATTTGAAGCTGTCTTTGAGAGCAAAATTATTAACTGGCTGATTTTTGTTAAACTTTGTAAGTGGATACTAAGTACTAAAATTGGTAACGGAAGTATTTTGAAATGACAAATGACAGTTGACCTACATGCGCCGTAAATAAATGTTTAATTTCGCTATATGTGATTTAATATACTTAGTTATATTGTAAAAAGTTAAACAAAAAAAAACAGTTATTATTTTTGCCTAGTCTATACCAATGAGAAGTGACAGCTGACGTACATGCGACTCAGATAAATATTTAATTTTGTTTAAGTTACATTCTATTTGTAAAAGGGAATGATCATTTGCAATAAAAACGTAGTTAATATTTTTCCTTTTGCCGAAATAGAAAATTATCCGATTTTTATCTCTCTTTGTCGATCTAAGTTACTTCCATATTCTTAAAATGTTGCAAGGGAAGTTTTTTTACCTAAAGAGTCTAAAAACACCCAGTTAACATTTTTGCTCGAAATTTCTAACGAAAAATAGGTGTTTTTGAGGTAACTCAAGGTTCCGTTTTTTTCAAAATGTTTAATTTTTGGTTTCTACCAACGTATTTACTTATAACTTTGATATGGTAAAACAAAATTCCAGTTAATATTTTTTTCTAGGTCAAATTCTATTTTCCCTGGCCTATAAGGAGCAATACCGTGAATCCATAATAATTATTTGTCCAGCGCTTTTGGCCATCAGCGGTGTTTTTCTATAAAGTGAAGTCTATCTCGACTTCGACCCGAACCAAGGTCGATCGAAAGCAGAAAAACATACGTCTAAACAGTTAGTAATGCTCAAAAATTCCATGCTCAATACAACTGTTTTTCGTGGTTCAAAACAACAACGCCTCTATAGCTTTGATAATATTTTTTTCTTAAACCTCGAATATCGGAAAGGAGAATACAGAACTCTCAAAATATAATAAGTCACCCTTATCCGTAGACGTAAGAAATGAGATTCCATCTTTACAGATATTATGTTTTATTGCGAATAAGTGCTACGAATAAATCAAAAACAAAGTTTGGTGAACTGTTCCGCTATTCCAGCTGACTTCTCCAGTACCATAATTGTGTTGATATTGATTTACTATAGAACTTCTTTCTTTCGGTGTTCTGAAAGTTCCCTGGGAGCCTTTCGCTACATTTGCCCGTAATGCTAGTTTTAAAAATAGCTTCATTTCGGTGGCATGACTCCGAGACGTTAACAAATGATTACTCAGTCCCGAAAACCCCGAAACCGGAATTTTCCTTGATTGATTCGGCAAGTTCACGACACATAACAAATTATGTAAACTTTCGGAATTGCGACACGCTGTTTATTTTCCTTAACATTTTTAATTTGTTACCGTCCCGTGCATTCGCTGATTTATAGTTCCTATAGGGCGGGACACAAAAAGTCACTGGGTTGTTATTTGCCGCCGAAGTTGGCTCCGTCTGCGGCCCGATATGTCAGCTGTCCCACGCGTGATACTTTAAATTACTGTATTAATTACGTAAAAGCGTTTTTTATACAGCCGTGCGGGCCAATTATTCCCTAAATTGTGAAATTTAATGGAACTTTCATGCCGCATAATAAGCAGTTGTTACTGCGACGACATTTTACAGAAACCAATGTCATTTTAATCGCTCTAAAATGACACCACGCACACTGGTTGTTCAATGGACAACAGTCACGGAGCACAGACAGTTGGCTGGTTATACTTGGCTAATGCTGGTGTTTCCACAAGAAACAAATTTAATTCTCAAAGAATATTTCTCTAAGAAATACACATAATGTAACAAAAGTTATAAGCATGCACTATACCATACAAATAGGAAGTACACAAACAGGGAGTTCACATAACCAACAACCATGAATGGTTACCCCACACCCTCTAACCCCTTCCAGTAGCTGTAGAAGACACCGAAGTCTCCTACATCTCACCGCTACTAACTAATATCAATTGGAATAAATAACACCTAGCCGATGGAACCCGTATCTCCGGTAGCTTAGTTGGTTGAGTTCCTACGGCCATAGTAGGAGTCCCAGGTTCGAGTCCCGGCAGGAGTGCATTTTTTTGTTCAATTGATATCCGTTACCTGATATGCCACTAAAACATCCTTTATTAATATACCATATACATAAGAACTGCAATCAATAAAAATATGATAAAATTGTTTTCACCTAGGAACATTTTACTACCACTGCTTCATGTGCGACTGCAGTGCGACTGTTGCCAGCGGCCTGTCAGCAATTAATATACATCGATAAAACATTGCGTCTGCGTCGGTATCTCTGTTTATGCTAATCGAGGTAGCTCGCGATCGCGGTGCACACCCATGGTGTGTAATTTTATACAGATATTTTTTGAAAGATTTTCTGTCGGTATGGCAACGCTGTAGTAGGAAGACGACCAATGGCTCTCAAACTGTTTATAAAATTCGGTAAAATGTTTAAAAGTTCTTACCTTTCTTTTTCTGCACGTTTTAAAAAATGTTTTCACAGGCTTGCTTTTGGGGCCGAAACTCACCAAAATTTCTTTACTATTCAAAGATACACCCTTTAAATAGATGTAGTAGTATAATAGGTATCTAAACACCCCAAAATAAATCAGAAATTCCATTAAAAACCTTTTTGTGATCTCCATCGTGACATTCTAGTGAACATTCTCAGTAAGCTTCCTTAATCAGAATACTTTCCTTGCTTATCTACAAACCAAGTTGTTGCCTCTCCCCTTAATAATTGCTATGGCGTATTTCCGTTTGTTTTTCTGATCGGATCCTGCTTATCTCCAACCAGAATCCCTATCTGTCTCCACTTATTCTTCCGGCTTAATCGAATACAACCCCCCCATCTTATAAATCACCACTATAAATCGCTGCGTGGATCCTACCATCCAACGTTAAAAAGTGCAGGGTGCGGAGTTGTTCTACAGAGTCGCCTTCTAATCGGCAGGGGGATACCCCTCCGGGGGTTGCCCCCCGTTCGATCTGGGAGATAAAATGGAAAAAAAGCGGAAGGAGAGGGCCGCTTTGTTCGTTTTGTGTTGTGGTGCGGGGTAAAAATCCATTAGGTGTTTCTGTAGGTGTCTGAGGCAAAGTGATTCGAACAAAAAAATCGAGGCCTTAAAAACCGACGGGCAAGAAATTTTGCCTTGAAACTTTCAGGGAGCGTAAAGATGATGATCTTTGCCTTTTCACGACAAATTGTAATTAAAAATGTAGTTCTAAATCAAAAGGGCTTAGTAGTTGCCTATTTTTCGATGGACAACAACTGTAAAGTTTTCCTACTTATTAACGTTAGCTTTATTAGTAATAAAAAAGTAAGATGTAGTATACTGTATATATTTTACTTTAGTTTACGTTATTAGGTAGATATATTATTGTCAACATTGTCATTTCATTGATATATTATACAATAAAACTCAGAATTAATTTCAGTCAAATTATAACATTACAAAGTCGCAGTCGAGAAAAAAGATACCTACCTATTCTTATTCAAGTAAATTATAATAAACAACGCCCCGAGAGAGATGATGAGAGATGACAGGGAGCCAATGTTCCGAAAATCAGGCCACAATAATTGTCGGATACCATGATGGCGAAATGGATGAAAATGGATACAATGAACAGAGAAACAGTACCTTTTGGTAAATCCAATGATCTGTATACCTAGATCCATAATCCAATACACAACTTCATCCTCAACATTTTGGTATTTATTTACAAAACTTTTCTGCAGAGTTGCAACTTCCCTAATGTGAAAAATAATAATACAAATAATAATAATAATAATAATTCTCCCCCTCACAATACTCCAAACTAGGCACTTATTTCTTACAATGGTATAATATATGTATATATGTATAACAAAGGCATCAGAGATATATAATTATGTTAATATTATCTCCTTATTATATAATATATAATATTATAATTGGTAATATTAAAATACACATGTTGAAAATATATTAAATTATGTACTAAGCCTGGTTGCATAGAATAAAAACTGGGGCAAGCGCAATAGATTTGGCAACGACGCGGCAGGGCCAAACGTCTGTTTCTATACAGACGCCTTGTTGTAGTGCGCCGGGTACAGGTTAAAAACGCTAATAAACTCTTTACTTTTGTTTAACCATCAAACTATTATAGTGAATAGTGATGAGGCGCTTAAAATGCGTCGTGTGTGGTGCTAGAAATACTGGATCAAACCGAACTTTCCACTGGTGGGCGATACATTTACGGAGCAGCTGTGCACCACTACAGGGTCTTTGTATTGATATTTTATTGTATATCAAGGTGGATTACAATGCCATTTGAATGGGTCATCTAGGTATACAGATCATTGGTAAATTCATTAAAGGGAAGGGAAATACAACGTTCTGGATTACAGCATACGAATTTGTTGCCATGAATAGTGAATTTTCTGGATATGAAAAGATATTTCGCCTACAATTACACGGATGGGGTGGCTTGAAAATTGTATCAAGATAGATAATCAGAACCTGTATGTGCGAAAGAAAAACAAGGTCTCATAAATTTAGGGGCACAACATGATCCTAATAGCAAGTTATGGAGCACCCGAGGGACCAGGGACCACCTGTAATTTGGGTTCTGGTCTTCACGCCAAATGCCGCCAGCCCACTATAAAATTTGTGCTATAGGTATTTGTAAAGTGAAATGGTCCTTGTACTCTTGATAATAACGCAATCGCAATGTTATTAGCAAAAAACGAACAAATTCTAATCTGTGATTATCATCTGTAATCGATTTACTGCTCACATTTCGCAAATAATTGCTTATAGGACTACATCGTCCAACAACGCGACCTCCAAAACCCCTGTGGTCCTGGACAATACAATAATACTGTAAGCTATTAACGTTCACCAGATCGATTTCTATCAATGTCCTAGTGTTTACAAGAAAAGATAAGGATTTTTTGGGCGTGCGCTATCTAGAACAAGCCGTGAAAAGACCTATACAGAAATTAACATACACCACCAACAGATTTCGGAACGTGGAACCGTTCTTGACATTTCCTTTGATCCTCGCCGAATATAGCTCACGCCGATGAAAACAAAAATGAATTGTAAATTAGGGGTTATATAACAGGTATATCACGTTTCTTGGGTTCAACTGGACCGGCGGGCAGATAATATAATAGAATGGGTGTAAACGATATTTTAATGGATCGAAATAAGTTTAGTTTCTTTTTGAAATTACATTCCAGGGTTCAGAGGTGGTATTTCCTGTAGGCTGTAGAGGGAGAAGCTATTCCAAAACCAATAATGATTGTAATTGTAACAATAGAAAGGTTGTGAAATCTGACATCGAAATTTTCAACCACCACCTTTACTACTAGGAAGATAGGTGTCGAACGTAGTGTCTACCTACATACCAATCGTATCATTATATACTTTAGAGCCGTGAAAATATTGTACGTTTTTATTTACGCCCTCTAGTACAAAAGCATTGTAACAAACCAGGTGCATTTGTAAACCAGTTGAAATAGGAAGGGTATAGATAACCCTGTTGGGCTTCCAATGATAATTTAATAATGTAATCTCTACGATAGGTGGTAGCGTCCCTCCACTCAAACAACCAATAAATTTATACGGCAACAACCGGTCCCAAGACGGATTATCCCCTGTCTAAGTAAACTTATGTAAATTCCCTGATAAATGCCACCGATAGGCGACCACCTCCGATAATCCTACCAACAAAATTACTTTCAATTACAACTTGGGACGGACGGTTACCCACAAAAAAAATAACTAGACGGAGACGTATCTACCACGTATTTAATTCAACATAATCTTCCTTAAAAGCAGAGCCTGAATTATTCATTCGGGGCCTGGCGGGGATCAATTTTTAAGAAGTAAAAAATGTGACTGCGAGTTAAAGAGACGGGATGCGGAAGACCCTACATCACAGTGACGTGGATGGTGGATAAGAAAAAATACAAACAATTTCAGTTTTGTCTCGCTTTTTGAAGAGAGCATTTATATTTAGGAATGCAACATAACACATAATAATTAAGAAGACACTTTTATTTACTTTCCTAACGTGAGCTATACTTTTTTAATTCATAATGTACTTTTCGCTCTCGGCACATAAAATGGCACATTCTTGAGGCATACATAGAATTTTCTTAATTGTATATCGGGTTGGATCTAAATAACAATTCGTTTTAAGTGCCTTCCAATTATTCATGTTGTTATACGACTTTCTTTGATACCCGTTTCTTTGTGTAGCTGCTGAGCTAGCGTCCAGCAGAAAATTTATAGATCTCAGCGGCATGAACAGGACTTTAAAATGTGGAATTAAAAGGCGATAAAAGTCGGAATAACTAGATCTCTGTTTACGGCCCACATAAATTAATATTTTAAGAAGATCCAACGAGTTTTTATATAATAAGCAGCGTCAGCTGGTGGGGCCGTTTCCGAAGGTCCCTGTGTAATTTTTATTGGGTACAAATAAAAGGAAACGGAACCGTTTAAAAGAGGAATTTGGACAGGGCGTTAAGTATGGTCATTCAGTTTATCGTTTTGATTTTAAAGATAGTTTCACACCATAGAGTTTACGAGGCATAATAATAAGTAACAGGAGCAGACAGGGTGCTACTGATGTTTGGCTCGTTATAGGGCTTGATGTTATATTCTTGAGGATATCCATAACTAATACTTTTGAAAAATATAACAGGTATTAGTATTTTTCAAGTTCTGTTTCATTATGAAAGGACATGAAGAAAAACCGGCAAGGGAAAGAGAAAGAAAAGTTGTAAAAAACTGTCGAATCACAAATCCTCCATGCAACTCAGTCTGAGCAAAGAAAATACTATTACGCAGTATTAGTATTTTCTTTGGTCTGAAGCACTTAACAGAAAACAGGCGTATACAGTAAACAATAGCCATGGAACTATATCTATTATGTTTGAACTCTATATGCATGGACGCACGAATGGAATCCTAGTAGTTAATCGAACAGTTTTGAAGATTACTCGACAGGTATACACGTTTTTAGCAATTAAAAAATGGTAGCTATTTCCATGCAAAATCCATATAAACGATGAACGCAAAATTCCGAAATAGCCGAGTTAAACCCATCCCTATATTTCAATATCCCTGATTTTCCGAAACAGTGGCACGAACGTCAATTAGTCAGAATAAAGGCTACGGCACTCAATCAAGCTGAACATTGAGCATAAATCTCCATATGATCGCCCAAATACGATTTGGGACGTGTGTAAACGTCGAGGTGATAGACTAGCGTCTATATTGGACAAGTTGCATAAAACTGGGGGCGGCACAGATTTCAATGACACAGTGGTACAGGGTCTTCACGCCCTATTGTTTCTCTAATTTTTGCAGCTGGAAAAAAGTTTTATATAAAAGTTACAAGGTATATAAGTATCGGGCTTTAGAAAGGTATGCTTGCGGATTATACACGTTGTATCGTAAAATTGGGACAATATATAGTATATTTTTTGTTGTCATAATAAACATCTTGCGTATATTTTTGGATATTTTAAAAGAGCTAATTTTTGCCACGATATATACACTGTGTCCCGGATAAGAATGAACAGCATGGGGATATTGCAAACGGTGAGAGATAGGGCAACGGTTAAATGGGGGCGCAATGTCGAGGTCAATAAAATTGCACAAACAGATTTCTAATATCTTTTTTCGTTTTTGAGTTATTTTGAAAAAAGTAAAATTTTGCGTTTTCGATTTTATTTTTTTCTGAAGTTGCTATCACAGATAGAGAAAAAAGAAAAGCACTTTCTTATGGCAATTTTTAACGGGCCTTAAGATGGCGTTTTTAGATTTGTTCTACAATGTTTCGTTTTTGAGAAACCATTTTCAACTTAATTTTTTTAAATACGGACCTGGATTTTTTTTTGCCGATTTTGAAAGCACTTTTCATTGCAAATACCATGATGTATGACAAGAAATATTTTTAAAATGTTTTGAGACAATTATACTGAAAATTCCTTTTTTCCATTAATTTTTTTTTCTAATGCGGCCCTGTATTTAATAATAAGAAGTCTAAATATTAATCAGTATTGTCAACAATTTAACTTACAACTTATCTTTCAATTGGAGAACTAAAAAAAGGACGGCACATACGATAATAAAAAATAAATAAAAATCCTCCACCTAGAAGGCTTTGAAACAACGAAACCAATCCCTTGTCATTTGTCATAACTCCCACTGTATCATTTAGTTAACAATTTATTTCATTACAAATGGAGGGTGCTTTTTCAAATGACGACAAATTTAACATGTCAGCATGTTATATCTTGTGTCACAGAAATAGTGTAGAGGCCGAACGAATGTATTTTTGCAATTAATAAATGGCAAAAGTTATTGATTACGTTGACTTAAAGCTTTCTTCTCGCAATTAGGAAAAGCGAAGAATTTACTCCAAAACACAATGCGACACGGTTTGCTGTACACCAACAGAGGAAAACACTTTACCAGACGCAGGGCCGTAAAATTTAAAAATATTAAGTTTTCAAAGTAAAAATAAACTGTAAGTTAAATTGTTGTCAATACTGATTAATATTTAGACTCCTTATTATTAAATACAGGGCCGCATTAGACAAAAATGAATGGAAAAAAAAAAGGAATTTTCAGTATAATTGTCTCAAAACATTTTAAAAATATTCCGTGTCATACATCATGGTATTTGCAATGAAAAGTGCTTTCAAAATCTACAAAAAAAATCCAGGTCCGTATTTAAAAAAATAAAGTTGAAGATGGTTTCTCAAAAACGAAACGTTGTAGAACAAATCTAAAAACTCCATCTTAAGGCCCGTTAAAAAGTGCCATAAGAAAGTGTTTTTCTTTTTTCTCTATCTGTGATAGCAACTTCAGAAAAAATAAAATCGAAAACGCAAAATTTTACTTTTTTTAAAATAACTCAAAAACGAAAAAAGATATTAAAAATCTGTTTGAGCCATTTTATTGATCTCAAAATTGCGCAACTGTTTCCCCATTTAACCATTGCCCTATCTCTCACCGTTGGCAATATCCCCATGCTGTTCATTCTTATCCGGGACACAGTGTATAACCTGCTAATATTTGCATTTCCATTTAGCAAGATATGTGGACCTAAATTTTCACAAAAAAATCATTTTAATCTCAGTTAGCCATGAAATTAAGGGGGATTTTTGATATTGAGGCATGACCTTTATTTAATTTTACTTTTACAATTGTTTACGTCAAAATATTTCGGAAAACATTTATTGGCTTGATTAAAATGAGTCAAAACATCGATAAAATTATTTGTGACAGTGTCTAAGTGGCTGAAAACAACAAGATAAAACCGCGTGAATACGATTTTGCGATCGAGTACATTCCTTTGCCAGAAGCGCTGATATTTTATGGCCTATTGACCAATAGCCTTATTTCGCGGAACGACTTCGATCACGTGCTTTTATTTACGCCAGGCGTACGAGTTACTTGATTTTAGCATAGGAATTTTCTGTTAACCATGGGTATAACATTGGTATATGCGTCGCAACCAGTTAATGACGTCACTCATTGATTTGTGATGTGAAAAGTTACCCAAGTGATACGAAAAAAAGAACATAATAAAATAAAAACCCTATTGCAATCACGATTATACCGCTACAAATAAAAATAACTTTGACTACAACTCATTTTAATAATAATTTTAACGTCATTTTGGTATTTTGGTATAATCAGCTACTTGCGGCTGCGTCTATGGTACGTACTCAGGCAAATTTTATTTCGGTGTTGTGAAAGTGACAGTGAAGGTTTTCCGGATCGTTCAAAAAGGTTCATACTTTGGGCAGTGAAAATATTCGCGGGTTTTGTACGTTTCGTGAGTTTTACCGTTATCTGTGTTGTTCTTGTTCGTGTTATTAGTAGTTATTCATTGTGCAAATGGGCTCGTTACTGACCTGGACTTATGACCCAGTTGCTTTTTTTTCTGCATTGATGCCAACTTAGGATGGCGAAATTACCAATTGATAGTCCCAGTAAGGAATTCTTAAAATAATTTGACTTTGGTTCTATCTACAATATATCTTACTTACTTTAGTAAATAAATCACAAAATGGCAGTAAACATTAAAAATGTCTTCCTACCATCAGTATTTTAAGTATACATCCTGGATTGACAAAAAAGTAAAAATTATGGATACCTATATGGTATTGAAGATTTATTGTCATTTTTTAAATTATTTTATTGCTAAAGTAAATAAGAGAAAATGTAGCGTAACTATCAAAAATCAGACTTAATTTCATGGCTATCTGCGATCTTTTAAATGATTCACACATGTATGTGGCTGAAGGAAAATGCAAATATCAACATGTTATATTATAATAATTATTGTTGCAATCAGAAAAAAATTAGCCCTTTCAAAATTTCTAAAAATATACAGGATGTTTATTATTAAGAACAAAAAAATATATATTTTGTCCCACTTTTACGTTACACCGTGTATTATCCGCAAGCCTACCTTTCTAAAGCCCGATATATACCTGCAACTTCGTTATAAAACTTTTTTGTATCCGCGAAAATTAGAAAAATAATAGGGGGGTCGGAGTTTTAGCGCGAAGACCCTGTACATAATCAGAGGTGTACTAACTTTGCGTAGATGCTGATATTGTATAAATTTTTGTTTAACAATATGACACACAACACCTTCAATAGTGACTGAACCGCTTACTAACATTTCCAAACACTCCACCCATGCAACAAATTATATCGCCTACAAGCTAATAATTTTCTCGTTTATCATAAGATATCAAGGAAAATATCGGAGCAAATATTTGTCTCTGTTTAGCCCTCGGTTTAGCCGTATTGAGGCTGATGCGGTATCAAAGTCTAGAGAATATCTCTGAACGCTGGTGGTATTGTAGAATATAATAATTATTGACCTAATTAAAGCAAATAGTAGTTTTTAAAGTGAATCAATATTTACCTAGTTGTTGAATCAATATTTACCTAATTGTTAAAATGTTTCACGAGGTCACCCTCATTCTATAAAAATCGTTTTATAAAAATAATACTGGTCTCTTTATATAAAACTGGGGGCTAAATTTATTTTATATATTTTCTGGGACTACAATAGTAATTTCTCAGGACAAAAAGATAAAAATAGAACACAAGGTGACAGAATTTTAAGAAGTTAATATGCAGACCATTTTGTCATACTATACTGTGTAAATTACAGCCTCGACTACAACAGCCTTTTAAGCTATTATTCATCATTCACTGTCGTTATATTAATTTAGATTTCAATCTGTTGTTTAGCAACAATACAAATTCGAGCCTTAGTTGCGCTGCATAGATAATAATATACAGCGTGATCAGTTAAGGTCGGCCCTCGGCCATTTCTCGGGAACTATATGCAAGTTAGAAAGATGCGGTAAAAAAATTGTTAATGAATGTGACCCAAATAATTTCAATGAAAATGTTTTCAAGTTTCTTCGTTTGCCGCCAGGGTGCGAATTCACCACTTGAAATTTTTGAGAAAATCGAACAAATATGGACATTTTCTGAATGGCGCCCCCTAGCGTTGAACATACTTATTAATTTGTCTATGTCAAAAGAGCGGTAAATTCTCCTTAAAACACTCTTTAATATGAGCTATAGTTTGCTGAATTCGGTTTAGGCATATTCAAGATATGACGTCTTGAATTTTTAACACCGCTTTTCTTCGTAGCGCTGTTGCCGCAGCAACCACGAAAAAATTGTTTTAACAAAAATTGTAGAGAATTTTAGGGAGGTTCTAAAAATACTATTTCAGATCCGGATAAAGTAGGCGATTTGTGGAGAAAAAGACAGTTTTATAAAGCAACATGATAAATTCGCCCCCTGGCGGCAAACGAAGGAACTTGAAAACATTTTCATTGAAATTATTTTGGTCACTTAGTCACATAGTTCCCGAGAAATGGCCGAGGGCCGCCCTTAACTGATCACGCTGTATACCTACTTACGTATACTTACAGTGTGTCTGCTAAAAAAATTAAAACGCACAAAAATCAAAGTAGACCTAGGCTTTTGAAATTCATACCTATACAGTTTTTCATTGTGAACAAATTTTCTTAATAACATTTTGCCCTAAAACATAATAAAAGGGCACTATTCACAAAAAAAGTGGGGAAAATGCCAAAAAATCAAAGTAGGCCTAGACTTTCGAAATGTACTCAGTTTTTCATTTCGAACAAATTTTCTTAATAACATGTCGTAAAAACTACAAAAAGGGTATACTTTACTGGTGCTAAAAATAAGTTTTTCACAATTTCCAAGGCATACGTGATTTTTCGAACCTAAAATTATGTCACAAATTAGTTTCAAACCAAGTGGGGCTGATCCCCAGAAGCTCAAATTTCAACTCTAATTTTTTTCTTATTTACACCTTATGTGAACTCAATCCGGGGACACACTGTATAAGCAGACATTTATTTCAGTAAGAGTTTCCTGCAAACAATAAAAATAAATATCAATTGTGTGCCTCCTTTAAATAAGTTGTACGTATTGTAGAAGGAAGACCGAATAATATTGAGCTGTATAAGGCTGTCTAGTCTATTCATTCGAATTTCTTTCGCGCTACTGGCGGCGCCACGCGGATTTTAGATCAATCTTAAAAATGACGGAAACATCTCAAATTCCTTTAATCAAACGCAGGAAACATTCAGAATTATACGTCGGGGCAGACTAAGGACGGATTTTATTCCGGAGAGGCTCCACTCCGTCGGGCCGCAGTCATCAATCTTGTCGCATTGTTCGCTGGGCCCTAGCCGGCCCTGGATCCCTCTAAAGTCCGTCTTGGAAAAATTTCTGGAGTCATTAAGGCATCAGCGGCGAGGCCAGCTTTGTCCTGCCGCATGGGCGACACGGCGCTATTAATAATAAATTTCCAGAGACGGAGTTCTTCGCGGCCAGGGACGTACTTGATCATTTTATGCGTAACCGCTTTGGTGACCTCCGGCTCTCTCACAGTTTTTTTAGTATTGAAAATACTTGGCGCGTGTATTATGGGACCCGTCCTACGAAAGATGTAACGGCAAGCGCCAGATTCTGTCGCAACAGATCCGGCGTCGCAGTCAAGGCCGCTAATACATAATATAGGTATACGATAATAGTGAAACTGATATGTTACAGTTTACAGCTTGACTACGTGCCTTGTGTTTATTGGACAAAACAGTTAATGTTAGTGTGGATGAATTAGTTAAAATCTATGTTTTATGACATAAAACCGGTAAATACTTACCTAAGTAGGTACGGGTTTCAACGTTTGAACTGAGTATATTATTGTAATTACACTGTATTGTAATTACATTGTATAATAGATTAGAAATTTTTATTATTATTATTGGAATTACATAAATTTCAGTGAAAAAGAGCAAACAACTTATGTAATTTAATACTTACTGATTCTCGAATGTTTTATACTGTCAAGTCATCGAAGAGGGAGCAACAGAAAATATCTTGGCATCTGCTGAAATTAATGTTGATTCTTCTATTGCGAATGTTGCATCAACCAAGAATGCTTTATATTGTCAACGATATCGAAATAAAAAGAATATATGGAAAAACGGCTTTGTGTGTTAATAATAAATAAACATGTTCACAAATAATAAATACGCTGAAATAGATTGACCACTTTTTGAAGAGGACGCGACACAAGTTTTTGTTTTTTTTTTGTTCGGTGTGGTGGAAATCCGGCATTAGAAACCTATCAGTGGTATGGGTATTTTCAATACGCCTGTGAAACTTGAGTAAGATGCGAGATCTGTTAATTTTTAACCAGAAACTTAAAACAGAGCTCTAAGTGCAAACACACAAAAAATGCCACTGTCTACTAAAATAATTTAAATCTGGCGTAACTTTCTTCCCAAATAATTTTTGTAGAACATAGGCAATTGACATTTTGGGAGAAGTTATAATTAGTAATGACACTAATGACTAATGACTAACAAATAAAACTTGGAATATATTCAATAAAATTTGTGAGGACTTAAAAGGGGTAATAAAGTGATAGTTATTTTTGAAAAAAATTGCAGATAATTATTTATATCAGTAGTGTATGAGTTAAATGAAGCAAATTAAGTAAAAAATAACAATACTTTTTTCTTTGACCTCTTGGTGGATTACTTAATTAAGAATAACAAACTGTTAGTTTTTAATAATCATACTAATTTTTCTGACACAATAAAAATGACAAAAATGAGAAGTACAAGATTTGCTAGATCTCCTAATAACATATCGGATATTGTTATAACAGATACTCGATTATAAGTGTGTAACTAAAGTTCTTAATAAATAATTTCCGTTCACCTAGAATCGCGTGTTTCCGGAGTCACACACAACTGAGTCATTGTCATAGTCGGTTCTAGGTGGGGGCTTGGGGGGGCTAAGCCCCCCGAAATTGATTATTATTTTTAATTTAGTGGGGATTTCAACTCAGTTCATTGGTAGAGCATTGGACTGGTAACAGCGGTTGTACCTCCCACTGGTGTCAAACATTTTTTCATTAAAAATATACTTATTATTTTTATACCTTTTTTTGTTAAATTATTAGAAGTAGGTAGGTATAGTATTTTTTATGAGTCATCATATTATGTATTAGGTTTTTTATAGTAAGGAGGTACTTATGTAATGTGAAACAATCCTGTTACTTGTTAACAACATTTCTTTTGTATAATAATAATCCCAAATATGGCCACCTTAGCTATATGCTAGTGCCCAGGGCCTTAAGCCTCAAAAGCCCCAAAACAAAAGGTCTAGAACCGCCTAGGGTCATTGTAGTGTTCCTTATTATAGACGTGAGACATCAAAGTGTAAGCATACTACGTACCTTACAGAAACAAAAAGGATATTGGAGCTGGCTTCAGTTTCCAATCGCTGGGAAGAGAGAGTTATACAACGTAGCAGCGGTATACAGAAAACTCTTTCGAAATAGATTAGTTTTAAAATCTGCTATGTGGAGAATGTGACAGTTACGAAGATTTTCTAACATGAGTTTATTAATATATTATAATGGATTGATGTACGAATTGCTCGATAAGTGAAAGTTGCCATTAAAAGCTTCCTTCTATTTTCCATAGCTAACCACGACAGAGTTCTTTAATTTTGGCAGACACGTGAACGTATTTACGGAGACCAAAAATACATCGGCAACAATAACTATTTTGAACACGTTGCATTCGGGTTCTATCTACCAAATCCAAACAGGAACCATAAACAAAACAGCCATAATTAATTGAAAAGTGACAGAACGGTTGACTCTGACAGAATTGTTCTGAGGTTTGTGTCCAAAAATTGACGGCAGGAGTAGAGAAGGCGTAAAGAGAGATATGATCTTTTAATAATTAGTTTGTTCACAATAGTTCGACAATAATACCAAGATCCTTCGCCTCTGATACAACCGGAAGGGCTACACCATCAATCTTTATAGCCATATCCCTAGCCATCTTAGCTTTTTGCTTACCCCCTAGTATCTATCATAAAGCATGATTTGTTTGCATTAAGTTTTAGATTGTGGGTTAGTGACGAACTAAACAGTCTACTTAAACTCTATTTAAACAAAATGCAAGTGAAACATAAACACAAGTTGTTGCATGGCAAGAGCGTAATACGCACGTGATCGGCTTGCTATTGGCCAGCCGGCAATAAAGTCTGACCTGGCGGTCGAGTGCAGCGAGTCGGTGTTTCTCACAGAGGTGTATTGAGTTGCAAGTGGACCTTTATTTTTTCCGATATAATTATTTCGCTGTTTATTAATTGTTGGAGCTACGATTCGTGTAAATAGTATAAATTTGCAGGTAAGTGAATGACTAGGTGTGCCATAAAAGTTTGTTTTTAAAGTTCTTGATACTGGGGCATATTATTTTAATATTTTATATTATAAAGTTCATAGAGATCGTCCTTAATGCGGCCCTGCCTCGTATTAGCCCTCAGAATTGTTCACGTGCTTCCATCGTGTAAATGTTTATGCGCCACTTGCATTTAGTTTGAATATAGAGTGTAGATCAGTGTTGATTAGTATCTCGGTGTCCTTTAGCTCAGAAATTTTACAATGATACAATAATTGGGTATCGTCAGCATGGGTATGTGTACCTAATGCTATTAACCATCGACCTAACAATTTCTGCTGTGACTTTCGTCATTCAGAGGAAATAAAGAACAATCGGGAGGATTGAGCCTCGGATTAAGTTACACGACGAAAAAGCTCAAGAACGAAAAGAATGGCCAATTAAGGACTTGCCGACATCCCGAACACAAGTACCCCCATAACAGACTAAGTACTCGCGAAACGGCCTACGCATCTTCCTCCGAACATACAATTACCTGGTCGAGGTTGTAAACGGTATCCAATGCGAATGACCATCCAATATATCACACGAGTGTTTCTCGTTTCACGCCATTCTCATTTATTCGTCTCGGAACGTTCTCTGCCCACACCGGCCACAATAAAAGTTGTTTATGATCCACTCCTTTTTTCCCAGATGGATACGATCCCTAATGTGGTTTCGGCGCAAATAAAAAACGCTCGTACCGGCCGGGTTTATTGCTCTCTCATTGCTGCCACTGCCGATGCGGCTCCGACACGAAGAGACACGGGAACAGTGCACTTTGTTATGGGATAAAAGCATAAACATAGTATAACTCGATCGAATTGGCGCTAGCCACTACAAGAAGAAAATACTCGGACAAATTTCTCCAAAACATACTGTGTTCCAAGATTAAGTTTAGAAGAGATATTTCGAATTAAAATTTTACGGCGGAAAAGTACCTAAGTACTTACAAATTGGGTAACAATGTAAATTTTATCATTATTAACATTAATTTTGATATTATTGATCTGTATTTAGAATACGACGCATTTTGGGGCCTATACATTTCTAAGCACCTTCTACTGACAATAATAGGGGTTTGTGCATTTAAAATTGAATCACCCTGTATACGGTCACACTCATGGACATTCACGATTTTCTCCAATACGGTTCACTATACGAAAAAACATAAAAATACTTGTAACAGAAGTTTAATTTATGCATCTACTTGTTGTAATAGAATGGTAAAACTTTTTGTGGACAAGCAAAATTTATTTAAAAAACTAGGCGGCACGTGCGCCTGAGGCGGCTGCGGTAAACGTATATACCAGATCATACATACCTAATAATGTTCTACCAATCCTTGCCAAACCCGAACGAAACCGGACAATCCGTTCGAAAGATATGGCCAAAGAACTAAATTTAGGGTCTCTATTTAAGGGTCCCTTAGGCCCTTTAATCTTGAGCTATGAACAAGATAAAGAAACACTGGCTTCTTAATTTATTAGCGCTTATTACGGTTGTGTATATGATGGCACTCATTTCTGGAACACCCTGTACATTAAAGTTACACCACTTTCAATATCAATCAAAATTCGAGTTAACAATATTGCCGCAATCTATCGCTCCTATCCTTAAGTTATAGTAAGTATATGATGTATTAAAATAAATTGTACCATTTGGCAGGAGTTACTATGGAAAAGCAACAACAATTATTATTGTGCAAGTTGTATTTGCTCAACTAGTCTAGCATAGTTTTCTGTTATGGTATAGGTGGGATATTTTAACAAAAAAGGTTTAAAACGGTATCATTCCCATTAAGATCAACCACCTTTCTTTAAAACACATTTTACGAGACATTTACGCAAAGAAGAAGAAGAAAGTTGTAAGTCCTCGAAGAATTTTGGATGTTAATAAACTGCATACCACTGATTATAATAATATGCCCTCACTTATGTCAATTAGCCATAAAAATGCTACATATTGTGGGAGTTGTTGCTTTGGCATTATCACCCTTGAAATTGACAAACGATATTTGACCACCAAGTAGCGCTACGAATTGATAAATTGGTAAACCGCAAATGCCATAAAATGATTTCATTCTAACAATAATCCAAATCGCGTAACCAAAGAAAATAACCTGAATTACATTTCGTATAAAGTGAGTAACCTATTGGGATCTATTGGTATGCTACAAGTTCACTGTATTGTTCAGCGAAAGTTGAATCTTCAAAAAGGGCGTTAAATAAGGAAAATTCGCTTTAGTTGGTAAATTGACTTATAATGAAGAGAAATCTTATGGAAATAATGGAATTGTATTAATGAAATTGGGCTAATGGAAATTAATGGAAGTGCTTCCCATTAACATTTTGGCATATTTCGGTTTACCTTTATTTATCCGACAATAAAATAATACAGGTAAAACCGCATTGGAGCACTGGATTGCCGCACGAGCAAAGTCGCATGTTTGAAATTTGCCGTTTTATAATTATTCATGCCCTATCTGTGATTGTTGGATAATAGTATCGAACACAGTCCTTTTTAGTGGGTATAAAATCGAAGAAACCTTTAATTCTAAATTTTAATGTAAACTTGAAGCATTAGTAATTTTAAAATTTCTTTTCATTTTGTGGTCCTAAGGAAAAAAGAAGTTCCAGAGTAACCTGCAATGGATTCATTGCCATTTAAAGTTTGTCTCCTTTTGGCATTTTTGATAAGATGAACTCTGTATTTTGGTCTTCTCTATGATTCTATTCTGCCATCATATTGCAGCCAATGTTGACATTAAGAAGTGTGATTGTTTTAAGTTTCTTGGGATCGCTCAAAAAAATCGTTTATGCGCCTCTGACGTAAGATTTTTTTGCCTCGGTCGACGTTTGCATAGGTTAGTCCCACAAACGTTGGTCTCTTCAGAAAACCGTCGACTTGAAGGCTTCGTTACAAAAATAGCTATTAGGACCCATGTTCATATGAACTTTTTACCTCAAAATCATGTCCTCTTAGCGATTCGATTCGGGTTTATTCTGGGTCACTTCAACATGTGATAGAAAACCATGAAATATGACCCTTTTGTGGCTGAGAACTTGCTATTCAAACCCTTATTAGGTATCACATGACCTTAACATGATATGAACTTAATCGGCGCATGCTGTTCACCAAATTTCGTTTGAATATCTTTAACGATCGCAAAAATGAAACGTTAACATTTTTGGGAAGTTAAACACACCTGTAAATAAAGGAATTTGAATTTGAAAACAATTCCGGGAGCAGGCTTTGTGATGAATCTAATGGTTGTGTGAAATTAACAGTGAATTTTCAATTAGTGATAATATATAATGATAACTTTGGTGAACAAATTAAGGCCTTTTAGTGAGCAAACCAACAAACCGATAGAACTAAAAATTTGAAGATGCACTGAAGGGTCGCAAAATCGTCATCAAAAACCCGGAAATCGGTACTAAACTAGTAAAGTACTAAAGATATCTAGGAGGACCAAACATCAGACGGGCCCATCGTTCGTCAAACGTGGCCAGATAATAATCAAAACCCGGCCCATATAAAGTATTATTTAATATTTCAGCTTCATTGAGGAATTCTTGTTGTTTGTAACTCAAAGGGGCTCGCGGTAATAGTTTGGACGCCTCCATAAATAGAAACATTGGAAGGGAGCCGAACCGAAAAGGAAATTAATCAATTAATACAATAGGGAGGTTCACAAAAAAAAAGTTTAAATGCCATAAAACGCCGTATATATTAGCCTCCAAATTAAATATGTCAAATACAACAAAACTGAAGCAATATATTTTCACTAGAAAAAATTGCGAGAAGTATTTGAATTCGCGGAATGCTCTCATTAGCTTGACGATACTGTCACAATAGGGAAGCGCGCCCCTTCTTGTCTTTTGTGCATATTACCACAGGAGAACTACTGCAGCGTATTGGCTATATTTTCTGTGATTCCACAATAGGCGTCGCAAAACTGCGGATAATAGAGGCCGTATTCAGCAGTGTCGTGGTCGGTAGTGGCACTCACCCTAGCCGTGTTATAACCGCGCCAAGTTTTTAAAGAGATATTATGAATGATTATGTAGGTGTACTGGTTGGGTAGGGATCAAAAATTACGAAGGAAACTAGTTTATTCTTTTGCCGACGTTTCGGTTATATTTTTAACCATCTTCAAGGCTCTACAATATTAAAACATCAGTAAGTACAATAACGAAAGCGTAAACTGACAATAGTAACAATGAAAAAAAAAATCAACACAAGATGCTTGCCAACAATAATCGAATAAGAATATATATGTATATAATGACAGGAAAAGTAAAAATAAATATTATATATTTTACTCACCAGAATTCACGTCTCCTGAGTTTAAAAATCAAAATAAAAACCACAAACATTTAGACAATCGGATTTTACCATGAAACGGAAGAACAACGACAAACACATTAAAATTGAACATATATCTATCAAAATCTTGGGGATACTGAACAGTCTGCTGGACTTTTTTGTTAGTACATGAAAAAGAAATGTAAAAACTATCATCGATAAGGCTCCACAAAAGTCAAGTATTGAACAAAAACCAGTAAGAAAGTATGTTCATAATAAAATATTAAAATTAGCAAGGCAAAAATTGAGATCTTCCCAAAGACGTACACAAAATATTACAATAAATATAAAACTGCACATTTTTAAACTCACTAAATGATAATAATATAAAAACCACATAACTATAACGGAGCTATTATTTTGGAAGCTTAGAAATTAAGTTAAAGTAAGCCTTATTTAACCCCTCAATATCTCTGCGTGTATTAACACTGTCAAATTTTTTGATGCAGATCATTTCTTGAATCAACCGCTTTTTGTAAACCAATTGTTTTCCAACTACTTTTACATCATCAAAATCGAAACCGTGGTCAAACTCTCTGTGGTGTTCTACTAGAGCAGTGGGGTTGACAACATTTTTCTTTCTTAGGTCCCTTTGATGTTCAATCAATTTTTTTTTAAGTAGCGTCCAGTCTGTCCTATATAGCATTTTGAACAGACTGTACATGGGATCTTATACACCAGACCAGAATCCAGACTGGCAGGCGTTCTCGATTTCTGTCTAGAATAAAAAAGTTTGCCCACTGTATTTTCATTCTTGAACGCAACTTTAACCAGACGTGAGGAAAGAACACCGGCCAATCTTTCAGAGAGACTTCCACAATATGGTATTTTACAATAATTACTTGGTGTAGGGATAACAGAATTTATTGCGCGATTTTTATTTAAAATTTTATTGGTTAAACTTATTGGATAATTATTTTTGCGAAGAAATGTTTTAATACGATTCAAATTTGATTTGTGAAATTCAGAATTTGATATATTTAGGGTCCTATATTTTAAATTGTTGATTATATTAATTTTTTGTTTAAAACTATGGTTTGAGTAGAAATTTAAAAATCTCTCTGAGAAGGTCGGCTTATGGTACCAGTCTACCTTAACTTCCCCCGTATCACAGTGTATAAGTTTGGTATCCAAAAAAGAAATGCTGCTATCTTGCTCAACTTCCACAGTGAATTGTAACCTGTCGTGGAACGAGTTGAAAACGCGAACAATTTCTGCTGTTTTATCAATTGGTACAGCTGTTATAATGTCATCTACGTACCTTTTAAAAAACGGTAAATGGAAATTTAACTGGTTAATACAATGATGCTGTAATTCAGACATAACAATGTCGGAACAAATGGGTGATAGACAATTGCCCATACCTAATCCATAAACTTGCTTATAGAATTTATTATTGAAACAAAAATAGCTGGAATTTACTATAAAAAGAAAAAGTTCCAAGAACACATTTAGAGACATTTTTGTATGTGGTTCGATTTTATGAATGATACATGTTTCTACAGGTTTTAGATCTATCGGTTTTAGTTAGAATTGAAAATTAATGAACACACCTATTATCAACGGCATTCTGTGCTATGGGAATCAATTCATTACCATCGTTATCCTTCACGCCCACAGGAATTACTAATACTGTTTTCTAGAGTTTTTCGCAGTAATTGAGAGATGATATCTCAATTCTATCGGGAAAAGCCGGTCCTTGCCGAAAATGGCAATGAAGACGAACTCATAGATCTCTGATTGCCCCCCCCCCCACACACAAGAATTTGGTTGCTTCTGAGGTACTCTTAGTTTGGAATATTGTGCGGGTGAGAATTATTAGTACAATTCGTGTTCGGCTCGAGCTCTGCTCGCCAGGTCGGTTTGAGCAATCATATTTTATAATATAGACTGCAAGAGATTGACCAGAGGGCGTCTGCACCGTAGTCCATCGTGCCCGATCTAGGTCAATGGATGTGGAAGGTGCAGCAACAGTAGAACTTCTTTATTCCCGATTTAAAAAAGAAAATGTGTCCTTCGGCACTGAAACTCCTTTTTATAATTCATGTGATGGCGTCGTCCTTGCAGGCCTCAGCAAGTGAATTCTTCAGTGCCTTGCATGGTTCCCAGATAGCTATGTATTTTTGGAACTGAAAACAGAATAACCTGATGGCTTCGTTAGTACGTACCTACTTTTTTGGCAGGCATTGTATAACGGCTGGATATTCACCTGCTCTACACTTGAAATAAGACCCAATACTCTCCTCCGCGCACGCCCCTGCTTCCGGGTGATGGTCCCGGCGCGCGAAATCCGCCTCTTTGTCCGGGTATCACCCTCTGCGATCGGCCGTAACGGTCTTATGATGGCCAGCACCATAATGGACGACTACCGTGCGCGCGGCGCAGCCATCTGCCCAACCTCATTGTTCCGCGGCAGCGAAATATGCGGCCAGATCGTGCAGCGCCAGTTTGAAACACCGCACCGTCCCGCCGATACGGTGGGATTGAATCGTTCTTCACGAGATGTCACGACGTATTTCTCACACCCACACGGCAGCGAGAAAGAGAGAAATGAGCAACGTAGTCGAGTCCAGCTGGATGTCTATCAATGTTTATCTTGATTGGAAACTTAACAGGTAGAATGTGATGAATCTGAGTTTCTTCCGGATGGATCCTGCTTCAGCGAGACTGAGACTCATTGTGATCGTCGCGCCCTGAGGATGTCCCGCGCAATCGAGGACGAAAGCTTAAAACGAGAAGTTCCGCTGACGCAGGATCCATCCGGAAGAAACTCAGATTCAATGTTTATATGTTACTTAAAGCTAAAGTTGTTCAACCAGAGCCGTTGGTATTCGTTTATCTACAGTCTACTTTCTTGCAAGATTTGATAATTTTGCATCTGCAGAACTTAATGATGAATGCCCAGAGATTCTTCTTTAGTTTCACTCGGCTTTGCTACCAAACACTTTTCGCACAGCATAGCATCGCAACCGTATATGTGTGAACATGAATGTGATACTTTCGGAGAGAACCTAATTTCCCCAGAAATAGATTGTAGCAAAAAAGAAGAACCAGGCCGCCTAACTACTAACGATAATAATTATTATAACAAATTTTTTGAAATAATTTAATGGGGGTCCTCTTTTGCAACGGCGACAACAAAGACATTGTTAACTAATAACACAGGTATTGAAAGTTTAGTCGAAAATCGGTCACTTTTGATTATGCACCGACAAAATCATTAGGATTAGTTGGCAGGTCGCCAACACTCGACATCGAAAAATATTTCTTCTCTTCGCGTAATGGCGAAGCTCCAGGAATCGCGGGCGCCAAACTGGGACCCTTTTTTTAGTTGAATGCTACGGATATCAAGATTATAACAGAAAGGAAGTGATGATTGACGATCTTTTGTAGCGACAAAAACGTAATTTAGTTGTTATTATTTTTCCTGCAAAATGCAATAGTTGAGCTCTCCACACTTGCAGACAGAGTACACAGCTCATGTTGTCAAATATGTTAAATCAAGCCCGCGGCAATTAATCCATTGCAGGTCAATGTGCATTTTTCTTCAAAGTTTTAAATTAAAGTATGTAAATAAAGAGTGCTACTTCATAGTTTATATCATAGCAATATATCGAGAGTGTGAAGAAGAGAAGGCAAAAGCTTGACTCCATTTGACTTAAGCTGCGTTCGAGTATTCACACTAAAATGCACGGTGTGCACTATTCGTACACGATCGCGTTTTAATTTGCCCTCGGTGTTAACACCATTTACGTTCGAACTGTCCAGTGCAATACCATCAGTGCGCTCACCGTATATTAGACCGTCAGATAGTGACAGATTTAGGTGCCCCATTTTCGCATACAAGCCTCGAAGAGGGTTGAAAAGTACATCGATGTTGAGTATATACAATGAAGGAAAATTTACGAGTGTCCCTTGGGGATAACATATGGAAAGATCGATTTTCCTCAACAGGAATAAAAGGTGGCCATATTTTCGCGCAAGCCGTGTTTATTAAATAATTAATTAATAGAACCTGGCTTCGGAAAACCAAAGGGTTGAGTGTTGCAGGTGGCTAGAGGGTTGAAATAAGATCGTAGCCTTGTATGGTAAGGAAAAATCTAGATTCTGACCGATTTTTCCACACAAGCTCATCGAAAGTATGAAAATGTACATCTTCACCAGCCCGAAAAACATTAAAAAATATATACATAATTAACACATTCTATACAGGGTGAGTCTGAAATAACTGGCATCCTTTTTTGGGTAATAGAGATGGTCATTCTGAACAACTTTTCTTTATATTTTTTTCCTATCGCCGAAATTTTTCTCTATTTTCTTTTTAAATTTACCAACATTTATTTCATACACAGCGGATAGAATAGCGTAAACTCGGTCTCAAAATACTATACTAGTTGATGATTTACCATTTTCTACTTGGTTGTTGGCAGGGCGCCAGTCCCGTGTTTTCATAGAGGGGGGATTTTGAGGGGATGAATTATAGAAAAAACTCGGAGCTAGAAAAAAAATATTAAGAAAAGTGGTTCAGAATGACCATCTCTATTACCCAAAAAAAGGATGCCAGTTATTTCAGACTCACCCTGTATAGTATACATATAGGGAAATCGATTTTTTCATATAAATATGTTGTCCCCAGGGGCCACTCGTACATTTCCCTCCATTCTACTCAGCATCGAATTACTTTTCAACCCTCTTAGAGGCTTGTATGCGAAAATGGGGCACATAAATCTGTCACTAACTGACGGTCTATATACTCCACGCGGGCTTGGAGGTGGGGAACGCAGTGTAAATGTTAATTTGAGAGTATACCAATGCCTTTAAAAAAGATTAAATACTTAGCTTTATTTGTAATGACCATGTTTATGAAAATTTTTAAATTATTATAGAAATAATTCTCTATGTTGTTTGTAGCTCTGAAAAAGGTTTTATAATTAAAAACCGAAACGTTAGCGTGAGGAAAGTTTTTTGTTTGCTTGGTGTTCTAAAAAAGCATTGTTACTAAGGATATTATCAACAAATTTGGGGCAAAGTTATGGGGCAAGCGCATTTTTTCAATTTATCGGAGTATTTAACTATTTTGTTGTTTTTCATTACTCTTATGAAAAAAAATTTATTTATATGCCTGTTTTTAAGGACCACAAGCCTCAGAAAATACAACAAAACGTTCAGAAAGATTTAGGTTAGTTTGGATATTTTAGATGACGCTAGCATTCCACACGTTCGCGTTGGATATAATAACATATCTCTACTAAGGGCACTTAAAGTACAGTGCATGGTATGCATTCTCAAACAGAGCTAGATTATCTAACAAGATGAGCTACTTTGTTTTCTCTGTAGTATTAGAAACAATTTTTATTAAGTAACGCATTTGTTGGGAGGCGCTCAAATTTCAGATGCGTTGGAAAAATGTAGCGCTAGCAAAACGAATGAACAGATTCTGCTTTTATACACATTCTCTAGATACATGTCGCTGTTGTAGCGCCGTAAAATACATTTTAAAGTACACGCCCGCGCTGCGTTTGTCAGCTTTAAAGCCGGGGAGTTGAAAGAACAATACCATTTTCGCGTATAGCCATAACGCTCGCTGGCAAAAAAGTTAAAATCTAATTTCGTATGGCCCAAACCGCGGCCGTATCTGGCGCCGTAAAAATAACAGGACCGGAGCAAATTAATTTACTGCACGCCACTGATGTCAGCCGGTACAATTGTCCTGCCGTGCACCGCAATAGCTTGCCCCATAATTTGTTTCCTTCCCTCTCTTTCTCGCTTTAGCGCAAACACACACGCATACGTCATATGGGCTTTCGGCTTTCAGGTCTGCCTCGGACTCACTGACGATATAAAAATACGATGCTGTAAATTTCTGCTGGACACAGCGTCAAGCGCAAAAAAATTTTATATTACAATTTGCTATATCATGTATTTGACTATAAAGCAGAATTTCAGATCTACTGGATCTCTATTTATTGTATCGCCTTAGTAAAAATAAAGATCACATATGTATTTTCTTCGATATATACCTTTGGAAACCTACCGCCAGTTACTATGGATATTTTTTAACAGATATTCTTCTTTGTCACCAAGATATGCGCGGCTTGAAATTAGGAAAAAAGTTAGGGTTGCCACCTTTTCAACATGGTTAACCCTGAGGTTTCAATTTAGATGGGGGTATCTAAATGCTGGGTAAGAACGGTCTTGATCTTAGAAAAGGTGGGGGAAAGGAGGAGCCGAGGGAAAGTGGAAGGGGAGGGGAGAGGGGGAATTGTAGAATAAAAGTTGTTTCAAAAAATTATAAAAATATATATACAAGGTGGCCCAAATTTTTATTTTTCATCAGATTTTGGCTGGGCTTTTGCTGAAGATAGGTCACAAAAAACTCTATTTTGATGCAAAATTTCAGGCCTTAATCTCAATTTTCAAGGCCTACCACATTTTTTCTGGTAAAAAAAATGAATGTCATTTAGCGATTTTTTTATTTAAAATCTGATACCACAACGTTAATCAGGGCACCCCAAAACACCCACATACCAAATTCGAACAAAAAATATACAGGGAGTTCCATTATGCAGGGTTCCAAAGATAAGCAAAATGGGAATTTTAAAGACATCTGGCGAGTCAAGTGTGTCGTGGAATCCCATCAAAACAGTTGAATCATCAACAAAACTACTCGAAGTGTGCAAAAATTCGATTAAAAAAAATACAGGATATTTTTCTCTGGGCCACCCGAGGGGCCACCTATAAAATGTTGAATTTTTATGAAACTTTATACGGGTCAAAAATGCTCTGGAATTATTGAAAAAAACATTAATAAACACGAAATAAGTAAATTATTTCTTTACAAAATGCCAACCAACAAAAATAAAAAACAATTTCAATTATTGGATATCTTTATAATCAGTAAAGTCGGTATCTAAGATGATAAATTTTCTCTGCGCTTCCTGTTGTTGGACTTCAGCCACCTTAACTCATGTGAACTTACTGACTGGCAGGCTTCTGTATTTTTAGACCTAGTTTGTTTATAGTGTCTGGGGCGGTTTTGATATAAGTACTCAGTTTTTGACCCGTATCTATAAAATTGCAAAGAATGCAGTATTTTGAGATGGCACAAAGAAAGACACTCTGTATATTTTTGTATGAGATCTTTGCACACCAACAGTTTGATTGGTCCTGTTGACAATTCAACTATTTTTTAACCTTTTACTGATGCATAATGGGTTTTGTTCCGTGTTCCGTATTGCGTTTCGGCAAAATTCACGCAGTTTGACGAGTATTATCGAAACTGCTCGAACGATTCATAGGAGCTGCAATTATTAGATAAGGTCAAGAAAATCATTGTTTCTGTTCAAATAATAAATAATTACCAAATTGTTTTGTTTGTCGAGCTTGAAGCCTTGACAATGTAGTAACTCTATGGCGTATTATGGTGTGTGCCACTTATTTGAAGAATGTTAACTTAGAATTTAGTAATTATTGTTCTTGATTTTTTTATATATATATCTATATATATATATCCCTAGCAACACGTTTTCAAGGAATATCTTATTTTATCAACAATGATAATATTAAACAATAATTATAATACCTGTCGATTCAAACAAGCACCACAAACTCCAGCAAAAGCATTAAATATTTTACCCTGGAGAAATTGGCTTCAAACCCGGAGCCCGGAGAGTAGGCATAAAAACCCGGAGACGGTGAAACCCGGAGAGGTGGCAACCCTAAACAAAGTAGAGGTGCTATAATAACAACCTGAATTTAGAATGAGCATATAAGATATTGTTGCTTTAACACCTAGACTTTTATTCATTTTCACGCATATTTTGGGGTGAACAGGAGCTTGTAGGTACCTACCACAAAAAGGAAAGTACGTGGCGTTATAGGACTAATTATTACTTACAGCCTCTTCCATAAACCTCATTCCAATTACTTTGTCGAGTTCTGCAAAAACATTGTTGCAATCTCCATTAATTCTCCCCTTTATCGAATTCTTTCATCAACGCCATTATATATATACCTACTGTTGGATATCAATTTAAGACAATCAATAATTCGCATATGGCGAACACAGGAAGTAGGTCGACTAAGGAAAACAAGTCGGGGGCCGTCCATTTAACAATCCACTTTTTCCTACGAGGATTATACCTACCGTGTTTGCATAGCGGATTAATTAATAAAAAGTTAATTAAAACGGAAACATTTTTTCTGCTATAAATCATTGCCTTATTAACATTTTCATCAGGAGCGGATGAACGCGAAAGTGCATGATAAAAAAATAATTATAAGAATTTAAAAATATTAGCGGGAAATAAACAAAAGTGAAGAAATAATATATTATGGCTAATAAAAAATAAAATAGCCACCCCCTAAAATGATTAAACCTGCAGCATTAGTATACAGGGTGACCGTATTTCGAGTCTTTGCATGGGGATCTTGTTTATCTTATACGAGGTGGGTTAAATTGGGGTAAAGTTGCGGAATTTGATGCCGAGTAACACGTTAAAAAAATTTTGGCTGGCCCGAATGGCGCTGGACATTTCTAACATTATTAAGGCACTTTTTGACAAGGAATCTAAATATGATCTTGCATTTTTTTTCTCGCCTCCCTGAACAAAGATATTATGATGATCAACTTTTATTTTTCTTATGGGCGCCATATTGGATTTATGCATTTTTGAAAAAAAAATTCTGGTTAAAATGATATATATGTCACACATTATGCTTTACTTTGTTTTTCTTGCCGTAATATCAAATTAATCGTTTTTGCATAGAGTGTCTTGGAAACATAAGCCCCATAACGTTTGATAGTTTAGTACAATTTTAAATGTCACGGATATACTTTATTTTACTGAAAAAATGTCATTTTCACATAAAGAAAAGCGTGACATGATTCAAATGTATTATTCCTCAAATACAAATGACGTCGAAGGGATATTGGACGAGCCATAAACAATTTAAAGAAACGTGCTGCATTGTGCCTTGAGAAACAAGGACGACAAATTGAACATTTATTGTAAAATAGGATTGTCTATTCGTCTAGGTTTTTGTTGTTCTTTGTTTTTCCAGTTTGACTCTTTTAGTGTTAATGTGTTACATGCCAAATGGCGAATAAATAACAAGGTCTCAGATCATACTTTTGTCCTCGCGGTACGTTTTTGATTCATTTAATCAATAAATTTAACATTAACTGAATTTTTACTGAACCGATAAACAGTATTCTAAAGCACCACACTTCGCAATAATGGGTAACTAGGCTTATGTTTCCAAGGCACTCTATGCAAAAACGTCAAACATTATGGGGCTAACATTTCCAAGGCACTCTATGCAAAAACGATTAATTTGATATTACGGCAAGAAAATCAAAGTAAAGCATAATGTGTGACATATCATTTTAACCAGAAAAAAATCTTCTTTTCAAAAATGCAAAAATCCAATATAGCGCCCATAAGAAAAATAAAAGTTGATCGTCATATTTTTGTCCAGGGAGACGAGAAAAAAAATGCGAGATCATATTTAGATTCCTTGTAAAAAAGTGCCTTAATAATATTTAACTTAGAAATGTCCAGCGCAATTCGTTCTCGTTTAAAAAAAATAAAAACGAAAATGACAATTTTCAGTTTTTTCGCATTATTTTCAAAACGAGAAGGCCCAGCCAAATTTTTTTTTACCATGTTACTCGGCATCAAATTCCGCAACTTTGCCCTAATTTAACCGACCTCGTATCTCTTAAGATAACCAAGATCCCCGTGCAAAGACTCGAAATACGGTCACCCTGTATATAATGATAGTCGCATCCCACAAACTTACACCTTACACAACTAAGATCTTCTAAGATCTTTAATAATCTTATTAGCAGTACCTAATCTTCCGAGAATAATTATTGTGTTTAGTAAATTATACAAAACACTCTGAAACAAAATTTTCGTAAAAAAAAGTCGATGGCAATCTCTATAAGGAATGGTTCACAAGCCGGTTTTAACCAATCCAAATACATAAGAAGAAATGATAAGATCTAGAAATATGAAAAAAGGTTAAAATCTAATAAACCTGACGCCTAAAAAATTCTTTCCAATGTTTCACAGAAAACACAAATTCTGACGTTGGCACCCTATAAATATACAGCGTGATCAGTTAAGGGAGGCCCTCGGCCATTTCTCGGGAACTATGCAAGCTAGAAAGATGCGGTAAAAAATTAATAAAAGTGACCCAAATAATTTAAATGAAAATGTTTTCAAGTTATTTCGTTTGCCGTTCGTTCGTTTACTATTTCAGATCCAGATAAGGTAGGCGATTTGTGGAGGAAAAGACAGTTTTATACAACAACATGGCGAATTCGCCCCCTGGTAGCAAACGAAGGAACTTGAAAACATTTTCATTGAAATTATTTGGGTCACTTTTATAAACAATTTTTTTACCGCATCTTTCTAGCTTGCATAGTTCCCGAGAAAAGGCCGAGGGCCGCCCTTAACTGATCACGATGTATAGTTTAAATATAGATTGATTGGGACTTGAGGTATTAGCCAGTTTTAAGTACCACTTAGAAGGCCGCCTACGTGTAATGATAGTTCTTTAATAATTGTATTATTAATCATAATAATTATTATTCTCTGCGAATAACTGTATAAACCTCCGCCTCTGGTCCCACTTGACCCCTTTCCGTTCTCAAAGCCGACTCGAAAGACGCTATCTCAGCGATTCGGAGGTTATGGGTACCTGCGTGGTCAAGCAACTGTGCCCGAAACCTAGAATATAAAGACACCCACCGAGATCGAGATATTCATAATATTGTCCTTTTAGAGCCGAAAAGAATACGAGATACGGAACCCCGCCTGCGGGGAAACAAAAGTTTCCAAGCATTCCTTCCTAAATCGTGCATGGCCGTACGTTTTAAAAATTGAAAACGGCCGGTATAAATTTTCACGTTCGTAAAGCTACGACGTCGTATTTCAAGGCGAAAATATAAAGTGTATTTCGGGGAGGAATTTTAAATTCTTTTCATGGTCGATAATTCCATATCTGCGGCAATTTGGCCTGATAAATGTTCTACGAAACGAAACTCAACTCCTGTATTACGGAATTGGTACTGCGGACTCCGGAGTTATAAACTGTTTGGAATTTATTGGAAAATTTCAAGTTCCCAGAGTAATTTCTTTGGTTTATCTTTCGTAAAATATATTCCGGCTGTTAAAAATTCGATCAGATATAGAGTCTTTTATATAGCCGCCGCTTTCAGAGAACACTCCAAAATAGAGATTAGGCATCTTACTCGCCTAGCATAATTTAAAAGACCACGTACATTTTAAACATATTTTGTGTCCACTGAAAGACAAAGAAATAAGATATATCTGTTAAATAGCCTCACGTTTTTTACAGTATCCTTGGAGAAAAAAATGTGTTGGACTATTTCCCCCACAAATACATACTGGTAAAATCCGACAATTATTATTATACTAACGTTTCATGCTAGGTATGCAAAATAATCAAGAACACCAAAAAGTACTTTAAATTATATTTCCCAGCAAAATAACATTTATATAGTTTGTACACCGTTGTCCCCAAGTTTATATGACAAAAACCAATAATTACACAATTTTTTTTAAATAAGGAGTATTTCAGGAAATACATTCCTGAATAACTTTTTAAATAGGAGAAATTTAAGTTAAACCTTTCGCGTCTCAACCAAGCTTCTATAACGAGATTCCTATCCAAAGAGAGCAAGTATTTTTAAGTTTTCTCTTAAAAATATTAAGTAGGTAATTGTGTTTAAGTTTTTATATACAGGGTGGATCCAGATGGACTATACGATAGGTGTAAAAGACAAACAAATTTCGAGAACTTGAGCTTTGGGGGATCAGCCTTGCTTGATTAGAAAGTGATTTGCACCGTATTTTTATATTTTAAAAATCAAGAAGGCCTTGACAGGGGCAATTTTTTCATTTTCAGTTCAGGTCGAGGTTTAGGTCTACTACCTGTTCCTCAAGGGATATCGAAAAATTTTATTAAAAAAAGTTGTTCAGAATGCAATTCCAAATCACCGTACCAAATTATAAAACAATCGGCACATTTTGATTTTTTTTTTATTTTTGCGGTTTTAACGCAAATCAAGTACATTTATCGAAAAATTTTATCAGAAAAAAAATTCAGAATGCAAATTTAAGACCCTTTAATAAATTTCAAAATAATCGGCATACTTTGATTTTTTCCAAAAAATAAAGTTGAAATTTAAAAAAAAAAATCAAAGTCTGCCGATTGTTTTAAAATTTGGTACGGGGACTTAAATTTTCATTCTCGACAACTTTTTCCAATAAAATGTTTCGATATCTCCTAAGGAAAATGTAGTTTACCTGAACTGGAAACGAATAAATTGCCCCTGTCAAGGCCTGCTTGATTTTTAAAATATAATATTATGGTGCAAATTAGTTTCTAATCAAGGAAGGCTGATTGATCCCCCAAAGGTCAAGTTTCAACTCGAATTTTTTTTGTCTTTTACACCTATCCTATAGTCTATCTGGGTCCACCCTGTATAATCAGGTACCTACGTAATTTAATAGCCTAGGAGGCAAAAAGGATGAAGACCTTTGGCCTATTAAAGACTTATTCGAAGACATCGTTTGATAGCTGTTTAATTTATATCGCGTATGGTAAGTATGATGAAGCTGCTTTTGTTCCTAAATTGATTGATTGATTGACGGCAGAATAAAAATCAATTTTCTTATATCTAACACTTCCGCCTCGCGGTATAAAAATTCCGATGGAAAAAGATTATCCTTCTTCAACATTATTTTAAAAATTTTCCTCTCAATAATCTGAAGTCTTTCTATGTGACTATAGGCAGCACTTCTAAAGTAGATATGCCCTAATATTGTGATCACATCGCATGTGTCCATCTACAATTAATCCGAGTTTCCTTATATTTTCACTGCCTTTATATGACATGTTTGGTTGTTCCTTGTTGATATCGAGATAGAATCATAGTCCGGTGTCCCAAGCAAAAAAATCAAAATTAATATTTATTTAACATTTAATTAATAAAAATAATCAAAATTAATAGTCAAAACTTTACTGTCAAACCACCACCCTATAACGGGGAAATCTGATTCAACCAGTTTCTTTATGTTGTATAACATAAAATTTCTGTTCTGTGGATAGACGTTTATTATTTACCTTTTAAAAGATATAAACAGGCTATAATATAATTTTGTTTGTTTAATAACAAAAATTAGAATATAAGGTAGCCTATTTGGGAAATAGTAGGTATGATCGAATTATCTCGACTCTACCTATTTTTTCATCAGGCAAACTATTTTTCAAGATTGTTTCTCCCAGGTAATCTAACTCGATAAAATTAACACAAACTTTTATCTGGGGATATTACCAGAGCAAAAATCTCGCAAAAAAAATTTCCGGCAGGAAATATTTTTCTAATGCTATGTCAAAAGTTAGACCCTTATTGTGTCCATAATGATACACCTACGCAGTTTGCACGTATCGAAACTCGGGATATCAAAGCTTTCCCTGTTGAATTATTCTCATAAAGTTGTAAAGTAATTCCGCAGAGCACATACGACTAATGTAAAACGGAGTGCACTATAAAAGCCAATACAAGGCCAAATGCGAAGATAAGTCCAATATTTCAGAACTAACAAGCACAAACTCCAGCGGAATAGCACAAAATCGAACTTAATCCCCGAGATATAAGCTCAGGTGTATTTCGCAAGACACATTCCCCCATTTGGGATTATAAATCGGTTCTGCTGAAGCTTCGAAACAATCCCAGTTTATCAAAGTGTTACGTGAAATGCGCCTATTTTTCATTTTAATTAACTGGGCAGGATAAATGGGAATTGTCTTTATCTTATATGGTTTTCCGTGTTAAGTACCCGATGGCATGCAAAAAAACCAGGATGATCCCTATCAGCGATCAACAACCGTGGAAAAATTCCACTGAATATTTTACAAGACGGTCAATGTAGAAAACGAGCGTGCATAGGGCCTTCGTAATACATGCATCTATTTCCGAGTTTAATTTGTTTGTTCTTTTATTATCATCGTATTTCTAATGTGCTTCACGTATTTAACATTGAAAATTATGCATAATGGAAAAACATCTCAAGGGTGTTTGATGTTTTAAAAAGCAAGGAGATCGATCATTATATAGCACTCTATACTCGTTTCTTCTTAATTCACTTTTCGCTCTGACATGTAGAAGGGAGATGAGGGGCAAAGATCTCTTGGTGGTGGGGACCCTCGGACAGAAAAACTTCTCTAGGCCTAATCGGATAGAGACCACTACTATTGCAAGGCATAAATTAAATATGTATTCATCACTCACCTGGAAGTAGACCTGGCCGTGGTCGACCCACCCGACTACCATATCGGCTCCTTCGAGCCTGCCATCCCTGCTAAATCCAAACCCGACGTATCCAAGGGTGCGGACCTGCACCTCGAATGTGACGTCGCGCGAGGACGCGCTCAGGGACCACAACAACCGGTAGTCGGGGCTGAGGTAGACGGAGTGCGCCCATCGGGCCGCCAGCGTCGGCGTCGGCACCAGCGACGTCAGCGCGCACAACAACGCGCACCACCAAGTCGGACGGTACGACATCGCGCGGCTGGTTCCGTCCGTTTCGCGGGTCACAGAAACACGGACATACCCTGGAAGAGAAATCAACAGATTAGGTAACAGAATTATGATAGTTTGACAAATAGCAACCTAGCACCGAGTCATAAGAATTGTAACCCGTTACAATGTATCTATTTTAATTAGTTTTCGTTCCAAAAGTAAGGTCTGAAAGTTGGTTTGCCATGATTTTTTGCGGACGGTTCCGACAATGTCTTTGACTATCTATATGTTTCCTTTAATCTATGCTATATATCGGTCAGTGAGAAGAATGTCACTTCCTACTTCCCATCCAATCATATTATCTGATTTAGATTATATTGACAGATTAGTAGATGTCTACCATATACCGGCGTTGCCTTGATACCATTATAATATGAAAGAAAAACAATACAAAGGCGAACATAATCGATAAAATAGGGAGTTCAAGGACAATGCGCACTTTCATATAAACGGAGCACTTAAAAGTTATGTTTACCGAAAACCAAATCAATATACGCTAGACTAATTTTACACATCTAACCATACTATGAATTGTTTTTCTCTGATGCCAGGTTGCAACTGATAAAATAAGTTAGATAATAATGACTTTTCAGCATACCGAAAAAGTTGTGGCAGGTTAAGCAGGAAAAAGTGTCAAACAGCTGTGTATATTATCCAGGACTAGACATAGTCCTCTAAAAGAGAAAACCGTCTAAAGAAAACAAATTAGCATACGTTCATGACGATATATCACACGTAATCATAATTCACTCGGACAAAGATCCATTGGGATCTGGGGAACTTTAGGTGGAGATTTTTCTACTTACACTGAAAAAAAAATTACCTTTTATACAGGGTAAGTTTTTTTCGATGCACACTATGGGGATCTCGGAAACTAGCAGAGCTAGAACAAAGGTTAAATGGGGAAAGAATTGCAGTTTTGAATGATCAATCTAATCTCAAAAATGGCCGATTTTATAAGGCCACAGCCAACTATGATTTATATTTAAAAAAACACAAGTTTATGTCATATTTCAAAAATTACAAACAACATAAAAAATTGGATAAGATTATTTTATTAAGCCTAAAATTATCTACAATTTTTGTCTCAACAGCTTTTCTGTATAATCAGAAATAACGGAGCTACAGACATCTGATGAAATAGCAAAAAATCACTCTTTTCCAAATATCTAGTGAGCCATGAACTTTTTTAAAAATCCAAAAGGAGCATTAGATTGAGCATTCAAAACTGCAATTCTTTCCCCATTTAACCTTTGTTCTAACTCTGCTAGTTTCCGAGATCCCCATAGTGGGCATCGAAAAAAACTCACCCTGTATACAGAGTTAATATCGAAATACTGTAGAAAATGTGCGTCAATATGAACGCAAAAATTATATCTAAATCGAATTAAGTTCCTTCTTTGTCAAATTAATGTAGGAATTTTCCAAGAGAATTATCTTTTCGAGGGAAATATTCCAATAGCGGAGGTGTCTAATCGAAATACCGCCGGAATTTCGGAGAGGCAAAATTTTCTTTTATAATCCGATAGGAGCCTGAGCCCTTTAAGCTCAAGGACTCTTATCGTTGATTGGAAATTTCGATTTGGACTGAAAGCCAACAGACGGATGAAATTGACACCGTCTCTAGAGGCAAGTATATTTCAGGATTAGGAAATAATATAATAATTGAATTATTTTCTACTTTATGGGCATACGCATTTTTGGAGAAACTTTACAGTTAATTATACTGGGCGTTGATTTTAACATACCTTAATGCTCAAGCACAACTTCCCAATACCCACACTTACAAGATTTCGCACGAGTTATTTATGAATCGTTTTGTGACGAATAATATACCGGTTTTTACAATAATAACTAATTCACTAATATAAGTTTGGCTTTCGGCGAAAACCATGGGAACAGCGTTCAGGACTTCAGGATCGAAAAAAGTATACAGAGCGATTCCCTAATTGTCTCAACTCAAATAGTTTATCGCAGATAAGTTATTATTTTGAAATATTTATATATAGTAAATGGGAATTTTGACAACCTATTTCCTCCCCCCATTATTTGTGCTCCTTTATTGTTACGTATGTTATTACTTAGTCAATTAAGAGTTTCGACTTAATTATGCTCCAGTGGCGGGTAACATAATGACATTAAAATTTTAAAGACTATTTGTCTTAAAAACTAAGACGAATCCGAAAAAATTGTTGTTTTTGATGAGTTGATACGTGAACAAATCTGGCACTTATTTCTGGGGCACACTGCCTACCAGGGCCGTATCTAGCGAAAATTTTAGGGGGGGGGGGTTCAGGATCGGCTCAAGCTTTTGTGCGGCTGGGTGCCGGATGAAAGTGCTGGGCCCCCGCAAGGAATTATTTAATCCATTAAGAACACATTTTTGGAAATTGATACGCTACTAGCATGGTAAATTCTTTGTATGCCTCTTTTTAAAAAAGTAATTATTAAGTAATTTCGGATGGGGAGGGACAATTTATGTGAACTTCTTTCAAACAAGTGCATCTAAAATAATTCTGTAAAATGCGCCGTAGGCGAAATTTTTTAGAAATGTGAAGGAAAATTACTTAAAATTAGTCTTAGGAAACCCCAATATCTTCAGACTTTCAAGCTGCAGAGAAAATTTTCAAATTGTGAAATGGTTTTGGCCCCGCCCTTTTAAACACGCTACTGACTGGATTACCCTGTACACGGGACTCGGAGGCGCGGGGCCAGTCAAAACGCAGGCCGCGTACGCCGCACCGTTCGCACCCGCCTTGAGCCGGCCCTGGAGGGGTTAGACCAGTGGCTGTTGAAGTTGAAATAGCTTTAAGGTTTTAAAAAATAATCTACTATTTTTAAACGGTTTTTAATAAAAAACTGAAACAGGTTTAAGTTCAACAAGTTTAACATTAAAACTATAAAAATATTAATTATAATAATAGCTGAATATTCCTCCTCGCATTTATACCTATCCCTTTTCTACTTATTTGATTTCTCATTATTAGGGATATATTCCTACACATTTTTCGCCTGGCCTGACGACACCTTTAGAATTGCCAGTTGGTAGGGAAAAAGATTTCTTCGCGCCACTTGCCTAACTGAACCTTTTATAAAAATAATAAATACATCTTCAAATATAAAATTAGTATACTAATCTATTCATAAAAGACACTCTGGTAATTCCCTATTCTCCTAATCCATGGCGCACGCAGCCATGCACCACCGTTCACCGTTTACTGTTGTCCAGTGTTGCCAGTTATGTTTCATTTATTTGAAAGCATATTCTGATATTATGTTTTGTTGGCAGTTTTTGGGCGGGTTTCCATGCTCTACTGGAAAACCAGTTTAATAAATTGCTCGGGGAGCTCGTCCTAGTGGTGGCGCAAAAGTATATAAAATGGCGTTATTTCGGGAGGGGGGGGGGGGTTGAACCCCCAAAACCGCCCATCAGATACGGCCCTGCTGCCTACTACTAAACAACAACCATATCTATCAATTTTTGTTACAATTGAAAATTAGTGAACCTATTTTATTGATGTGTGACACCTATATGCCATACTTCTTTTTGTATTCTGGCCCCCAAGTTGTTTCGAACCTATCGCTTTGAACCACTCTCTTCTCTAGATGCGAGCCCATACGTGCCGAAGGAAACCAACAAAAACGGGGTCAAAATTAGCGCGTGATTTACCTCGGTAGGTGTTTCCTGCACTTAGGTTCGTGCCGAATTAATCAGGCGCGGGTAATTTATGGGTGTTTTTTTGTGGAGATTGCACCGGGGTGCCGTTCACCCCTTGGAGTATCTCGCGCGGATCGACATGCGATCGGAGGAAGCGAGAGGAGCGCTGCTGCCGGCCGTCAACGCGTAATTAAATGCCGAATTGCGTGATGCGGCGGCAAATGCCCGCGGGGCATTTGCATATTTCCGCGAGGGCGCCCCTATCCGCATCGCGGACGGCGATTACCGCGGTGCTGATCTGTCATCGACTCCTCCCGCTAGCGTCAATGAGTTTTTTTTTAAAGGGCGGGTATTGAAGCGAGACTGGGGACTGTGCTACGAGTAGAAAAAACGGGCGCAACTACAGTTTTATAACCTCCACAAATCAATTAGGTTCCAATAGCGCTGCTTGTATGCACAAGAATATCCGCAGAATATGCCGATGTAGGTTGAAACATAAACAAAACAATCTTGATATCGATCATCCAGTTTGCAGTATACAGGCTGTCTCAGGTTAAGCAAAACAAGAGGTGTGAAAGACAAAACATTTTTGAGTTGAAATTTGACCGTTTGGGGGAGTCTCGCCCCGCTTGATTTGAAAGTAAATTTCTGTCATATTTTCAGTTTCTAAAAATCAAATTAGCTAGATCTTGGTATGAGGAAAAATTCATTTTCTGCATAGGTAAGGTGCCTTTTCTGTATATGATATGGAAATGTTTTATTAAGAAAATTTATTCAGGATACAAAATGCACATATAAAAAGTTTGGGACTAATCGGATTACTTGTTTTTCGTTTTTTGCCAATTTTTAATTTTTGAATAGACAAGGCGACTTTCCTATGAAATATACGCGAAAATTTTATTAAGGAAAGTTGTTCAGGTGTCTTCGTATTTGCCTATTTAAAAAATTATAAATTGGCAAAAAAGGAAATATAAGATTAGTCTCAAACTTTGTACATGGCCATAATGTTGTGTTCTGTGTTCCTAGTAAAATTTTCTCGTATTTTTTTGTATACAGAAAAGACACTTTACCTAGACAGGAAACGATTTCTTCCTCGCCAAGGCATACTTTGGTTTTTCTAAACTGAAAATATGAAACATCCGATGTACTTATACATTTTTGGTTTTTGTATGTTTTTACAAAAATTTTTAAATAGTCTCTAACTTGCTGAAATGTGTTGCTAAGTAGCTTAAGTGTTTAAAAACCCGAACATAAGTGACTTCATGTATTCAATAACACTATACCCACATGTTTATCTCACCACCCATATTTGTCAGCTACTGTAATCCCAAGATATTTTACACTTTCGGGACTCTGGATCACACACTGATCGCTGTCAAAGTTTTCAAATTCTAGAGTTCTGTAGTCTGGGAATAGGTTCTTATATAGAGCAAATAGGATATACGTTTTTTCGCAGTTAAATGTTAAGTATTTGTGGCTGAAAGCATTGAATATTTTCAAAATGTCTCTACTTTATTCTTAAGACAGGGCCACAGTTCGCCCAATAAAATACCTACAGCAGTGTCATCTGCAAAGCTGATAGCTTCATCGTTTGATTGTAATGCAAGTATATTATTTATACAATTTATCCTAGAGTTTTTGTGGGGAGTATTGTTTACAGTTTATGTGCAATTTATTTCCTCTGATGTTAGCAGTTATCCTGTGTGTGTGTTGTCTGATGTTGTTTAAATGCTTGTGTAATATTTTTTCTTTGTTTCGTTGTTATTCTGCTAAATTTTTTGATATTACAATGTTTGTTCCCTGTAAATTCTTTATATTTTGGGAAATTATCTTCTTCTTTTGATACGACAGCAACTCGATATTTAATGGGCTTTTTAGAAACCCTATCTTGAAATGACGACTACGTATCTGAAATATTGGGTTCGGGGCCCGAACTTCGGGCCTGAATCTTCTTGTCTTTTATAAGGTGCTTTTTGGGTATAATATCGCCCAGTCTGAAATATCGACCACTTTTAAATTTGGCGCTTTGTGGAAGTTTTTCTACTAACCAATGAGGTTAGTCCTTTTTAATAGCGTGTTTTGAACAGCCAATAGCAACAACGCACTTAAATCTAAATAACCAGTCGCCACAGTCTGTAATAAACTGGGTGAGAGGGCACGACGAACATTTCTTATTATAATATTTCATACCTTAGGAGGGCGATATTACCCGAAGACACCTTATAGCTCAAAAATCACTAAGTATATTATTTTCCTTGCCCTTTCGTTGCTTTTATATAATTTGTAGATCGTGTTTACTATACTATCGGTCTTCTCTATTATCTATTTTAGCATTAGCACTCAAAAGATTTTACAGATAATTAGATGTGATGAATAATTGTAATCAACAGTAAACAGAAGGTGAGGTGGTCAAGCAGGTGAAAATGTACAACAGCGAAATACAGATTATATTGAAATATATGTTCCTATAACTAATCAGCGTCACTCAAAATGTTAATATCTACACTTTTTATACTACTAAACAAATATCGAAAACGTAATGAAAATAAGCCTCTTCATGCGGGAGCCAGTCGTTCGAATCAACTATCCGAGTAATTACAGTTTTCTGGGATGTGAGGCACAGCTGCACAAATAAAAATTACAGAAATATACGAGCCGAGCGCCATTAAAATTATGAACTTGGGTTCATTTTATTTGCCATAATTTGCCCTAAACGAACATAAACGGGTAACTACTCCTTGTTTTGACGTATCGCAGTAAAAAGGATTTCAGAAATAACTTCATAGTTTACTGTAGATAATTAATTACCAAGTACAAAGTAAAAATAAAAACTATACGTTTGCTATGGATTGTCAACTGTTTCGCAAAAGAATCGATTTTCTAGACTGACATAGTGGTTAAACGTCCACATAATTAAGAGAAGAGTGGTGGATGAATGCTAAAAACAAGAGAATAATACCCATTCAAAGAAAGTGCCTCATGTCTTTACTCGGATGCGATTGCCTGTCATGTCCAAAGTTCCACTCTTGATATACTTATTTCTCCTCTATAACGAGGTCAGGATGCCGAGGTGAAGGAAATAAACGAAGTAATTATCTAAATTGATGGCATGTAGGAAGGGCCATATTGTGTAAGATGCCGCGTGCCGCGAGTGTTGTGGCACATACTAGCATTATCAATTTCGGAATTACCGAGACGGGCAACGTATAAATAAATCAATGGGTGTATTAAGCGAGTACCAATTTGTTGAAAACATGTTGATATAGTGCTCACCTCGAGGCGCTCCGAGATTTATCCGAGATCCGATTAAAAAATATAACGCCGGTTTTTCCTCGCGTACCGGTACATCCCCGGGATTTATGGGGTGCACGCCAGATTTATGGCATCAGATTTAATTAAAGGAGGTCGGCGATATCTGTGGAGGTATTCTATAACGCCCGCTATGTAATAAATTTGTTGCTTGAGCAGGTGATGGAATTATTGCCCGGCATTATCTTAAGAATGCGTGGTCAGACGCGCAAAACTTTTATTTTATGCTATATTATTCTTCTACAATGTCAGCTTATGCCACAATACCTACTGTTACGCCCACATTAAATTTGGCTACCACTATGCTTGACTGCACTGTTGCGGATATGGCAATAGCGCTTGTTTTTTTTTCGTTCGGTTAGGCCTAACCTATTACAAAAATTATGCTAGTTTATTCCCCGAGGCATTCTGAGTGCTCCCATATGAATTGCCCTTCTTGCCGTAGTAGGTTGTTCGGTTCTTCTATCCTCAATATTTCCAAAACAATAGTTAAAAAACTAGATAGGTACCTTTTTCACAACGAACACATGGTAATATAATCATTATCTCACTACATTGGCTTCGACGATAATCAATTAGAATTAAAAGAAGACAAATATCGTTAACGACCTTGAATGGTGTTGTTTCTAACTACTTCTTATACTACTATCACCAATTACGTTGGCAACCGAGTCTCTAATGTTGTGCCTGTGAATCCTCATTAGAAAGACTTCGTTCTGTTAATTTCTCAGTAGATATTGATTAACGGATTTACGGTACAGGTTTCCGTAATTAATAACGAGGAATTCTTCCATGTCCTCACGTTAAATAAACGGATGTTTTAAATCATCATGTCTAATCGCGCAACGGTATACATACAGAATACGCGAAAAGCTATCTGGGCGCCTCGCGAATTACTGGATTAGAATATCAGTTGTATTTCTAATTCCCTCATTTCAACCAGAGTACACGGCACTCAACCGCGGGGCTCTAAATTCGTCAGTTTGTACGGGACCAGCTTAACAGATAAACCCGACAAGGCGGTATTCGGAAAATCTTCAGAGCTCTATCTCGCCAAGGACAAAGAGCCAGGCATCCGCCTCGAGATCCTTCCAGAACGACAACAATCCAGAGTTTGCGTTTCGATATTCAGTTGTTAATTAGTTTATACTCCGGCAGAGACTCCGGGAACGGGTCGACGGCTGCCACTCAAGTAGTCTCCTATAGTCCATGAGCGTACAGTAAGATAACATATTATATGGTTTCTGTACAGTTTTGCTTTGAACCTCTCTGATCTCTTTCTTTGTTACTTTTGTATTTAACTTTCTCATAATTTGTTGCCTTGGAGATGCAGTGTATCGATTAAACTATAGCTTGTCACTTTTATTGTTCGCGGCAAAAAATATTAACTTCGCTACACTTCAAGATAAAACTATAATCACTTCAGTTTGCATGTGAATAAATACAAATCCATATTACGGGAAGCTTGAACATACCGCCCACCTAAAATGGTATATTTTACCCAAAGCTGCTGATCCTATGATCAGCGGGGCTCTAAATTCGTCTGATCGCTGATCCTATGATCAGCAGCTCTATTGAAACGTGAATAACCTTAGAATCAATAATTACTCAGACGAACAATAAAATAGCTAAACTTCCAATAGAAACTTTTATGGAAAACAGTTCTAGGTTTATTAATACAAAGCTCTAATGCAGTAATTTGTTTTTTATAGAATTCATTTTCAACAATAAGAGCCCAAGTGAACTCGTTTCCTTGGTTATCACCTTTAATGTAGTGTCCACTTCATAAACATAGATAAAGGATTTATATTTCATAAATTAACTTGTCAGGCACCAGGGCCTGGAAACTCCCCCTTGTACTTAGGAAAGCCTTCCCAATAGTTTGTACTTAGGTCGCTTGAGGGCGCTTATGGCATATTTCTGCAAATTATTATCAAAAATTGGTAGGCGGCGGCCGGCTACCATTATTTTAATTTGTGGCCTTGCGTTTGACATGTTTTGCTTGTCATTCTCGCTTCGTTTTATTTATATTTATAGTTTTTCGTGTATTGTTTCATATTTTCTGCGTTTTTTGTGTTTGTTTTGTTGATTAAATATATTTATCGTCATTTTCATATATTATTTGGATTGGTGTTTTAAAATAATTTTGGTTTGTTTGTGTACCTATCTGGTTGTGAAGAAGGACGAGGCGACGCGACGGTCGACTTGGAAGATGGAAATGCATATTCTTCCCAAAGACGAAACCGTAAGTAAAATATCTCGATTTTATTATGTGATAAAACAAACTCTGCTATTTTTACAGCTTTGTAAACTTATGGCCTGAAAAAAAAAATGGGAACAAAAAATTAAATGATCTTCCCCTTGAATCTTTTTAAGAAGATGCTACCGGGTTTGTGGCATGCATTTTACGCCAGATTGTACATGTTCGTACCCAGGAGGCAAATGGTCAAACTATAGGATTAAGAGGGATGCTGTGCCATCTTTATTTTTGCCCACAATTTACATTGGTAAGAAAGAAGTATTATAAATGGTGTTTATTTCTTCAAACGTTGCGACTCGGGGCACGTGTATGTGCCACTATGTTTACCACACAGGCAGGACAAAATTAATGATATATTTTTCGAAAAAATATACAGGGTGTTCGAAAAATAGACGGAGATATTTTAGAGGGTGATTCCGAGGGTGATTCCCTGTTAAGAAATATGAAAAAAAGTTTCTATAAACATGGGTCCGGAAATGCAGAGTTTTCAAGATACAGGATGTTAAATATATTGCATGTCACTGCACAAAATTGGTTTATCAATTTTTGCAAAAAAAATCACAAGTGCCTTGGAAAACAAATAATCAAAAGCATTTCTAGGAAAGAGTGTTATTGCAACTTTTCCAATATCATAACATAAAGTACACTACAACCAATTTTGTCCAGTGACATGCAATAAAACGGTTTTTATTTTTTTTTCTCGAAAACGAAGTGAGATAGGAAAACAATACAAGAGGGAAAGAAGTTGTATTTTTAGATGCTTAATCAAACAAAAAATATTAAAGTTACAAAAAATGTACTGGCGTACATTTTTTTGATAATAATATTCGCTAAGGTGCCCCCCGGGACGCCACTGGACTTAATAAATTTAATCTAGTTAGGGCGAAATTAGCCTCTTAATACAACAAGTAACATTGCCAAATTTCAACAGAATCGAGTAAATAATTTTTAAGACATTAATAATTTCATGTTTTATTTTTTTTTATTTAACATCCTGTATCTTGAAAACTCTGCATTTCCGGACCCATGTTTATAGAAACTTTTTTTCATATTTCTTAACAGGGAATCACCCTCTAAAATATCTCCGTCTATTTTTCGAACACCCTGTATATTATACATCTATATAGGTAATTAAAAAAATCAAATATACCTTCTTGCTGCATTCGGCAGTGCCTTAATTTTGATTTCTAAAACTTAAATTATATTTGCAATAACTTGCCTACTGTGAATTTTTGTATACTCCCAAAATCCTAGAAATCGTATTAGTAATTTTTGTATAGACATTTTATTTTTTTATACCTTTTTAATAAATTACTAAAATTGAAGGTATCTAGTATTCTGCTAGTATTATACCCAGTGCACCATGAAAGACTAATAATAATTATTATTTATTATTTTCTACAGATTCACCGAGAAATTCATTCGAGGATTTACCCAATAAAATTTCACTAATAGCTAGTAGGTAGGAACCTACTAGTTGGGAGTTCCCTGCAGCTGAACTACCCATAGTTGGAAACATTTCTTCACCGGAAAAACAAAAAAGTAGGGGAAGGTGGGGCAAGTTGACGTGGTTAAGACAAAATGGATTCTAACAAAGAATTATGCAATTTTTTTAAAACTAATTTATAATACTTTTAAAGGTACACATGTCTGCTATCTATTACAGAAAGAAAAATAAGTAACTATTGCTTTATAACATTTAAAAAATATTTTTTATCGTTTGGTGGCATTTTTGTCTCTTGCCAAATAGGTGGGGCAAGATGACGAGCATATTGGGGCAAGTTGACGATTATGTACAAATGTCACACTTAAATAGACATTGTCCTTCATATCCTGTGCACGATTCATGCCGCACCACGATTCGCACCAATTACACTCTATCCAGTCTTCAGAGTTACCTATCACAAATCACGGGGCAAGATGACGAGTGCTGTGGCTAGATGACGATTTCGTTATCTTGCCCCCGCCATCTTGCCCCACAGGTGCCCTAAAAAGAAAAATCTGTCATACTAAACAAACTAAAAAAATCAACACATGCCATATCAAGTTTATAATTTGTATAAACCTACTGAATGTGATTATTTATAGAAACATGCAAACCTACCATTAAATTTTCCGAGAATCCTTATTTTAAACCTAAAGAATCTTAGAACATTATTCCTGTAAGCACAATCAGTAACCTAACTCGTACACTACTGACTCTAGAGCCATCTCTTTGAGTAGAGAGTAGTAATGTGCCAGTTAGAATGTTATAGCTATTTCAGTGCCCAGATCTCTTTTTTCCTTTTTTTCTTGCCCCGTTCGCCAACTTGCCCCACCTTACCCTATGTAGATTTAAGATTTTACCTATTTAAACAATAGGTACATTTTTTCCTTAACTTACATATTAATAACCTTAAGAAGACTAAAATGTTATAATATATCTGTGACGTTTAGAATTATTATTGTGGTGAACGTATTTTACAAACTGTTTGTAATATACATATAGAATTATTCCCATATAGTTTTTGTTTTATTATACCTATCCTAATATTGTCACTTATCACGTTTTAATTTTATAACTCGACATAGACATAGATATTTATCATATGTCTATGTGGAGTTATAAAATTAAAACGTGTCTTAAAAATTGTAAGTATATTGACTATAAAAGACAAATTTCCCGCTTATATAATCTAGTTTGTACTTAGGTCACCAGGGGGCGTATCGCATCCAAAAAATATAGAGAGTTCCCTATCTATCCCTATATATAAATCCTTTATCTATGTCAGGCACTGTCATTGACCAAAAATATTCTTCTGCTCTCAAACTTGCAGCAAAACGTTTTAACATTTTACTTACTTGCAGGCACAATTCCCAGGGCTTATATACTCAAATAGAAGACTTGAGACTACTCAAGAATATTCCTGGCCAATGATAGATGTACAAATAATAAAGTTCTACCAAATTTCTAGAAAACCTATGTAAGCTCTACAGGGAAAAGAATTAAAAATTAAAGAAAACGATGCCCTGCCAACAAAGCTGTAACGGGAAATGCCTCCAAATTTATCTTAAAAATTACAAAACTGTACGTAAAATACAGAAACGTACACTTTATCTTACAAATCTTTGAGTAGGTTAGAAAACAGTGCAAACGTGTTCATTAAAACTGGTATAACATCTTTAGAGGTATTTTTCAATACAGTATATTAGATAGAATGGAACGATTAACTACCTTTCGTTAGGATTAATATAAATAAGGTATATTCCCTAAACTATGTAGGGAAATGTACGATTCAGTCGAGCCGCATAAGGTGGGAACGCATAAGGTGGCAACGCCACTATCTTCTAGATGAGTTGTCGTCACGCGCTGTGGATTTGTGGTGGTGCTAGGTTATTAGGTGTGGTGCTTTTACGTTTTTGCGAGTTTTTAGTTAAATAATGCATTGTTTGTGGTATTAATAATTCACAGACCTACGTAATCTTCCATGAGGTCACATTGAGATTAGACGCGTCGCGCTTATAGGAATTCCACCTTAGAGTACATACTATCTGAATTGATATTGTATTGATAAATAATCCTTGTATAGGTAGTAAGCCTCAATGGAAGAAAAATTTTCCGTACTTTATTGATTGCTTTAACCAGCTCTAAAAATATTATTGCACATAAAAATCATTGGGTATATACCGTTGATTTAGACTACTGGTAATACAGGATTTACACTTTGATATTTATAAGTGTGTCCTTTCGCCATATTTGAATAAACAAAAAAATCTTTAATACCTATCGAGTAGGTACCTAAACATCAGGTTCGTGAGAAATAATAATCTAAAATAACATTTCTTAGTGAATGGTTAACGGCCTGATCTAAATAAGACATGTAACTTCATTTGCATAATTTATATCTGTAAACTAACGCTACGATATACCTACCATTTTGCATGCAATGAAAATAATTTCTAAAATATCTAATATGCTATTTAGCTTTAATCATTGCTGTGAGCAAGACAATTATATAGGTAAATAATGCTTTTCCTTTCTTACCCATCAACAAGTATTGCCTTAGACAATAATAACAGTTCTAATAATGAATCCTTAACAAAGTATAGACATCAGGGGCAGTCTGTGAAACTTGTGAATAGTTTCAACTAAGTTATCCCCAGACAAAATATATAAATAAATAAAACTATATATAAATATATATAACACAAAAAATGTCAGCTTTCTATTGTTACATTCATCGCCTTCTCAATATACCAATGTCCCAAGATAACTACAAAAAGGAAATCAACATTCTCAAACAAATTGCATATAATAATTTCTATAATCCTTCTATCATCGATTCTCTCATAAATAAAATTAAATATAATAAACTAAAACGTGACAATTCTCCTTATATCACTAATTATCATAATAATAACAAAAAATATTTTTCACTTCCTTTCATACAAACAAGTATTAATAATAAAGTATCCCAGTGCATTCACCAAGAATGCGACAACATCTCGATATGTCTAAAAACTAATAATAAGTTAGCTCAGAGCTTGGTCAATTCTAAAGATAAAATAGACCACTTAGCCAAAAGTGGCATCTATAAACTTTCTTGCAATTCTTGTAATAGTACCTATATAGGGAGAACTTGTCGTCCCCTAAAAGTTCGTATAAATGAACATTTAAATAAAGTAAATTCAACCTTTAGAGAACACTTGCATACTTTTAATCATAACTTCAGTCCTCACTCCAATTCAAAAATTTTACGCAATGTCACATCAAAGAATTATAACAGACTTGATTTCCTTGAAGATATTCAAATAAACAGAGAATTATCCAATAATCCAGATTGTTTAAATGTTGTAAATGTGTTCCTTTACATAGGAGACTCACTCAATGATGAAAAAATTTTCTTGGCCTTCATCTTACAGGGTTGTCCTGTTATCTCCTCTTTTCGTGTCGCGTCTTTGGGACTTTGGGGGGGCCTTTTTTGGGCTTATCATGTAAACAAATAATTTTTCGAATTTCTATTTCTATCTAATTTTCATTACCATTAATTAAACATTTATTAAATATAATTTCTTAACTTATGAATTAAATTTCTTCAAATCCTTCACATTCACTCTTCATAAAATATTTTTACCCGCCTATGACATTTTGTTTTCAAGTTTAAATCTCGCGCGCTTTTTCGACTGACATCCAGTTCCTTCAACGGGATGTCGAACAGGTTATGTCTCAAATTTCACTTCCACCTTCCACGATGCATTTGGCACTTCGGCTGGTCTTTTGTTTAAATAATTTGGGGTAGCTTGGCTGCCCACGTTTAATTTGCTACTATTTTAAAGTTTTTTAAAATGTGACTTGGTGTGACCTTCTATTTTATGGGTTTTTACTGTTGTATAATGCTTTATGCTCCAATTTTCCTGTACACACTTGACAAGTGAGTATGACATGACGTTAAAACAATTTAGTTGGAAAGTTAACTTTTTCCAACCCCCTATTTTATGTCATACTTTCTTTTTAGGTGGTACTGAGGATGGCTTAACAGCCGAAAGCGCTTTACCATGATTTTTAATTAAATTATTTGCACAGAAATACACTTCTTTCCCTTTTCATCTATATATACGTGCACACAGCCCCGCACTCCTTTGTAAAATATAACTAGACCAATATAATAACAAAAATGAAATTGGGCCATTTAATTTTTAATTGGGTTTTTCGCCATAGAACCTGAACCAAACTGATTAAAAGACAACAATTTCAAGTTGCCCGGAAAATTTATAAATGCTTAACAGTACATAAACGAAACATTGAACATTTAACTCGAAAAATAACTTCAACAACTTTGTTTTCTGAGCTTTCGGAGGATAAATCTTCCTCCTTTCTCAAAATTAAATGACAAAATTAAAAATTAAATGAATCTGTTTGCGGCACAAAGAAATTTCCGACAAGAAAGGGAATTGTACTCATTGAACATACAGAATACAAAATCAAAACAAATATTTGTTTCCATGCACAGACTGATTCTGTTGCCAGTGGCGATTTTTGATAAATGCCATGCACGTTTCATGTCGCACTGTTCAAATTATTACACTAATAAACAACTGTAAATTTTTTGGAGTTAAAAATAACACGTTTGCGCTCACTTCGCAGTGGCTAGAAAACGATTATTATTATCGATAAACATATTATGTTCATATATGTGCTATGTGCCAACAGTTAAATCGAAGCATATCAAACAGTCGACCACGCGGGGCTTTGCCAGAGAGTGCGATCGTTTGGGAAAATCAATATAATTTATATGAATTTCAACTATTAACATTTCGGATGTGCCAAAAAATTTTGGACTTTTTTGTTTTGGCCACAATTTTCTCGTTTATCAACCGACGTTAAAGCAAGGATGCCACGTTTTTTAAATCCGTTAGTAAACAAAAAAAAATATGATTAAAAGAAAGAAGGCAGTTTCAGTACTACAGCATATATCAACGATGAAAATGACGCTTTATTTTATTGAGTATAGCTCCGCCTTCGATGGACCTATTTTCCTCGCAATTAGTCTAATGTAGAGGAAGGGCCCATTTTATTTTTTTCTTGTATCGGTTGCATGATTCCGACATGTTTTCTTTTATAAAAAGAAAAATGCTACATAATTTATCGTAAATCTTGCGAATAATATAATTATATTAGGTATACAGATAGCAATCCCGTCAAATTTGTCAGATATAATAAACAGGTTGATGACGATTTATTTCTTAAGAAAAATTTGTTATTTCTATATTTTGTCTGGGAAGTTCTCCTCGTGCGCACGCCTATGTTGTGTTTGGCGTTGACACTTAGAAGGTACTGTATCCGCCACAAAACGTTTCAGACACTTTATATAAATGCCTAACTCGTCTCCTAAGTTAGGAATTAAGTGGGGGTGGTATGAGTTGGAGTCAGTGGGTTCCCTCTCGGTGACAGCTGAAATGGCGAGATAGGTAGCTAGAAATTAGCTGGCAAGTTTTAGAGGGAATTAAGCAAATACACGTTTGTCTCCTCCAGTTAGACGATGTGAGTGGGGGAGACCTCCACAGCGGCGACTCGTTGACATCAGTACAAAAACATTTTAATATACTGAAATTCCACAATACACTGAAATTCCACAAGAAAACACTTTAAAATTGATACTTGAAATAGGTAGAAAAGTTCATAACATATATTGTGTATAAATATTTGAATATGAATTACACGAAAAAAATTAAGAAGACCAAGTGTCAAATAATAGTGGCGTATATAGGAAAGAAACAACCTCCTCGAGCAAAAAATACACTTTCAACACGATATTGATTTCTTCGGAAATAACAATATATGCCGATGTTTTAAAGAAAACAATACTAGTTTCAACCAATATTGTGTACATCTAATATCACTTTGCCAATATCCGCATTTAATACATTAGCTTCATTAATTAAGTATTCATATCAAGCTATAAGTTTGGGGCTTTTAGAATACCTTGGTTCAAAATTAGTTTAAATTGTCACTGCAACGCAAATCCTGGAGGCTTCAGTGTGCTGGGGAAATTTCGTTAATATTCCCACAAAATCCTTTGTCAGACCCCATGCGACGACTCTGCTCTGGGTCTGGGGTGTTAATACGGCTTTTGTTAGAATTTGTGAGGACACACAAGCCGCGGAGATAAGCCAGAAGTGACGTGGATTTCTGTTTGTGCTACGTTTTAGCGGATTGTAATTAAATCTACATTAAAAATGATTTAGCGACATCGGACTCAACCTTGTCATCCGAATCACGTCCCAAGTCGAGCGCTATACCATGCAAATTTCTATGAAAATAATAACACCGCTTGCGACGCGTTTTTTACTTGTTTCCCAGTAAATTAAGTTGTTCTCGGGTATCGAGTTTCGCCTGGGAGGCTCGCAAGCGGCAATTTTAGAGTTGTGTCGTGGAAAAAATCCAATTAAGTTTCGCAGACAGGCGGATTTACAGGGCTTAGAATCCCTACATCTCAATGTAGGCTCACGCAAAGTTCGTTTAGAGTACAATTTCTCTTAGACGGCTTTACGGACCTACGACTCCACTCTGAACTTTTCCAATACGAGGATTTGTTGTAGGTCCGGCACAAAAACATGGGCATTCTTGTCAGCCCTCTTTGGAACTCGCTTTAGGAAAATGCAAGATGGCAAATCTTATGTCGTGATAGGCGGTAAACGCACGTGCAAAGTCGTTAGCGTGGCCCTTGACACGATGAAACACGATGCCGACATTGTCATACGTCAGTCAGTTCATTCGTTTAAGTACGTAGTGCGCAAATTATTTTTATAGGATACATAAAAAAACACCATATCGAAATAAATTCCTCTCATAGATACTTCGGAGCCCCTCTCACAATATTAACTTGTCTATACGGTCATCAGAGTCGTGAAGAGATACTTCAACAGCCATCACGCCAACTCTTCAAGACAAAGTTGACCACGAGGATCCTTAATGATCCTCGATTATTTGTGCGATGTAATCAGTCGAACAATCGACCTCCTTAGTGTCTATCGGGCACGGTGTTTTTTCCGCGCGGAAACAATGATTCCAGTGATCAGGCAACAATGTAGGCGAAATTAAGGCCGATACCGATCGGACAAGTGAACACGACTATCTAATAAGGCTGACTTCTCACAATTCCGCTCGCACTCTAATAGCTGTCAATATGATGATGCAAAAAGCTTAATTCGATCAAGGCACGCTCGGCTTAATTAGAAGTGGACCCGAATCATTAATAACCGAAATCATATTTGGAATCATTGGCGGAGAAGGAGGTAACGTCAACGTGAAAGCGTGCACTTTCTACGAAACAACGAGTCGCATGCCTTTATATCTCAAAAATCACACGGGTTAGATGATGATGCGAAAATTATATCGGCTAATGAATTTCTATGATCAGTGTTAAACCTCTATTTTTTGACAAGGAGAAAATATAGAAACTGATTTAGGTATAATAATTTCACCGATGATTTCACCTTCGTTTCCGACCAATGAGCATTCAAAAAAAGATCATAAGCTAAGAAACGCACAAAGAAAAATGCAAATAACATGAAAATACTCAAATAATGTCAAAATGTGTTCTATGCATTTGTTTCCGGGTCACTCTGTAAAAAGTTTATTCTTTGTGTGATTTGACCTGGATTTTTATCAATTGTACAGCTCGATAAACTGCATTTTTTGAGCAAAAATTACCTCTTCCTTCTTCTTCGAAAACTGTTGGATAAGGCGAAGCAGTAGATTTATTTATTGGCCACCGAGATCCTCTGATTTGACGCTACTAGACTTTTTCTCTGGGGTTTACTTAAAGAAAAAATTATAAGTCAAGACCCGAAAATTTACAGGAACTACAAACTAGGATAATCAGTGCCTGTGCGGGAATTACTTCACAGCAAATACTCAATACAATTTTGAACGTATGCAAAAGGAATGACAAGTGCATTGAAGATAATGATGGCTTGGCAGAAGTTGTTCTATATGAGCATAAGACCAATATTATTATCACTAGATTGTTAGAGTTTAATTTAGAGTTGCCGAGAGACACGAGACGTCTCGTCTCATCTTGAAGCCGTTTTGTCTCGTCTCGAGAGCAAGTTTTTTATTTATTTCTAAAATCTTATTATCTACTAATTTGGATTTGGATCGTTGTTATTCGCTAGAAAGAGTTGCTTTTCATCTAATTAAATTTAAATAATAATTCCAGTGGCGTAACAGATGGTCACCCGATTGATAATTAGGGTAAAAATTATTGTGCGCCACTGATACTTTTGTCAAATTAAACAATAATAATTAGTAACTGTTTTTGTTTCTCGACTTTTGCCTTACCTTGTCTCGTCTCGTGGCAACTCTAGTTTAATTTTATTTGTTTTTCAGGGCTAACTATGAATTTTTGAAAATAAATAAGTACTTAACGTGCATTTTGAATTTTTCTTCAAAATCGTTATTATTTAAAAATTTTTGGCAAAATTTGGTACAATCCTGTTTTGAGAGGTACTGAATCCAGAGGCGTGTACAGATTTTTCCAAAAAAAAGCTATGATTTATTAAAATGTTGCTTCTAGAAACTGGCATAGTAGGCTTTGAGTTTTGTATTAAAAAGCTTATTTTTGCTTAAAAAATGCAGCTTATCAAGATCTACAATTTAAAAAACCATTCGGGTCAAATTGCACAATAATTTTAATTTACTAATACATTTATTATAAGGTTCCCCGAAAACAAATGGGTCATACTATATGTATACACTTCACTTCACACTTTGGTTATTCATCATCTGACTTGAGCTCTTGACTACATAGTTACCGAGAGGCAATACACTTAAGATGCATAGGTACCTCTATCAACCCCATTGTATCACATCTAAGCACGACAGTCGCTTTGATCTAGAAGAGACCCGTGCACGCGTTCTCCTAAAAGCATTTTGTGCTGGGTTCATGGTGTCGGATCGTTTTGAAAATGAATAATGCCGCCTTTGTGCCTCTCCGACGCACTGACAGCCCGTGAAAGGTGTTAAAATTTATTTGCTTTGTCTCAGACAATGAGAGGGCACCATTTAAAAAGCTGTCGTTAGCCGTATAGAATTTCTGGCGTAGACAAATCGTCCGCGATAGCCAGATAAATATTCATGATTCCATTTTTGGATGGGTTATGCCTTATGTAAATCGTGATGCTGCGATAAGAACAAAGCGGTCTTAATTCGCACGGACAGACGCAAGACAAATATTTCTATGATGAAATTAATACTTGACACTATGAAATGAAGCGAACGCTTTTGTTAAATTTAATACTTGAATTGTTATGGTTGCAATATGGGGGGGATTTTTTGGTGTTGGTTTGTTTATGTCGAACAAAGAGTGCAAAAGTTTAAAGCTCTTTCCGAAGTATTTCATCAATAGTTACTTATTAAAGGTGAATTAGAAATTCTTTCGGCGAATTAGCATTCTCAGAATAGATAGAAACTTGAAGAAAGCTTGCTGATTCAACGTAGCACATAATACAAGACGACACCGAGCCTCGCGCAAAGCGGACCTGACGATGCAAGAACCAATTTCCTCGGTCTCTGCAGAAAAGCGAATCGGACGTATCAAATTTACTGGTCGAGGTGTGAAACTCGACCATCGATTTACACAAATTGAAACATTTCGAGTAGAAACAATTAAGTTTCGGCATCACTAAATTTGAACAAAAAACTTTCCCAGGCCAGTGGCCGCCTTGCGATGTCGTTTTTAATTGAGACAGAAGCAATTAAGTACATCTAAAACGATTGTTCGTGACCGGCGGACAAATAACAGGTATCCTCGAATTCGGCCGAAATCGTCGTTTTTTGGGCGATTTGCGTGTGGCCCGGACTGTTAGAGCATGGTAATCGGCTAAACCGATACAAGCGAATGCATTTGGAGTGAGTTAGAAGCGATTTTTTACGCCGCAATTGTTCTTTCAATGACATTAGATATAGTCCGAGCAAGAAAAAAACTCTTCTTTCGAGTCGGCCCCTCAGGGACCTGTTTGTCCACAGCCTGTAACAAGTTTTTAAAACTTATTACGGATATCCCTTTATAAGAGCCCGTCAAACATCAGATAGGTATACGCAACTCCAAAATATCTCTAATAAAACATGTAAGTATGGAAATTTATTTCGAATTTCCAAAACAGAACTTTCCTATATCTATTGGTAACACTTTCCGGTTTAAAGTCTATTAACTCGTGACACGGTCATAAGACGTAGCAAACCACTTGACTACGGAAGCTAAACTTTGTTAACCACCGAAGCTTACAAACTCACCCGCTTAAATTTTGCAAATAACTGCTCCGCCCGTTCGCGCCTCTAAAAACTGCCAAATTCGATTGGATAGCGCTGCCCCACTAAATCTATGTTGGGACAAGCACTTTGGAACAGCGACAGTTAAACTACTTCACAACTCCTTAATAATTCCGAGGTTAGAGTAGCGTTTGGGCAAACTTACACGATATATAGCGAAGTTATACGGGATAATAACGACAATGTGGAAAGGAGAACATGGAACTTAACACACTGAGTTGCGTCTTGTAATTTTAAATTAAAACTTATCGTACAAACATAATATTATGTCCCCTACAAAACATTAATGATTCGATTAATTATATAAAGTAGGCTTCACATAAAACTAATTAAATTTGATAAAGAGATGTAAACGTTAGTTTCAATGCGGAAAAAGCACCAAATTGGTCCATCACAATGCCGGACGCCTGCTAAAAGTAATCGAAACTTCCAGAAAATCTCGGGCCTTATATCGTTATAGTGCCAAATCCCCCCATTTATAACGGGCCTATTCCCCTCTAATTGTTTCATGGAGCCACAAGCCGCCCCATAAAAATTGAGTGGGCTGTAAAAAAAAGCCAGCGCCGATAAAACGTAACGAGGTGCGTCGCCAAACTCAAAAAATTTCCAACTTCGAATTTTATGAAGTGTGCCGCGGCCATAAGTCGGCGTCGGCATCGAGGGAAGCGTATATTTTGTAGACGGTTGAGCAGGGCGCAGCTTCCGGCGGCACTTTATATATTTCACTGAAAGTTAGGGTAAGCTTGCGCGGTATATTTCCCGGGACTTAATAGTTCGAAGATGACTGAATTACTTCTCGTAGATCGCTCCATTATCATTATAAACCCCACGCGTCCTAGTTCACCGAAGACAATAGTCTCACAGGTAAAGTGTTGAATCATTGCTGAGTACTTACCAAAATTGTTGAAAAAACGTTACAAATTATATAAAAGCACAATTTCTTGGTCTTTCGCGCAAGCTCTTAGATTTCCTCCAACTATGCCTACTACCATGAGGAGTTTTCAAATTGACTGAGGGCCAAAAGTCGTAATGGTCGAATTAAATATAAAACACAAGAGGTTCAGCCTGCGCATCATTCACAGTGCCTGGTGGGAACTATAGCCCTGATATCGAAGCAAATCTCTAGCAACAAAGAGGTGGGGAAAAAACAATGGGGCCCGTTTTATTATGCACGAGCGATCCCCTTCTAAACCTCTGAAGGCATCCCTAGGCGCGTACGATTTTATTGGTCGGCTCAGATAACAGTTATATCCTTTTTTGTTCGAGGTTTGTTCAGACCCAGTGTCGTACCAGGATTTTATTCGAAATCAAAGAGGCAACTAAGTATATTTGTAGTTGAAATGGTCGTTTATGCGGCATAATAAGCAAAGTTTTAAATGAGTGCGCCCAATGATGGAGGCGTAGATATAAATAAAATGAAGAAAAAAAATATGAGATGGGTTGAAATAATTGGATCCCTACGCCCCTGCGGAGTTATTTGTCGGGTTCCCGAGTTTCTTTCTATCCTCCAGTCCTTTTGTTGCCGGTATCTGTTTCTCCGAGATGACATTATGTAATAAGATGAATAAACCCGAAGAATCGAAACCATTAGAGTGAAAAGGGGGCTCTTAAATAAAGCATGATTCGATTTCTTCCCATGACTTTTAGTTTCGAAGCAATCCGAGTGTGGTCGTTGTTTTTATGGAGGCTTTCCCGAAAAGACCCGTCACCGTAAGACGGCATTAGATTGGAAGTTGGGTCCCAAGCAGAAAACCGTTCCAGTAATATCGGCTCTTCCAATGCTTCTGCGGGCTTAAGTAAACAACGCTAAATTGACCGTTAACTTGGCAAATGATGGCTGAACTGGGCGCCCGAGGACACCGCTGCTTACTTCTCTCAAAACGGCTTTAATTCTCCGTAACGTGGGAACACGGCTTTATGGCCGATCCTCGACCACATTAACATCATACTCGACCATATAAGTGCCCGTACACCATGGAACAATGCTCCATTCAATTGCCTACACACAAAGGACCATCTTATTGGTCGGCCGTCTTTAACGGTGCGAAACACCGTTCCGATGTAGTCTGTAAATACTCGTGAACAATCCCGGTACCACTGTTGTCCGTTCCATTTTTTTTTTCAATTATACGCGGATTAAGCGGCCGAAGTGCAAACAGAGGTGGGTGGATCCGAGGGTGAAATAATCAACGTTTCGAAACGGCGTGTTTGTGCTTGCTGATTGGCAGATGAATGGAGAATAATTCCGAATAGAGTCGGAAACCGCCTGTCTATTTATTTTAGCTGACTTAGTCACAATACCACATTTCCATACGTTTATACGCAGCGTCGCCACATATAATTCGTTTCACAGTCAAAACTATTTATCTTGTTTTAATTGAATAATGCCATACGTTATTTTCAGGTTAGCTTTTAGTTGTGAGGGTCTTGGATGAAAATTATTTGGTTATGATTAGCTTTCATTGTTGCTAATAAAAAATTTGAAATTTATCAAGAGTAGCCAAGAATTATATTTCCATGGCGTTTGTAGATTCTGTCACAGCTGTTTCATTATATTTATATTTTTAATAAAATTTTATAGATTTGTGTTCCTATAGACTTGTCCCGATGATCAATCTCTACTAGCTACTGTCTACTTCAAAATCTAAATTAAAAATTAAATAGTTGCACTCAATTATCTCTAATAACACTAACTGCTGTCTCAATGGCAATACACACAGACAAGATAACAAGTCATAGTAAAGGAGGCCGCCATGATCCAAGGCTCGAACACTGTTTGCCTTTTGTTTTTCTATACAAAAACAATGCCGAAGATCTCCGTGCGTGCTCAACCCCGTAAAAAATGCAAGTCCATCGTGTTCGCCTGCAGAGTTTTTTACCAGAGGGCGCTCGATTACACGGTTAATCGCCATATTAATTGCCACGGTGGAAAAAATCACATTCTGCTCGGAGAGTTACCTATATGGCTGCCTCCTATTAATTACGGATGGTCCGGACAAAACGCCCGAAAGAAAACGCTTCTTTTCGAATGAATAACATCCGTGAAATGAACAGGTTTTTACAGGCCGATCGGTCTATTGTGAGACGAGGTAACGCAGGTAACGGTCGCCCAGCGGCGGCCGATAGCCATGGACTCAGCAAAAGGATAAATATGGTCAGCGAATTTCCACTTGCACACGAATTTTCACCCAAACGACTACCACTGAGCGAGATCCGAAAGACGTAACTTTTGTCAAAGAAAAATTAGTGCGTAGCCTCCGTTTGTATGGCTAATGGGAGCAGCAAATTACTACCGGGGCGATATCGCTAATTACTAAAATTATTTTCAATTAACACTTTTGGAGGTAACGCTCACGGTCTTACTTCTCATTATTATCACTTGCATAGAAAGTCATTAAGTCACTTTGGAGTATATTCTTTAACTGTTAAAAAGTGCTGTTTAAAAAAGTTCATATTAACCCATTAGTGCATGAGGTTATAATTTAAGAAAAAATAACTTTAATTTTGCTTATTTATTTATTGAAAGGTACCTAAAAACACACAAAAAAATATAAACTAGAGAACATACTAAAATTTAAAAAAATAAGGGACGTCCCTTTTGAGGGACCTCATGCGCAATGTAACTATCGAGTATGATAGGACCTAAAGCATTCTTTAGGATGTAACCCTATGTTGCATTTAGTACAAACACATAAGGCACATCTTCTATCAGTCTGGGAATAATCAACCAAATGATCTGCCCTATCAAATCTCACATCTGGATGTCGTGGAAATAACTTTTCCTTTGCTGGATTTGACGCCGTATATAAATGTAATAAAATAAAATGGCAATATTTCTTGTAAATGGTAGAAAACTGGCACAGACGGGATTGTCAGGGTGGATTTTCCTCATTAACAACCAAGCATTGACAACACTCATGTTAAAAAGGTAAGCAAAAATTGGCCACCACTTGCATTGTCTCATCCGAGTTCTATAATTTGCTACCAACTGACCAAGTCCTCTCATTCCAAGGTTGTAATTATATATTGCACCTGGTTGAGGAACTTTTATTTTGGATTTATTGTCCCGAGAATACGGCATGACAGATCTTGTCGATAAAGATCTGTGTCAAAGTTTGATGCTACGATTACAACCTTGTTGTCCTTCCACTGGACAATAATCACATCATCAAAGTTCTGGAGACATAGGTTCTGGACTTTTAGTTCTTATGTAATATGACAGGGGAATTTAGTCATCCGAGTCAAATTCTGGAGGAGTTTTTGTGCGAATTATAGCTTCACACTCGGCTCTGAGGGTTGCTGCACCAAAATGATTCGGATCAGCTTCGTGTTCATCATCGGATTTATCGCTGTCGGCATCTGTTAGGTCACCATCTTCATCGGGAGGCACCATAAATATGTCAGCACTTTCCGTGTTATCCTCTTTTATAATTGCTAATGCAAAACCAACCTGAAATAGGTTGTAAAATGTCAGTGGTATTTACTGCATGACGTCCCTTGTAAGGGACAATGAATTTTTGGGCTACAAAAACAACACTGCGGTTCATCAACTACCACCGAACAATAAGTTATCCATTTGTCTGTACATTATAGTGTACAGAAAACTAAAATTTGTAAATAAATCTACAAAGTATATAATAAAAAACTCAATATCACTTACCCGCCGCGCCTAGTCGAATACAAACTTGGATCCATGACAGATTTGTACTGTATCTTTCACAATCAAAACACAAATTGCACTTGATTTTCAACATACAGTGGATGTGACAACGTCAAAATATGCCTCTCACAAATTCTAGGTTAAGTTGGCTGAATAGGCTGAGCCTGGTTGACTAAGAAATTGCCGTCCCTTTAAGGGGACATTATGCACTAATGGGTTAATTCAGAACTGAGAGGTATAATACGAGTATATTCAATAATTATTATACAGTTCTACTTAGTTTCATCGATTTTCAAATTCTCACCCTCACTCAATGCTTCCATTATCTGGTAGATACTGTGATTTTCAATTATCACTTTCTTTATTTAGTGCCAGTAAACTCAGTACAATAGTATACAAGAAACTTAGAAGCCTTAAGTAGCTTTATCAAAAAGGAATTATTTTATAAGAAACATGACTCTATTGACGGTAGATTTTACTCAAACATCCGCGACTGCTATTTAATGGATTAGATATTTTTATGTAGGTACCTATTCCTACATACATATTATAAGCTTCAACAAACTCTTAAAACGCTTTCAAGAGAAAACTTCCTTTAAATTGAGTTAATAACTGTTATCGTCCTTCGACGAAAGGATCAGAACCTTCTTGTAGAAAAAATGTGTTATGATTTTATAGTTGTAGTCCACATTTAGGAAGACTTTGCAGGATTCTTGTAGGTCATATAAGCGCTGTGTTGCCGCATTTTATTACCTCTAAAAGTTTCCTCTAAAGAATTTTGCGACAAAATTTTAAGGCAGCAAAGTTATAAAAGCGTACATTCTATGGGACCATGCATAACTTATGTTACAAGAAAGTATACACTGTATGAGTATGTGTACTTTTTATAAAAGAATATACTCGTATTATACCTCTCAGTTCTGAATTAATATGAACTTTTTTAAACAGCACTTTTTAACAGTTAAAGAATATACTCCAAAGTGACTTAATGACTTTCTATGCAAGTGATAATAATGAGTAGTGAGACCGTGAGCGTTACCTCCAAAAGTGTTAATTGATAATAATTTTAGTAATTAGCGATATCGCCCCGGTAGTAATTTGCTGCTCCCATTAGCCATACAAACGGTGGCTACGCACTAATTTTTCTTCCCGTAACACCTGCTAACTCCTCAGGCACGCCCCTGCCTCCATAGATATACACAATACCAGCAAAAATGCCCGTTTCGATCCCATGGGCTGCATTGAAGAGAAGAATTTTAATTGCTCGGAGGAGAACGCTTCATTTAATTATAGAGAATTAATAAAGCTCCGAAAGCTCTTTTACACGGCCCCTCAAACCTGTTTAAGCCGTATAGTTTTGCGTGTAACACTGGTAGTGATTGCCTCGGAAAGTTGTCCAGATTACTCTGAACATATTCGGTGTGACGACGGCAATCATTTTCGTGGGTAGCTACCTGCAGTTAAGTTTTCTGTGGGAATTACAGAATTTATTAGTCTTGATGCTCTTCACACTCTCCCATTATTTTGTGAAGTCATTAAATTTATAGACAAACAGAATCTTCGTTGATGACACATTTGTATAACGGAACAATACGAACTTCATGGATTATGGACCTGCACGAACAATAGAGTAAGGCATTATTAGTTCTTCGACGAACATTAGAGAGAAATTTAATTTTGTCAACATAATTACCCCCTAGAAGCAAGTCTTGTATATAGAAGAATTCAAAAATATAAAGGGATATTTTATATTGTCACCCGATTGTCGATTCTGCTGAATCGGCGGGTGGACTTTTACTTGCATTACTTAATAATTGTCCTTGTATTTGCTTTATTGATTCTCCCTTGTATGTTTTGGCTCAGATCTTTCCTTATTATTCGGCTAATTATTGAGGACGCTTCAGGTATAAATGAAATTAATTCGACTATTGAAACGCAGAGGACTTACAAATAAACTTGTGATAATATTGAGATGCTTTTCAAAAATGTCCTTAAAAACTTCCATGGATGAATTGTGAATGAAATTTAAAAATACGAGACAGAATTGTATGACAGAATAAATGTATGCGATGAAGAAGAAGTATTTTTGGACAACTTTTATATTGTAGGTGTGTAAGATTTCATTGAATCCTAAGAACACAATGCACAATGACTACGTTTATCTCGACGCGTTCGATTCGATTGAAAGAGGTTTGAATTCACTGCGGACTCAAATAGACGGCGTAAACCCTACAGATTGAAATTCAAATCATATTTAAAATTTCAAGTCAAGCCGCTGTTTCCAAACAGAACTTGGCCAGAATGTGCACCAGTCTACTGTGGAATAAGTATAATAACTTAATGTCCCTATAGAGGATTGAAAACCGTAGGATTCAATACTGATGATGTAAACGTAGAATTATAAAAGATTTGACATAATTCAATCGGATCCATTTCAATCCGATTGAGTTGTCACGAGATAAACGTAGGTAGTCTATGTCATGGAGGACTCGAGCCTAACTGAAAGCAGGAATCTATATTGCTTTTTTCAGAATACGATAGCTCGAAACCGTAGTTTAAAGCCAGAACCTCGCCCGGGGCGCTATTTTGATGGGGTGAAATAGTCAAGAGGCATTTAATCAACATGCATATGCATGGACCGAATGCCACAAATTTTAAACAGTTTACGGAGCATTTTGTTCTCAACGTTGAGCAGCCCCACACTGCAGATTTAATGCAAATCCTGCTGTATGTAGTTTGCGAGAGCAGCTAGCGGAGAGGCTGCGTCAGGAATTACCCGCTTTTGCTTCTTTCCAGGTGTATTTAGAAAGCACCCGCCTAAATTTGCACTCTGGGAGTAGATATAGTGCACTCTACAACGTAATGAAAATATTTGGGGTTTTAACATAAACGCACCATCTATAATTTTTTGACTTTAAGTAACTTCGGTCGTATTTATCACCTTTTGTCTTTTGTTAGATCGATGCTTTTGCCCTAGTTTTTCTACCGAACAACATTAATAAGGTTGTGACTAGGGCTGTTCGATCTCCGAATTTCAGTATCGGAAATCGATACTGAAAAAGTATCGATAAAATCGATAAATCGATAAAATCGATCTTATCGATCTTATCGATAAAATCGATTTTATCGATATAATCGATCTTATCGATAAAATCGATCTTATCGATAAAATCGATTTTATCGATATAATCGATCTTATCGATAAAATCGATCTTATCGATATAATCGATCTTATCGATAAAATCGATCTTATCGATACAATCGATCTTATCGATCATGTTGATAAAATCGATCTTATCGATATAATTGATCTTATTGATAAAATCGATATAATCAATTTTATTTAAGAAGCTAAACAAAAAAAGGCCGATCGGCTTGCTGCGGACGCGGTCTGGACGCAATGGGTGCAGCAATTTCCTTTATTTTCGCAAACAATTTCAAAAGATAGATATAATTGGAAAGATCGATAAAATCAAAAATATCGATAAAATCGAAAAGATCGATAAAATCGAAAAGATCGAAAATATCGAAAAAAATCGAAAAGATCGATAAAATCGAAAATATCGATAAAATCGAAAATATCGATAAAATCGAAAGATCGATAAAATCGAAAAGATCGAAAAGATCGATAAAATCGAAAATATCGATAAAATCGAAAATATCGATAAAATCGAAAGATCGATAAAATCGAAAAGATCGAAAATATCGATAAGATCGATATTTCGATTTATCGAAATTGAATATCGAGTATCGATAAAATCGATAGTATCGATACTTTCGATTTTATCGATATTTTGTCTCAGGCCTAGTTGTGACGAATGTTTCTCGTTTTCTATATTGAATTGCGGATGCATCTAATAAAAATCTTTCTGAAAAAATCAATCTACCACCAATTTAAAGGGTGCCAAGTTGTAGCAGCGCAGATATCGCGACAGGCTTGTAAACACCTACGCAGATTATTTGGCGACGTCACTCTCGTTTGTCACCTATACAGGTTTCTTCTATAATCCTACATTCCCCACGCATCCCCACGAATGTTTTTGATATAAGATTGATTTACACAAAAGAAAATTTAAAAAATTCTTGGGGATTTTTGCAACGCTACTGTCGTTTGTCTCGGCAGCCCTACAAGCTTTTCATACACACCTACATCCCCTATGGGTGCCCACAAATATCTTTGAGATTGATTTACACAAAAAAAATCATAATACTTTTTCTTTGGATTTCGAATCACCCCGCGAACTGATCTATCGATGGGGCAACAAATAAATTCCCCAAGAGAATAGTTTATTGCGGTACGCGGTTAAAACCATTTGGAATATCTATTTCATTGTTTAGACGTTTCCGAATAAAGCCAAAAAAGTTACATTTGAATACTACACCGTGCTATTTCAATTCTTTGCGCGTACGGAAAAAAATCGTTCTCCGAAATATATTTTCCCTCATTGAAACAAACAACTTGCCGAAGGAGCCCATTTTCCCGAGCGAGGGTTTGCCAAATTTTTCACGGCTTCAAGCCGTCCGTGGAAAAGTGGAAATAATTTTTCTGCGAGCGTGTGCGGTTGTTGGCTCCGAGTCCAATCGATCCGTTTCCTTTAGATTGCTGACAGCCAGCGCCGCTGTGCTTACTCCCTTTGCACTATGTTTCATCGCTGCGAATAAACCAGAAACTAGAACAATAGGCAGTAAATGCCTGAAAGGCAACGTTGTAATCCTACACATACCTATAAAATGCGGAGACATGTTTCTTTCGGACATCGAGCTATCGAGGATGCACACAGATAATGACAAGTTCACCTTTATAGAGAGATGGTAAAAAGGTATTTACGAGAGCCATAAAAATTGTGAAAGTATACCTATATCTATTTACCACATTAATTTCTGTAAGAAAATGTGGTTTTAAAAATGTCGGCACTGTTATTTGAATACTCCTCTCCTCGGAGAAAAATCCCAGGATAGAGCAAGCAAAAGCATCAATATGCATACGTTTGTAGTCAACCAACGTATAACGGACATTTACCAAAGTAAACAAACATACACCTGTGATATGTCACGTTCTAAAAAATATCGCTTTGGTTACTCACCGCACACTTTTTTGAGATTGAGATTTGAGATATCTGTTGGCGATTTTATTAAAGCGGTAATTATTAGCATACTATGTATATTACAGCGCGATTTAGTTTTAGATAGACTAGGTAGGTATCTAAATTTGAAATTTATCTGAGTGTACACAGTGTATATTTGCTAAAATTTGTTGAACCTGAATCAACATTCTCGAATTTCTGGTATAGAATTATTTATCTAATAATTATTTTATTTTTATTACCATACTGTATTTATTTATTTCCATACTTTGGTATTTATTTACAAAATGTAAAAATCACGTGTTCCGTATGCCGAGTATCGGACTATACTTAGAAATAGAATAAACAGGGATGTACCAGTACATTTATACTGTTAATACAAAAATAAAAAGTATCCAAAATAAAACTCTTCACATTTCTATTCTGACATAGGTACATAAGCTTGAAAAATTGAAAAACCGGACAAGACAACTTCCCATTTTGGACGCAAAGTTTGTTGTACAGTTTTCAAGCAAGTTAATATAATTTTGACATACATGCAAGAGAAATCAAGAGTACCTCACCTATGAGAAAAGTTAATCTTTGTTACTGGACAGACAATTCACTATTAAAATTTAAAAAACTTATTAAAAATCACTTTAATAGAATAATAAAAGTATGTTTGGTGGAAGATTTTCATCTATAGCTGCTCTACTTACACCACTACAAGCAGTACCTACTTGGTTGAACAAATCTATAATAATATTGATTTGAAAGAATGCCACAAAGAAAAGAGCTCATCTTGTCAAATATGTCAAATGGAGCCTAACTTTAAAAATGGCAACTAATTTATTGAAGATCACTATGGATCTTCCTTCCCGGGTTTAAATGAAACTAAACTGGTTATTCACGAAATGTTCTAATAAAAAATCCTTTTTTACCTTTTTTTCACTTAAAAATATCAGTTATACAGATAATAGTTTATATCTATTAAATTAATAATTATTATATTATCTAAGCAATAGCTATTATAGACATTGTGCAAAATTAGGTAGACGACGGGCTCCAATTGTCATATTTGACAAGATGAGCTCTCTGCAGTCTGCCTTCTCTGTGCTATTGCCAAATGTTACTTCGGATAGCTCTACAGGCAAACCAGATTTTTATTTGTCTCAAGAGAGCATTAAAATTCGATCAAGCCCACAGTATTCAACACCTCCAGGAGCGATCCGCGCGATTCGATCTCGCTGATAATGCGTGATGGGCAGCTGGTGCCCATTTGAGCGCCGTATAAGGATCCCCATTAAATCGGCCCGCATACGCGATTAGACCACATCGGTTTTATAACCCTTTTAAGATCGGTTGCAACCGGCGGGATTGATATTGATTTGGACATTAATTTGTTTTGATTGACGCCAATTACCTGGGCCGGCTTGAATTCTAGGGACCACAGATCGGAATCTGGTTTGATTAGAAGGCGTACGGGAGCCGGGCCCGAGTTTAATGACTTTTAATTGATCCGGCCCGGTAGGTTTCCTAACTTTTTTCAAGCGGGTTATTGAATGGCATATGCCGCTCCGATCTTCATTGAGATATTAGGTAATTGAATCTGCCGGATTGATTAGACCTTGAGCATTTAAATACAGGTAGCAGCATAATAGTGATTTAAATAAATCGAAAATTTTCGTGATTGCTTTCACGTCACGGTTTAAGAGGAATTCGCTCTGGATGCACCTGGCATTTATATAGGTGTCGCAAAAGTTGTGACTCAACAAACTTTCTTTGTGGGCTGTAAGGATCCTCTGTCATTTGCATCTCAATTGCTTCAAAGCATATAGAGGAACAACCAAAACTCTTAGAACCCCAAACTAATTGCATTTCCATTATATCCGTTAGATACTCGGTTAGATACTAAACGAAAAATAGCAGGGAGAGACGGAAAGAACAATATTGGTTAGAATCAAGGAGGAAGAAAAGTATTGCCCGACATTAACAATCTGCTACGTCAACAAATACTTATTTAAATATACAATAATTACTGAAAACCATACTTTCCAAATATTTTTACCTTTTTCAAATATATGGGTAACATATTATCTTTTAACGGACCTATTAGCAATTGATTTTGAATGCACGCACTACCAAGAGAATACAAGCGCTCAATTGCCATTCAGTTTTGCCTCGGAGCTTTAAGTAAAGCCTAATGAATTTTCAGTTAATTAATCCCATGAGGTTACTTTTTGCTTATAATCCCTTCGAGGCGGAAGTTGATTCGTTTCGACCTTAATTGGGTTTTTCACTGCCAAACAGCTTATTGAAAACCACGATTCTTGACTTCTAACTTCAAAATAATAATCGAGAATTAATTGATTCATTAATTAAGAATTGACTGATTAAGTTCCCAACGGTGCGCAATGAAGAAATTGGGTCGGCGAAGTTCGGTACATCGAATTCTTGTAGATTTTCCACACAGGGATAGCTTTTATCGGTTTTCTGTTATCCAGGTATTCCGTCTATAGGTACCAATATTTAATAGTCAATAATCTTCCTAGGTTCCTACTCCGTTTACTATAAGAATGATTGTTCGTTTAAGAATCGACTAATGATTCATCCCAAAATTTTTCATTGTACTCAACTGGAATATTCGTACCTAACTATTCAAGTCGCATGATCTTCGAAAGACTATAGAAACGAATTCCTAATTCTGTCTTTGGCAACGCATTCCTTTCATAAACACAAATTCACAGGCGACTTGTATAGGTAAATGCGCTTCTAAGCCATTTAAACAAAAAAAGCATTCAATGCTATATGAATTCTAAGATAAAATCCAAAGGGTGGTCCGGCCCGTATAACTTTTGTGATACCCCGCTCATCCGGGTGTTATTCCGGAATATAAAGTGGGGGTAAATCCAACCCCCCATTCTAATAAAGCCCGATTGCAATTATTCCAAACAGAAAACAACACAATGGCTTCGCCTCGGATTTAATATTTCTATATTAAGGGTCTGGGGTCCGCCCTAGGCTTTTCATTCCGCTAAGTACGAGGGTAGGGTTGCATCCGAAATGAACTGCGACGCGATTATTTTAGAGCTGAAAAGTGACGCCGAGTTCATTTCGTTTAATGCGTAGATAATATAATATTTAAGTATCTTCCATGTCCTATACGTAGGTGTACTTAGACAGTATTGTTTGGAGTTTTAATAGTCAAAGTAATGAATACTACAAAATTTCAAACACAATGTTTAACTGTGAAACATGATCTACATCAATTAATAAATGAAGACCACTAAGCTGGAAATGCATGGCCAATCATTAATAGATGTTTGTTCCAATTGAGATTTAGTGGCTAAGGCAGGAACATAACGGGCAATTGGAAAATTAGGTTACGGTATAGTCAAATTAATGGTCCCTGAAGACTGAACTGCGAAAACCTTATAAATTATAAAGAGGTTTCAGGATCTGATCGGTTGATTTTTGTACGATACCTTAGGGGGTTGCAGATGCTTTTTCGGGAATTTATTATTAAGAAGGGATTCGCTAAGGGTTTTCTGCGCCATCTCGAGATGTGTAACTGAACTATGTTGCCCTAACCTGGACCAATAATATCAGTAAAGACTACCGAAAATGTCAGGTGGCGTCAATGTAAACACTGCGCGAAAACATACCTACATGAAAACAGGTTATTTTACGGACATGGTTTTCCCAAAAACTACAAATCTGTCCGTGATCATTTTGCGCAGATATAGGCAACGGTATGAGGCAAAACTTAACGTATCTATTTGACTCTTTGAAAAAAGTTACCGTTTGTGGCTTATCGACTCGGGCCCACATTATATAAATTCAACATGGAATAAATAATTCATTAATAAATTTTATAAACTCACAAGAACCCTCTATTATAAATTGAAAATAATAATCAATTAGGTACCTTTCTTAGATGCTTCTATACTAAAATCAGATACAGGGTGTCCGCAAATTATACTGACAACGCTTGACAGATGATAGGCAATGTGATTTTAAATAAACATACACTGTGTTAAAATTAACTTATTGAAATAAATTTTTTTATCTGGAATTATATACAAAAGATATCGACTTCAAATTTAGTAGCGATCATAACATCGTAAGGCGCTATTAAAACAAATAATGCGAGATTTTTTAAAGCGCCAGTGGCGAGTTTAGGGGTAAATTGTAGATCTCCATTTTAATTCCAATCATCACATTAGTGTTAAAAAAGGTGTAATTATAAGTTTATATGACAAGGCTAAAACTATTTGTTCTAACACAAAATTTAAGGAGTAGGTAGGAAAATTAAACATATTAAATATGTTCTTAAGAAGAACAGTTACCTGTTGAATTTGATGAGCAAGGTTTTCAGGATTATGAACAATGCTAATAGAATAATTAGAGAAATAAATAAATCTGCATGGTGGCATAAATTAAATTATATCTTATATTCCTGGGCTATCAGATAAACTAAATAAAAGCTCATAGACAATCTTTTCAATGTCAGAACAGTATTTAAAACCAAAGTACAATACCAAAGTACATGTACAATACAGGTGGCTAGGTTATTGTTCTGTTGTCATGACATTTTGACTTGACATTTATAATTCTGTCATTTGACATTGACATTACCTTTTAGAAAGGAGGAAGATGAATGGTCTCCGAAAGCTCAGAAAACAGAATCATTGTTGAGGATATTTTTTGAGTTAACATTCAGTTTGGTTTAGCTTTTGTGGCGAAAAACCTATAATTAGAAATTAAATTAATGTAAATTCGCTTTTGTTTAAAATCTGCAGCGAATTGGGATAAATATTAGATATTAAGTCAAAGCATTATTAATGACTTCAAAGTAATTCAATTTCCCTATATATTTAGCCTTTGAACATAAGATAGTAAATTCTCTAAATATACTGTAAAGTTAACTATTCGCTTATATCTGCAATGCTTATACGTTTACTATTCATCTCTATTATATATCCATACAGTACAAAGGCCTTTAGTGTGCTCTTTCGAACGTTCATTTCTATATAATTACTCAAGCTAAACATGTTACAAACCGAAAGATGATTACGGCAGCGTATGATTTAACAAATTATTTCACAAGGACCGAATGCGATGCGAAGGATTTGTACGGGCTTGTATGCATACTATAAAGTAAATCCTCTAACTACCAGAGGATTGTTAATTTCAGCTTGATTAATTCCATCGTAGAAAGCAAACCAGTTTCTGTTTATTCTACTACATTTCATTATCGCTGTATACCCATGCATATTCATAATTTGCAACCTTGCTTCAACGTTTATGTAGACTTGTAACTGCATTAAACTTCTCTATCTAGTGTGAAGCTAACACCGGGGAGTTCTAAAATACACCCTAAACTTAAAATCAAGGGATTTTAGGAGCTTTCTTGAACGAACAAGGGTTTACTTTAAGAAAGTTTTGGCAAATTTTAAATATTGTCATAACGTAACTGTGTTTCCCTTATTTATCTACATACGGTTTTTTCGTATAGTGTATTTTTTTATTAATGATTATTTTGAAACTAAACTTTGGGGTTACCTCTATTGCTTTTAAAAAGATGAAAAATGACTCACTCAAACGGGTTCACATGACTTTCGCTAATAACATTTAAAAAATTGCTAGAAACTGGCTTATTTAAATTGAAAAACAAACAAGTTTTTAAATAAAACTTTTTAGGTGTTAACGAATAAGCCCATTTTTAGCTATTTCCGTTGACTGACGTATTTATAAAGACTTCTCACGGCTATAGCTTTATGTCCTGGAAAACAGATGGATCTGATGGCTAACAACAGCCGTGACAGCCGTGAGCAGTCTTTAATAATATATCAGTCAACGCTATTTCCTTTTTAAAATGTCATTTTTGACAGATAGGGAAAGTCACGTCACTACCTTTGAGTGGGTCATTTCTACTATTTTTTAAAGCTAGTGTTAACACCAAAGCTCAGTTTCAAAATAAATCATTAATAATAAAATCCCCCTATGATATTAACTTTTTGGGGGACACTGTATGTGCCTTTATTTTTAGAGCTAGAAAAAACCTTTTATACAAAAATTTTAGATTTCTTTCTGAACCATCTCGTAGCGATGAAACATAAACCTGGACCGACACTGTATAGGGTGTCTCAGGTTTTAATCGGGCAAATTTAATAGGCGATAGAACGCGTCAAAATAAAAAAAAAATAGTTAAAATTTATTCTTTCAGCGCATCTTTTGATCTGGACCGTACCAAAACTGCTAAGAAGTTATGACCTGTCGGATATCGAGTGTTTTAGTCACACTCAAACATTACACGTAGCATATTTCTGTGTTGTGTACGATCAGCAGCGGTCCGCGAGGTGTTAGGTATACTTTAAGAAATGGTAAATCCCACAATTATTGCTCCCTACTGCTTTGGGATATTGACAAAAAGGTGGCGAAAATTTCAGTTGATGCCCTACAAGTGGAATACACTGGTAAGTTCTTGATTACGTAATAAATATTTAGTTGGAATTATAAGTGTTTCCAGAACAGTATACTAGGTAGGTATATTGTAGCTGCTCCTGTTTTACTTGTTCTATGAAGAGTTTTATTATTGCTCGTCACTGGATTCCCTTCAATACACCTCTGAGATGTTGAGACTACTGTCAGCAGGACACTACATTGTCCTCCCTGAAGGACAAATACATAAGCGGAACTAAGTCCTTCCAGCAGGACTTAGGCTCCTGTACAAAAGTACTTCCCGAAGAGCTTCCAGCAGGACAACTCCATGTACGTTCTACCATTAAAGCTTCGTTTTCGAGATACAGGATGTTAAAGTTAATAAAAAGAAACAATCTGTTCACCTTTGCATTGATGTTATGGGTTATCAATTAAAAAATTATTGTAATTTATGGGAAAAGGGTATTTTTTAAATAATTTTTAAACCATGTGTTATCTGGGACACACTGTACAGCGTCTTGATTCTTGCTTAATGTAGGATATTGGTCACAAATGCTTTTTGATATTTTCAATACCTAATTACTGCAAATTGTGTTCGAATTATACATTAGTATCATGAAATATGTTGAAAATAAAGCTAAGGCCATCAAATTCAGTTCATAATGTTCTATGGCCGTGACGTCACTTCCCTCAAACGCTGAATGCTTGGATTTGAGCTTAAATATTTCAAATTTTCAACGAAGCCGACTTTTATATTGGTAATGCCGATCATAAAAATTATCATTGATCCAACATGTAGCGGGATATAAATATTTTAAACTTCCTTGCCAAATAAAAAATTGTGTGATATTTTCATGGAAAATCGGGCTCTATTTCATGAAAGTACCGAATATTGTCTTTTCTTTTAATCATACAAATTACTGAGCAAATTACTTAAATGACAAGGAAGACCAGAATACAGAGAGTTCATCTCGTCAAATATGTCCAATAGAGCCCAATTTTAAACGGTAATAAAATTTGAGTTAAAATTAATCCATTGTAGTTCACTGTGGATCTTCTTTCTCGGTTTTAAATAATTAATCTATAATACCTAAATGAAGAACGCAATCTACTTCATAGTTTATCTGAACTTATCGGGTGGGTGAAAATATACGTAGAAGTTGAAGTCCATTTGACATATTTGAGAAGATGGACTCTGTATTCTGGTCTTCTCTGCGCTTAAGTTCAACATAGTGAACAAAAGGCCCATAATGGGACGAAAGTTATGTCGACCATGCTTCTAGTAAATTTTTTTAATATTTGTTTAGTTGGCTCGTATATTGTTCAATAATCGCAGAGTAAAAATAATGTGGAGATTTAAAATTAAATCTGGCAATGAAAAACTTATGACATAAAAACAGATTAATCTGTTATTTCTTTAACTTTAAACCTGTATTTTTAAGAAGGACAACACTGTACATATAAATAAATCTACGTTTTTGAATTGGTTTATCGACTGCAATAATTAAACCTCGGGTTAAACACTTCCTATACAGTTTTTCTCTTTAACAATAGCAGGATAGTGCCATTATCGGCTTCAACAATCCGTAATCGTCTATATCCAAGCAATGAACATGATGAGTATTTGTATTTAGGCGTACATAACAGTAAAAGTATTCTCGAAGAATGCCTAACAATCCGGTAAAAAGCCTGCGAATTCTCAGAACGGCCCGAGGCGTGCCGTTGTAGGAATGTTTCCGGTAAGGGTTCGAAAACTTTTTCGTGATCGGGTCGCGAAAGTTCGGAACAATCCACAGAACCCGTTTATTAACAGATGTCAATTAAATAACTCCATTTGATTGATGAAGGTCCGCGGAGGTGCGTGAGAGGCAAAAGTATCGAAGGCTTCAAACAATCCCACGGCTATGTTTTACTCATATAACGACAGTATGTATAAATAATACGAAGTATTTTTCCACACATTAAAAAAATGAGTGATTAACTGGAGTTGGAAGTAGAATTCAGTAGAAGTCTTTGGAAGTCAGCGAAAGCCTGCGGAAATATTTTGGAAATCGATGGAAATTTTTTAAATATAGGGTATAGAGGCGCTACTTATGGCCACCTTAAGATATTTGCGACTTCAAAAATGTATCATCATATGAGTTGTTTAAAAATCACAAAAAAAAGAGATAGTATGAAGTATGCCTTACTAAACTGCATAATTGCGATGAGGTTATTATTTTACAAAAAATAAGAGATTTTGCTCTTCACGCACAAAAATATATATAAGATTTTTGTATAGCGTTTTCCAAGAAAGGTTTAGTTTCCACGCCACAGGGGAGTTTTTTTATAAAATTATTGTTTTATTTACTAACTTCTAAACAAAACAAGTTTTTAACCAATTTGTTACACATAGCAAGCTAGGATAGATAGTCATATTATGACCTAACATTAAGCCCCTTATGCCACCATTGGTGGAGGTACGGGTAATCGGTACCACTATAATTAGTTAAAAAAATAGTACAGCGCTGACCACAATAACAGAAGTATCATTTCTTTTCGTATGTGTCAAATAATGACATTTTTCGGACGGAACCTATGATCGAAAAGACGGAGATTTAGTGGTGATTGGTCTGTGAGCGTCCGCAAAAGACATGATGTGTTGTGATTGGTCCGCGAGCGTCCGCAAAAGTGGTGGGTTGTGAATCACAAGACACCATGTATGTCCTTCATTTACATACAGTTCTAAATCCCGGTATTTTAGCACGCTGTACCTACTCGATTGCAACAAATTTTTGAGTATGCTCGATATCAAATTGCCCTTGAAGTATGTAGTATTGGGTAAAGTTGTCTGATATGTAAGTTTTGCTCTCTAGTTATACCGACATCCACATTAAATTTTTAGGGAAAATGTAGTAATAATTTAATATAGTGGTGTGAAGTATTATAAGAGGAAAAGTTAATATCAGACTACTTTTAGTGACTCTAACGTACCTACCTTTTTTAAAAATGTCAATAAGCCACTCACTATGCCTCCACTTTCCAGACCTACTGTGGCTTTTTGGAAAAAACAAATTTTGCTCTATTTCCGAGAATTAAAACCTTCATAAAATCTATTAATATTGAATTTTTTAATTCCCCGAATTGACTTACATGCAAACTACAGGCACTGCTGCCCAGCCACGTCTTCAATACACACAATTCTGAATCTCTTCACTAGCAATTGATAAAAATTCTATAATTACTAAGAAATGAGTCAAAATTTCCTAAAAAAAACTCAAAATCTTTTACTCACTACATTCTAAAAATTTAGTCTGGTATCTTATTATATATCGTGGGGGGTTAGTTAATGTATATGTTCAGCACTTCGAAGTGAACGTTCAACAGGTTGGTTGTTAATGAATTCTGGGTACATAATATTTTGTTACCCTATATTAAAAGTATTGTCAATAAGCATGCTTTGATATGGATACCTAGTAACGATCTCGTTTACCTTTAGTAAAAGTTTAAAGCCATATTCTTTCCTTGGAAAACGTTCAGTAATAATTGAGTCATTTTTCGTTACAATATCATGGAATACCATTAATTTTTATTTTGGGTCGGCATCAATATGTGGATACCTATCAATTGTTGGGAGAAGAAAAAATTTTGAACGGAGCTCTTCAATTTCCAAAGAAAAATACATTTTCAACATCGTCGCGTCGCTGCGAAATATGAACGCAGCAGCTTTTTCTTTCTCCTTGAGGCCGAGACTTTTGGTGGTCCCATCAGCTCGAGTGCCGCTTCCAATATAGTTGGGGGACCTTTCAGTTGAGGCCGGAGCCAATTTTTAATGAGTTTATTAGGAATTTTCAAATTGATTAATGGCGTCGGGACCATTAGGCGCACCTTAATTGCGACCCGGGCAACATCTCCGTAATTACCATTCAGACGGTCCGGGCTAAGCACCCGGCCGGGCACAAAAAGGCGATAATGCGATGGCGATTAGACAAATAATCGCCCGCTGATTGGTCGGTGATTAATCTCCGCGTTCGCAGCAAATCGGGGATTAGGATAATCTCTGTCGGAGTGCGGCGGGAGACGATGCTGCCGATCCTGGGCGAGCACAGATTTTGACATTTCATGTCATAACGAGCTTATAGAATAAGATGCTAAGTAAAATGTAGAGAGTATATTTTTTTACTTGAAGCGAGTAGGTTGCCTCAGATAATATGGGCCCAATCATTGTTATTTAAAAAATCCGATATTTAACCAAACTTCCCGACTCCCAATTTTCAAGTTTCGAGAAACGGGAAGGCTGTAGAATTGGCTTTTAGGTGACGGGAAATGCCTGCCAATGACGTAAAAAAGATGTGTCCCACCTGTGTTGGTCGTTTTTTTCGCCGAAAATCCTTAATAACACGAAAGCGGGAAATAATTTACCTGAAAAAGTTTCTTTAAATATGTTGACCCGTTCTCCGGCCATCTCGCCCGAGATTTCGCCGTACCGTCAGATCTCCCGAAAAACGCGTTTGAAAATTTTTTTTCCTGTACATCAAGCGGTATATGGCACTGGCAGTATAGCGGGACTTCGCACACAATTCGCGTCCTCGAGGTCCAGACTTGCCCCCGTCTTTCGCGCCGTATTTAACAGAGGAGGATTTTCGGGGCCTCGAAAATACGCCTATAGGATTTCTAAAGAACCAGGGAACCCTTTTTTAATGTTGCTCCATATGGGTCTTCTTTCCTATTTTGTTCTATAATCATAGGAGAGTAGATTTGCCTAAAAATTAACCGCAACTTCTTTAAATAACAATGATCGGGCCCATATAAATTAAGACAACCTCTCGCTTCAAGTACAGAAATATACTCTCTACATTTTACACAACATCTTTTTCTATAAGCTTATGAGAGTTGAAATCTGCAGCCGGCTCTCGTACTGTAGATAATTCTCAATTTGAAATATGTCTTCTTACATCTTATTTCTGCAAAAGTAATTCACCTACGTATAGGTACAGAGCCTATAATTTCCACATAATTCCTTCATATGTTAAAAATCATTCGTAGTAGACTAATTTACTTATTCCATAATCTCTTCAAGAAACCATTTGTCTATTTTTAAATTCAGTTACCTATTTTATACATTTATATAATATTATAGTAGTTGCTGTTGGGCCACCCCGATGATGGCCTTTTGGGTCGAAACGCGAAGGCAACAATAATGTGTGTGGATGAGTGACTTTTCAACATTCACGACTACCATATCCTGAGAGCAACTTAAAACCGTTTACTAAAATCTAAATCAGATTGAACGTATAGGTATAGCCTCGAGCTAACGTTTGTAAATTATTAAGTACCTACTCATAAATGTTGATGTTTATTGTTGGTATTTGTTTCAACGGAATATAATACGAATTACACATCTGTGTTTAATATCCTATAAAACTAGTTCATTAAAATTACACCTCAATCTGCATATAATCTTGCTGGCACTAACAGTCTCGCGAACAGCTGCGCAATGATACGTGTAAAACACTCATTACGGCATTTTTTCTCACGCGGAATTAAACAAGATAGACGCAACACTTCGAAAATTACCACCCAGGAACATCTAATCAATGGGATTGATTTCAAATAGGATTTCTATGGAGGTAATCGAAGGCATACACTCAGTTATGGTGTGACTGTAATTGATGAAGTTACTTCTCACTTTCACTTCGATTACGAAGACGAATAAGGAACCTAAACTACCAATCTTACAGCTCATCAACAACGTTACGTAAACATGGTAGGTAATTCGAGAGAACGGTATTTTTCTGTTTTATAGTACCGGCATGGCCTACTTCACATTAGCTCGTTCATACCTACCTCAAAGGACGAAATTGTCGCACCAAGGCAAAATTGCCTGTGTAATCCTTGTCGCTATAACGTTACGGCCCAGCCGTGTGTAAAAATAAACAAGGCAAATGGGAGCTCGCGTGCTCTCGCTATAATTTTATGACCGCCGCTTGTTACCCTTAGAGCAACATATTTTTATAGCGTACTATTTCACGTCGAGGATATGGAATTATTCTCGAGGTAGTGATAACCCAAAAGCATATTGCCGACATGAGAACTGAACACAATCATATTTCTCGCAATAAGACACCGAATTCCATCAGTTTGGTGCCGAGATTAACGTGAAAGAGGCCGTTGTTCCTTGGGTCCATCTCATACAACTAATGAAACAATGTCGACATTGTGTAGTGACAAGGCTCTTTAATGATGTCTGAATGGTGAGGTATACAGCCAACGGCATATTCATTACGAAAATAACAGTGTTAAGATACCACTTGCTGCAAGCTGGCTTGAATGGGCATCATAATAAATGCAATTACTGAAAATTTGGCCACGTAGGTATGCTGGAGATTGAGTAAAGAAAAATTATTAGCCTGCTTTCTTTGTTGCTGGCAATTGGGGCACGAAATGAGGGTAGCAAAAGTTTTCGTTTGCCTCAGATTACAGGATTACAAGCTCAAAGTATAGAAGGCATTAGATTTTTCACTTACTTCCTTATACAGGGTGCGGCGAGGAATGCGGCTTATATAAGTGGCTCACTCAAAATATCAATTTTGAAATATTAGAAATGACTACCTTTGGGCTCTCTATTAGCAAAGTCTAGAGGATACTATTTCTAGACTTTGCTATTAGGATCAAAAATTAAATTATATGGACAAAAATTTATTGACACATTTTTTTATAAAGCAACATATTAAGAAAAAATATTTGTAATAGGTATTTGTGATTGACAGAGAGTCTAGCTACCCATGAAAATAAATAATAGATTGTGACGCTAAATTAAAGTAAGCACAGTAGGTTTTCAATTTTTGAAAATAAAACGGTTTTTATGCACTTCATCGAATGTCGAATAGCTAATCTAGAATAATTGTTATTTTTAATATCTAATAAAAAAATGCGAAACGCGTAGACAGTATTGACTGTTATGAAAATAAATGAAAAATTCTTAATATTTTCAATTTAACGTAACACCTTAACAGGTAGGTAATGCCACAGCAATGAAATAATAAAATGTCGTACCTACTCTCACAATATAATAAAAATGCTCAGTGGATACCTAGTATTTACACCTACTTTTAAGACTCAACATATTCTTTTGAGAATATTCTTGTCTTACGTATCTGCTCTTTACGCTTGACTACCTGGGCATGAGTTTTTGAAAGTAACCTCTGTCTTCTCCGTGCGTTTGTTCAGATTCGCCCTCGGATTCGCCACTACATATTTAAATATCATAGTATTTTTTATCAATTAATTTAGTTTCTACTACTTGGTATAGCTTTAATATCGAGGAAGTGCCCTCGTTATCTGTAGAAACGAGGCCAAGTTACTCGGAAAGTTAATCTTCCGGCGTTGTAAAAATGGGACGGTCGCCGCCTCCGAGGTTCACGCCCGTATTCGAGGAGAAACCATTTTCGGAGGATAATGGATGGCCCTGGTGGGGATTAAAACAATAAAACGAGCGCGGAGAACCGGGGCAGAAGGATACTGCACCGACGATCGGGAGTCCGGGACTATTCCGAGGCTCAGATTCCGTCTGGCTCCGGGCCCTCTGGCGGCCTAACCGGGAAATTTATGGGCTCGCCGGAACAGTGCATTTCGGTCGGGTCGTTGCAGTGGCGTAGATTAATGATTCCTCCTAGGACAATGTCCAATTTTAACGGAAGCTATTCCGGAGACCCTGATAGCCAGCAGCTGAGAACAAACATGCTGGTGTAACAGCAAGGTATTTAACTTGAGCCTCGACTTGAGCTTAACGGAGACTGAGGTATGCGTATAGTCGTAAACGCCGAGAAGATGTGCACGAGTATGTAAAAGTGTCCAGGACCGTTATACGGCAGTACTCCGACTTGTTTTCCTCGTTAGAGTTCTTTGTCGCCTGAAAATACACTCGATTATTATATTTTATACATTAAACCATTAATTACCGCATAGCCAGGCTATGTCCTCTAATTAACATACTCGTAAATCGGCGCCTTCGGGTTATCCTAGCGTTATCCGAAACTTTTCTGTAACTTGATACTTTTTCACACGCCACAAAGATTAAGTTTTTATTGTCAAAATAAAGTTGTTTTTATCGCTGAAATTAAAGTTATTTTATTGTCAAAATAAAGACGTTCCCGAGGAGAGAACTCGGAGGTGATAATTGCTGGATTTATGGTTATGGGAAAGAACGATAATGTAATAAATTCAAATGAAGGTGTAATTGGAGAGAATCGTCTTCTCACCTTCTTAATTGCTCTGTAAAATTGGATTTGTTGAAGTTCTGTAACTTCAGCGAAGGTTTTTATGGGAAATTCTTGAAAAATATCTCATAGAGGAAAAAGGTCACGTCCTGATTGCAACAATTTGTAAATTACAAAATATTATTGGCATGCCAATTTATGGTCACGGATGGCTTGAAATCACACGACCGACGATTGAAATGAAGACACCTTAATCTCGCCTTAGACTTTCACTTGACAAATAACGCGATGGGTAGAAGAGCTAAGCAATTGTAGCCAATAATCGTTGGGCAATCTCTCAATTTTGATCACCTTTCGTCAATAAATGCTTTCAGTAATAAATCACGTCTATTCAATCACGTTGCGGTTTCTATCTAGGTAATTCAAATTTTGACCAAATCTTATAGCATAATAGACTTCCGGTAACCGAATCTCTTCGAACATATTTCCGTACACATCACAAAACGCTGCATTCAAACTCAGACTCACAGTTAATATTTTGGTGAAAAGAGACCCGAAGGAATCAAATTTCAACGAGGATCGCCTAGACACATTGTTGATTTAGGACTACGAATACAAACATTTTCGTTTGCCTTGTTCGGTTTTATATCCCAGGTACGCAACTTTGCTCATATAGACACGATCGAACAAATTCCCAAACCATCTGTAGGAAGGACCCCTGGAGGTATTTAAAAATATATTTATTTTCAAAATATAGGCAAACAATTATCACGTCTTTTTTAAGACCTTTATTTTTCGACAAATGTCAGGGGCAAGATAACGATCCTTGTTCTCGATATTGATTGTAGCATCTTAATTTCTTAAACACATTAGTTTCTCGATAGAGTACCATATTTAAACCTGACCGAGACCCGTACCGAGCTCGATACCTAGATACATGGTTTCCTTCTCAACTTATTTGTACTGAAGCCTGTATATGAACTTGCAAATAAACTGCAGAAACAACAAAATTGTGCTGGTGCAAAGGCCTCAAATACACCGTCTAACCTTCTCCTGGCCAATTTCAGTCTCGCCTTGGAGCATATGGCGCGGCAAACAGAGGAAAATTGGTCACGAGCGCCGATACCACGAATACTTTCCCATGAATAGGCGCGCGTTGATGAGCACTTTGTCTTAAGCTGGAGTTTAACCCGACGCCGAGCAAAACCTGTTTCTCAGGCGCGTACAATACTCGAAAACCGATGTCCGAGAGCGAATACATACGTGGATTTTTTGTCTAGCTAATGGCTTCGTCGATACCGATCTACCACGCTAGCAACTCGACTGGGCTCATGTTTTACCTTTCGAACCGACTTTTTACTTTTAGTAATTTCACTTCAGGCGGCAGTCAAATATATTTGATTAAAATGATTCATCGAGTAGATCCATGTGTCGATGCAAAACTATTTTTCTGTAGGTACAAATCTTGAATATAGGGACATTTCAAAATGATTCATTGCGAAACATTTTGTCCTGTCAACCGGCATCCACTTTCAAAGGAAACCATTAAATAATATAGGCATTTGCGACCAATTAAGTGCTGCAAAAGCCGCAAACGGTTAATGGATATGAGGAATCATTACAGATGAGATTAAAATACTTGAAAGAGAGCGACACTGGCGCGGTTATTTCAAGAATTTGTTCACGGTAATCTTGCCGCGAGAAATAAAGCGCACAGGGTGGAGTAAAGAGATGTAATTCGCCCAGATAACAAATAGATAGGGATGAGTTCTAGGGGCGATTTCAAACTTTTGGAAGTTCGAATAATCTTTCCTGGTTTATAAAGATCAAGAAAGTGGCAAGGGCACGAACACACTTTCTAGAACTTTAGTTCAGATCACGATTTTCTTGACTTATATAAATATCGGTAAAATTTGTAGGTATGGAAGACGAACCTAGAGACGAACTTTTATCGTTATGTACTGCAACATATTCGTATCAAGCTTGTTCTCCTCGGTTCTAGTTCTGTTTTATTCCAAGTTTAAATAATGACAATTGAAGTTCAGTTGCCAGTTCCATGTTGCTAATTCCATTTATCAATCATCATGTTCGAGCTTTAACTACTCCATACATAGGACCTAGGTAAATATTTTTGCACACTTTTAGTACTTACGCGTTTTTCTCCTGCAACTTATTCTATGTAGGGAAACTTCTTATGGTGTGTTAGGTCCCTATGCATGTTTAAACTTAGTCCGTAGGTAAGTTTCTATCTAGTTTTTGAACCTAGTTAGGACTCTCCAGAAGTTAGCCTAATACAAGGTCTAATGAAACCAACCAGAGTCTACTATCGACAAAACGTACCTGGTGGATAGGTGAATCAAGAAGCAATGCATGGCACATTCAAATTTGAGTTATCCTTGAATATTATCGCTATGCGACTGAATGTGACTTACAAGCTCAATGATATAGAAGCTTCAAGGGAAGCTTCTTGTTTTGTTGCCTTGCTTCCGAGATTGAATCAAAGACAGAAAGACACACCTTGGGCCTAAATCGAGATTTGGTTAGTCAGGACAATAAAACTCATTAGCAATACGATCCTGGGTGGCTAATGATCTAGGTAACTTTTAATTTAAACTCTGCATATATTGGATAGAAATGGAAGACACTTCCTAGTGCAAGATGTTCATACCAAGATTAGGTAGACGAGCGGCTACGACTTAAAAACGGCAATGATGGTTGCAGGTATCCGAGTATCTGTCAACAGCTGCTTTGCGAATTTGACTTAACAATCGAAGTATCTACTTGGTTGCTGAAACAAACTGGTTAAGCAGGCGCACAAGTTTGGTTTCTGTATTCCCGTTAGGTAGAGAATGCATGTATCATTGGCACCCCTGTGTATTCTGAAAGGACGAAGTCACACTGAAGAATCACGTGTTTGGGGATCCTTTGTGTGGACAAAGGGTTTCAACCTTGGGTTCAACTCTGGACGGAATGACTACAGATTAGCCTAAGGTTTTCTCTCCAAAGGGAATTACACTAAGGTGTTGGCTTTGCTGTATGAATAATCGTTTTCATTAGATTGGCTTGAATGTGCACCAATTCGCATTGAAGATTCTGATATTTGACAAGAGCTGGTAGGAAGTCGTGCGGTGCTCGTTTGACTTTGTGGTGTAGCAGGTCGTTGGTTAAACATGAGCCCAAGCATTTTCTAACTTCACTAGGTATTTCGTTGTGGTGTGGTGCACTGGCACAATCTTCTAAACTACTACCGGCCATGGTGACTCACCCGGCAAATTCTACGGGCACAGTCCACCGTTCTCACTGATAATCAATCATCCACCCTCGAACCCTTCACAACGCGAACTGGCCGGCCGGCGCCGGTGCCCGATGCGATATAGGCGCGCGCGGATTGCGGCTGGCGGCTGCGTGCGGCGCGCGCTCCACCGTCGTCTGCCCGGTGAGGACTGTGGACTGGCGGCGCCGGCGGCCGACGGCCGGATCGCAGTGAGCCGTGCGCCCCCACCGCCGCGCCGCCCGGCCGCCCGATTGGTCGGGGTCGCGGCGGGCCAGGTGGCGCGAATTCAATTGAGGGCTGGCGCGGGGCGCGGAGGTGCCGCCGCGTTCCTTCCGGCCAGGAAATGAAGACGCGCCGCTAGCGGCGGCGGGGGCCCCGTGTGGTCTAGAAGAGGTGCGGGTGCGGGAGGAGTTGAACCGTTCAAGAAGCGAGGATGTTAAGGGCCGAATAATACTGTGGCATTTTATTTTCATTTGCCACTGAGCTTATCGTAATTACCTATTTATAGTTACTACACTTAGGTCTATTTGAAGAGTTGATATAATCAGTCGCGTAGCTATGCTAGGGCAATTCGGTGCGTCGCCCCGAAGCGCCGCGGGTTTAGGGGCCCCTTAATCCTTGACATTCCTTTCGCAACTTTTTTATTTTACGAGTTACTTGTAGAAGAAAACGCCGCCTAATTAGCCCATAACGCTAAAATAAAAAATTCAAAACGCAAGGTTGTTGTAGATAACCTCTTATCTACAGTTTTTACCAGTGTTAAAAATAAGTAAGAAACCATTCCTATTGCGAGCTCTATAACAAGGATCCAAGTGTGATCTTTTGGTTGGATACTTAGGAAACAAGGAATAACCTTAAAAAACTACCTTCCCGCATTTTTTTCATTAGAAAAATTATATCATTACTGGACTAAAAGAGGAAGAGGTCCCATGCAGGATTCTGCACCGGGGCCCCAAGACCCCTAGTAGCTACTCTACTGGATATAGGTATCTAATTTACTTATATTGCCTATTTTCATATAAAATCTTCTGGTTATAATCACATCTGTTAAAAACTAAGTATTTGGATGAGATTTATTTTTGAGGTATCACAGACACACAGGTATCTATAATATGTGAATAATTAAAAATGTAATTTAATGTAAAAATAATACAGAATAGTAATATATTAGTAAACTGCTATAACATAGATGGTCCAAATCAATAATTTCATTTTCACATCTGAAATCATTGTTTGTTTTTCAAGTCCCTTTTAGGCAGGTATAGGACAAAGCGATTTAAAAGTTGACTGAATTGACAACTTTTCAGACCGAAGGTGGACGTTTTTTATATTGATTGCATTAACTCTTCCAATAATAATACGTACAGTAACCTATAGATAATTACATCTATTGCCGTATTTACGCATATCTACTCTAGTTAGCCAATATGTGACGTTGTCATAAGAACATGACAAAAATGTATCTAGTAGATACAGCGTTACAAATTTCGAAAAAACAAGTGGCCCAGCTACTTTTTAGTTGATTTGAATAAAGAAAAATTAGCACGAAATGATCCACTTCACATCATGTTTGGCGCCTTCTGTCAACTATATCCATTTGATATGTTTAAGGCTTATAACAATGTCATCCATTACTGAGGATGACCACCATAGACAAAGCTACTACACATCACATAAACTGTCAGAACCATTGTTGAAATTTCCGCGAGTCACATCAAATATTTTTAGTAATACCTATAAATTAAATTTCCTATACCTATAGGTACTTTATCTTAGCATAAAGTCCTAGGAATTGTAAGACCTTACAATTTATCTGTTTTAATTTGTTTTCATTCCAAAATTAAGGTTTGAAAGTTGGTTTGCGAGGATTTTTACATCTATATTTATTATATGTTACATGTGACCAAGATATTTTCATCAATATTAATTTTTGAAAAATTTATTTTATTAATACAGAGGTACAAAAACGAAATATTTATAGAACTTTGTACATAGGAAGATGGCTTGCCGATGGGAACATCACTCTCCAGTTGTGGCCAATGTATAGGTACATGGAATGGTTTGAGAAAAAAGCAACAAGTACTGCAAAACACATCCCAAAATCTTTGATATGTAGATGATATCTACGTTTATCATTTGGAAAAAGTTGATAAAACACCAGTTTTCAGGAAACAGACGCACATCGGCCAATATCACCGACTCCAACCATTCCACCTTGACAAATAGCGAATAATCAAAACTTTTTACGGGAGCCAGAACAACCAGCAACACAGAAGACGCACTCAAAGAAGAAGCTCAGAACATCAAGAGAGATAAAAAAGATCGAAACATGCATTGCCAAAAGCAACATGCAATGTGTCTAAAACAGTAGGACAAAAGCAACAACATGAATAGGACCTTGATATAAAGCATCACTTATGTATCTTATATTATCTTCAAGGAATCTCAGAGAGGAATTTCAGAGAGAAAATTATTATTGCCAAACGTTACAACATCCGGAGCCCCTCAAGTCGTCACATACATTTAACGCCGCCCTTGTGAATGTCGAACCCAACATAACGAAGTCAACTAGAAAAACCGAAAGAACACCGTCAATACACACAAAAAGGAAAACAAGTCCAATTCGGGCATCGCCGAACATGTCTGGACCAACCCACCTCTTACAATTTTCCTTAATTACTACAATTTAGTTTTTATATAATTGTGTTTTAATCCACTTCTCAAAATATTTATTTTTTATTTTTTTATGGATTTTCTACCTAATGACTGAATCACCCTGTACAAGTATCCCTAAAGTGTGACACTGAAACAAAATTATATTTTAATATTTAGTTCCGCTATTGAGAGGGCTGCCATATTGATATTTATATTCATATTTCACTCGAGTATTATAGAGTTTTAAACTAGTGTCAAATATTTCAACTGCCAAATGACCAACTGCGTTGAAACCCCCAACCAATTCAATGGCCATTGAATACCGAAATTCCAAAGTTGAATAATCTTCCACTCGCATTCGACAATGCGTTTTCGGCAAAAAGGCCATACGTCCACCTTTTAGGCTTATAAGAGTCCCCCGCGGGCCCTCCACACAATCGCTTCCTCGGAACGGCCCAACTGGCCGATATTTTCTACCTACGTATCGGTGTTTTGACGGACACGCCATTTGAAATTCTGAGGGCCGTCATTATATTCCCACAGCGTCGCCGTAATCTTGGGTTTCCTTCCGCTTGTTTCTTTGAAATCGAGATAATTCTGATATTATACCCCGAACACGCTTCGCACCGTTGAGTGAGAGGGACTGCGACTATGCGAGAGGAGCAGAGGAGGCAGTGGCGGCTAGTGACATTTTTATTGAGATGCTCCTTTTTTTATAATAATTTCTTATAGCGCCGTCGGTTAAACATTTTTTAACGAAAGCACTGCATTACTTCGGCAGGCAACGATTTCTTTCAATGCTAAACAAAGGCCCTCTTTATAACACTGCCACCGTAACACTCTTCTGGGTGGTCCCACATTGGGTCATAATGGCAGTTGTGAGAATCTGCGCTTGATTTTTAGTGATCAATATGGAGTATACATAACGGGCAACTGCTAACAATAAAGCTCATACATTCCCCTTTTTTTGAGAACAAAAAAAACAGTAAATTTAATATTAGGTTTAAATTTTCTAAGGCCCTGTGACGCCACCCTTCAAACACACTGGATTGCTTAGATTTTAGCGTTGTTTTCAACATTTTGCTATTATACCTACATATATGTATTTCTCACGATAATAAGCTTTTTGTCCACTAAAAGATTGTGTTCTACCTTAATAAAAAAAATCGTGCTCTCATGAAAGAACTGAATATTTCCTTTATTTTTAATCATACAAATAATTACTAATTTAGCATTTGCGCAAAAAGCCTAATAACGGCCATTGTTTTTGTCTCAAAATGTGAGTAATTATTTAGATTAAAATTTGTATTGACAAAAATTTAAAATTTTGCGTGTTACTCGCTACAGATCGAAAAAAGCCATTTTATGGGTCAAAATGTTGAATCACCACATACGTGCTGTACACTGAACCTTAAAGCAATCGGTTTTGTCCACAAATGTAATTAGGACATTTTTTCGGTAATTCCTGAATCAAAAAAGTTACAAACAGAAGAAATGTTGGCCATTTTCGAGCTTTTCAAAAATATCTCGGAAAGTAGTCCATGATTCTCGAATGCGGTTTAACACAAAGTTAGCGCATCAAAAAAGCATTTTTTTATTTCAAATAAAGTTCTCCGAAAAATGTATATTTGTCAAGATATTCTCCAGTGGCCCTCCTTGAATATACACCCTGTATACCTGCAACCGATAAGTGACTATCTACTTCCAATAATTATCCGGCTTTTAATCTAACATATCATAATATCTAACAGTCACTTTTTAACTTGACTGAACACTCAGTTGCATAAAATTGTGTCATGTGAATTAAGCAAAAGCATTTGCTTCAAAATATAAAAAGCTTAGATACTTTTTAAATATAGGAGGTACTTTTTAAATACCTATAAATCATTTAGTTACTTTTGCGGAAGATCGCTGGTCAAGGTATACAATATATAATGCGACACTATGTCATTTTCGGCTTTTTTACTTGTTGCAGACCAGTTACCTTGTATTTTTTACACTGGGCCCTTAACCTTATTTTGGGTATTGGCCGTCATTTCACCATATACCTGTATATTAACAATAGGTATATGCATTTCACCTAGTTCCCGAAATGGCATGTACCTAGGTATCGAAGTATTTTTTATCAATCTTATTATAACGTATGTTTCTATTACTTACGTAAATTTTTTAACCCTATAATCTACGGCTTCCCCAGTTCTCCCAAACTCTAAGAACCACGTTGGCATGTGTACCCCTTTAAGCCACTTGGGACCGCCGCTGCAACGAACGCGGTCGGTGGTAAAAAAATGCAAGCTCGGTGTTATTTTATCTCGAGAATAATGTATGCAAGCGGCGAGTATGCATACGGCGTTGTTTTGGCTTTAAATTATTACACACTTCAAATAGAGAAGCAGCTCGGTAACTGCCGTTTCCGTTTGCGCGAATAGACGCTCGCTTTTAGAAGTTTTTAGTGGTGGTACAACCGATAGAGCACCACCATGGGCGTGATTGGGTGGTCCGACGTCTGGAGCAGATGCGGAGATTAGAATGAGTATAAACGTCTGCGGGGTAGAAGATTAGAATAAGTATATAAGGTAGAAGATTAGAATAAGTATATAAATTAAAATGGGGTATTTGATCTTCTACGATCTGATTGTCAGTTTTAAGTAGAACACTGCCCCAGGTGAATCTAGAACATTTTTCTTTTATATAATTTTTAAATACATGCATAAGTTGAGTCTTTAGTGCTATCTCCATTTTAATCACTCCCTGTTTTTCGATAGTTTGAATTTAGGTTCAAGAATAGACTGCATAATCTAAGATTTGTTATATGTATAAAAAAATTCGTCCTTGATCGTATCTTTGTGACCAATTTCCATCTGAAGTAGTTTCTGATATTCTCTAAATGCATACCATTTTTAGTGAAAAAGAGAACATTGGAATTTAGTTGCAAGCACCTCAGCACCTGATGTTTAGCGACATTATACCATGTGTCCCGGATATAAGAATGAACAGCATGGAAAACTTGCAAACGGTGAGAGATAGTACAACGGTTAAATAGGGAAACAGTTGCGCAATTTGGTACAAACAGATTTCTAATGTCTTTTTTCTTTTTTGAGTTATTTTGAAAAAAGTGAAATTTTGCGTTTTCGATTTTATTTTTTTCTGAAGTTGTTATCACAGATAGGAAAAAAAGAAAAACGATTTCTTGTGGCACTTTTTAACGGGCCTTAAGATGGCCTTTTTAGATTTGTTCTACAACATTTTGTTTTTGAGAAACCATCTAAAAATTTATTTATTTTTAAATACGGACGTTGCTTTTTTTTTGCTTTTTTTATACCTGTAAACGAGCCTGTAAATGAATCAAGATGCAGGTTTTTGCTATAGGTTTCTGCGAAAATTCACAAAAGAACCTCAGGAAAATACTAGTTCATGTCATATGAATACGAGTGTGAATACCTACAACATTCTCTTACGGTGTTTGAAGTGCTATAGCGCTTGCCCTTCGTAGAATTAAGACTGAGAATATCGATTATGCGGATAATAAGGTTGGTTAACATGTGGCAACAAAGCGGCTTAGAGTGAACTTTGACCATTAAAGCAGCAGCGTCGAATTACTTGGGTGCTAAGGTTTATTTTCTCCACGTTTTAAACTGCCACAAAAAAATTCCCATTTTTCCCTTTTAATATAAGCCTTTCCCACTGTGTGGTTAAAACTTTTTACACCAAGACCGAGTCATTCTGTATGTATACTTATTCGTTTACTAAAATACCCCTTTATGTGTACGTGTATATTATACATAATATTTTGCTGATAATTTTTTACTCGAGAAATTAAATTATTGAATTTTTATATTTATTAATATTTTATTTTGTTTTATTTAAATTTTGTACTTAAGGAAACAATAAAAATGTTTTGTTATGTTTTAATCATAACTGAGTGGACCTATATTAATCACTCTCTGTTATTCTATTGTATGAATCTATATGTTCAAAATTTCCCGATTTTTTACGAATGGTACAGGACAGTGTTAAGCTTTTACTAATTGAAGTAAATAAAAAATTCTTCATAATATTCGTTGCCGTATTTTTTTCTTTTGTGAATACGTTGCATCAAAGCAAAAGAAAATAATATCTATATTTATAGGCTATAATTATATGCTAGTAAGGTACCTAACGTATAAAATAATGCCTGTATTTTTAAATATTTGCCTTTAATACAGAAACGTTAAAACTATAAGTGGCTTACAATATTTCCAGCCACATACTAAGTTCTAATGCATATTTGTCTTCATTGCCGCTATTATTGCTAGTTGCGACTATATAGGGAAGACTTTTCCCGATATATAGTACTATATAGAATAAGCATTCGCTCAAGTAGGGAAATTCCACCCACACAATGGAATCTTTTTGACTAGTCGCTAAGCTCACATATGAGTTTCCTTCAGAACGATGATAGACTGTTGTAGGTCGTACTCAAAAAAATGTTTAAGAATAATATCTAACAATTTTTCCACGAATATTGAACAACACTCTTCATACGTTCGAAATTCGTTCACCTATTACCAAAGACAATTAGATGGGATTGTCTTTGCTATTACCCGTCAGTGGCCAAAGATTTGTAGTTACAGACTATAAGCACACTCGCTTTGGCCGCAATAACGATCCAGCATTTTTCATAACTCAAAACTTACTATTTCAAATTTTCGTTTCATTACTGCCTATATGGTTTCTGGATGGCAAATATTGCTCGACAATAGAAACAAAACAATCTACCAATTTGTGATTTAATTAGATTTAGTAAGATTTTGACTATTCCGAACTCGTGTTTAGTCGTGGAAAAAGCATAGTATCTACTCAACTCCCGAATTATTTTTACTGCTCGTTCAGATTACTCCCCTTGTCGCGCGGACTCGAGTCGCAATTCTCCCGAACGAGTATTTACTATCAAAATCCTCTCGATGAGTAATATACCGTTTTCTATCAGTCGCTAAAATCACTTAAGTACCTAATATACAGGGTGTTCCTTAATGACATGTCAATATTAAAGGGGGTGATTCTTGGTCCCATTTTAAGAAAAAACTTCATATGAACGTATGTCGTAAACGCCCTAAGTTTTCAGATACAGGGTGGTAAAATTTTCAGAAAAAAATCTTTTTTTATAGTAACTGTGACATTATTGTAGATACGTTTATGAAATTTGGTACACGTCTTCTATGCGTCAAGATGCATTTTCTGATGTACAAACAATTTTATTATTTTTATCAGTGGCGTCCGTGCGGAATGCGGATTGAACATTTTTGAAGAAAATAATGGTACGCCAATGACTTCTCTTAAAATAAAAATTATTTTTGGATATCCCTTTCATTTCTGAGCTAATTTGATCTCTTAATTTTCTTTCGTCCGACGCATAGTTTTCACTTAAAAAAATAAAAATCCTTTTACGTCAGGGTCAAGTCGCTAAAAGTCTGATGCGGTAACTGTTGTGTGGAAATCGTTTTTTCTTTATTTTTTCATGCTATTGAGTTCGATTAATATTAAATGTTAATTAATTCAGAAATAAGCAACTGATTTTACTTCTGAAAAAATTAAAAAAAATCTTTCAAATACTCAATAAATACCACATTAGAAAACTTTACCACCCTGTATCTCAAAAGTTAGGACGTTTACGACATACGTTCATATGAAGTTTTTTTTGTCCAAGAATCACCCCCTTAAATATTGACATGTCATTAAGGAACACCCTGTACATGTTACAGCCCGTATATGTATACGGTCTAGGCTGTACCTATACGTCCTAAATGGCGCAGACCGTATGCAAATGACATAGCATTTCATATACGGACTTAGACAGTTAACATACGGACTATTGACATTCAGATTGTATGTGCAATCGTAGTGGATTACCTTTCTTTTTTATATAGGCCCATTAAAGAAGAATATGCCTTCTTTTTAGTATATGTATTTTGCAGAAAAAATCTAGGGTACCTATACATTATACCATAGCCGAAGGATACTCCTTTCTGCTATGATTATACTAAAAAATTACCTTTTTTCCTTTACAATACTACGTACCAGCAAGAAGTAATATGCTTCTTTGCTGGGCCTATATGTATAAAAAAAGAAGGGGTAATTCAGAAATTTAATGGCGGGCGTCGAAACCGCCCGGAAAACATTGCACATACATTCTGTCTTTGTTTAAATCTCTCTGTGATATACGGTCTATTAGTTACAGATAGACCGTATACAGGGTGTTTTTAAATCATGGTGCCAACGTAATATGACAGATAGAAAATGTAATTTTGAACAAAAAGTTTCCTATAAACATGGGTCCTAAAATGCACAATAAGAAAGTTACAGGGTGATGAAAGTATAGTTTGAAAAACATCTTTATCGCAATAACTTCTACAGAAATTATGCAATTTAAATGAAACTTAGTGCAGTTCTTTAGTAACTGTAGTGCAACAATTTTGTGTAAAAACGATTTATTCCCATCGACCAGAGGCCGAGGGGCGGGGTAGCACAATGGGTTTTCTACTCATAACTATTTTTTGAGGTTATCTTTTTGGTCCCGCAGGTTCATCACTTTAGTGTATCTTTTTATTTTGCAACACAAAAATGTACTCTTGTTTCGTAAAATCAACCGTTTGCGTTGAAATCCTTTTACTTCAGGGTCAAGTCGCTAAAAGTCTGATGCGGTGACTGTTGTGTGGAAATCGTTTTTTCTATCTTTTTTCATGCCATTGAGTTCGTTTAATATTAAATGTTAATTAATTCAGAAATAAGCAACTGATTTTACTTCAGAAAAAAGTAAAAAAACTTTCAAATACCCAATAAATACCACATTAGAAAACTTTACCACCCTGTATCTCAAAAGTTAGGACGTTTACGACATACGTTCATATGAAGTTTTTTTCTTAAAATGGGTCCAAGAATCACCCCCTTAAATATTGACATGTCATTAAGTAACACCCTGTATATGTTACAGCCCGTATATGAAAACAGACCGTATGTATACGGTCTAGGCTGTATCTATATGGCCTAAATGGCGCAGACCGAATGTAAATGACATAGCATTTCATATACGGACTTAGACAGTTAACATACGGACTATTGACATTCAGACTGTATGTGCAATCGTAGTGGATTACCCTTCGGTTGATTTTATCGTTATAAAACAAGAGTACATTTTTGTTGCAAAATAAAAAAGATGCACTAAAATGATGAACCGGAGAGACCAAAAAGATAACCTCCAAAAAGTTATGAGTAGAAAACCCATTGTGCTACCCCGCTCCTCCGCCTCTTGTCGATGGGAATAAATAATTTTTATACAAAATTGTTGCACTTCAGTTAATAAAGAATTGCACCAAGTTTCATTTAAATTGCATAACTTCTGTATAAGTTATTGCGATAAATATGTTTTTCAAACTATACTTTCATCACCCTGTAACTTTCTTGTTATGCATTTTAGGACCCATGTTTATAAGAAATTTTTTGTTTAAAATGACATTGTCTATCTTGTCATATTACGTTGGCACCATAATTTAGAAACCCTCTGTATAATAGGACTAGTCCTTTTGCACACCGACTAGACCGTTTGTTGACGGACAAGCTTCTTATACATATATGGACTAATATCTTCAGTCCGTTTTCTATGAACTAGTCCTTTTGTATACGGCCTGTTTTACATATACGGTCTGTAACATATACATCAATTCCTTGCAAGTAAAATAATTTCTTCTCTTTCAGAAGCTTCATCCTTCATCAATGTTAGTATTTTCACTTTGTCTTACTCTTAAAGGCCTATTTTATACCTCTCTCAAATATAACCGAATTGGCAGATGTCAAAATACAATCCTCGGAACGCGTTCTCTCTTATTTTCGGAACGAGCATGAATAGAGGAGCGAAATGCCGATCCGCAAACATCTCAGCTTTCCTTTTGTGCCTCGCACACACAACATCCTTGCAGCGGAGCAAATTATATATTTTCGTACGGCATCCCTCGGAGCAATCCGGCCCACACACTTCGGGAGAGCGCAGCGCCTCCTTTCTTCCCTTTTGTGTCGCGGATCGTTATTTAAAAAGGGTTGCGACGGCCCTTTGAAGCGCGCGAAACACCCCCATTATCCTGTCAATATTTCTACCTAAACACAATCGGTATTTTGACAGGGACGATATTAGAAATTCGGGAAGACACGCCCGCCGGCCGACGTTCCCACAACGTCGTTATTATATTCACTTTATATTCACTTCCTTCCAAATGGGATAATTCTCTCTGACGATATTATTACACCAAGACACGTGTTCGTCATTCTAGGATCTAGAGTCTAGACACCAAACCCAACCAGGCAAAATTCCTGTAGTGATTTTAGCTTAGCGGATATACGATACAGTATCTACAAAGATAAGTTCGAAGAAAAATAATCGTGTTTTAAAGGGTTTACTAATGATTCATTTAAGTTAATATTAGAGTTATTTAGAAAAAATAAAAAAAACTTTAAGATGTCTATATAACTACTGCAGATTATTCTAAAACTGCGGAGTTCCTGGGTGGACCCTCAGACTAAAACGAATTTAACATATTTATGTCATTGGAGTTTGATTTCACATTTATTTTTTAGTTTAAAATAAAAATAATGCGAAGAGAAAAATTGTATATTTCATTACGAGTCTGGAAATAAAAATTTTTGCGTGCGCGCGTGACAAATTCCCGTGTGAGGCGCAGCCGAACACGGGAAGTCATGCAAGCACGGAAAAATCTATTTCTGGACGTGTAATGAACGATATTTTTTTATTATACTTCTTTGAAAACGGAAACTTAAAACATTTTATCGGCATATTATAATAAATTTTATTGACAAAAAATAAACAATGCAGACAATATAGTGTTAAAAAAAAATAAAGCAAACCTTACAGTCGAAACTCCACAAACAGTTTATATTCTCAAAAAGAAACTGTACATGTTTCAAACCACCAAGGGTTCATCTTCAGCAGCGAAATAATTCATTGTGAGTTATACAAAGCTTCCAAGAACATTTAAAAAAAATTATATTATCAAAAATTCATAAGAAAACTTCAAAAGTTAAATGGATTAATATAAATATAGTGTTTGGTATGTATGATACGTTTCCATGGTTACTCGAAAATTATTTCAAAGGTGCTTTGTTGTAAATTAGTTATTGTTAGATACAACAAAAGAGAGATATGATATTGCGCAGGTTGGACACCATATTGGCGCGTCACGCGGTTATAAACAATGGTACAAGTTGTATCATCTGGTTATAAACAACTGAAACGTCAGAAACGTCTGAGTGTCATTGTAGTGTGTTCTCTGCATTTTCAGCCAATTTGCGGAAGTTTGCGTTGTAAAATTACTGTTAATTACTCTTTGGTCCATTTGTCCCTTTGTAAACTCAATCAGTGGACATACTGTAATACTTTGCATGTCATAAGTGGGCGGGAACTTACCGCGTGACGTAATTGCGCAGAAGGGAACGAAATTGAGGCGGCTAAATATCATATCTCTCTTTTGTTGTATCATGACAGAAATGTATCTAAATATTGAAACACTTACGAATTAAAACACAAAATAGGTATATGTTAAATATCAGAGAGCATATAGAGTTTCTTAAATTTAGTTTACTTTGCTGTATTTATATATATTTCAGTTTTAAAGCCATATATTCGGTATTTTTATTCAGCGCACGGAAAGTTTTTCCATGCACTGTTTCCGTGCGCTAGCCCGAAAAAACCCATCTTTCATTATTGCTAAAACAGATTAAAATAAGGTGTTTTCAAAGAAGTATAATAAAAAAACTTTTCCTAATTTTGACATGCATGACCTTGTAAAGTGACATTTTTCAAAATCGAAGCAAGCGGCAACCGTTACAACGTCCTATTTTACTTAACTGGTAAAGTAATACCTTACGTAACTAGTTACAAAAAATTAATTACACGACCCACTACGGTCAGTGTTAGGGCTGGGGAAAATATCGGAGGGTAAGTCATTAGTGCGTCATCAAGAGTGGCGGCTCGTGGCTTAATGCACAAGGGGGGGCTACGTTTTGAAAAGAACACACTCCTGGTCAATTAAAAAATGGTTGAGTACCGAGGTGGGTACCTACTCTGGGCATGGGCTTTTTTAAATTTTTGTTTAAACTGGAAATTACGTGCTTTTTTGCATAATATTAATATAAAAATTGCTTTCTAAGAAGTTAATACTGTTCTTGTGTACCTACATACCTATTATAGAAAAGTGTCGCGTAAAATTGCGACTTGCAGGATAATTGCAAATCTGGAGTTTGTCTCCCTAAGAGTTTTTATTCAAACTTTTTCTGCCAATGAGTCTTAAAACGTTACTTTCCAAAATCTCCTGCACACTATTTTTCATTTTCTTTACTTCTTAGAATACGCGAGGCATCGAGAGAAGTTTTGTAAGGACGCGACGGCGTGACATAGATGCGTGTCATATACGCACTTGTTGGATGGGTGAATGAGACTGGGGCTCAAATACCGAAAGCCTTCTCGTTTGCTAGAATCGCGTAATATCAGTGACTATAGAAAGAATTTTTCTATTGTCCCTGGTAATATAGACGCAGCGGCGGAGCAACTAACTCTGAATTTAAAGAATGATAAATAGTAGGTACGAGTAGCTACATTATCGACTGCGGGCGTTGTGGCAATTTAATAAGGAAGGAATAAGGTATAGTAAAATATAGAATATGGCAATCGCGGAACTAAATTATTTTTTCTCATTTTCTACTGGGCCCCTATGGGCGAGCCGCCACTGGTGATCGGTCTATGGCGTGGAAACGAAAAGAGATTGGACCGTGATTGGTACACCAGAGCGCATCACCTAAAATTGTTTTTGGCTATACAGGGTGTTTCAGACCTAAATGCAATAATTTTAACCACATACTCAGAAAAAAATTTTTTTTCGGAAATATTTTAGAAATAATTAGATAATTTTAATATTTCCCCTAACGAGCCGCTCAGTTTTATTATCGGGTAGACGCTTACCCAAGGCGCGAGGGAGAGGCAAATTCGTTTCAGGTCTTTCTTCCGACGTTGCCAGATCGCGGAAAACACTCAATATTTTTTTATCTTTTCAAGGTGTCTACTGATTTATCTAAATGTGCCTACCTTTTATTATCCTTTAGGATAATAATCGCTGATAGCAAATTGAAAGGTGGTTTAAAAACAATTCTCCTCTGCGGTAAGTTGAATAGTATATGATCGCCCCCTCTCCTGCCGCGCGGAAGGGCCGCCTCCACCGCCTGATTTCATTAGTCAGTTGCTGGGCGGCCATAATGGAAGGAACGTAATTTTAATTGAATTGGCCTTTCATAAATGCATAAATGGTAAAATTACTTAAAAGTATTTAAAATCGGGGAATACCAGCTAAAACCGGCAACATTGCACGTCGCCCAATAATGTAGCTTCTGGCTGGCCCACCTTGCGGTCGTTTCCTCGCCAGTGGCGTCATTATTGTCTGTAAAAAAATAGCTTCTTTAAAAAAAATTCTGGCTTTATTATTAACTTTTATTTTTTTTAAATTGCGGATTCGTATTAAGCTCAATTTTCTCCACATGTGGTTAAAATTATTGTATTTAGGTCCGAAACACCCTGTATAGGGTGATTTAACGTTAGGGTACCTACTTGATTTTTTTCCTTAATGAAACACGATAGACGGAACACGGATAGAGAGTCTGCCGCCCGTAATACAACGGTACCAAGTTTGAATTTGTATTTTGGTTTGCCAAGTTAGGTATGTCAACAGGGTTGTTAAAAAGTTGTTTCCAAAAATGTCGAAATTTATACGAAGTTGAATTTTAACAAGGAAAATTAGTAATAAGTATACGGGGAGTAAGAAAAAATTGTCAGTTCTCATTTCTGACTTCCGATTTGACCGGCAGTGAGCATCAGTTGGTCAGATTTTTGAGACACACAATTTATTTTGTTTTTTTTTTAGATTCTTTTTTTTTCTCCCGATTTCAACCATACACGAGTATAGTTTTAAATAGTTATCTCTAATAATACATTTTTAGCATTCCATGCAAAGTTGTAAATTTATCACCTATTTGAGGAAATTTATCAAAAAATGAAAATTCGATGCCCGCTTCATGCCAAACCGGAAGTCAGAAATGAAAACCGACAACTTTTTGTTACTTTCCACAATATACCTTGTTAAAATTCAACTTCTTTTTTTTTGAAAAAGTCATTTTTTGAAATAACTTTTTAACAACACCCAATCCTACACAAGTTTAGTTTTTGAACAATTGAAATTATCAAAATTCTATTTGTATCCAATATGTTGTAGAAGGAGTATTATATGGGTAATAGGACCATCTTTAAAATGGAAACCACATTTCTAAAGTTTCGATAATTATATTATCTTCCTCAGGACAATTCAGAGGTAGTTTCCTTGTCCAAGCCCAAAATTAAACGTGCCCCTACGCGTTTTTTTAAATTTTTTAAACTAAGTATACTTTTGTAATTAAAAAATGATAAAATTATGAAAGTTTATCATTAAATCTTTAAAAAAAGACAAATAAGAATAAATACCGGTGTAACAGCGTCTTTTTAAAATTTTCTTTCTTTGATATTTTCAGCTAGGAATAGGATATCGACATACGGTTTTCACTAGCCTATTTAGGTATCATTTCACTACATTTTTATGAAGAAAAAAGTAATATTATTGCATTTATTTTTTTCGAGAATTTTGCAATTTTCTGTTATTATATCAAAAAACGCGCTCTAGAGACATCACTGAGACTTAGACATATCACGGGTAAGATGGGTTTGATGGACCATTAAATGCTTTTTCCAACGAGACCAAGTTTGTTAAAATCCGTTCAGTCATTTAGGAGTTACAGCTGTTGATTTAAAAAAACATTGAATCACTCCCCACCACTTTATTTTAATAGATATGTCAAAAAGTGTTAAACAAAAATTACTTGAATAAAGCTTACCTTTAAAAGGCATATTATATTTTGGTAACATTACTAGGTGGATTTCAGTGAAAAATCACTTTAAAAGTTTAAGATGGCGGTTACGCCCCCTGGTAACTATCTTGGAAATCTGAAAATAATTTACAGGTTTCTCTCTTGGCCACTTTATTCTAAAAAATTTTTACCGCAAGTCTCTACGACGAATAGTTTCCGAGATACAGCACTTTGCATTCTTATATGACCACCCTGTACATGTCATAAGTGTAACACAATACTTATTTTAGATATTTATAGAGCCAGATATTCCGGTGTATAAAATAATGACGTCTGGTTATGGTTTTATCATTTATCCAGTTCCCTGCGTACCTATAGTGTATTTTTATGCGTGACAATGAAAATCCAACTTCCCTATTTGTTTATAAAATATTAACAGCCCAAGTTATTAAATTATTCGAAATGCCTTGTTAAAAACAAATTAAATTATACAACCTTATAAATAATTCAAGGCTTCGCGTGAGGGTACAAAAGACTCATTAAAATAATCGTAAAATGAAGAGTTCATGCTTTGAAAAAATCCCATGGGCCTAGGTATTCATGTGCCAAGATCTCTGTTTAAGTTTTGATATATTTTTCTGCCTTTTTCTAATAATTAGAATGTGAATTCAGAAAGATTTCGTGTCGATTAATTCGATAAAAAAACGAATAAATTATATTATACTAATTACTTACTATAACTAACAACTTTATTTATAGCATAAATATTGCCACTTATTTTTTATTCCACTAAATTGTATCAAATTGCAAATTTTTAAAAGTATTTCAAATGTTTTTAAGTTATATTAAGTTTTATTCAATGTTATTTAATTTACAATAATAATTAATTAGACATTATTTTGAGAAAGTTTTTAATAACTATATATATGCACCTCTTTCGTTCTACGTTCTTGCAATAAACGTTGAAAGCAGCCAATTGCATCTGACATAAATAAATACAAGGTACAGGGTATCCCCAGATTGACTGCTCTATAGAATGATAAAAAAGTGCTCAAATTTGACATTTGTGGATTCAAAGCCCTGCTGCCTGAGCCACATTTGTATTTTACAGAAATCAAATAGGCCTTGACAGAAGCCAAAAAATTGATTTTGGTTAAAATAATATCCATTTTCTATAAAAGATATCGAAAAAGTTGTTCATAATATAAAATTATGATCCTATGTTAAAATTCAAAATAATTGGCTCACTTTGATTTTTTACTAAGTGTATTTAGTTCAGGAACAGTGCTTTTTGCTTTTATGAGAAAATGTTCAATAATTTTTGGGAGTTTTAGCAACTTATTCCTACAGAGATTTGAAGTTGAACCCTCGAACCCTTGGGGCTTCCTAATTGAGATATGGAGTGTCAAATTTAAAAAAAAAATCCTCTATTTCTTTTACCTTCCAAACCACTGCAGATGTTTTAAAAAATTTGGAGGGTACACGATACCCCTTTTGGATTGTTTTAATGTCAGTCTCCTTAAGCAACCCAGTGGCTGAGTTACAGGTCTTGAGTTGCAACATAAACCCGTTGATTATAAAAAAACACGGGTTAATGTAACTTCTACTATTCACTCCCGTACAGGTAGGAAAATTATTTTTATATGGATGTAGATAATCCTAATGTATTCACATTTTTAATGGCCGTCCATTTCTCACTTAATTCAGGCCGAGAACAAAGTAAATAGAAGGCTGAACCTTTAAATATATTTATCCCCTATCATAAAGGTTCTAAAACTGCCCCGGGGAGATAGAAATCTAAAAAGTCCATCACGGACCCGACTAATGCACGTGTGGTCGGCCCACCCTATTTTGCCAACAATACACGCGGGGTTGGAAACGTCAACCCTTGGTAATTCCACGAAGACATGTTCATTCCCTACTTAAAGGTGGCTCTTTTTGTGTCCCCGGGCCTGCTGCCCTACATCCAAAAGCCGTAAAACGGTCATCATGGGTTTTTCGAAAAGCGCCGGTCGCCTCGGACAATGGGCCGAGCCTAATGGATTGGGTGGACGGTCATATCGGCAGTCACTGACAGATATATTGCGGCAGCTAGATAGGAAATTAGGGCAGTAAACCGATTTGGCTTGTGGAAAATAGAAGAGAAAGTCGGAGGCGGTAGTTTTCGGAAGCCAGGAGAAGCATCCTTTTAGGTATGTAAGGTGAGTCGTAAATTAAATTAGAGTCGGGACATAGGCTAGAGTATAACGCTTACAGGGCTTATTACGACTTGTTGAAATTTCACCTGTTGTGCTTAACGAATTGTTCCAATGTTGTCCATTTGCAATAATAAACAGTTTTAACACTATACAAAAGTGTTTTATGTGCATATTGGATTGATCAAAAAAATAACTAATAGTTCGAAAGCAAGAAAGCTGACATTCTAAAACCATATAATATTATTATACTTATATCTTGTGTTTACAACAACTTAATAAAATAAAATTTCTTGAGGTAACTCAATATTTTCCATACACAACCTAATAACAGTATAGTCTAGTTACTGTGATATTATGTAACTATAATAATGATGAATATGGGTTGACGGAAAAAAGGTGGAAAATCAAAAGGTCGAATCACAATCGGCCGAATCACAAAATGTCGAAAACAAAATATAGAAACTACAAAAGATCGAATCACAAAAGGTCCAATCAAAAAAGATCGAAAGACACAAGGTCGAAACTACAAAAGGTCGAAACACAAAAGGTCGAATCACAAAAGGTCGAATTACAAAAGGTCGAATCACAAAAGGTCGAATCACAAGAGGTCGAATTACAAAAGGTCGAATCATAAAATGTCGAATCACAAAAGGTCGAATTAGTAAAAAATAGTTCTAATTTTTAGACTCCCTCACTCAACGTTTTTAGCGAATAATTGAAAATGATGATTGACGGGAAAAAGGTCGAAAATGCAAAGGTCGAAAATCAAATGTATAAACACAAAAGCGGGAAAAGCTTCTTATATGTAAACGAAAATTATTGTCAGTGGTAGCCATTACTGACTTCAGCTTAGAACAGAAGTGAGCGTCCCAGTTTTTTGAGACACCCTGTATATTTTGCGACAAAATATACAGTGTGTCTCAAAAAACTGGGACGCTCACTTCTGGTCTAAGGTTTTTTGAGACACCCTGTATATTTTGCGGCAAAATATACAGGGTGTCTCAAAAGGACCCTACACGTGACATCAACTATTTTGCCGCAAAATATACAGGGTGTCTCAAAAAACTGGGACGCTCACTTCTGGTCTAAGCTGATGTCAGTAATGGCTACCTACTGACAATAATTTTCGTTTAAACATAAGAAGCCTCCTGCATCGGCGTATACCTGCAGTTTGCCTTTTTGGGCTCAAAATGTATATACCTTCAATGGAAGGCGACCTATTATTACATACCGAGTTTTAAGTCTGTCTATATCTCTTTTCGTTCCAGATATTAAAAAATATATGAAAAAACTAACGAAAACTAAGTAACTATATCAGTATAAGCATGTTTGTGGGATTTTTTTTGTCTCAAAATGGCCCTTTCTACCAAATGTCAGTTTGTCTACAAAAACGGGGATACCTTGTATAATTAGTTTCGACTGTTTGTTTTTTGACCCTTTGTTTTCAAACCATTTGATTTTCGAACTTTTTTAGCCAACATTTATTTTCAATTATTCGGTCATTTGATTAAGTATACTCAAACTTTTCTGTTTCCGCCTTTTTTTAATTTCGACCTTTTGTGATTCGACTTTTTGTGATTCGGCCTTTTGTGGTTCGGCCTTTTGTGTTCGACCTTTTGTGATTCGACCTTTTGTGATTCGACCTATTGTGATTCGACCTTTTGTGGTTCGACCTTTTGTGATTCGACCTTTTGTGATTCGACCTTTTGTGATTCGACCTTTTATAGTTTCGACCTTTTGTGCTTCTATCTTTTGTTTTTCGACTTTTTGATTATTCGACCTTTTCTGTTTTCGACATTTTTAAAAATTTCGACCTTTTGTGTTTCGACCATCTTTCCGCCAATCATGAATATGTATTTTGCTTCGTATCTCGCTTTTTTATACAGCGTCCAATGCGTACAATTTTCAGAAGTACATTTTAAGTTCAAGTTGTAAACATAGTGTACAGCTCCCAGACAAAATATACTTAGACCAATAATAACCAATGGCTTTGTAGTCATTCAACATAATATCGTTGACTGACGTATTCTAAAGACTGCTCACGGCTGTCATGTTTGGCAGTTCTCTGGCTCACCATGCTCTTCCCGGAGACATAAAAAATGCAAAATACATTGTTGACCATAGGCGCCATCTACTTTTCAGAATATGAAGCTATAACCCTGAGAAGTCTTATTAATACGTCAGTCAACGATAATATGATGTATAATAGAAAACAAATATTTGTTTAGGTGTCACTCCAAAATAACACTTTTTTGTTTTACTTATAAGTATTATCGCGAAGGAGCAACTGTTACTAATATTATAAACCTTGAAGCCCCTTAAGAAGTTGCGAGAACTTTCCCATTACAATTAAGAAACCCTGCCTTAAATCGACCAATTTATAACTGCGTCCTTAGTTCTTCTGGTTACTTAAGTTTCTTCTCAAGCGCTTATTTTTTATTCGTACTGCGCATGTCTTACAACATATTACTTGTCTCTCTTTATTCCATTGTAGTATTTCCTATTTATCATTTGAAGCGAATTAGACAGTTCGTTTCTCAAAGTTGACATATCATTTTCACAAATCATCCATGTTAGTAAAAAAAACTTGATCTCAGGAGAGCAGTAAATCCACTTGCAACTTTTTCTGCATCGGGTGAAATTGAATTCTACCTCCAGAAAATTCACGGGCTCTGCAAATATGATGTGTTAACATTTTTTTGATGGAATTGGTAATTTCCAATTTTTATTTATTTTCATTAATCATATACAGGGTGTAACTAAACGGATGGTCAAAAATGAAACCACGTATTCTTGGAGTCAAAATAAGGGCACTTCTTCATATATTTTTTTCTCCTACGGGCCTTAGTTTTTTTTTATACAGAGCGTAGAAGTTTAGAGAAAAATACACATATTTCTTAGTATCTCTAGAAGTATACGAGATATTTTCTTCAAACTTGGTGTGCCACATGAGCGGATGAGCTGTCAAACTTAATGTTAATATGAAGCTTCTGAGACTCCCAGTTGCGGAGATACAGGGTGTTAGTAAAATTAATTAGTTCAGAAAAATATGAATACCCTGTATAATTGCATTTTTTAAATTTGTTTTGAGTGGTAAATTCAATGGTTAACAAAAAGTATCTCTTAGTATTTTTTCATATTCTCAGTCGTTTCTTAATTATTTTCAAAGAACGGCAATGCTGCACTAAACAAGTCATTTTAAGAATAAATCTAACAATCTGTGGATGTCAATTAAACTTTATTTAACAAAATACGAAACCAAAAACTATAGTAAAAGAAACTTATGCTATTAGATAATTATTAAATTATTAAATGTTCGAAATGACCGCCGTCTCTTTCAATACACGCAACTATGCGTTTCCGCATGTTATTTCTAACCCTTTCAAATACACCAGGATTTTGACGGATTTCTTCAAAGGAGTTTTCTATTCTTAAGCGGAGAGTATGTTCGTCTGGAATTGGAGCTGAATAGACGAGTGATTTCACATGGCCCCATAAATAAAAATCAAGTGGGTTCAAATCAGGAGACCTAGGCGGCCATGCTCTAGGACCTCCTCGACCAATCCACCTCCTTGGAAAACAATTATTTAAATGTTGCCGAACGTCGCTACAAAAATGTGGTGGAGCACCGTCATGCATAAAGAACATGCGCTGGCGAATTGCCAAAGGAATGTCCTCTAATAGAGTCGGCAAATCATATCTTAAAAAACTTAGGTATTCCTGACCATTAAGTCTTCTTTGCAACTCAAATGGTCCTATATGATAATCATCAATAATACCCGCCCAAATGTTTATTGAAAATTGTTGCTGATGTTTTAATTCAACAGTGGCGTGAGGATTTTCTGCAGCCCAAAAATGGGTATTATGAACGTTGAAAATACCATCTCTCGAAAAACCAGCTTCATCGGTGTGTAGCACAGTACTATGAAATGCTGGATTCCTATGACATTAATTTGACAGCCAAGTACAATACCTCCTCCGCAATAAATAATCTTGTTGGCCTAGTGCCTGAACTTTTTGGACATGATATGGATACAATAAATTGTTTTTTAAAATTCGATGCACTGTCATATGGTTTACTTGTTCTTCTGTTCCTATTTTTCTTGTGCTGGCATTTGGAATATGTTGGACAATATCAAGCACATGGTCTTCCAATTCTGGTGGCCTAAAAAATGCGAAGGAACTCTCAAAAAACACATAATAGTTGTACCAGTTGTATTATTTACCTAATGTCGCCCCTCCCGCCATGATTTATCGGTTTTAAGTTTCCGGTTTCACGTAGACGTAGATGTATTCTTTGGAATATTCTTCTATCAGGCAGTTGTCGATCGGGATAATATTCGGTATAAATTCGGAGTGCCTCTAAATTATTGCCACGAGCGAATCCGTAGCAAAAGTGCATATCAGTCAATTCTTCGGATGAAAATATCATTTTTCAAAATATTGATACTAAGTTGACAGCCAACTGATTCAAATAATGTTAAGTTTAATTGACATCCACAGATTGCTAGATTTATTCTTAAAATGACTTGTTTAGTGCAGCATTGCCGTTCTTTGAAAATAATTAAGAAACGGCTGAGAATATGAAAAAATACTAAGAGATACTTTTTGTTAACCATTGAATTTACCACTCAAAACAAATTTAAAAAATGCGATTATACAGGGCATTCATATTTTTCTGAACTAATTAATTTTACTAACACCCTGTATCTCCGCAACTGGGAGTCTCAGAAGCTTCATATTAACATTAAGTTTGACAGCTCATCCGCTCATGTAGCACACCAAGTTTGAAGAAAATATCTCGTATACTTCTAGAGATACTAAGAAATATGTGTATTTTTCTCTAAACTTCTACGCTCTGTATAAAAAAAACTAAGGCCCGTAGGAGAAAAAACTATATGAAGAAGTGCCCTTATTTTGACTCCAAGAATACGTGGTTTCATTTTTGACCATCCGTTTAGTTACACCCTGTATAAATAGATTAAGTCATAAGTTTATGTCCAGAAAAATAACAAATTATATTATAAAATAACCTTGTGGTTAATTTTCATTGATGAATTTAAACCTAACCTCTAACAGTAAAAAGCTTAAAATAACAACCATTAACCTTTAGTTATAAATTTCACCATAGGTTTTATAATGTACCCCAAAACTGTTATAAAAATGAAAAAAATGTGGTTGCTGAAAGTTACCTACATTAGGTAAAGTAATAACTTTAGGTAACTCAAATCACCAATTTTAGTGACATCTTATGGAAACCTAAGAGTTCGAGCGCTACTTTAATAAAACTAAAAGTAAATTTTGCAACTATTGGTAATACAAGTAACCCTTATACAACCCAGCGTAGCACGCGCAAGCGCATATTCCGTAAAAACGAATACATATGACAACGAAGACAAAATAATAGTAATTGCCCCCCTCCCCCGCACAAGCATGTGGTTGCTTCAGGGGTACTCCTAGTTTGGAGTATTGTGAGGGTGAGAATTATTATTATTATTATAACCTCTAATCTTTAATTTAGTTTTACTACCTGCATCAGAAACATTATTAATAATAATTGTGATTAGGTATTGTGTGTGTTTTACGAGCAAAATGTCATTTAAAATTATACAACCACAAGAACGTGGTAAAAATACTTCTAGTTTGTTGTACCGAGCGCATGGGCAAATTGCAGAAAGAAATGAAAATTCAGGCAAAGATGCCAGTAATAAAGTAGAAATAGGGAAGAAAATATAAGTGACAGTGAATAAAATAAATAACAATTATTCAGCGCCTGTTTTGTGTTTTGACTTACTTATTGTTATTCTGTTTTACCGTATGAGTTTTGAAGTTCTTTTATTTTATTTTATGGTCTTATTATAAGAGACTAGGATTACAGAAGAATAATTTATGTAATGAATGTGTATAACAAGAGTACCTATAGCTAGAAAGTATTCATATAAGTTAACCCCCATGTTAATGGGACATGCGTAGATTGAAATCATTTTTTTCAGTTGCATAAAGGGCATGATATTACTTGAGGTTTTTTAATTGATTTGCAGAAGACCATTATATAACTATAGCCCTTAGAAGTTATATTCTACTCTCTTAATTTCGCAGAAGTAACAAAAAGGTGTTTAGAGTTACCTCTATAGAACCTAGTTCTACAGGTTTTAGAAAGTAGTTTCCAAGACCATTATATAACTCGGTTATAAAACTTTTGGTAACGGGAACTCGAGGTTTTATTAAAAAGGTTACAAATAACAGATCGTGACCTTATTATAAACCTATCAGTAACCGGTCATCTAGAAGACACTTATAATACTTTAGAAACCTTAAGTTGCTTTTATTACTATTAAAAATCTGTTATAAAACTAATGGTTACTAAAGGTAATGGAAAATGTTACTTGGGAGTGGTGGTTTTTCTTACATGATACCCATGTTTCGTGTTCTATTGGTCAAAATTATTATGCACTAATAGATAACTATAAACTCTTAGAGTTAAAAAAACGTTTGCATTCAGTTCGCACTTGCTAGCAAGCAATATAAGTGCACCCAGTCTTAAATCAAATCAAAGCGCGGCGGCGGTGTTGCCGGATAGTGCGGTCGTCTGGGAAAATTAATATTTTAAGAATGTCGACTATTTAATTAATATAGTTGAAATATTTGCGTATTTACCTTGTGACTGGCAGCGCGGACGCAACCAATATGTATTTTTATTTGCTCCGAAATAATAGGTAAAGTACAAGAGTAAAGTAATCTTATTGTGCGTCGTGGAGAAAAATGGCATAAGAGAAAGTTGTTTGCAATGAAAAAATATTCATAAATACAAAATCATCGCCTGCAGTTAAATTTTTTTAAACAGTTAAACCCCGACTAAAACGCCGGGCCAAATCGATTGATTTTATGTAAAATACAATATCAAAGTTGTTCTGTATAGAGTTTTATAATGTAAAAATCCATTAAGATAATCGGTTGTTGTGAAACTTGGACACAATTTTGCGTCAAGCAACCAAGAAATTGATTGTTCAATATTTTCTCTGGATTTTTTCGTATTTTCAATTAAATAGCCACGGTCAGTAGGTATAAGCGCTAGTAACTTATTTATAATTTAAGGGAAGGCTGTGTACACGGGGTTAGTTTGTATAGCTATACAAACTGTGCTGTGGTTCATGTAGGTATAACAGTTCCTATATACAGGGTGGTTCACTTTTATGTGGTAGGACTTTGACATTAGATAGAAAAAGATAATCTAAAATGAAAATTTTATATCAACATATATCGGGGAAAGCTTAGTTTCCGAGATACAGGGCGTTGAAGTGTTGAAGTATTTTTTACACTGTCCGAACCAGTGGAGATATTTAAACCAAATTTGATGTGTAGTACCACCTTTTTGACTACGATATTTAGTGATAATATGAAGGTCCTGAAATAACCAGTGGTGGAGTTATGGGTTTTCACTATCACTAAATTTAAAAAGTAATTAGTACGGACCTGTCTCACATCAACGTAAATTTTTTTTTCGTAAAGTTCTTTCAATTCTCTACAAAAAGTGTATCTTGACATTTTTTTGTATCTGCCACGGTTGTGTAGTAAATAAATTATTTCGTTTCCATCTCAGCCTTTTTTGCCTAAAAATGTGTTTTCTAAGATTATTGATAAATATCGCAAATAACAGAAATTAATTATGGAACACTTATCGAATTCAGCTATTTTATTTTTAATTTTATGGAAACAATTTTAAAAATAAACTGGCACTTGGTTTGAGGTACATTACTTTATTATCATTTTAACATTTTTATCAAATCTAGTATTATTTCTTAATAATTTTTATAATTCTAAATTTGTACAACATTCAACAATTGTTCAAAATGTGATCCATTCTGTTGCACACATAATTCACTTCGACGCCTAACGGATTGAACAGCATCGATTAAATTGCTATTTCTCAATTCATCGCACGCATTTCTGATACGATCAATAAGTTGTTCCCTTGTTTCTACAGGAGTCGCATAGACTTGTTCTTTTAAAAATCCCCATACGAAGAAGTCCAGAGGTGTTATGTCCGGAGAACGTGGTGGCCAAGCGACCGGTCCCCCTCGTCCGATCCACCTATTTGGAAAGTTATTATTTAACCAGTTCCTCACATTTCGGTGAAAATGTGCAGGACAGCCGTCAAGTTGGAACCAAGCCAACAATCTTAAGTTTAAAGGAATGTCTTCCCACATATTATTATGCTCAGCTACTAAAAACTCCAAAAAATTGTCACCATTCACTCGCTGTGGCAAAAAAAAGGGTCCAAACAGATGATGGTTGTACAGTCCAATCCAAACATTGACACTAAATTCGACCTGAAAATTTCTTGGCCGGATTGCATGTGGGTTTTCTTGTGCCAAAATATGCTGATTATGAAAGTTTACTACTCCACGGCGAGTAAAACACGACTCGTCCGTCCATAAAATGTTATTTAAAAATTGTCTATTTCCTTCAATTGACTCCAAAATCCATCGGCAAAACACTAATCTTCTTTCTGCATCGCCGGGCCTTAAACCTTGTACGGGTTGTAGATGATACGCATGCCTGTGATCTCTTTTTAAAGCTCGCAAAATTGCAGACTTTGAAACACGTAGGGCCACTGACACTCTTCTGCTACTTGTTGTAGGATTCCTATCGAATTCACGAAGAATCTCATTGTTGCGTCTGACTTGTTGGATATTGTTTTCATTTCCTCGTTCGACGATTCTAGTTCTCAGACCGCGAGTTCTGAATTGCCGGTGCATGTTAACAAACACCGAGGGACGCGGATGGCGCCTATTTGGAAATCGCCTCCGGTATTCTCTGGCTGCTTCCGCAGAGTTCCCATTTGCAACTCCATAGCAGAAATGGATGTCAGCCTGCTCTTCATTTGTAAATTAGAAACGGCATTTTAATTATTAACAAAGACAAACTGCGGCGCTGCTACGTTCATCTACTGGATGACAGATTATTGTATTATTAACTGTCAATAAGATTTTCTTTTCCATGGCACACTTATCTTCACCAGTACGGCGATGCAGAAAGGACATTAGTATTTTGCCGATGGATTTTGTAGTCAAAGGAAATAAGACAATTTTTAAATAACATTTTATGGGCGGAAGAATCATGTTTTACTCGTCGTGGTATAATTTAGAATTCTACAAATTTAGAATTATAAAAATTATTAAGAAATAATACAGATTTGATAAAAATGTTAAAATGATAATAAAGTAATGTACCTCAAACCAAGTGCCAGTTTATTTTTAAAATTGTTTCCATAAAATTAAAAATAAAATAGCTGAATCCGATAAGTGTTCCATAATTAATTTCTGTTATTTGCGATATTTATCAATAATCTTAGAAAACACATTTTTAGGCAAAAAAGGCTGAGATGGAAACGAAATAATTTATTTACTACACGACCGTGGCAGATACAAAAAATGTCAAGATACACTTTTTGTAGAGAATTGAAAGAACTTTACGAAAAAAAAATATACGTTGATGTGAGACAGGTCCGTACTAATTACTTTTTAAATTTAGTGATAGTGAAAACCCATAACTCCACCACTGGTTATTTCAGGACCTTCATATTATCACTAAATATCGTAGTCAAAAAGGTGGTACTACACATCAAATTTGGTTTAAATATCTCCACTGGTTCGGACAGTGTAAAAAATACTTCATATTTTTTCCAACATTTCAACGCCCTGCATCTCGGAAACTAAGCTTTCCCCGATATATGTTGATATAAAATTTTCATTTTAGATTATCTTTTTCTATCTAATGTTAAAGTCCTACCACATAAAAGTGAACCACCCTGTATAGGCCGCAATAATTCTGTTTTAGGTAAACATCTTACTTTGCATAAGCGTATAATTAAATCCTCATTATATGTCAAGTATTCTATAATGTTACATCAAAATGTTTTAGTCGCTTTGACTGACTCTATAAGCCATTGAGATTTCCAAAGTACTGATGAATAATGGCAACTGCCTCAACATCCAAGCTAATTTAAACAGACACTTTTTGTTACTTTTAAACTTCCCTAGTCCGTCTCTGGCGTCTCTGTGCTTTTTTGAATTTGCCTCTATAAGAAAGGTAGTTGACATTTCGCCAATCTATATACTGTATACTTTTTTATTGCAAACAACTTTCTCTTATACCAATTTTATCTAAGACGCAAAATAAGGGTTTATAGGTACTTTACACTTTGTGCCGCGTCAAAATTTTTGACTTTGACCTTCATATACCGCGATTTTAAATAAATAAAAAAAATCACAAATCTCGCATCTTAGGTACCTACGTACGCAAATTTCATATATAGGCGCATTGAAAATTACCGATACAACTGCTAGGTTTCTAATGCCGGATTTCCACCACACCGAACAAAACAAAAAAAAAAACTTGTGTCGCGTCCCTTTCAAAAAGTGGTCCATCTATTTCAGCGTGTTTAGGAATAGATCTGCCAAATGGAACATAAAGACGTATGTTTTTATATTTCTTTTGTTCTATTATTGCGTTTCCAAGGTATAATACCGGCGTAAGATATCTATAAGAATGTGATTTGTGTCTTTTATAATATCTGGTATATGTAATGTGCATTGTTACTTTATCACAATTCGCTCTTGCGCATGCAAAGAGAGACAAATCTAAAATAACAGTTGTAAGATATTCCAGTTCAAAAGTTATTCAAAATAAAATTTACTTTTCATGTATATTTCCGTTGTTCCATTTTCTTTTTATTTCGATATCTTTGACAATATAAAGCATTCTTGGTTGATGGAACATTCGTAATAGAAGAATCAGCATTAATTTTAGTAATACCACTAGCAGATGCTAACATATTTTCTGCTGCTCCCTCTTCGATGACTTGGCAATATAAAACATTCGAGAAGTTGTTTGCCCTTTGTCACTTAAATGTGAAATTTACAATGTAATTCCAATAATCTATTACAATGCAATTACAATAGAGTGTAATTACAATAGAGTGTAATTACAATAATTTATACTCAGTTCAAACCCGTACCTATACTTACCTACCTATTTTATTTTATAAAGCATAGATTTTCATTATTTCATCCACTGTTTTGTCCGATAAGCACAAGGCACGTAGTCAAACTTAACATTTTAGTTTCACTATTATTTCAATACTAAAATCCCATATGTTGGGTACGTTCTGCCGGACACTGAATATGTTTTATAAAAGATAAATTATGTAAAAGATAAAGACGCAAATAAATGGGAACGGTAATATTATACAGGGTGTTCCAGCGGAAACGTAACAGGCTTTATAACGGCCGGGAAATTATTTTTTTGGAAATACGCAAAAATAGCTCAATTTTTTTTGTCAGGGGAACATCTTTTGGCATAAAATTGATAGATCTATCTGCAACCCCCTGAGCAGGGGTTGAACCCCTTCAAAAAATTTAAATGGGAAGGGGGTTCATGTTGCACGCCTTTGGAAACGTCTCTCAATTCTCTATATACCTGCGTCAGATTTTTGAAAATCGATCGACTTTCAAAAAGATACAGCGTGTAAAATGCAAAACATTCAATTATTGCCTGGTATTGTTAAACAATAGAAGATCTGCGTCTCCGTATTATAAACGAATGTGGACAAATTACCCCTGAAATATTGCACAATGTTCGGCAGCGTTTTGATCAAAATCTTTATTATTCCATGGAAGTGACTGGGCAAAATTGTGAGCATTTATTACAATAAACTTTCAATTTCCTCCCATTTAAATTTTCGAAGGGGTTCGACCCCTGCTCAGGGGGTTGCAAATAGTTCTATCAATTTTATGCCAAAAGATGTCCCCCTGCCAAACAAAATTGACATCTTTTTGCAGTTTTCCAAAAAAAAATCCCGGCCGTTATAGAGCCTGTTAGGTTTCGGCTGGAACACCCTGTATGACGCAGGCATATAAATGTAGGCACATTTACATATCTATACTATTATTATTAAAAGAAAATGCCACATAATTTATGGTACCTATGTATACATCTCGTAAAGTAAATAGTAAAAGTAACAGAAAAGGATGATGTTTTCCACGATTTATTCCTTAAGAAAAATTTGTCTAAAGTAGGTATATTTTGATAAGAAAAAGCGATAATGGGCAATCACTCAAAACAACAAAAACTACTAATGGCATACACGTGTTTCATGCAATTTGGCAATTATCAATACGGTGTAACATTAACCAAATCAAAAAGATAGGTATGATTTGGGAATCAACATATGAAGTCCAGGCAGGAGACAACAGCACATTTGCAGCTTCAGTCAGCACATCCTAGGATTTGGGGCTTGTATAACATCGCCACGGAGGTTAGTAGGATGATTAGTAAGTGTAAATATATTTACAAGAAAAAGAGATAATGGGCAATCGCTCAAAATAACAACAAAAACTACTAACACGGGGAATGGTTTCCTTATATTTATTTCATGTTGGAATTAAAAAATAACTTTAGTTATATTTTGTCTGGAGTACCTACACTTGTTTCGCATGTACATGTCGTATCTCAAGTTTTGCACTTGCAAGCAATATTGAAAGTTTACGACAAGTTTTTGCACAATAATACATTACCTACTGCGAACAATCTATACAAGGTGATTCACATTTTATGTTTAAAACTTAACAACACAGCGGCGAGACTTCAATAAAATAAAACTCTTTTGCAATATATACTTTTTATACAAAGCTTTCGTTTCCACAATGCTACTTTTCTAAAACCCGATAATTAGGTACCTTGCAACCTTGTAAAAAACTTTTTTCTCTATCGGCAAAAAGTATATAGGTATAATAGAGGCGTCGGAGTTTTCCAGTAAAGAGATCAGAGTTAAGTAGAGAAAGAGTAATGTTCAGTATTGTCATATTATAGAATAAAAAGCAGACATATAGATACCTAATCACAAGCATTGTTCAAACCGTTTGCAAAAAATCCTGGTACTCTCCATAACTTTAATTATGGATCCAAAACAAATTAAATCAGATAAATAAATGTAGGTAATTTCTTACAATTTGAGGACTCGATACTAAGTTGAGGTGTAGCTATTTTAATGTAGTTAGTAGTTTTAATGATATTATAATATGTATAAAATTGTATGCAAAATATTATTCTATGTGTATACAGCTTTGTCTATGGTATTTCCCAATATGAATTTAAAGAAGTAATCTCTTCAATACCTAATCCTAATAATAAAAATTTGTCAACTAACGTATGAAACGGAAGTTCTGAGACAAAAATTAAAGAAAGTACTACAATTTTTAATATTTTAAATGTTCATTAAACTCTGTAAAAAATTTCTTAACAATAAGATTCTAAAAGTCCACCGCAATTTCATTCTTAAAGGTGTCGCACAAGTGATTGGACTGTGGCAACATTTATCTCAAAACATTCGTTACATACCCAGGCTATTAACTCTCCACCTGCTTGGATTCTAGTATGGGTTTCAACACAATACAAGACTGGCGAGACTGGCAAAATTATAGGTATAGGAAAATTATGAAATGCTTATTAATCTCCAGTAATTGTACCGAAAGGAAACAAAGGATTTGTCTCGTTTGCTAAGTATTTGCCCGTATTTATTGCGTTTTCCCATAGATATTTGCATTTAACAACTTCGTAAGACCCCGTCCCGTGTTATATCTCGCGAGGATTATGAAAACAAGTTCTCTGCTTCGGTTGCCTTATTCATCGGGTTATTATACGTAAATGAATTCGCATGCGTAATTACGAATATTTTAATGATATATGCAACAGTCATCTTTGTGGTATTTTGTCAATTAGCTAGACAGCGGCTTTAATGTACAGAAATTACTTTTGGCGAAGAATATTAGCAGTGATGAATGCCCGCAATATGCGGTACGCGACGCCGGTGAAAATAGAATAAAGCGGCGTCCCTCAAAAAGATGCGGACGGTCGCCTGATATTCTTATTATTACGGCGCGCCGGCATATTAAAATTCTCCAACAAATTCCTTTTTTATATAGGATAGTACACATTTGAGTTTCCGTTTAAATTTTTCTTTGTATTTGAAGAATAATAATAGTAATTTTTTTGAAATCGGCATTAAAATGTCCCAAAATCGTCATTAAAAGCACAGAAATCGTACAATAATGTAGCCCATTATTGTACGATTTTTTCAATAAGTACGCCTTGGCAAGATGTAAACATCAAACGTCAGACGCGGAGAAATCGCCCGTCAAAAGTGACCAAATAGTCAAAACCCGGCCGATAAAGGCTCATTTAATTTTTCGTACACATTGCGAAATTGTTTCATATAGAAGCGCAATCCTTTAGTATACATATTTTAGTAAATTTGAATATCAATAGATTTGTTGTGTAGGCTGCACAAGAAGCAGCAGATTGGTTTTTCTGTCAGAAGGTGCCGTACGTCATTATACTTGTCCTCGAGGCCAACGATAAAGACAGGCCACGGCGCTAACGCATAATCGCGTAGTCACGTGACCAACTTAGTTCTATATAATGAAAGGCATTTTTGGAGACAAGTAGAAAAAACAAATTTCGTAACAATTTGGCAAGTTTTATTTCATCTATTACATTATTGGATTTGTGCATCCAAGCTTTCTCTAATTGTTTTTTCAAAATTTTCAACCTGCCTTAGCTGTTTTAGGCTGAGAGTTAAACGGCACTGCACTCACAATATTTTGGCACATTCTCAAAAATTGTTGGGACAGCACCTTCCTTTAGCTTAGGTGATATTCTCTATAGGTATTTTCCTCCCACAACACATTTGTCCACTTTAATTATTGTTTCACTTTCTTGAAAATGTTAGCCACACATACTTAAGGGTTTTTTAGAAATTAAATCTCAGTTGGGATTTTACGAATCCATTTTTGGCGGAAATTTTCATCCCGAGGCAAAACAAATGTTTGTTATGGCGACACTTTCTTCCTGGCTTTTGTAATATGTATAAATATAATATAAACAGACCCAATATTTGGTATTTAGGTTATTTTTTACGAAATAAAAATGAAAACTAACCTCATAGGTATACTCTAAATATTGACGAGGTCTCAGTTGATCGGCAGCGTGAAAGATCATATCAGGGCGTAGGTCGACAACGAAAATCCTCGAGTACGTTACAACACTGATTTATTTCGCACAAGGTGAATGGTGAATACAATAAATACAATTGTGAATACAAACCCGAACGTGGTCAACGGGAACGGCTTCCAGCCACCCGGACCGTCTGAACTCGCGGATCTCCCGTAAGCAGTCCACCCCTCTGTGTCTCCGGCTCCACTGTCCAATACTATTACTGTCCCATGTTCATAATAGTCCATTCCGGGTTCCCTATTCTGTGGTTCGGGGGAGAATTCCCCTTATTACAGCGCTTACGCGTCGCGTCGCGTCGGTGCGAGCGGCACCAATATTCTTGGACGGCACGACTCCCACCCAGACACCCAAAGGCCATAATAACACCTGGGCGGTTCCCCTCCGCCAGGACACACGCGCACTAGACACAAACTTGTTTCTTAAATATAAACTAAGACGTTTAAAAACACTTTAAACATTGAACACTTCTCAAAACCCAAGCTGCCGCTTTCAGTTATGTGACAAATGACATGTAACGTCTGACTAAGATGGTCACGTGATTTTCGTGCGCCAGGGCCTGTCTTTATAGTAGGCCTTGACTTGTCCTAGGTAGAGCGATCGTTAAAGTCAAGCAACGCCGCGCGTAGTCGGTTCGTGGACGGGTGATCCCTTATTATTATTTTCTTGCCTAATAAAACTTTTTTTTCCGATTTAAAAAAAAAATAATATGTACCTCGGCACTGAAGTTCTTTTTATGACCCATGTGGTTTATTTGCCTCGGCCAGAGGCCTCAGCAACTAAACTCCACATGAGTCATAAAAAGTTGAACTTTAGTGCCTTGGTACATAATAGTTATTTATGTACCAAGGCACTGAAGTTCAACTTTTTATGACTCATGTGGAATTTAGTTGCCGAGGCCTCTGGCCGAGGCAAATAAACCACATGAGTCATAAAAAGAACTTCAGTGCCGAGGTACATATTATATATTTTTTTTTTAAATCGGAAAAAAAAGTTTTATTAGGCAAGAAAATAATCATACGGGATCACCCGTCCATGAACCAACAGCGCGCGGCGTTGCTTGACTTTGACGATCGCTCTACCTAGGTCAACTACGACAAGACACGGCACCTTCGAACAGAAAAACCAAACTGCTGCTTGTTATGCAGCCTCCATAACAAATCTATTGATATCCAAACCTACTAAAATATGTATACTGAAGGATTGCGCTGCTATAGGTAACAATTTTACAATGAGCCTTCATTGGCCGGGTTTTGAATATTTGGTCACTTTTGACGGGCGATGGCTCCGCGTCTGGCGTTTGATGTTTACATTGCGCCAAGGCCTACTTATTGAAAAAATCGTACAATAATGGGCTACTTCAGTGCCGATTTCTGAGCTTTTAATGACGATTTTGGGCCACTTCACTGCCGATTTCAAGAAAAATATATTATTTCATCAATATAACACGAATGAAAGTTTTAGATTCTGGTGGAATTTTGCTGTCAGCGGTAAAAGTGATCCTTGCGTCAAATCAACAAAAGTTCGAGAGAATAGTGTATCTACCTATATAGAATCCAAGCAAACAACTCACTAAACAAGGGAGTAAATTATGAGATAAAACAAAATGCAGAATATCTAATAATGGAAGTAGGAATCGGTACAAATCATCGAACAGTTTTCGGCAACCTCTATAGTCCGACCTGCGTGCTGCTCACGCCAGAAGAGGATGGACAACTTCGAAATGGCTGCAGAAAGAACACGTTAAGGTCGCTAAGTACTTTCAAGTAATAGGAAACATTTTGTGTGTGCCTTTTATGAAAGCTCTGAATAGGCATCGACACAAAAAACATAGTATAATAATGGTCTAATAATTTGTTATAGTTTGACCTTGAATATTATAATATTTCCTATGATTCGCGTTTTTTCGGCCCTTCTTTCTCTTTCTCAATTTGCCCCCTTCGTAGAAAGGAATAAACGCGTCTAGATATTATAGTAGGCAGGTATCTTTAAAAAAACACTATATATACAGGGTGAGTCATTAGTAATAGCTCATAGGGCAACCCCCAAAATATTACGATTGAGGCTAATATGCCTTATAGAAATGTTGTTTGTTTAAGAGATACAGGGCGTTAAAGTTCATTTTTTGAAATTGAATAATGGCTACATCTCCCGAAATAATCAAGCTGCTGAACTGAAATTTGGCACTGCTATGTTTTTGGGGATGGAGAATAAGCTGAAAATGCCAATTTCTACGTATCTTACAGAGGGCGCCACTTGGTCTGTTTTTGGATGGTGCTTTTACTCGTAACTTTTTTTTCATATCGATCAAATCAACCGTTTGCGTTGAAATTGCCAAAACGTTCCCCAAAACACCTGTTGACTTCAAGATTCGAAAAATAAAATATTCATCTACTGCTTGCAAATATTGCACAACGATTGTACCATTTAAAGCGAGAAAAAACCCCATAATATGAACAATGTCCCAAAAAATGTTCACTTTCAAAATGAAACGGATTGAAACTCGACAAAATTTGGACACCCTATATTTCAAGAAAACAAATGTGTTTCGAAAAACGTTCATTTGGCATTTTTCTCTTAATTTTCAATGTACAGTTGATCTGTAACATTTGAAAGTAGTAAATTTTGAAAATTTTATTTTTCGAATAATAAGTAGGTAGTAAGTTTTGAAAATTTTGTTTTTCGAATATTGTACTCAACAGGTGTTTTGGAGCACGTTTTTGCAATTTAAACAGGAGTACCTTTTTGTTGCAGAATGAAAAGGAAAAGATGCACTAAAATGACGAACCTTAAAGAAGTTAGGAGTAAAAAGACGATCCAAAAATAGCGCAAGTGGCGGCCTCTGTGAGATACGTAGAAATTGACATTTCCAGCTTACTCTCCATCCCCTAAAACATAGCAGTGCCAAATTTCAGTTCAGCAGCTTGCTTATTTCGGGAGATGTAGCTATAATTCAACTTCAAAAAATGAACTTTAACGCTCTGTATCTCTTAAACAAACAACATTTCTATCGTAATATTTTGGCCCAAAATATAATATGGGGTTGCACTATGTGCCATTACTAATGACTCACCCTGTATGATGTATGATATATTTTTCACATGTAATTATTATAAAGCAAGAGGCTATATTTTATGTAGGTCGGAATTTTACGTTTATTTTAGGATTGCCATTTCTAATGTAGGTAATATTAGAAATTCAAGGTTTTTAAACAGTAGGCAAACATAGTAAGAAGCTGCGAGATTTTGTTTTTGTCCAAATTGTCCAATTACCGGTTTGGCAAATTTGGAGATTGGATGTTTCCTATTATACAATAATATATACAGTGTGTTCATGCTAAGGAGTTTCCGCACCCTTGGAAAATCTTTATTTTTTTGTTGGCCAATTTTGAAAAGCTTTTTTGTTAGGTAGGTATGCAAAAGGGCATTCAACGAGTGGGTAATTTTAATCTTGGGTTGTAATCATGGCCATGCTCTCAAATTTCAAAAAGTACCTACTATGTGATTTTTCTAAAAAAACGGACTGCGTATTGTTGTTTAGGATGATTTAAAACCTATCTGTACCAATTATTATTGTTCTAAAATGAAAAAAAAAGTGTTGTTTGAACTTTGTAGACAAGGTAGATTGTTGAGTAAACATCTGTTGTCGGACTTCCATTATATCTTGATTTGTTTTTACTTAAACACGACGTTTTGATCGTTTTAGAGTGAATAAAACTAAATGAAAACACTGGAAATCCGACAACAGGTTTTTGTACTAAAAAGGTTTATTTTTTAATTTGTATGAATTTATTACTGTTTTTTATCAGATCAAATTTTATTAATCAACTCTCACACTTTTTTATAAAATGATGAAAGTCAAATTGCGATAATTTCAATTAATAATTAATATTTTTCGAAAGTCCGATAAAAATACTTTTTTTTCTCGCATTTTAGAACAAGAAAAATAGGTAGATACAGTTAGGTTTTGGGTCCTTAATGTGGAAAAACTGTATATGAGTACCTACTTCTAAACAAACAGAAGAATTAACTTAACAGAAGCAATACAATTTTGAAATTAATCACTCATTTCCCAACACATAAAAATTGTGTTGGTTTTCTATGGAAAACCAGTAATTAAAAGTTTGTATGACAGGGCTAAAGAGATTTGTTCTAGTAACACAAAATTTGAGGAGGAAATTAAACATATAAAATATGTTCTTGAGAAGAATAGTTATCCTATATAAAAATAACAATGCTAATAGAATTAGAGAAATAAATCTGGTGGACCGACCAGTAAATTTAATTATTCCTTATATTCCTGGACTATCAGATAAGCTAAAACGCATAAGCAATCGTTTTAATGTCAGAACAGTATTTAAAACCAAAAATACATTAAGATCGATGCTAGTTAAAACTAAACCATTTAATGAGCTACAAATTTCAAAAAATTGCATTTATAAAATTCCTTGCGAATGTGGAAAGTTCATTTTTGGGGAGACTTGTAGGCCATTTAACGTTCGTTTAAAAGAACATAAAAATTATATCAGGCGAAATCAAATTTTGAAGTCGAAAATATGTGAACACTCTTAATAACAATCATAGGATTTTGTGGATTATATCCAAACCAATTCTCAAAGAAGAAGTAGGAAATAGACGAAGAATTAAAGAATCAGCATTTATTCTAGGAAACACAGACAACTGTGTTGCTAAATGTTCAGTAGAATTCAGTAAAATATCATTACCACTTATTGAAAGAGAAGTTACATACATAATTAGATAGAACACAGGGTACAATATCAGACAGGTGGCTAGGCTATTGTTTCTGTTGTCATGACATTTTAACCTGAAATTTATTAATCTGTTATTTCACTTTGACGTGACATGATCTTTGAGAAAGGAGGAAGATTTATTCTCCGAAAGCTCAGGAAGCAAATTTGTTGAAGATATTTTTTGAGTTACAAGTTCAAAGTTTAGTTCATTTACTGCTAAGAATTTATTAATTTTCCAGGCACCTTGAAAAAGTTGTCTTTTAACCAGTTTGGTGGCGAAAAACTCAATTAAAATTCAATGGATCTGTTTACGCCACAAATAAATTTTAGAAAATACTCATTTCCCTTCTTTGCTGGCGATTCTGAGAATAGTTATTGATTGGTAAAGACGCATATTACCTAGTTTACAGTGGAATCCCACTAATTCTAGGAGAGAGAACCTATAGCCTGCAGATCGGACATTTAGATATACCATCCATTTCGTTGGCCCGTAATAACGCGCATGTTTGTAATAAAAGTGAGCGCCCTGGTGGCCAGAGGCATCCATTATTATCTTAATATTCTATTCACAAAACGGTGCAAACCAATATTTGAAAGTGGTTTCCCCAATAAAACCAGCAATTACTTCGTAATGCTTGTGCGTGGCGTGCAGCGCTCGCCACTCGTGCGTAGGAATAAAAAAACTAGGCTCGATTGTCGAAATGTGCATCACCGAAAGCACAATGAAACAATGGAACCCATTCTATTATGCGGATGGAAGAATCTACTTATGCGCCTAGAGAAAAAGCACCTAATACTGTTGAAAATCTTAAGATTGTTTTGGTTTTTGTATTGTATTCTATGCCGTCAATAACAATCGAAGTTTTAATTCGTATTGACGGTTCTTTCTCAGGTGTTTGTTATTGTTTCTAAGTAGCCATTGTTGAAGTTGTTTATTAGATTTAGTTTTTTGTCCATCCATTCATTGTTTGCTTATTTCTTCACGGAATACTGATCGAATACTTGGAAACGCCCGGGAATTAGGTATTACTTATAGAAAGCAATGAATCTAACACTACCTTCTCGACCTCACATATCCATTTTGCCTATACTGCCTAACATCTAACACTCTGCATGGTATTTGAAAATTCTTATTTGTAGGTACCTGTATTTTATGAAATAAAGGGGATGTTTAAGTATTCTTTAAAAGTTGTTTATTATAGTCGATCTTAATATACCTAAAACTAATGGCTTAAGGCGGGGCCCACGGAAACTTACGGGCCACCGCGCAGCGAGCCGTCGCCGCTGTGACGTCACCGTAGACGTCCATGTGCCGGCCGCAGCACGTCTGTGCGGGATCAGCCCAATCCTTTTACTAGTATCACAGACCTATATAGTATATAGGTCTGTGCTAGTATGTATTAGCGTCGACAATCAACGATATTAGGTAACTTATGTGTATATATTTTAGATACAGGACAGAGAGCTACTAGAGTTTTGGTTCTGTTTAAAATATGCCAGATCGGTGCTGTGTGCCGGGATGCAAATCAAACTATACCGGAGAAGTATACAGGGTTTCCCAACGAAAACTAGACCCCCCCCCCAAATTAGAAAACCGAAATATATTTCAAAATTCGGAAAGTTAACAATCCACTGTACGCGTAGTAATTTCTTACACAAATGCTAAACACTAATAAGTTTTTTATCTACTACACACGACCAAATTACCTAGTTTTTATTGACGTGTCGATCAGTGCTGATGCCAAACAAAAGAAGTTCATACGAATTCCAACCTTATATTATATTTTTAAAATAACAAAAAGTCACTGTCACAAAAAAGTCCTCGTATTTTTGCTTGTACCTACGAAATCGCTAGTTTCAGCCTGCTATTGGAAATGTAAACGTGTTTTTGAAATGGTTACTCTATCGCGGAAAGGTTAGAAATTGTTGCAATTCGTGCTGTAGCTTTAGCGCAATCATGATTCCGATAACAAATTGCAACAATTTCTACCCTTTCCGCGCTAGAATAAACCATTTCGAAAATACGTTTCCACTTTCAATAGCAGGCTAAAACTCACGATTTCGTGGTTATAGGCAAAAAATAGGAACTTTTTTGTGACAGTGACTTTTTGTTACACATTTTAAAAAGATATCAGGTTTGAGTTCGTATTGAACTTTTTTTGTTTTGCTTCAGCCTTTTCATTTGTGACTTTTTTGTAAACTGATCGAGCACGTCAATAAAAAAACAGGGTAATTTGGTCGTGTGTAGTAGGTAAAAAACTTATTAGTGACGTGCATTTGTGTAGAAATTACTATGCGTATAGTGGATTGTCAACTTTCCGTTTTTAGACAATAATTCTGTCAAATCTCAACAGATTTCTAAAAACGAAGCATCACTGTATTCCCAATAAAAAGGGCTTTAAAATGATGCGCCACAAGGGGGGTAGTTCCATTTGAAATTTTAAAGTTGGGGTTGCTAGAGATTAGGGGGATGAACATATCGGGTTGGCTTGGCTGTATATATATTTATATTTTATTAAATATATGTCAAAAGCACATAGATATACCTATAACTAAAATAGTTCTAAATCGGAAAAATCTCAAGCGCGTACACGCCAAGTACGGACGTCCGGGACGTCTACCCACGCAGAGCAAAACGAGCGCGGTGGTTCGTTAAGTTTCCGTGGGCCCCGCTTAAGGTATTTAGACCATCTTAACCTACAGTAGATTTTTTGTATAGCTGGTGAAAAAGAAGCTTGGCCAATAGCAGTTAAGCCAATAACTAATAGTTTAGCTAAATACTGTCTAGCTCTGATAAGGTAGCAAATACCGAATTTTTGGGAAATTAACTAGATACTGAAATAAAGATTTCTGAACGAACTAGTGCAAAATCCTTACAATTTGAAATGTCGTTGAATAGCTCCATGAAGAGAAGAGAAAATTAGACAGGGTGATTCATTGGGAATAAAAAAATCCCGAGACCGGAGCTAGGGAGATTAAAATATGACAATTGGAGCCATAATATGCCTTATAGAAATATTGTTTGTTTAAGACACAAAGAGCGTTAAAGTTCCTTTGTTAATTGAATTGTGGCTATATATTCTAAAATTATTATTCTGCTCAACCGAAATTTGGCACTGTTGTATTTTTTGGGATGGAGAATTAGCTGAAGATGTAAATTTCTACGTAAGTATCTACTTTTTTGGGGTTATCTTTTTGGTCGTTCCAGGTTACAATTTTAGTGCAACTTTTTATCCTGCAACAAAAAGGTATTCTTGTTTCATAAGTCAACTGTTTGCGTTCAAATCGACAAAATATGCCCCAAATCACCTCTCAACTCCAAAATTCGGAAAATAGAATTAGCCCCCACCATATTTACAATTTCGCAGATTAATTGTTACATTCAAAATGAATAAAAAATGCCAAATGGGCATTGGACAAAACATCATTGGTTTTCTTGAAATAGCAGAAGGTATCCAAATTGTGTCGGATTCAATACGTTCCATTTTGAAAGCGGACAAGTTTTGATACATTGTTCATAGAGATTTTTTCCAAAATTGTACAATTAATATGGGACATTTGAAAGAGGTAGGATTTAATTTTATATTTATATATAAATTGTGGGACACCGATTTAGAGCAAAAGGTTGATTTTATCGTCATGAAACAAGAGTAACTTTTTGTTGCAGAATAAAAAGATGCACTATAATTAGCAGCAACACCAAAAATAGAACCCCAACAAAGTATAAGTATTAAATAAGTATTAAAAGCACGATGCCAAAACCACGCAAGTGGCGCCCTCTGCGAGATACATAGAAATTGGCATGATCAGCTGATCCCCAAAAAAACAAGTAGTGGGAAGTTTCAGTTCAGCAGCATAATTCAATTTCAAAAAAGAAATTTAATAAGGCCCTGTATCTATTAAACAAACAATATTTCTATAAGACATTATTGGTCTCAATCGTCTTATTGTGGCCCCGCCTATATACCTATCTCCGGTTTCGGGATTTCCCATTCCTAATAAATCGCCCTGTATAGTAAGTAGGTACTGTCCATTTTATGTTAGCTGCATATACGGATCGTCTTATTTTTGTCCTATAATCCGATTTTCCGTATTCAGCACATGGAAATTTTGAAAATTTTTGCATTTATATTGTGCATGGTTTCTTCAAAAGTGTGAACGCAAGGACTGTTCTATATATTAGGATTAGGGCTATTCCATTTATAAAATAGATCTTTGGTTGATCTGTACTTCAATGTATTTGTATACCATCAGGTGAGCTCTGAAATTAATATTTTTGTGTCGTAAATCAACTTTATAGGTATCTTAAAAAAGTTAAGACTACAGAGCAGTCCACTCGCTATCCGGACACCTTGTACGTGTGGACGTGTCTGCAAAATCAACCAATCACAGTTAAACTTTGCCCGGTGCGTGTTAACGTGCTGGAAAATCAAGCATCCCTTTAATTTATTACAAAACGTCAGTGTATCCTGCAAAATTATTTTCTCCGTTTATCAAAATATTCAGTTAGCAGTTATCGCACATAGAGAAAATACACTGTATAACTCGAATGGAATGTCCATATCGCCATTGAACGATTAAGCACTCCGCCTATGGCGTCGTGCTCAACCCTCGTCCTCGTGCGATTAAATATGGTATCCACCCTCGCTGTACAAACTACTCATTTCTCTGAAAAATCTAGGTCAAGGGGCTTAATAGCTTGCTTTTAAAACAATTTACAGGAAATAGCAATTAGTCTGTTGGCAGGCGGAAACCTTGGATGAAATCAGTTACACCAGTTGACTCTCCTGTCATAATTTAGGAAGACAAATAAGGGTTGTCTGGTTTCTACCTGTGCGCGCAGGTAGGTGCAAGAGCCGAGAAATTAGCAAATCTGCATTTATCAAGAAACAGATGAATCATGCACTCTAAAAAAGGTTGAAATTTTAGCCGATGCGGTTGATGACTTCCCTTAAAATGAAAAAGTTAAGGAATATTAATTGCACACAAAAGCGAAATATCCTACACGTACGATTTCATTATGGCCATTTATCAATTTATCTTCTTTGAAGTTGCAGGTCATATTCGTCGTTCCATAAAGCAATCGAGGCCGCCACATGCCACGGCGATGTTCTGCGAGCACAACAGCAAGAAACAGAAAGTTATTAAAACACGGCCACATGACCCTCTTCTGATTGAATTTACATCAAAATCAGAACCAGTTATCTCGTTAATAAATCTCCACGATGATTATGTATGGCCGGCAGTCTTGCAAATTCGAGTTGAGTCTTTCCCATGAAGAGTTTTGCGGCGTGTATGCAAATTGCAAACTTACGAGTACCTGCGTTGCTATCGGGCTAAACCAGTAGCATTTAATTCGTGGTAAAGAACACATTAGGTCGAACACAAGTTGATCGTATCATACCTGTATGCGGGACGGCTATATAATGGTTATATAGGAAGATTATGCCTATTAGGGGTAAATTAAAGAATAGTAATTCGGGAAATAATTCTCCTACAGCTAGCTGAACCCTATACCTTCGTCTTCTGCAATAGGCTGTAATTGAAACAGTTTGAGCGGCAGTAAGGAATCTGAGAAGATAAAGTGTTTTTAACGCGTATAAAACACTAAGGAGCTGCGATACCTGGTATATATCAGTTTCTGGACGAGTAGATGTTGAAACCTTCACTTTCGTGCTATATTCTTATTTTCATTTAATGGAAAAATACTGCGTTTGATGCACACTAGCAAAAACTTTCAAACACCCCAGTTCTCATGTTAACCTAATACATTTTCTACCGTGGTGGAGTTGCACCCAAAGAGACATTACTCTGAAATAATTAGAGCGATTTAAGTGACTACTAGGCGGCTTCATATGTGGATTCCCGCGTCTGGTTTCATATAAAATTTTATTTTCTGCGGCGCTAAGAACTTGCTTTTATCAATAGAATGTATGTGAGAACGCCTGGTTAGCTCGATCTAGAAATGAGGCAATGTAAACTGAATATATATGAAAAGAAAATAAATCCCGGTCACGAATAGGCGTCCCTGTATTATTTCGTGTATAATCGTTTCAAAATATCGGATACATTTTATATTCATCTTGAAACTATTAACATTTTCTATTTATTACGTATTAAAGCGATTTTCTCTTTTATTTTGCGTCCTACAAAAAAAACATAGCAATTTTGAACAGTTAGGCGACGTTAAAAAATACATGGGCATCCATATGGCCAAAATTTCGGTCAATAGATACTAAAAAAACCTTAAATCTACCACAATTTTCAATTCAATTTTCTAACGCTATCTGAGCACTCGCTTTCATAAATATTCTCAGTGCCATCAATTTTCAATATAAAAGTTTTCTTCTACCTCTTACAATAAACTGGCTACGGCTACTACCTAATATTTGTTGATGCCATATGGACGCCGATTTTCTTCTCCGCGTCACCTATAACAGCTATCCAGAATCGCCACATTTTTGTTCTACGTTTTCTTCGTGGGGCGAAAAATAAGCGAGAAAAACGCTGAGGTTGACCTAAAAAAATCATCCTGTAGAGTCTCCTTGGATAGGTGAAACGACTCTTGTGAAAGACAAAAAATATAGAGTTGAAATTTGAGCTTCTTGTTTTGAAACTAATTTGTGACAAAATTTTAATTTCGAAAAATCACGGCATAAATTGGAATTTTTTAGGAAACTTATTCTTCACACCAAAATGCCGTTTTTGTAAGATGTACCGACAACAAAATGAAACGTGTTCAAAATTTCAAAAGAGTAGACCTACTTTGATTGGTTTGCCCTTTTTTAGCATTCACATCAAAATGTTATTAAAGAGACTTGTCTTGTTCCTGATGAATACTAACTATACTAAAATCGAGCAATCCTTACGCCTGGCGTAAATAAAACCACGTGTTCAATGACGTTCCGCGATTGGTCGGTAGGCTATAAAATTTCACCCACTCGGCAACAATGACGTATTCGATCGCAAAAGTGTAGTTACTCGGTTTTATCTTGTTGTTTTTAGCCATTTAGACAGTGCCACAAATAATTTTATCGATGTTTTGAACCAATTTAATTAAGCCAATAATTTTTTTCCGAAATATTTTGATATAAACAATTGTAAAACTAAAATTAAATAAAGGTCGCGCTTCAGTGCGGCCCTGGCGAATATCTCAACGCACGTGCTCTTGTTTACGCCAGGCGTAAGAGTTGCCCGATTTTAGTATAGGCGTGAAATATTTCAAAAGCCTATAGGCCTACTGTGTTAGCAGATATTTTTGTCTTCTACAAGATTTATTTCGCCTATCCGGGGACACACTATATAATAGTGTGCCGAGGCACTATGTATTAAAACTATATTAGTTTGTGGTGAAACACTAGCTTTCTTACGCATTTTATGGGCACCATTGTGCCCGTTGTTGTTATGAATAAATCCATTTCCCATTGTCTATATTTAGGATAGGCTATAACTTGAGTCGTCAGCGGCCGATTCCATTGTTCCGCCATCGACAGCTTATCATAAATTTAACCGTAATTATATCGGAAAACAATTATTTACTTAGCGGCCGTTTCATCATAAAATGGGACGTAAACAGACCTGGGAAAGTGTCAATTAAACAAACATCTGCTTGAGAACAAGTCAATTGCCCCACAGCCGACGTCCGTCATAAATTTTAATAGCCCCGCCCCGCAGAACCTAAAAAACAACCCCCTGTGTGGCTTTTTGCTTGTATTTTAATAAAACCGCCTCCATAAATAAGGAAAATAACTGGGGATATGGCTATAGGCACCGGGGTAGCGACGAAGAGAGCAGTTTGGATTAAAGGAAGCTAACTCCACTTTTCCATTAACTATACCTAAACCTGCCGGAAAATAATTTACACTTTTATAACATTTACGCGTTTAACACAGTTCGCATAATACTTAAGATTTCACTACCGACTGTCCATTATTTCTCAAGATATTTACTCTTTCGTGAATATTTCTTGCTTGTCGATATGTAGTGGGGGTGAAAAATATACTCGTATGACAATTTTAGTAGGTATATTTTTTTAGGAAACAATGCTGAGTAAATTAAGTATTATATTATAAAGGGTGATCCAAATTTTATGGATAAAACTTCAGGAATCTATAGAAAAGGTAAAAAAAAATAGAATTTTTCATATAAACATGTAGGTATCGAAAGCCTAAAGGTTTTCGTTATACAAGGCGTCAAATTTCAATTTTTTTTTTGGAATTTCTCCTAAAGGAAGACAGTTAAGCAAAATATATTTAGTACGGTGGAGACACACATTAAGTGCTATAAGTTAACAATAATTTGGCCTGTCTACTTCCACCAGTGCCTCAGACCTCAGACTCATAATATTTTGATAAAAAAATGGTACTCCAGTGGAAAAGTAATATTTTTTATCTTTACTACATTTCCTAATCAACTCTATTCTAACTATTCCTAACTTTTTTCGAAAAATGTACCGTTTTTGAAAAATTCATTTTCATGCGTTTTCAATTTTTTATCAGAATGAAATCAAAGTAGGTCTAGGCTTTTGAAATTTTGCACACCTACTCAGTTTTTAATTTTGGACAACTTCACTCAATAATATTTTGTCCTAAAAGCTACAAAAAAGGGTTTCTAGATTTGAAAAATCATGTGTCTTATGGAAATTAAAAAAAAAAACGCACCTTTTATAGATACTTTTTAACGTTTCCTTTTCCTGTCGTATTTTCTATTATATTTTCTCTACTGTCCCTTTATGGTCATTACCGTCCTGTTTCTATGTTTAGAGGGATGATATAATAACGGGAACGGTAGTGATATTTTAACACGATGTTGTGGTTGTGATTGTGATTTCTGGAATTTTCAATAGCACGGCAGTAGTTATTTTGATTGTTTTGTGGTCATAGTAAACCAAAATGAAGACTGGTTGTATTAACATAATCTATTTGAAAGGGGGACTTTTGAATCCGATTCTAATTTTAAGCTTCGAATTATAAAGAAGTAGCCACTGACACGCCTATGCCCCTTTGGTGCATGGCCTCAAAAGTTAATTTAAATTGCAAAATTACTTACCGATGGATTATTATCCTCAAACATTTTATTTGGCGGTCAGGCCTTCATGTAGGTTTTACGGCAAAATGTTATTAAGGAGAGTTGTTCATAATACTGAGTAGGTGTGCAAATTTTAAAAGCCTAGGCCTACTTTGATTTTCTTCTGCTAAAAAAATTGAAAATGCACGAAAATGTTTTTTTTACATAAACGGTACATTTTTCGAAAAAGTCAAGAACAGTTTTTTTCTTAGAATTGATTGAGCAATTTAGTGAAGGCAAAAAATATTACTTTTTCAGTGACGTACTATTATATAACGAAAACCTTTAGGATTTCGATATATGTTTATATGAAAAAGTCTGATATTTTCTATATATTCTGAAGTTTTATACATAAAACTTGGACCACCCTGTATAGGAATGAGGTGGCGACGTTCGGAGCGTCGCACGGACTATTTGGACTGCATGTTTTTCTGCTCTCGATGGACCTTGGTTAGATTCGAGGTCCGGACTGACCGCATATTCACATGTCTTTTTAGAATGACATTGCTGACGGCCAAGAGCGCTGGGTAGTTTTAATTGTCCTACTCTCACTGACATTACTTTACGGTTTTTCTAGGGTTTTCTGTGGAACTTGAGCGAATGCTATCCTAGTTCTATAGGGGAAAAGTAATAGTAATTGCCAACCCTCCCCCGCACAAGCACTATAGGTTGCTTTTAGGGTACTCTTAGTTTGGAGTATTTTGAGGGTGAGAATTATTGTTTAATAGATAAACAATAAATAACTCTCCCCTCACAGTACTCCAAATTTGAATCAAATTGAATGAAAAATTGTTTGTAGGTATCATGCAAACTACAAAATGCTTTCATAGTTATTTTCATAATGTTTTGATATTTGATACAATATAGGTAGATACTCTTTGTTTGCTACGGAAGCTTAGAAGGGCCACACCATTATTTTATTTTTATTGAACTCTAAATTCCGACCTTAAAGTCTAGGTACGACTTTGAAGTCGAAATTCCGAGTTTAAAAGTCGAAATCCCGTCTTTGAACTCGAAGTTTCGACTTTGAAAGTCGGACTTCGACTTTCAAAGTCGAAATTTTGAGTTAAACGTCGGAATTTCGACTTTATAGGTCGGAATTTCGAGTTTAATAAATATAAAATAATGGCGTGGCCCTTCTATGCTCCCGTTGCTGCATAGTTATTTTCTATATTGGTAGGTAAGATTTGATAGAGGGCGAGTAAAAGGTATTGTGAGGGAGAGTGCTTACATTTCCTGAAATATTTGCTACCTATTTATAAAAATGTTTTAACAAAAATGTTTAGGCATACTCTCGTTCAGGTTGCAAATAAAACATCGACTTATTCTCTTTAAACAGGGTGTCATCTTAGGGCAGATGACAGCTGAGAGTAGGCGGTGTGAGAGACCAGGGAGGATTTTGAAATTTTAAAAATTTGTGTGTGGTACTCTCTGAATAATAATACGAACGTGGAAGGTGGTACTACAAGAAGCTCAAACTATGTGGTTCGTATTCTCAAGTGCGGTATCTTCGTCATGGATGGCCACTATAATTACGATCGAACTTCACAGGTACCTAATTTTTGATGATCTTTTACTCCTTATAATATGTTTTTTTTTAAGTTGGTTTGCACAGTTTCACTGGAATAAACTATATAGTTAAATCGGTACGCCCAGCAGAATCATCAACTTAGCGTCCGACTAGAATCTGCAGTGCCACCTCAGCGTCGCTGCATCACCATCTTCCAAATTATAAATATAAATCGTTATTTGTTTTGTTAGGGTTTTAATTCTTTGTCTTGCCCAATGAAGTTGTCAGTAGCATTTTTTTAATGTATTACGTCGCTCCCGCATCGTACTTAACTACATTTTATACCATTTTTGTTGAGTATACTCCTACAGGGTGATCTATAGGTACCTACGCATAAACTTGGGAAATTGCAGCTTTTGGGAAGTATAATATGACTGAAAAAATGTTGTAAACATTTTCTAGTTTTCTTAATGTACAGGGATATTGAGAAACGAATGTCACAGAGATTATTTGAAGTTATTTCTACTATTCTCAATACACAGTGAAAATACTAATCAGCCTCCACACACTGTTGGTTGTTGTCTGATTTTCTCAATCCAGCATGCGTATTTCGCAACTCCTCCTCTCTGTTAACTTCAGATACGTAACCATGGTCTTTATGTGACCCCAAAAATAAAAGTCAAGCGGATTGAGGTCGGGAGATCGTTTATAATGGATTTTATATTAATATGTAATTTCGAACCCAATATCCATGTACAATTCGGAAACTAAAAAACTTTTGCTACTTTTTTTCACTATTAGTTATTACCTGCCAGAAGCTACTATATTTAAATTTTTGCGTATGCGTTAAAAATCCCTCTGTATAAATAAGATACTTGTGCAATTGGAATCTCAAGAGCAAGTTTTCACGCACACTGCCATTGTAAATCTGAGAAATATTTTGTATGTATAAGCACCACCTCAGTAAACATCCGGCCGTCCACCCATTTCTTTGCAAATAAAAAAATAATAGTTTTCCACTCACGTGGTGGTGTGTAAGTAATAAAAAATATGCAATAAAAATTCTGGATCCAGTAAGTATATAAAGTGTTCTTAAAACGATTATGTTTAATGGGCATGATATTTAAATAAGTTGAATGACTTTTCTTGATGTTTTAAAATATCTTGTCAGAACAGGACTAATGAGTAATTCCAAAGAAAACAACCTTGCACGTAGTCGGATTCATTATTAAAAAGAAGAAATATACAGGCTGTCCCGGATTGAAAGCCACAAGACGTTCCTTGATCTGGGCAAAAGGACGACCACATGGGCACATGCTGCAGTCCATACAAACTTCACACGCATGTAGTTGCGAAAGGTCAAAGTAGGCCGAAAGTAGGCTAAACAAATCCATTTAATTTTTAATTGGGTTTTTCGCCACCAAACTGATTGAAAGACAACTTTTTCAAGTTGCCTCGAACATTCATAAATTCTTAACACTAAATGAACGAAACTTTAAACGTGTAACTCAAAAAATAACTTCAACAAATTTGTTTTCTGAGCTTTCGGAGGATAAATCTTCCTCCTTTCTCAAAGATCATGTCACGTCAAAGTGAAGTGACAGATTAATAAATTTCAGGTTAAAATGTCATGACAACAGAAACAATAGCCTAGCCACCTGCCTGATATTGTACCCTGTGTTTTATCTAATTATCTATACTAACTTCTCTTTGAATAAGTGGCAATAATATTTTACTGAATTCCACTGAACATTCAGCAACACAGTTGCCCGTATTTCCTAGAATAAATGGAGATTCTTTAATTTTTCGTCTATTTCCTACTTCTTCTTTTAGAATTTGTTTGGAACTATCCCACAATATCCTATGATTGTTATTCAAGGAATGTTCACATATTTTTGACTTCGAAATTTGATTTTGCCTGATATAATTTTTATGTTCTTTTAAACGAACGTTAAATGGCCTACAAGTCTCCCCAACATAAAACTTTCCACATTCCCAAGGAATTTTATAAATGCAATTTTTTGAACTTTGTAACTCATTAAATGGTTTTGTTTTAACTAGCATAGATCTTAATGTATTTTTGGTTTTAAATACTGTTCTCACATTAAAACGATTGCCTATACGTTTTAGCTTATCTGACAGTCCAGGAATATAAGGAATTATTAAATTTACTGGTCGGTCCACCAGATTTATTTCCCTAATTCTATTAGCATTGTTATTTTGTTGGCAATCCTGAAAAACTTGCTCAACAAATTCAATAGGATAACTATTCTTCTCAAGAACATGTTTTATATGTTTAATTTCCTCCTCAAATTTTGTGTTATTGGAACAAATCGTTCTAGCCCTGTCATACAAACTTTTAATTACTCCTTTTTTTAACACTAATATGATGATTGGAGTTGAAATGGAGATATCTATTAGTATGTGTTGGTTTTCTATAGACACTAGTTTCTATATTATCTGATTTCAGTATAGAAACATCTAAGAAAGGTAATTCATTATTGTTTTCAATTTCTAAGGTAAACTTGATAGAAGGTTCTTGAGAATTTATAAAATTTAATAATGAATTTAACTCATCTACTCCATGTTCCCATATAACAAATAAGTCATCTACATATCTCCACCAAACATTAGGTTGGTGAACATATCTGTCAATTCATTTTCTTCAAAATCTTCCATGAATAAATTGCTTATGAATGGTGATAAAGGAGACCCCATAGCCATTCCAAATTCCTGCTGGTAAAATTCATTTCCTAGTTGAATATAAGTGGTTTTAACACATAGTGTTGTTAGTTCTAATATTGCATCTATATTCAAATTTGTCCTTTCTACTAAAGTCTGATCACTTTCTAACTTTCTGCGTAAAATATTCAATGATTTGTCAACAGGGACTTTGTAAAAAGACTAACCACATCGAAACTAGCTAATATATAATTATCCGGAAATTGATGTTCCCTAATTTTCTCTAGAAAATGATTACTGTTTCTTATAAATGAATTTGAGTTTCCTACTAACGGATTAACAATTTTAAGTAAATATTTTGCTAACGAATGACATGGCGAATTTATTGAACTTACAATGGGGCGAAGAGGAATGTTAGTTTTGTGTATTTTTGGTAATCCGTATAAGTGTGGAGGTTTTGAATGATGCGGAGTTAAGAGTGTCCTTTGTCTCTGTGTCATTTGTTCGCGGTATTTATACAGTGTTTTGTATATTTTAGTTTCTATTGAAGTTGTAGGGTCTTTGTTTATCTTCTTGTAAGTTCCTTCATTTAATAAATCATTTAATTTATTATCATACACAGTTTTTTCTAAAATAACAGCTGCATTTCGTTTATCTGCTGGTAATATTTTAATTATCCTATCTGATTTAAGTGATCTAATTGCTACTTTTTCTTCCTTTGAAATATTTGACTTTGGTTTAAAATCTTTTTCTAAGATTATTTTTGACCTGACTCTAAATTCTTGACCTAATTCCTCAGGTAATGCTTGAGCTGTTTCCTCTACCGATGCTACTATGTCAAGCTTAGAAATTTTGTTGTTATTATTATATTATTTAAATTTTAGAAAATATCTAGGCTAAACAACTTTTCTACGACCAGTGGCCTCGCGTCGGGGGGGGGGCAGGGGGGCACGCCCCCCAATTTTTTTAGGTGGGAATTTTATAATATTACCTAAGGTAAAAATGGAAATAATTCACAGCAATCAATTAATTACATGAGAGGTGATGGTGCCTAGTATTGGCCTCATGACCTGACTCGCCTCGCACTTGATAGAATGTTTTGCCCAAAAAAGCAGTCGAAGAATGATGTTTTATTGAGTAAATATGATGTGCCTCTCCTGTAAAATCTGTGATATTTTTACAAGCTTTTATTTAACTTGTCCTGTTAGTATGTATGTAGGTATGTATGTATACATATCACGAACGATGATCACCGCGTCACAATGTAATTTCCATTGTCGACCATTGTGGCGCAGGAAGATGGCGGATTACCTATTTCTGCACAACCTACTTGACATGGGTATGAAATGAAAGGGTTTGACGAGTACAAAAAAATAAGGTAGTGACGTCATACTAATTCCATTATAGCGGATGTCCCAAGATGGTGGACTAAATTTCTTTACCACCCTCCTGATATGGGAATCAAATTAATATAAGTACTAAAAAACACAAAATAAAATAAAAGGTAAAAAACTTTTTAAAAACAAGCTATTATTTAAACCATGTACTAAAAGGAATAAAATAATATAAAATTAGGTTTTCGTTAAGATAATTCAATGCCAAATTGCGTTTTTGTAAATCAAAAAGCATGTCGCGCGAGAAGTTCATAAGGGTATAGGTACCAATTAATTTTATTGGACAGTGATTGGTTGATATGCAAGTAGTACCTATTTGCCAAAGTATGTATTTTCTTTACAATTCGCGCGAAAAGCTTTGAGATTTATAAAAACTTGTCGCAATTTGGCATTGAATTATCTTAACAAAAACCTAAACTTATTTTATTTTATTCATTTTAGTACATGGCTTAAATAAAAGTTTGTTTTTAAAAAGTTTTTTTTGCATTTTATTTTTTTAGATGTTATTTATTTTTTTGTTTGTATTAATGATAGGACAGTACATACAAGTTGTTTTATTTTGGAAGTGTTTTTTGACAGTGACATTACAAGTTTTTTTATTTCGCTTGTTTTTGTTTTTGTTTTTGTTTCATGTATTATTTGTCTCGTTGGTTTATTAAAAATATGAAAATAAAAGAGTAATTGTTTTCTTTTCCCATTTTTGTTTCAGGTAAACTAAAATTGCGATATAAAAATATTGAAATGTTGTTCATTGTCTTGAGAAAAAAAATTAAGGTGCCCCCCTACTTCTGAAGTCACGCGACGCCACTGTCTGCAACCACTTATGAAAATAGCATTTCCGAAAGTACTTGTAGGATATGTATAATTTCGCCCTTAAGGGAGCAAAGTATTTGCCTCCTTGGCGTCATAGTAGACGAACTAAGTACTTTGATATTCACAAGTTTTCATAATGATTGTTGGTTTTCATTATTGTGAAATTGTGGAATACTTAGTATATTTCATTACGAGTCTGGAAAATCTATTTCTGGACGTGTAATGAACGATATTTTTTATTATACTACTTTGAAAACGGAAACTTAAAACATTTTATAGGCATATTATAATAAATTTAATTGACAAAAAATAAACAATGCAGACAATATAGTGTTTGGTATGTATGATGCGTTTCCATGGTTAGGTACTCTCAAATTATTTCAAAGGTGCTTTGTTGTAAATTAGTTATTGTCAGATAAGGTGAATAAAACGTCAAAAATATTACAGAAATATATCTAAATATTGAAACAATTACGAATTAAAATACAAAATAAAATTTAGTTTACTTTGCTGTATATTTATATTTTAAAGCCATAATTCGGTATTTTTATTCAGCGCACGGAAAGTTTTTCCATGTGCTAGCCCGAAAAACCCCATCTTTCATTATTGCTAAAACAGATGAAAATAGGGGGTTTTTAAAGAAGTATAATAAAAAAAATCATATTTATTACACTGAATGCTACTGCATTCTTTTACATATTTTAATCAAACTGTGGGAAGATGATGCGTGGCCTTGTGACTAATTTATTATTCATATCATTCCTATTCACAGCAAAGTGGCGGCAAAATGTACATTGGTGTATTTTCATGAGCTTCTATAGTTTGCCCCATAAATATACAACATTTCAGTTGTGCCGTAAAATTCGGCCACAGACAAAAACCGCAAGGGCTGGTTTATTAGGCCGTATAATTTATGGCTCTGTTAGGGCGAATTTTAATTTTTCGGAAATCTCCAGGGAGGACCATGCCCTGCCCGTCAGACCCTCGTAAAAAGCGAAATTGAAAATCTAGGAGGCCGGCCCCACGGATTTTTCGTTTGTTTTGCGCCCGCTGGAGGTGATTGATTGTCTTGAGGCGGCGTCGGTCCGGTATAATAATGCGTGTTGGGTACCTACCGAGGACCGGTTGCTTCGGGTAAACCTACTCATATTATCATATAGAGGTCATCAATTTTCGGTCCCACATTTATTGACAACGGTGCCTATAAAAAATAGCGAAAGGTAAAATGGAATGGGAAATTCATGATATAGGCCAGGCATTATTTTAGAAATGAAGAAACAAATTGCAGATTTCTTATTTTGTGTGCTGAACAAAATACCAAGAGCCCTAAAAAACTTAATACGTACCTTACGGGCCTCATAATGTTTTGAGTGCAAGAAATTGAAGAAGTCAGTCAGTCCATGCAGGACAAGAATTAGATCGTCTTCTTAAAGTTTAATAACCATTTCTTTACACACAGATTGTTCCAGTTTTAAATTCACAAAGTTTGGTAAACGATAAAACTTTGACAAGTAATGCCACTTTATCAAAAAACTTTATAACGTGTTTGGGCTGGACCGACCATTAATGGTCCAGGTTTGGGGTTATCTTAAGGAAGTTATAGGGGTTGTTGAAGTTAAGAAGAAAATGAAGATTCTTTAATATCTCTGAAACTAATAAAGCTATTCAAGCCGAATTTGATACACTGATTATACTGGTAGAGCGTGTCACAACATGGTAAAGTATCTACCTGGTGGAAAATGGAGATAGGAATAATTATTGTTAGTGATGTTAATTTAAAAAAGAAGATAATCCAGCCCTGTGCAAAAGTTAAAGGCGGCATTAATTTCGAATGTCCCCTTTTCATTTCCCCCAAAAAATATTCTTAATATTTTTTCGTACCTACACATAAAATGATATGAATACGAATCCTTATTTTTGGATTCGGAAAAAGAGGACCAAAATCTAAAAGTAGGGTAGAAATTAGAAAGCAACATTATTTTTACCTTAGCAGTTTACTAAACAGGTAGGTTTTAGGAATATTAGATTTTGGTCCTGTTTAATAAAAACTGGTTTACTTTATCATTTTAATTAAAAAAAAATTAAATCACCGTGGAACCGCAGCAGATACGAGAAAATATGAATAATATTTTTTTGTGGGAAATGAAAAGTGACATCCGAAGTTAATGGCGCCTTTAAGTTTGCAAAGGGCTAAACTATACTATTTTTCTTAAATTAGCATCGCTAATTACCCGTACCTCCGACCCTGTTTTTTTATGTACTTACCATTTCGTGTCAATCTATACCAGTTACAAGTGCACCATATTTGATTTGAATAGATACCTCCGACCCTGTTTTTTTATGTACCTATATAGATACTTACCATTTCGTGTCAATTTATACCAGTTACAAGTGTACCATATTTGATTTGAATAGATTATAATAATATGTTATTTATAAAATAAGTCTATGCGAATTTTAACACACTGTAGCTTTCTTAGGGAGCCCCTAAGTTTATATGAAAAGGTGGCATTATGTTTTAAAGTTCTATTGTTTCTCAAAGTTTGTCAATTTAGAACTCAAACACCCTATTTGTACTTAGATGCCCATAAATTGGTGTCCATGGCTTATAGTCTTAAGCCGAGATGTGTGAAAATAGATCAAGTAAATTAATAAACATCAGGATGTTTTGAGGATAGTGTGAAGAAATCTCCACTAAGCTATCTTAATTTTATTTTTCTTCGAAGATGCCAATGAAAAAACGTTGAGATTTTGAAGGTTAACCAGCATTTCAATTTGAGACTAAACGCCGGTTTACTTTGATTCTATTCATCACTTTTGATAGAAACACGTAGGAGGCAGATTTGTCCGTAAATGGTCAATTTTATAAATAATTTTTTAAAATAAAATTATATTTTAAGTAATACTTACCCTCTAAAGCGAAGGTCATATTATGGGATTAAATAAAAAATATATTTATATATATTATGTATGAAAAAAACAAAGTATATAGGCCAATTAGTCGGAAAACAGATATAAAAAGTGTCAATTTTTTAATTATTGTAAACAATTTTTCTTTTTTCCATATATCTGAAAATATACAGTAAAGTTTGTCATGAGTTTTTTTAAACGAACAACAAAAACACCCTGTATATTAATCGAAGTCACCCATTATTATTATTCTCACGGTTTAAGACCAACCGGAAATTACTCCCGCATTAACATAATATCAAGATGCAACTCGAATCCTTTTTATCATTTAGGTACCTACCCGGACACAAATCCAGAGACCAAGGACCACGGACCCACGACTGTATACTGGTTAAAGGACAGCTTCTTCAAGGTGCCAGAAAAACTCTGCAGAATAAGATTTTGTAGTGTCACTTTAACTTTGACTTTACATTTTATTTGAAAAATAAGAAAGATGTATTCACCAAAAAGCTCAGAAAATAAAGTTGTTGGAATAATTTTTTGAGTTAAGGTTCAATGTTTCAAGAAAAAGCGATAAATGAGCAAACACTCAAAATGAACAAAAAAAAGTACCTAGTAACCGTATACACGTGTTTTATACAATTTGGCATCATCAGTATGGTGTAAAGTTATCCAAGTCAAAAAGATAGGCATGATTTGGGAAGCAACACATGAGTCCAGGCAGGAGCCAATATTTGCAGCTTCAGTCAGCACATCCCCTGGATTTGGAGCTTGTACTAACGTCGCCACGGAGGTTCCAATAACAATAACGATTTAAGATTAGCGAGTGTAAAAGCATTTATAAGAAAAAGCGATTATGGGCAAGCACTAAAAATGAACAAAAAATTAGTACTTAACCTAGCTGACAAGCTGCAGAAGTGCTGTTGGCTCCTGCCTGGATAACGTATTAGGTATTATGTTGCTTTGGATACATTTGACATATATGACAAGATGGACTCTCTGTATTCTGGTCTTCTCTGTGGCGATACCTAAAAATATAGTGTGCCGGATTTTAACAATAACAGTCCAAACGAAAATAAAGAAAGATTGGTTGCCACCTTTATTGTACTTTTCACAAATATACTTGTCAGGCACGGTCACTGACCAAGAATATTTTTCTCAGCTCCAAATTCGCACAGAAATCTCGTTCTGTTCTAACCTTTTAGTTACTTCCAGGAGCAATTCCCACTCGTATAGAAGACTGGAGACTACTCTAGAATATTCATGGCCAATGATAGGTATAGATATACAAGTAATAAAGTTGTAGCAAATTTCTAGAAAACCTAAGCATGCTCTACAGGGAAAACAATGAAAAACTAACGGGGACCTGGTAGCCTCAGGCCAACAAAGCTGTATCAGCCAATGCCTCCAAACCCAAACCCACAATTTATCTGCCAAATCTTTGAGTAGGTTAGAAAACAGCGCAAACGTGTTCATTAAAAGCTGATATACCAACTTTGGAGGCATTTTTCGTTGAAATATATATTAAATTAGTAACACAAGTATTCAAAATTACCATTTCTAATCCCCATGTGGAACATACTCCGTGGAATAGGGTAATTCGAGGATAGATGGCGCAGAAGGTGAGATGGCGCAATGGTGTTACCGCGCAAGCGTCAGTATTAGAGACCCGTGCGAAGGTATGGACATGCCTTAGTTGATATTGCACGCTGTCCTAGCTGCTGTGGTTCGCGAGTCAAATCTAAATAGAATAAATTTAAAATATTTGTATTTAGAGGTGCCAGAAATTTTTTGGGTACGTCTTATTTTGATACATTGACACTACAATTTAACAAGAAGTTCACCCGGATTAACACCTCAGGTAAGTAAACATACCCAACTTTGGTTGCATAACCTCAAAATGTCCATATTTCTAAACGTTTGGTGTTTTCGGAGTGCGCCATCTCCCCTTATAAGTTGAGGAGAGATGGTTTACTTTAATTGGAGGTGAGATGGCTCATTGCATTTTCCCTTTATTTCAGTATGCCTACAAAATATAAGCGTGTGTGATTCTTCAGATGATATGGACCACGATGATGATGCTTGCGCTGGTTGTGGCGAGATCTATTCACAAATGACAAAATCTGATGACTGGGTAAAATGCTTACACTGCTCCAGATGGTTTCACGATTCGTGCTCCAAATTTGTCAATTTTTGCCACGATTGTGGTATTGTTATGTGTAAGAAAAAGTGATGTTTTCGACTAAAAAAATATTTTCTCATCGCCTAATTATTATAGTTCCAATTGCGCCATCTCACCTTAGCATTGTGGGTGAGATGGTTTTTTCTAAATTTGTTATTTTTTATTAGAACTTAATGTTTTATATTTTATGAGTTTTACTTAGTTAAAAACAATTCCGTAATGAATAGAGTTCTAAAAAAAATCGTAATTTATATCCAAAATATTGCAAAGTTAAGACAAAAATAAAAAATGTGAGCCATCTATCCTCGAATTATTACCCTACACTATTCGACAGATGGTCAATATAACTGGTACCTTCTAAAACTGTTTTGATCGTTTTAATAGTGACTTTTGATGCATATACTATCCTGATACAGGTTAAATGAGATTGTGTAATGCAATAAACGTCATTTTTCAATTTAAACATATCGCATCGTTTATCTCGTGTATGGATGCTGGCCACAGCATAAAAGAAACGCAGAACCCAATTGGGGAATCTGTGCCAAGCTAAAAGGCTCCTCCGGACATAAACAATATTTTTACAACGCGTACATAATATGCTTAATACATCCATAAATTATCGTGCATATTATCTCTGCCATATAGGCCGTAACGGGATGCCAATAAATAAAGAACCCCAATAAATATTTTAATGCCGAGTGCACGGCCTTCGGCCCTGCCGCTGCCGCACCATTGTTCGGCTCCGTGTTATTGGTCATAAAACAATATTTTATTTATAGGCAAATCATTATTTTATGCTACAGGTATTCAGCGTAAATCACTGCGTTTATTAATTTGATTTTTACTGGCGGATGGACGGACAAAAGGGACCTATTTGGGCGGAGCATGGCTCTCAGGGAAAAATTGAGGGGAACCTGTTGAGCGTAATCACAACTAGCATACAACGGGCTTTTTTTTCATGGGTAGTCGAAGGAACAGTTTACGCACTAGTGATACCTTTGTCCACATTCGAGAACATAGTATGTTTCTGCTAAGTTGTGACACCCCAATGAAAAGTATTCCACTACCAGATCCTTTGTGGTCATTTCCTTTAAAAAACAAGTAATTGACACCTATACATACTTACTTGAAAATGCATTCAATGAAATGTAATTACCGAAACATCACCCATCTTTGCAGTTGATAACTTTGAAGACTAAAAAAATCACACAGCACAGCACTCACCGAAGCATTAGCAACGACACGACATAAATAATTTTGTATTTGAGATTTTTCCCAGTTGAGAATTAGTAATTCGGAATTAATTCAGAGATAATATCTCGAGATTCCAAGATGCTAAGTCGGAATTCCGACTTTACAACTCTGCGGCTTCATTTCGAGTTTTTGTCTCGGAATTCCAAGATACTATCTGCGAATTGTGACATATTAAGTTAGTAAAGGAGTAACTGAGTAACGGAGAGAAAAATCCAAGTGACCCTTCCACAGCCTCGTACCAAATAATAGAACCAGCTAGGTTGGCGTGAAATCACAAAACAAACAGACGCCAATAATAATAATTGACACAGGAAATTAGACTTCTCCTTTACAACTCATTAACGCGAGAAATATCACTTTGGCCACACTCCACACACTTTTTGCGGCTCATTCAATACTCAATTAGTCACTACAGGGTGATTCAGTCATGATGTCAAAAAAGTAACCACATAGGCGGAAAAAATAGGTTAATACGAATCTGAAATAAAAAAGATTCTAAAGTCAACAAAAAAATATTTCCACAAAATATCGAAATATTAAGGAAAACCTAGAATACCATAGGGTATAGCCACAGCTTATCTTTAGGGTAAGTTAAAGGCATAGCTGTGATAAATTTCACTACCCAAATAGATTTACAAAATTAAAAGGTGCAGTCCATAAAACGCACTTATACGCGTATCATAGGCGATAGTCTATATTTATTTTATAAAGTCAGCAGATGTAAACAAAACCAAACAAAGGCTGAATTTCACAAGGTCGCAGTAAGGATCGCGCAGAGCGTGGGCATTTGGTTCTAGTTCTTTGCAGAGGAGAAATGCAAGTTCGTCGTGCCACATTATTTCTTGCACTCTTTGTATTTGACCTTGGCATTTTCTAGTAAAGCTACGCCCAAAAACTTCTCTATTAAGTAAATTATATAATAATATAAGCATACTGTTCGAATAATTGAATAATTAAATGTAGCGAGTTCGCCTCTGTAGCGTCTACCACCGCCTGACCATTTAAAAGTGCGGTTCGTCACCAAAGAGGAGGCATTGAGTGATGGAAAAACAACGGACGAGGAGAGTACGCCATGTGCATGTTATAAAAATATTGTCCACTGACCCCATAACGTAAATGAAGTGTAGTGCCAGAGCTTTGAATGAAACGGCCAGAGTTTCTATTGGCTTGTCGGCTCTAACGAGCGAGCCGGGCGAACCGACAAGCCAATGGCAACTCTGCCGGCCGGCCGAAGACACGTATATCTGTGTTTATACTAGCTGCATCTTCAAATTGAATATAGTAGGTATATATGTATATTATATTATTTTCTGGTCAAACCAAAAGTAAAAATTGTAAAAAGTTAATCATTATCATTTGTCACTGTATTTTAAAAATGCCAAAAAAAAACTATGATTTCGAGAGCCTAAAAATATAGTGGTGATTCAGTCATGAGTCATGATATATGATACGATATGTTGCGCAATCAACCTTAAAGCGCGAACTTATCAGGTGACTATAGGAAAGCGCCGTTACAAGGGGTTATAATACACTTCTGAAATTTTATTTTATTTTTTTTGTTGACTTCAAAATTTCTTTAAATTTCAGATTCGTACTAAGATATTTTTTCCCACCTTGGTTAAATTATTTTACATTATAGCTGAATCACCCTATATAATGTTAAATATATTATTATTCTTGCTCCCTCCCCCCGTAAGCACAATTTACATATCTACTCGCGAACAGGCCCGAAAGCGAAAGTCATATGTTCTAGATGCCCTGTTATTATTTTGGTTTGACTAGCTCCGAAAGTGGTTGCTAGGTACAAAAAAAGTATTGCACCATTACGCAGCAAGGACGTTAAAACCACTAATAAATAGTTATTTACATTGCAAGATGCGTGACCAAAAAAGAGCTTACGCATCGTATTAGGCATAGGTAATTATAATTAAACGCTATGGAGTATATTGTGAGTATAATAATATTCAAAATAACCATTGCTCAATTTCTAAAAGTTAAAATCAGTAATAAATATAAGAAGTAGAATGCAGCAATAATAAAAACAAACTTTGATTTTGTGTGGGACTCGAACAGGTAACCTACGGTTTACTATCCGGACTTACTGCTGCTTGACATTGATATTAGCCACATTATTTGACACTGAAAAATATATCCATATTCTTAATTTTTCTTTGGCATAATTCTTATTATTTTTGATCAAAACCAGTTTATAAAACAATTGATGTGAAACATATTAAATTTGACGCCAGTTTCAAGTTCCTACATATATTTTATTAATGGTTTTAAGGTCCTTGCTGCATAATCGTTGCATTGTTGCTAGGCAATACTTTTTGTAGGTACGTAGCAACAGGGCACCTCGAATATTTCACTTTCGTTTTCGGACCTGTTGGCGAGCAGGTAAAGTGAGCTTACGGGGGAGGGAGCAGGAAAATATATGTAGCAACGCGAAACTTGCGTCTTTTTTAATTTCAAAACGATCGTTTTACAAACTGGTTTTGATCAGAAAAAACACGAATTATTCCAAAGAAAAATTAATAATATCGATGTTTCCCAGACGTCAAATTAGAGCCGCCCAACAGACCAAATTTAACAAGTTATTATGGAGGTTATTACTCACAATCTATTCCATAATGTATTTAAAGTTTAATTCAAGGTATACCTACCTATAATTATTGTCGTTGGCTGGAAAAATGTAATACATTGCACCCTTTGTAGCCTTTTAAAAATAATTTTTCGATGACGTTTCGTCGTTTAAAAAGTATGATTTCTTCTTAATGAAACCCATAAAAAGGTAGGTATTGGTCCGAAAATAATTTCATAAATCAGAAACATAACGAAGCAACTTTAGTATATTAATCCCAATAATGAAAAATGCGAAAAAGGTCCGGGGTATCCGGGAACGCGTGGGGTGGCTTTAATCAGTTTAAAACTTTTGTGAATGGCAAACTGTCGATAAAAAATGAAGGGCGATTTGTCGCGATAAAGTCCCGTGACATTGGGGGAAATAATCATTATGGTAAAAAACGACCGCCATTGCTGTGTGGGAAGGGGAGAGCTTTCCGGGACGAATCTACTTTATTAATCAAATCTAAAGAGACTTTATAAAAGAATAATTTACTACACAATAGAGCCCGCCACAATAATTAGTTTCACATTTATTTAATAGTTTCATTTGTTTCGCATATAGTGTCTAGAATCAAATGTTTCTTATAGTTGCTTCTTGATTGGGACATGTGCTTTTACTAGCATCGCTACTATATTAACCTTAAGTGATATCTGTAGACGTAGCTCTTGAGTTTTGTGCCGTACTCTCCATAAAATTTTGGCATCTCTGTAAAATATACATTTTAGTATCTACTGATTTTATATATGAAACATTGGTTTTTCCACCCTGTACACACATATGTCGAAGTATTCCATAACTAAGTGCAATGCAGACATTTTCTTTCATAATGATAGTGTTAAAGAAGAGCAGGTTCCAAGTTGTTCAGTCAAAATAATAAGACTTTATTTCCTTTAAACCACTCACTGTGATGATGATTTTTTTGTACTTACAACCAAAAAATGTCCTGAAGACTTCAAAGGATAAAAATAGAACAAAAATATCAAGAATCCTGCATTACGTTTCTAATATTAGAATAGGTATAGTAAAGGGTTTCCCAAACTTGACGCCCCAGGGTTATTATAGGCAAACAAAAACAGCCAGTAGAAATTTGACTTGTGGGTTTCTTGTAGGACCACTTAAGCTTGCTTTTGGGCCAAAAAGATAGTTTTTAGGAATTTGAGAAATATACAGAGTGGCCCGTTTGGAAAGGAGACACCTCTGTAAAATTTTTATACTTTATCCGAATCTAGCCGTTTTTTTTTCTAAGGGTAGGTCACAAAAACTCTTTTTTTTTATTTTGGCGCGAAGCTTCAGGTCTTAATCTCAATTTTCAAGGTCTACTACGAATTTTCTATAGTAAAAAAAAGACGAAAATCATTTAGCGATTTTTTTTATTTAAAACCTGACACCACAGCGTTAATCAGGACATCCCAAAACCCCCATATTTTAAATTTGAATAAAAAAATATACAGGGAGTTTCATTTTGCAGGGTATCAAAGTTGAGCAAAATAGGAATTTTAAAGGCATCTGGCGAGTCAAGTGTGCCGTGGAATCCCCTCAAAACAGGTGAATGATCAACAGGACTTAAACAATTGACAGATGCGCGGACAGATGTAAAAAGTATTAAAATTGTATTATTAGTTACTAAAATATAACTGTATAACGCCTTTTTAAGAAAAACTATTTTTGGTGTTATTTTTTCTATTAAATAGGTAATCAATATTCCGGGATGGAATGTTGTAAACAAGGTTTTTCAGAAATTTTCATAAATAGAAACCTAATAGAGTTAGGTCTGGCGACTTTTCTGGCCATTTTATGAGGCCATTTATCCCAATTCATTTGTTTTCAAACACATTATTTAGAAATTTATTTAGAAATTGGTGGAGCTCCGTCGTGTTGAAACCATATTATGGTTCTTATTAACTGCAATGGCACATTTTCCATGAGAACTGACAGCTGTTGTTGCAAAAATTGGAGGTATGTTATTCCAGTTAAAACTCCTTCGTAAAAATATGGCCCAACTAAATGATGACCAATTATGCCGCACCATACATTAATGCCGAAGTGTCCCTGATTCCGAATTGGATTGACAATATTAGGATTTTCAGTGGACCAATAATGTTCGTTTTTACGGTTAGGTAAGCCATTACTAACAAAACGACTTTCGTCTGTCCACAGTATCCATATGTCTGAAAATAAGCTTGTCAACAATCTCGGTCACCAGCAATATAATCAAGCCTTTTTTCTTTATTTGCCTCTCCCAAATCTTCTAGGTAATGTAAAATTTAAAGTCATGATGTTTGTTTCCATTCATAATTCGTTGTATGGACGAATTCTTTAAATTTAATTCCATACTATAGCTTGTCTAAACGAATTTCTCGGGTAATCTTCAAAATATTGTAACACTTGGACTGTTGTATCATTGTTGCGAACTATTCTTCTAATTGACTTACCTTTGCGGGTAGAAAATGTATTTTGGTTCTCCCTTGCGTTTTTTTCTAATCGAATAAACATTTTGTGATCGAGAACGTGACATTCAGGATATTTCTCCCTATAAATTTTAACGGCTCTTCTAGCAATTTTTTCAGGTTCTCCATCGTAGACTAATAAGATATCAACTTTTTCATTGTGTATCGTTACCATTATTGAAGTTTTATGATACGTTCAATGACTGGATACAATTTTTAAATGTCAAGAGAAGGTATTTCAATTATGCCAGGTAAGAATAATAAATTATTATCTGTCAATGGTTTTCCATGGATACCCGATCAAGCCAAGGCTAATTTGATTCAGGATTTATACTTTGTATTACACGAATATAATCTCTAATTTTTGCTATAAAAGTTGCCAGTACTCTTGGAAAATGTGCCATTGCATTTAAGAAAAACCATGTGGTTTCAACACGACGGAGCTCCACCACACAAAGCCAACATTGTAAAAGAATTTCTAAATAATGGGTTTGGAAACAAATGGCGGCCAGAAAAGTCGCCAGACCTAACTCTATTGGGTTTCTTTTTATGAAAATTTATGAAAAACCTTGTCTACAAAATTCCATCCCGGAATATACGTGACTTAATAGAAAAATAACACCAGTAACAGTTTTTCTTAAAATGGCGTTCATACAGTTATATTTTTATAACCAATAATAAAATTTTAATACCTTTTCCATAATACATCTGTACGAGTATCTATCAATTGTTTCTGTCAAAAATATACCTTCATAAGTCATGTCTAACTCGATTTTCATTAAAAAAATACCATGGCATCTTTTTCATATTTTTACAAATAATACGCATACCTATAACTTTTTAACAAAACAAGATATAAAAAAAAATATCCACGAAAGTTTATCAGAAAAACGTGCTCTTTCTAAATATAAGGAGAAACAGGTATGATCCTGGAAAAAATATATTTGATGACGTCGTATTCTATATTTACCAAATTCCTAAAAACTATATTTTTGGCCCAAAAGTGGTCCTACAAGAAACTCACAAGTCAATTTTTTACTGGCTGTTTTTGTTTGCCTATAATAACCCTGACGTGGCGTCGAGTTTGAGACACACTTTACACCAGTTTCAGATTCATACACCTGATTTATATGTTGACATTTCAATTTCCATGGTATATACAGTGTCCTCCAAAAAGTTCGCACCATAAGGGAGAAATTTTTAAATAACATTAGTTTATTTTGAAATTTAATTTTGGGGTTACCTTTTGCTTTAAAAAAGATGAAAATGACCCACTCAAACGTGGTCATGTGACTTTCGTTATCTGTCAAAAATGACATTTAAAAAAATTTATCCCCAAAAATGGGTTTAGTTGTTAAAATATCAAAAAGTTAAACTTGAAAAAGTTGTTTGTTTTTCAATTTTACGTAAGTGTACCAAATTTGAACGCTCTACTAAAATATTTAGTTTTTTGCCAATTTTTAATATTTATGAAATTTCTGAAAATTTTAAAAACTCGAAACTTCGTAAAAACTATTTTATATCACTAGCTTTATCATTATATTATTTTTTTTACTAATTACCGATAAGAATAGGTATTTTTCAAAAGAAAATGATATTTACGCTTTAAAATTCTGTTATGTTTGTTGCAAAGTCTAGCATTTGGGGTATACATTTAGTTACATTACGTTTCCCAGTTCTAAATTGATGCCAAAATAATAATAAATTAAAATATCATCAAACCATTTTACGTATCTAAGCAAAATTCTTGACTTTTATGGAACAAATAATAATTATTACCTTTAAGTTTAATTTCACATTAATCGATATTGATGAGGAGGCCATGGAGAGAATAGAAGCAATTGTTTGTATATGACAGTTTGATAACTGTCAAATAAAAACAACTGTCAAATAAAAACAACTGCTTTTATTCTCTCCATGGCCTACTCATCAATATCGATTAATGTGAAATTAAACTTCAAGGTAATAATTATTTGTTCCATAAAAGTCAAGAATTTTGCTTAGATACGTAAAATAATTTGATGATATTTTAATTTATTATTATTTTGGCATCAATTTAGAACTGGGAAACGTAATGTAACTAAATTTATACCCCAAATGCTAGACGGTACATCAACTTTGCAACATAAAAGAATTTTAAAGCGTAAATATCATTTTCTTTTGAAAAATACCCAGTAGCGGTCATAAAGTATCCCGCCCCCCCTGCGGTGATGCGTCTTGGTGCCCCCCCAAACTTTCCTTTCTCTTTCTTTTCTATAACAACTACTATAATGGTTTTTTAAAGCAAAATTAAAAATAATAACGTATAAATAAAAAAATATATAGATTGCAACTGTAATATAATTTGTTTGGGTCGAAACAATCTATTTAATGCCCCTTTTGGTGCGATTAAAAAAGGACTCCACAATCCGGTCAGTATCCACCTGAAAATAATTTCAATAAGTACTTAAAAGAACCAGACCCGACTCATAGTTGTACCACAGACCTATATAGCTTCGCTAATATAGCTCTGTGGTTGTAAGTAAGTAAGATTTAATTTAAGTTTCGAAAAAGTCCTCTCGGCACTAGCTGTTGTTACCGGAATTGTAAAATACAATTGAATAACTATACACAAATCTGGTAAAGCTGAACATACATATTTGTTTTTAACGAATAAAAATTCTGTTAAATCTCTAATAGTTTTCAGCTCTCTTAGTTCTTCCTTGTACAATGAAAGAAACTGACAATTTTCTGGAATAAAATTTGTTGAAATTTCTTCATTATATTTTTCAATTAATTGCTGGCAATGGTTACATTCAGCAATATTGCAGGTTGCAGTATTTGAAATATTTCACATATTTTAAGTAAGCTCTTAAATCTGTTAGATACTTGATTAATTACAATGTCCAAAGATACATTAAAAACTGTCAATTCAAACTTTTTACTATTATTCTCCATCATCTCATCTGAAGCTAATTCATCGAAAAATAATTTTCTTTTCTTAACTCTCGTATTTTTGAAGGTTGTTCTTATTCCCCATTCGTTTTTTACATTTGTAGTTTGGGCGCAACTCCAGAAATTCTTTCCTTATTTGCTTCAATATGTCAGCAATCTCCCCGCATTTATTTACAGTCCAATAAGTGGACTATTTAATTTTTAAGAATTGTGGAAGAGGCCAGGGCCCCTTCGAGGCCCCTTCAAGGGTAGCTTCGCTACCCCTGCTACCCCGTTATGACCGCCACTGAAAATACCTATTCTTATTGGTTATTAGTAATAAAAAATTAATAGAATGATAAAGCTAGTGATATAAAATAGTTTTTACGAAGTTTCGAACTAAATATTTTAGTAGAGCGTTCAAATTTGGTACACTTACGTAAAATTGAAAAACAACTTTTTCAAGTAAAACTTTTTGATATTTTAACAACTAAACCCATTTTTGGCGATATATTTTTTTAAATGTCATTTTTTACAGATAACGAAAGTCAGGTGACTACGATTGAGTGGGTCATTTTTCATCTTTTTTAAAGCAAAAGGTAACCCCAAAATTAAATTTCAAAATAAAACGTTAATTAAAAATTTTCCCCCTATGGTGGGAACTTTTTGGAGGACACTGGTATTGGATTAATGCCTCTATATTTCATTATAAAACTGCAGAGAGTGTAGAGAATTTACTGTTTACTTTTTCATATAAAGTTCAGGTTTAGAAACTGAGCCGCCAGTATGGCGAATGTTGACTCCCGTCTTATTATGCTTCTGTGGTCCGTCTGGACCGCGTTCTGGAAAATTCGATGGAACTCCAATATTGGCCGTATCCACTGAACGGAAAGGGCGCGCAATGAATTTACCGCGCCGGCCCGCCAGTTCCACCGCCGGCCGCCCACGGCCCTAATAAAAACATCAATATGATTTATTTATCAAGGGCTGGCCCATCGAGTTTATGGGCCAATTTCTGGCGCTGCCGAAAATGTTGGCCGGGCAATATAAAAGAAACTCGGCCTGTAAATTAGTCAGGAGCGAGGTGCGGAATGGGCTCTGGCCGTTGTTGGAGTGGCCGCGCGGTTTCGGTGTTGATCGGAAACAGACGCCGCAGACAAGAGGAAGGTTTTCGGCGTATCCGATCCATTTCAAACTTTTATCGGATCCATTTTACTATACCAATACAAAAGTGCTCGTCATATTGTCACATCATCTGTCTTCACTCACTTCAGCGACAAACTCGAATGTATTGCACAAGCAGGTAGAGTTGCCGAATATCAGAAATATGGAAATATTATGTGTCTCGTTAGATATTTTGTTAGTGAGATACCGGGTTGGTTTTTTATAAATTGATTTTAATATTGCTTTTTAATTTTTTATGGTTGTTTGTTGCAGCACAACAGGCAGCTATGGCATATGACAAATGACTCTCGACTAATGCATGATAAATGACTCTCATTTTTAGTAAGGTAAGTATTTCAACAAAGGAGTAAAAAAATTTGGTCCCTTGTGATTAAAGCAACAAAAACAATATAAACTACGACCAACTATATATAGTCCTCCTTACGGCAGAATGCGTGCGACGTAAGGGGGAAGAACTCGCAAATATTATAGAATTAGTCACAGTTCAGGGGCGTAGCTCAATTTTGTGTAACTCACTGACTTAATTTTCATATAATTGTTATTTAATATATTGTTAATATTATTATTAACGGTGATGCCTTAGATTATGGAGGAAGGCAAACCCTTATAACATTGGCAATTATTTCTCGTGCTTGAGAATGCAACGTTCTTCCCTGTTTACTCATTTTGCACACGTAAACTCCCGAACATACGAAACGCCACTGAGCTCTCTAAGCCGGCGGAAAAAACTTGCCAGCGGCCTAAAAAATGAGGTCTGTATGGTAGCTCAAATACGCAGTTAACTTTAAGTACTATAGAAACAGGAACAAAACGCGTTGGCTAACTGATTTTGTCAGCCGACTCCTTCGCAGAAGTGCTGTGTTGCCGTATTTCAAAGGCGATAGTAGACGCGACGATGTTGAAAAAAATATAATAGGTGTTTTATCACACCGCGTTAAAAATAAATGATAAACACAAATTGGTAAGTGGTCCCGTGATGCGAGCTTTATTTTTTCGGTATAGTTCAGAATTTCGGCTTCAATATACGATAAAACTGGTATTCGCCAATAAATAACGACTACTCGTATAGGAAATCACGCAACGCTGCCCGCATTCTTTAGAAACGTTTTCTTTCGTGCTTTGGACTATACTTTATTCAATAGCATTAATTAAATGAACAGTAACGAAACCCAATAGATAAAGTGCTATATAAAAATAAATTCAGAGTGAACTATTTTTAATTAATATATTAATGCTAACAGTAGGCAATACTTATTTCTGCAATTGGAAATATTGCTAAGTTTGTTAAAGCCTCTTCGGCAGCTTGCTCTATACTATAATTTAAAATATTCTACAATCGCAGAACACCCTTAACTATTTGCAATATTGTAAACAATACTTTTAACCCTTTTTAAATAGTTACTGTCAAAAAACAAAGCCTTCTATTTTTTTGTAGTTTCTTTACCTATGTATATTATAGGCATATTAAGCATCATGCGGAAACTGTAATTCAGTAATTTCTGGCGCAATGGCAGAGCGCGGCCTTGAAAGCAGAAGAGCCCGGGTTCAAATCTCCAGCAGGTTGCTTTTTTATTTATTTTTTCAGTAACTTTTTATAGCGACTAAATAATGATAATTTTACACTAGAAGAAATTTTCATATAATAATTTAATACAGGGTGGGGCAATAGTGTGTGGAAGAACCAAAACTGGCATAAGAAAAGAGATATTATATACCACGAAAGGGTGGTGGCAAATGAGATGATTTTTTAAAATGGAACACCCTGTATATTATTATATTTTAGGATTCTACGGAAATTTATAAACACACATGAAGAATGTCATTTTTTAAAAATTATAGTAGGCAGATTCTGAGCTATGAACAGTTGAAAATAGGCATTTTGACTATTTTGCACCGTTTTAGCGACACAACTGGTTGAGATAGAACAAAATGAATTTCACATTCCTATCTTAACTTTTCAAGAGCTATCCGGTGGTGTAACTGATGGTTGGTACCAAGGTACCAAATTTTGGTACCAATTCTAGCACCATGGTACCAGTTGGTACCGACACTATTAGGTAGCTCTTGGACAGTTAAGACAGAAATGTAAAATTCATTTTGATCTAGCTCAAACAGTTTCCTCGCTACAGCTGTGCAAAGTAGTAAATTATTGATTGTTTCTTCCCAGTAGCACACCATGTTGGCCCAATATTGATTCTATATTGGTAAAATATTGTATATGGGCCCAATATTGGCAATTTTTAGCCAATATTGGTAATATATAGGAGATGTACCTTTTTCCTATATTTTTATATAATGTTTATACAATATTGTTCCAACATTGATAAAACATATTTGGCAATAACTTTTATTTACATTTATATGTAATATTTATCCAATATTGGTAATATATTCGAAATGTGCCTTTTTGTATATTTATATAGAATATTTATCCAATATTGAACCAACATTCCTAGTAACATATTTGGCAATACTTTTATTTATATTTATGTGTAATATTTATCCAGTATTGGCAATATATAGGAGATGAGCCTTTTTCCTATATTATTATACAGGATGATTTTTTTTAGGTCTACCACCGCGATTTTCTTGCTCGTTTTGCAGCCTACAAAAAAAAACGTAACAAACAAAAATGTGGCAATTTTGGACAGCTAAGTGGTGCTGCAAAAGAAATCGGCATCTATGGCCAACTTGTCGCGCAATATTAAAAAACATCAAATTGAGCAAACTATTAATGGCCGTAGAATGTTTATTTTGAGAGACAGAGGAAAACTTTTATATTAAAAATTGATGGCACTGAGAAGCTTTATCCACCGCTCAGATAGTTTCAGCAAATTACACAGGGTCTTCGTCTCTCTTGAGGTTATGAATTTTATTTTGTTTATTTCTTATTAAGCGATTTTCTCACTTATTTTGGGCCGGACAGAAAATATGTAAGAAAACAAAATATAGCAATTTTGGTCAGCGAGGGGACATAAAAAAAGAATGGGCCTCCATACCCAACTTTTCGCGGTGTACTAAAAAAACCTAAAATCGACAAAAATTTTCATGGTCTCAAGAGAGCCGAAGACCCTGTGTAATTTGTTGAAACTATCTGAGCACCTGGGTGGATAAAGCTTCTCAGTGCCATCAATTTTCAATATAAAAGTTTTTCTCTGTCTCTTAAAATAAACATTCCACGGTCATTAATAGTTTTGCTCAAATTGAGGTTTTTTAATATTGCGCGACAATTTGGCCATGGATGCCGATTTCTTTTGCAGCACCACTTAGCTGTCCAAAATCGCCACATTTTTGTTTCTTACGTTTTTTTTTTGTAGGCCGCAAAATGAGCGAGAAAATCGCGGTGGTAGCCCTAAAAAAATCATCCTGTATAATGTTTATCCAATATTGATCCAACATTGATAAAACATATTTGTCAATAACACTTTTTTTATTTATATTTATATCTAATATTTATCCAATAGTGGTAATATATGAGATGTTTATTTCTTTATTTATATAAAATATTATATATACCTACTTACATATTTAAAATAATTTAATAGATTTTAAAAAAAACAGACACGCTTTTGTACTGTGTAGATTAATTTTGTGTAAATTTATGGAAGTACACCTTCGTATTATTAATAAGACGTGCAGATATAAATTTCAAGAACTGGAAATTATATTTAAATGCTGGCATTTGGCGCCACAGTTTCATATTATTATTGGCGCAAGCGCAACGCGGCAGCCCGGGTAGCCTCGGCAGAGATGTTCCATTGCTTCGCCAGGCGCCCGCGCATCATCCTGTTTTTAACCTGCTCGCAATTTTTACTATTATTTTTTTATTTAATCACCAGTTATCATTACCTCAGATCCAGAAAAATAATTGCACACCTATTATTAGTGAAAATAAGTGCAGCTCAAATTGCAGGTGTACACAAGCAAAAATAAAGCGGTAAGTAATTGTATTTATATATTCCAATAATTGTTTTATTAATTATTGTAAGTGAGGGAAAAAGGTTGATCTACCTACACTTATAATGGGTAAATTATTGTGAGTTTGCAACAACAAACACGCATTTTATAAACACATATGAAGTATTTGTAGGTTAGGTGTTAGGTCCTGAATTTCGGAATAGCCATGTTGGACCAATATTGGTAAAATATTTTTGCCGATGTTTGATTATAACTTTGCTGTGGCGTCATTACAAGTTTATATTTCCGTTATTTTAAGATACCTCTTTGCTAGGAAGTTCTGTTTATTGTAGTATGGACACCTAATTTTTCTGTGTGCCTTTCCTGCCTTCTATAAAAACTATAAAGGGACTTTTTTGTATTTGGCAAATTAACATATTAGCCCAAAGAATTTGTTTGGGAATCAGCCTCATTTTTCGTGACACCCCTGTATAATTACCCTATAAATTTGACTATAAACGTTTGCATTTTTAGAAGCTGTCTAAAAACGATTTAAAAATGCCACCGAATACGAAATTGATGAGTCAATTTCAACGTATTTAGCGGGTGCCGGGATAGAGAAGGCGGACGGAAAAATAGATAGACTTATTTGTTTTATTATTATTTTTTAATCGTTTAAAACAACCTTTTACTTTACGCACTTTATTTTTATTCATTTAGAGTGAATACTATTTTTTGTGTAAAATTATAGTCTAAAATAATAAAAAATCATATCAAACAATTTTGTCTTTAATATTTTTTGTACCAATATCTGACCCCACTATTTATTTACAAATAATTGATGATCTCGTATATTATGGAATACGATATTGGTGAAATATTATGCATAAGCATAATATTTGACCAATATATAAATATTGGTCAAACGTTGGAAAAGTCGGATTTCTCTTAACGGCCCAATATAGATTTAATATATATTATATAATATATTGCGCGCCCATATATAAAGTATATGTCGGTGAAAATGTGTTTGTTTTGTTTAATATTAGGCCTGACGCCTGACTACCCTGTATTTACTTGTTTGTGTTATTGTGTTGTAATGTTAAAATATAAAAACGCGAGCGGCGCGATGCGTTGTCCTCGCAAAAACGGAGTCACGAGCCCGGCGCGGGCCGGAGAGATTATTATCAGTATCGAGTACGGTGTATCGGCAGGCAGGCGGTGTGTGGCTCGTGAAATCGTTTCCCGCTCGTTAATTTGTTGTACTGGATTATTCTGTAATATATTGCTATGGAAAGACAAGACCAGAATGAAGTTATTCCGACATCAGATGTGGGATCTGATCCGCAACCACAAGACGTAATTTCTGGAGCCCATTGGACCCAAATTTTGGAGGCACAAAACCGCAATTTGCTCGAATTAATTAAAGCTGTTAAAGCACCAGCAACTAACAAGAATGTAACAGCTATTTGCCTGCCTAAATTTAATCCAGAAGACGACACTGACCCTCTCTCCTGGTGTTCTACAGTTGAGCTTTGTTTGGCAGACAACCCATTAGAAGGCAGTGCTCTTATAATTGCCCTAAGCAAGGCTTTGGAAGGAAGTGCTTCCCAGTGGCTTTCTCAAATATGCTTCCCAGGAATTACGTGGGCCCAGTTCAAGGATTTACTCATCGAACGTTACAGAGGCGTTGAAACTACGGCGGGAATGTTGATTAATATGTGTAACAGCTCTCCAAAAGTTGACGAGTGCCTGAGTACATATGGCGGTAGGTTGGTGACGTCTCTAATGTCCAGATGGAAAACAATGAACGCCGAAGAAATAGCTGTTTCAACCGTTCTGGCGCATTTAGCCAAATTTGATAGCAGGTTACACCGCTTATCTTTTGTAACTAAAATTACCACAAGGGCCGAATTACAACAGGAGTTAAAAGCAATATCGTACAGCAAACGAAAAGCCGATTCTCTTCCTGAAATTTCAGATAGTAAAAAGGGAAGATTCATGTTTAATGTCAAATGTCATTTCTGTGGGAAAATGGGACACAAGGCCTTCGACTGTCGACTGAAAAAGGATAAGAAGAAGGCACCCTATAAAGGAAACCAAACAGGGGGCGAAGTACTGCAACAAAAACGTTCAGTGACTTGTTTCAAGTGCGGGGAAATCGGCCACTTCGCTTCAGCGTGTTTGAAAAACAACGGCAACGCAACTCCGGTGATGGGAGGCAAGAAACAATTCGTTGTTCCCGAAAAGCGAGTCGATATTTGTGAAGTTGCCGCACCGTCCGGCTCGCTGGTTCAGTCGGGTGAGTCATATCCATTTTGTTTTGACTCTGGTGCTGAGTGTTCGTTGATGAAGGAAATAATATCGGCAAAATTTTCGGGAAAGCGAATCAATAAATTAGTTGTTTTGAAAGGCCTTGGAAATCTCGCTTTAAACTGTACTCTACAAATATTAAGTGAAGTTAAAATAAATAATTACCCCTTGGAGATTATATTTCATGTAGTCCCTAACGAATATTTAAAATACGATATAATGCTTGGTCGTGAAATTCTGAGCCAGGGCTTTGGTATAAACATAACTTTACACGATTTCAGTATTTTTAAATCCAAAATCGTCGATATTTGTGATAAGGCTGATCCGAAAGATATTTTAAATTTGAATAATGTCGATACTGATGTTTTTGGTGATGATAAAACGCGTTTGTTATTCATTTTAGAAAGATTTTCTGATTCGTTTATAAAGGGTTTTCCCTTAACTCGTGTCTCCACTGGTCAATTAGAGATACGTTTAATTGATCCAAATAAAACCGTTCAACGGCGACCATATCGAATGAGCCCAGATGAAAGGCAAGTTGTGAGAGGTATTATTGATGAATTGCTGGAATATAATATTGTTCGCCCGAGTTGTTCTCCCTATTCCAGCCCAGTGCTACTTGTAAAGAAAAAGAATGGTTCAGACCGTCTGTGCGTTGACTTTAGGGAGTTAAACTCTAATACGGTTTCCGACAAATATCCTCTACCTTTGATTTCTGACCAAATCAACCGACTTAGTGGTGCTAAATATTTCTCATGTTTGGACATGGCTAGCGGGTTTCACCAAATCCCAATACACCCCGACTCGATAGAGCGGACCGCTTTTGTAACTCCTGACGGTCAGTACGAGTTTTTGGCAATGCCATTTGGACTACGAAATGCGCCGTCTGTATTTCAGCGGAGTGTAATGAACGCTTTAGGAGATTTAGCTCATTCCTTTGTTGTTGGTTATATGGACGATATTATGATCATCGCTACTACGGTCGATGAAGCATTAGAGAGGTTATCCTTAGTGCTAGATACATTAACAAAAGCTGGTTTTTCTTTTAATATATCGAAATGCTCGTTTCTTAAAACTAAAGTTGAATATCTCGGTTATGAAGTTACGGCCGGTGAAATTCGCCCTAATCGCCGCAAAGTGGAAGCTTTAACCGCCTTGCCCCCTCCACAAACTGTTACCCAACTGAGACAATTCATAGGACTTAGTTCATATTTTCGACAATTTATTCCTAGGTTCTCCACCATTATGAGACCTTTATACCTTTTGACCTCAGGTAAAAAGGATCTAGATTGGAAACCCGATCATGAGGAAATTCGAAAAAGAATAATCTCCTTATTAAGCACTGAACCAGTGCTCATGATTTTTAATCCTGATTATCCCATTGAACTACATACCGATGCTAGCTCAGAAGGCTACGGTGCAATTTTACTCCAAAGGGTAGACAATAAAAGCAGAGTTATCGAATATTTTAGCAAGAGAACTTCCCCATGCGAATCAAAATACCACTCTTACGAGTTGGAAACATTGGCCGTTGTTAATTCTATAAAACATTTTCGCCACTATCTACACGGACGAAAATTTATCGTTGTTACGGATTGTAATTCTCTAAAAGCTGCCCGAAACAAGATCGACTTGACGCCCAGAGTCCATCGTTGGTGGGCGTACCTACAGTCGTTCGATTTCGATATTCAATATAGGGAGGGCAAGCGTATGGCTCACGTAGATTTCTTTTCGCGAAATTTATTGGCACCCAAACCAAAACCCTGTCTAAGTAAAATAGAAGAAAAACGTGTTAATCTTGCGGAAATTACGGACAACTGGCTTCTTGCCGAGCAGCGACGTGATGAGCAAATCTCTACTGTACTTAAGAAGCTTATTGACAATGAACTTCCGGATGACATCGCTAAAACTTATGAATCACGATCAGGGACTCTTTATCGAAAAATCCAAAGAAATGGTAGGACTCGGTGTCTACCGGTAGTACCGCGTGCTTTTAGGTGGTCAGTCATAAACCAAATTCACGAGTCAATTATGCATCTAGGGTATGACAAAACACTCGACAAAGTTTATGACTATTACTGGTTTGAGGGAATGTCAAAATATGTTCGTAAGTTTGTTGACAATTGTATCACTTGTAGACTGTCCAAATCACAGTCTGGTAAAGTTCAAGCCGAGCTTCACCCTATCCCGAAAGTTAACATTCCTTGGCATACTATTCATGTTGATATAACAGGCAAACTCAGTGGGAAAAGTGACCTTAAGGAATATATTATAGTAATGATTGATGCCTTTACTAAATTCGTTTTCTTACACCATACTCACCATATCGACACTAGTAGTAGTATCAAAGCAGTAAAATCGGCCATATCATTATTTGGCGTTCCGTCTCGCTTAATTTGTGACCAAGGTAGGTGTTTTGCAAGTAAAGAATTTCGCGACTTTTGTTTATCACAAAACATAGATTTGCACCTGATAGCTACGGGGTCATGTCGAGCCAATGGCCAAGTTGAACGTATCATGAGCACTCTAAAAAATATGTTAACCGCGATTGAGGCTAGTCAACGATCTTGGCAAGACGCTATAGGTGAGGTCCAGTTGGCTATGAATTGTACGACCAATCGCATTACCAAGGCTAGTCCATTAGAATTGTTAATTGGTAAGGTGGCACGGCCTCTAGGGTTAGTAGCTATTGATAGTAGTGTCGAAATTGAAAACGATATTCTAGATTCCCGACATCGCGCTTCGGAAAATATGAGAAAAACAGCCATGTATGATAAGGTTAGATTTGATGGTAGTAAGGCTAAGGTAGTTCGTTTCAAAGTAGGTGATTATGTTTTGCTTAAAAATGAAGAGAGACACCAAACGAAACTTGATCCTAAATTTAAAGGTCCATTCGAAATAACGGAAATCCTCGAGGGTGACAGATATATTTTGAAGTCATTGACCACTAAAAGGTCTTATAAATATTCCCATGATAACCTGAGGGTTATGCCTGAGAGTCAAGTTCCCGTAGAATTAGATATTAGTGATAATGATAGTATCGCTGATGATGGAGATAATAAGCAAGAAAATCTACTACGGAAGGCCCACGGCAGTGGTGCCGTGGAAGAAGTAGTAAATGAGTAGATTGGCAAGGGGTCGCACCACATATTTCATACTGAAGTCGCAAGTGCACACTGGATGTGTGATCATGGTGCGATGGGCAGTGTAAATTGTGGCGGGGGCCTGGTGTTGAGATGTCCCGAAGTGAAAGTGGGCATGCCATCGCTGTGGTATACAGCAAGAGCCACAAATGTTGATATGATTTTCTTTGCTTCTATAATTTGTTTGCTGTAGAAAGATTTTTATTTATTTATTAGATATCATAAGACGCCTCATGACTCCGTTAAATCGAATGAACCTAATAATAATAATAATAATTTAAAAAAAAAAAAAAATGTATCTTGAAGAAGGGTCTCTCGTTTTTTTTCTAGAAGCACCCGAGGACGTGTGCCTGTCAGGATAGCCGTGTCGGTGAAAATGTGTTTGTTTTGTTTAATATTAGGCCTGACGCCTGACTACCCTGTATTTACTTGTTTGTGTTATTGTGTTGTAATGTTAAAATATAAAAACGCGAGCGGCGCGATGCGTTGTCCTCGCAAAAACGGAGTCACGAGCCCGGCGCGGGCCGGAGAGATTATTATCAGTATCGAGTACGGTGTATCGGCAGGCAGGCGGTGTGTGGCTCGTGAAATCGTTTCCCGCTCGTTAATTTGTTGTACTGGATTATTCTGTAATATATTGCTATGGAAAGACAAGACCAGAATGAAGTTATTCCGACATATATATTGTGCCAATCTGAAAAACTAATATTGGCTATATTTCTAAAATAAATATTACATATTTATTAATTCATAATATCGGGACAATATCGATCTTCAATATCGGATTATTATTAAAAATATACATTGGGCCATTAAAAAAAAATCTGACGATTGCATTATTGGGCCAATATGTAAATATAATATTTTACCAATATTGTTGTGCTACTGGGTTATACATAATGTCTTGTGAATTTTAAAATTTTAGTTCCTGCGGTGCAAAAAATAGCGTATGTACCACGGGACTAAAGTGACATTTAATCCCTGGCTTACGCTCGGGCAACAATCTTTGGGATTCAAAGACACACTTTAGTCCCTTGGTACATAATATACTAAAAGCCTACCTGGTAGGTACATAATAATCGGCAACGTTGGGCCATTATCAAATTTATGTCAAAACCAGACTAATTTAAATCATAAATATCACATTGAAATTGATTTGTTGAGAATAATATAAGAATACTGTAATAATCTAAATTAATCTATTTTAAGATTAAGAACATTTATATTGACAAATAAATTTATATCTAGTTAAATTTGGAAATGACGGTGGATTTTCTGCTGATTTTCATTTAACGGTTTTCTATTGATATTTTTATTTATTTTTTTAGACAAGCCGAGCTTCAAAAAGAAAGAAAAAATACGGATATGTTTGGCCCAAGACACGAGATAATAAGCCAAAAATGTGGTATAGGTACATCTTCACTCCACGGCCATAAACGCCTCCTTTAGTAACTTGATATATAAATAACTTTTTATACCTATACGCATTAGTTGATTTCCATGAAAAAAACCAGCGCTTGCAACGCCCGTGACACTGGTGCTGATTGATCTAGGTGACAGTGGGGGATGGTTTCAACGCAAGTCATATAGTAGGTGTTCAATATGCCACGAGGAAAACATTTTTTTAATTAAAAAGTGTGTAATTTCCTATTATTTATTTACACTACCAAAATTCCTAAGTACCTTCTTTTTACTTCTAGAGCTATCTTAGTACATATTTATATATGCATTTAATGGTCAACTCAACCTGAGTAGGGACAGTCTTACAAGTGGGGGCATAAAAGAACCTTTTATTTATAGTTTATACTACTTAACAGCCACAAATACACCATTAGGACAAGACAGGCTATTTTATTAAATTCGTAGACCTCCCACCTCAAACGATTATACATTTTAGAAGCCTTACCATGCTGAAAATTTGCCCCTTTTCCCGAAAAGAGACACACCAAACCATTTAAAGAAACCAATTATTTTGCAATTATCCTAAGGCGATTATGTGCGCCGAGTAATAAGTCTTTCGATCCCTTTGAGCGGCCCTAAAAGGGAAAGGGATAAAAATTAGTGAAAAGGAATTACTTAGGGCGGTCCGTAGAGGCTCCGGTTGTCTGAGGCTGCATTGTTACGCTCCCAGAAATTGCAATTCACGCTAGAACGCACTTGAAATAAGGCGCCGGAAACACAGGGGAATTTTTTATTTATACTGGCTGGAATTGCGCTTTCGGGGAAAAAACGAAGAAAAACCAGTATTTTCCGCGAGGAGAGCATTTTCGGAGAGCAGACCCGCGTCACTTCCGGTTCGGGCGGAAGTGCCAGCTTTTGAGGTTGCGCGGAACACGGTTGTGGCTTAAGGTGGCCATATTTTATTTAAAACCGACAATGCTCGCACAGAGTTGCTCGATTTAAGAATTTACTTGGGAAATTTTAAATACTGAAACCGCAATTTTTGAGTAGGTACATTTGAGTCCTGTTGAGCTGCTTTTGTACTTATATTCTCTGGCACCGAGATATAACATCAACATTAATAACGTCCCAATGTTTTAGCCATAATACCGGCAGTTCTGAAGAATATTTTAGTGAAGGATTGAAGGCATAAATCTGGGAAATCCGCAATTTTTATATAATTTCGTATATTGCGCACATTCGAAAATGTAGATTAATTTCTATATGTATAGTTGTATACTAGGTGTCTACATAATAATATTAAATACCTCTATCGCTCGTAGTTCGTTTAGTTAATTTATTTAGCCACCACATTTTCCATTTTTTGTATTTGAACATCTCAACAACATATATCTGTAAACATCTCAGAAAACTGACTAATATTTATATTATTGTACGTTTATCAAATTAGGTTAGGCAAATTATAATATGGTGTTTATCAAAAAATCATTTCAAATTTGAGCTCGATATTTAAAAAAAGACAAAAATATATTTAGAGGTGCCATATTCTTAAAATAAACAAAGGAATTCAAAAATAGTCAAATTAGTTGAAATATATCTAAACCAAATCCTTAATCAAAGTTTTACAAAAGTCGGAAAATTAAAGGAAATGAATGCTGGATTAAAAAAACATTAAGTTAGTTCATCTGCGTACGGAGAAAAAGCGGGCATAAAAGTTTACAACACCCCTCTTTTGTTACACTGGATTTATTAATAAAGTCCTTTTTTTAAATTAAATTTTAACATGTATTTTTAAGTAGAGTTATAAATAAAAAATGGCGTAAAAAAGTTACATTATTTAACACAAAATATCTGCAGTCAATGGAAGACCTACTATTTTGTAACACCCTGTATATCTAATACCTAACTTTTAAACATCTAAAATAAGTAATACGATTTTATGAAGTATGACAAAATTACAGAGCGCCAGAGGTTCCTGAGCAGCGACGTAAGTCATAAGAAGTAATATATGTACCTACAATGTGTCCACGGCAAAGCTGTACTATAGGTTTATATGACAATTTTTTTTGCACTACAAACACAATTTTTTGCATTTTGCTGTTGCTTCACCCAAAAACTATTTTTAGTATCTTGGACTTTTTATAGAGGGCGCTGGTAACAGCTTAAAAATAAAAAGCGCATCATGTAAAGTGCCTTTTCTGTGCGAAATATTGAAAAATTTTATTAGAAAAACTTGCTCAAATTACAGAACTAAATATTTTTTTAAATTATATATTTTTTAAAATAATATAAAAGTAATCATAATTTAAATTTATTTATTCTACCTATGTTCCTCCATTTTCAGCACACATCCTCAACTATGTTCTTAAATTCTCCGTAGCTATTTTGAATGGCTTGAAGGTCAATTGAATTTATAGCATTTGTAATTTTAAAGTTTTAAGAAGAGTATGCCATGGAAACAAAAATAAAAGTGATCCGTCTTTGTGTTAGAATAATTTATTGTTGGAGGAACATGGGTAGAATAAATAAATTTAAATTATGATAAGATACGTTTATAATATATAAAAAAATTATATTTAAAAAAATATTTACTTCTCTAATTTGATACAAAGTCAAATTTTTTAATTCTGGGCAAGTTTTTCTAACAAAATTTTTCAATATTTCGCACAGAAAAGGCACTTTACCTGATGCCATTTTTATTTTTAAGCTGCTACCAGGGCCCTCTATAAATTTTTTAAAGTCCAAGATACTAAAATTAGTTTTTGGGTGAATCAAGAGCAGAATACAAAAAATTGTGTTTGTAATGCAAACAAAATTGTTATATGCACCTATAATACCGCTTTGCCGTGGACACATTGTAGAAAAAAAACCTTTAGCTATGAACAAGTGGGATCGCAGTGGTGTTATCCTTATTCTTATATTCCCAACAATTGTAAATTGGATAGTAATCGAACTGGTACCTATATATTAACACTCTTCAACAAGAAATTCAATAAAATTTTGAAAATGTCAATTTTATTTGAAACCTTAATGTCAAGTTTCAATGGACTACATTCAAAAGTTTGATTAATTAAACTGATTTATATTCAAGAAATATAAAATCTACAGTCCAGCAAACGAAGGAAGTCCAATGAAAAACTCTAACCGCCCATGCCCACATTAATAACATACGGATGGCGCTTAGACTGAGTTTTTCATTGGACTTCTTTCGTTTGCCAGACTGTACTAACTACTACCGTCGCCCATTTTCTTTTGAAAGTTTCCATTTAAAGATGTTTGCAATGTCCCCATATCCCCATTCTTACCTGTGTACATTGAAGTTCTATTCAAAGTTTCAAGGACAATTTGAAAAAAGCATTATTAGTTGCCCCTTATCTTAAAAGACCTGGTAACAATTTGCAATGATGCCGAGCTCCTGGATGTGTAGAGTTTTTCATGTTTTATCACCGCTAACACTGTTTAGCCCTCAAGACGGCCGCCTGCGGTTTTAGGAAATATAGAGATGCGAAGTAGCGAACGTTCCTGTTCGTTGTCGGAGAATAATGTTCGCCAATGTTCGCGAACGTTCTACGATGATGCCAGATCTATTATTGCACTTCGGAAAAGTTAAGTTTTGAATATCATTTAACATGGAATACATCCATGTATAACAGTGGATAATAGAATTGTGGTACGGTCGGTATAGCCAAGACGATATTTTAATAAAGAGGCACTTTCTGCGCCCGCACCAGCGCCCGTATATGGATGTCAGTCCGCCGCTCAGCGGCACGTCCCATATCCTCGATCCGCCCGGCAGCCCTCGAAATAATGAGGCGATTGTCAGCGGAGCATCAATTACGACCCATTTATCAGCCCCGGACGATCAATATTATTTCAGTCCGGAGGGTGACACCCGTATCCCGCCCCCGAATTTCCGAAATGTGGGCTGAGCGCGCTAACGAGCGCTAAAAATCTGAAACATTTGGTCGGCTATTTGCAGCGGCGTAGGCCATCTGACGATCTCTATCATGTGGGAATAGGAAGTTTGAATTTTATGTATTATACCTTAAAAATAGTTTTTTTTAAAACCGGTCGAAAGTATATACGTACTGTCTGATAAAAAATAATGGAGAGTTCGTAAGAAAAAGTTATTTCTAATTTTTGTATCTAGATTGCAATGTCATTGAGACGTTAAAAATAAAAGCATTAATTTTTTTCTTAGTCATTTTTTAAAAAAATATCAAAATTAGGGTGTTTGCTGCCTGTAAGGGGATTTTATAAGTATATATGCAAAAGTGGACTAGTGCAGCATTTGAGCGGCAATTCGTTTTTAAAAATAATCCTACATGGCGTATACTATGTCGAATTCTTAGCTGATAGCAGTGTCTATAGAAATAAATAATGTTTTCAATCCGGACCTTAGCATTTAAGTGAAGCTTTTAATTTTATGCAAGTATCTACATAGGAGGATCACCTGACCAATTAGTAATCCCCATTTTAGTGGCCTTTTGTAGCTGCTGGATCTGTGGAGCATGAAATTGGCAAACTCATTTGTAGATTAAGTACCTCCTTAATCATTTTTACAATCCAGTGATCATTGGACATTGGACTCACCTAATGTTGGTTGGATAGCTCAATTAGGTATTTGTTATGCAGTTATAACTCCGTAAGTATTTTAGAATCTTTAGTAGGACTGATACAATTAATAAAATTACCTAAATATACAATTGCCAATGTAGGTACATTATTAAAAAGTATAAAGATATAATAGTATATTACATAGCGAGAGTTGTAAACAGCTTATTACGTATGAGTGGAAAAGTTGCGCACGAGCCGCGCAGCGGCCAGTGCTGTAATTCCACGAGTATGTAATAAGCTTACAACTCGAGTTTTGTATTATAATTTCTCTTCGACGAAAGAAAAACTATTATAATACATAAACTATACTTCTGATTATCTGACAGGCAACAATTAGTATGTTGGTTAGTTGCTATGGTGATGCGGATGCCGCGCGAACAAGGCACCCGTGATAATTGCGTTTTATTTAAAAACAGATACGTAATTTTTTTTATTACGTGTCAGTCATTACGTGTCAGTGTTCGTACCAATAGACTTACTTATAACCTAAACCGTCACTTAATAGGTATGTTACTAAATAGCATAGGAGTAGAAAAAAATAATACCTGTACCTACATGTATAAAGTTATACCTAAATCTCCTCTAATATGCACACTCAGACAACACAGCATAAACTAACCTTTATATTTTGTGATTATAGTCAGGTTATTAGAAGAAGAGATGGTGCGTCTGGCTTACATTACATTAAAAGCAAGAAAAAACTATTGTGGCATACCTTTCTTAAGTGAGCTCATTTTGTTGGGGAAATGTAAAGTTTATTTTTTCTAACAAAGCTGTAAAATGGCATACTACATAATACAGTGTGTCCGCGTTTGCTTGTGAACACTCTAGAAATCTATGAGGATCCTAGTAAAATTCGGCAGTATTATATTTTTTAGATTGACCTAAGGAAATATCTCACAGATAGGTACTACTATTTCTATACAGTGATTATTATTGCATGGCTAGATGTGATTTTTTTAAATGGCCATTTTTCAGAGTACCATATTAGGCATAATTTTGTACAAAATATTAATACTCTAAGTCATAAAGTGAGGCCAAAATTTAAAAGAAATGGGTATTTCATAGTACCCTGTATAAACCACGGGGCAAAGATTGATGATATATTTTTTCAAATCGATTAAGCTTTGCCCAGATTATTATTGTAGGTAGTTTAACTAGTCATATAGGGTGTGTGTAAGGAAATGTCAAAATGAAGTAGTTTGTTTTTCCAAGGTCTCTGAGAGATATCTTCCCTTACGTCAATCTAAAAAAAAATTAATGCCGAATTTTACTCGGTTCTTCACAGATTTGTAGACTGTTCACAAGCAACCGCAAATACACTCATACCTATATTACAATATTATTGAATACAAATGGAATACACCGCCACTAAATTTGAAAAACCGTCAACTTCCCTATTGATTACAGCCTCCCAACTTGTATAGAATGACAAGTTTTTGGGGACAGATGCAAAATATGCACAAGAGCAAATACTAGCTCTGTTCGCGTTCAATTTTAAGAATTGTCCCAAAACAGTTCTACTACTGTCATTAGTAGGTAAATTAAGATCGACGAGTCAGTACGAGAACCGTTTTGGGACGGTTCTTAAAATTTAACGCAAACAGAGCTACTATAATTTAATCGGAAACTATGAAATTCCTAGGTTGTGTTGCCAAACAACGAAAATTATCAAATGCATGTTTCATATCGCAAATATCGTCACTCGTTGACTCACATTTTGTTAGTAATGGACAAAAATAGATGGTAACTATTATGCAACTATTTTTTTTATACTTGCTCGTCTAATTTGAAATTGGGAAGATCATTATTGCAGAAGAAAGATTTAAAAATATTCGTAGACCAAAAATGTCCATAGAACTGCCACAGATTTCTATGGATTGTCTTAGACTGGCGCACTATCTGTCAAATTTTCAGATCCGTTAATTTCATACAATCTAACAAGCCAACGCCAATGTTTTTAGCATCGTGAAACCACTAGTGGCAAAAGACATTGTATATGTGTCGACCTCATTTTTGCTAATAAAATCAAGTCAAGTCAACTTACTTTCAAACAAATATTTCAACAAATATACAGTGTATCTAGATAGGTGTAGGATGAAGTGCAAATAACAAGCAAAATTTTGAATCGTATCTACGAGTATATTATGATATCCCGAGAATAATTTCCGCTTGGATACTCTGTGAGAATAGGTCAAATCGCTTATACCTACTTATATTTTCGAATAGATTAAGGAAATGTCGTGACTGAATATATTAAGATGATAGCTTTCGGAATTGTTTATTTCTTCTTTAGGACAACTACAATATGTATAACATCTGAAGATTTTTTTAACATAAATTTGTCATGGATAATATAGTTTTAAAACAATCCTCCCCCGCACAAGCATGTGTTTGCTTCTGGGGTACTCCTAGTTTGGAGTATTGTGAGGGTGAGAATTATTATTATTATTATTATTATATCGACTTAGCCAAAAGGCATTCGCACTCCCTCTACGGGGAACATTCACTCAGATCCCGGGTATCCCGGATACCATAAGGATCTGGCTCGGACGAGACCCTTGCCATGTTATCGGGCCTTAGGTGACATTGATGCTGTCGGACGTTCCTGCATTCCCCATGAATTTCCTGACGGTTCGGGCTGTCGCAAGTAGTACCGCTTTCTGCATGGATTATTATTATTATCTCGACTTAGCCAAAAGGCATTCGCACTCCCTCTCTGGGGAACATTCACTCAGATCCCGGGTATCCCGGATACCATAAGGATCTGGCTCGGACGAGACCCTTGCCATGTTATCGGGCCTTAGGTGACATTGATGTTGTTGGACGTTCCTGCACTCCCCATGAATTTCCTGACGGTTCGGGCTGTCGCAAGTAGTACCGCTTTCTGCATGGACCTGTAAAGATTATCAGTTAGACCCAGCTCTTTGATGTTTCTCAGCAAACTTTTTGGTATGACACCAGTTGTTGACACGATGATTGGAATCGTCTGAACGTTGTCCATTTCCCATTGCCTTCTAATTCGTTCTTCTAAGTCTCTGTACTTCGCGATCTTCTCGACTTGCTTCACACGCAGGTTGTTGTTGTTCGGGATGGCCACATCAATCAGAGTTGTCTTCCTAGAAATTTTATCAACTATTATAAGGTCCGGTCTGTTATGGGCAACTCGTTGATCTGTCAGAACTGTACGATCCCAGTACATCTTGTAGTTGCTGTTCTCAAGAACAGGCTCCGGTGTGTAGCTGTAATATGGGACCCTCTCTGCCTGCACAAGCAGCAGTTTTTCCCCCAGTTCCTGGTGCAAGATCTTGGCAACCGAATCGTGTCGTTCCTTATATTCCGTTGATGCGAACATCTGACATCCTCCTGTTATGGGCTGGATTGTTTCTGAAGTTGGGCACCCGTATCTGCATCTGTCATCCACTACCGATGCATCTCCTACAATAAATTTTAGGTAGTTGCGAGTTGGTATAACCTGATCTTGTATGGCCAGTAGGAAGCCTTCCGTCTCGGGGAACATTCGTCCCGAGGTCAGCCAATAGTTCGACTCTAACTTGTCGACATGTTCCTGGTTAACCTCATTAGGATGCCTCCCGTGCAGCGGCTTCCCCAACCACCTCTGTAGTTTATCGTTGTCGGTTCGGTGCTGATTTTGATGATCGTGTTCCGTCAGACGTAGCGGTGTTGAGACGTCTGCTCCGCATATAGCCCTATGTAGTGTGGAGCTGTTGGCCTGCCTGTAGAAATAATTACGCAGATTTAATATTTGTTGGTCCAATTGCTTGCTGAGATCTGCCAATCCTCTTCCTCCTAGTTGACGTGGCAGAGTTGTTCTTTCTACGGCGCTACGGGGATGATGTTTATGAGCTTTTGTCAGTAGTGTCCTAACTTTTCGTTGCAGGTTGTTGATGTCCGTGTTGGTCCAATTCACTATTCCGAACGAATAGCTGAGTACAGAGCACGCATACGTGTTCAGGGCCTTAAACAAATTCCTGCTGTTAAGATCAGTTCGCACTACTTGTCTTACTCTCTTGATGAATTCATTCGTTAAATCAGTCTTCATTGTTCGATGGTCTATCCTTTGAGCTTGTTTCATCCCGAGGTACTTGTATGTATCTCCCATGCTCATTGCTTCGATCTCCTGGCCGTCCTGCATCTCGTGTGCGCTTTGTTCGAGTTTTCCCCTTATGATATTAAGGGTGCGGCACTTGTCCAGTCCAAACAGCATTCCGATGTCCCTGGAGAACTCCTCTACAATTTTAAGCATTTGCGTTAGTTGGTTTTTGGTTGCGGCGATCAGTTTTAAATCATCCATATATAATAGGTGATTCAACTTGATCGCTTCTGCGTTGTTGCTTTTGATAGCGAAGCCATATTTTGTAGAGTTCAACCGATGTGATAGAGGGTTCATCGCCATGCAGAACCACAGTGGACTGAGTGAATCTCCTTGGAAAATCCCTCTTCGGATGTTGATTGTGTCGGTCTCGATGTTACTGTTTGCGGTTCTGAGTTGTATCTTAGTGCGCCAGGTTGTCATAACGTGTTCTAAAAAGGAAACTGTATGGTGATCTATTTTATACAGCTTTAAGATACCTGTGAGCCAGTCGTGAGGTACGGAATCAAATGCTTTTTTGTAGTCCACATAAGCCATGTGGAGGTTTCGTTGCTTGGAATGAGCCTGGTTGCAGATGACAGAGTCTATGATGAGTTGCTCTTTGCATCCCATTGCGCCCTTCGAGCAGCCTTTCTGCTGCATTGCAATGATGTTGTTCCGCTCGCAGTGAGCATATATTCGCTGCGTAAGGCAAGATGTGATTATCTTGTACAGCGTAGGCAAGCAGGTTATTGGGCGGTACTTGGCAGGGTTATCCGTATTCCGCTGGTCTTTTGGTAACAGGTAGGTTGCACCCTGTGTAAGAAACAATGGCATTTTCAGAGGATCGAGCAAGACTTCATTAATTAAGGTAGTTATCTGTTCATGCGTGCACCACAACTTCTTAATCCAATAATTTTGGAGATGATCTGGACCTGGTGCCTTCCAGTTGTGGGAATTCTTGATGACATCGGAGACCTCAGCGGTTGTGAATTGCTCGTGTTGCATCTGGCTATAGTTCCGGCCCATCTCGCGTTCTTCGCTGATCCAGCTTGCACTGACATTGTATGGACCTGGTGTGGCAAGTTGATTTCTCCAGAAACCGTCGACCTGTTCTCTGCTAGGGTAACTCGCATTTGTGGCATCGGCGCTAGAATTAAAAGCACGGTAGAAACCCTTTTCTGATCGTTCAAAGAGTTTGTTGTCTCGTTTCCTGTTGTTACTAGCCTTGTATCTTCTCAGACGCCCTGCGAAAACAGAAAGTTTTTGTTTTAATGTGTCAAGACATTGTTGAGCAGTGATGTTCGCGGGGTCATGCCGAGAATGCATTTGGGTGCGGCTCATTATTGCCTGCACCGCCCTCTGGATCCTTCTAGTTCTAACTCCTCTGATATATTCCGTCACTTGTCCTATGTCTTTACGGAGACTCTCGATCTTCCGATTCAGTCGCATTTCCCATTGAGCCATTCGTGGTTCTGGTCTTGCACGATTCAACTCTTGGGCCGTTCGGATCTTGGCACCCATTACAGTGATGACTGCCGTTGCGGCACAGTAGATTAACATGTGCATACGTTCTAATGTTGGTGTCACTGAAACATAGCTTGGTAAAATTCTTGTGTTCATAAGATCGAGCACGATCGCAAGTTTCCTGGAAGAATTTAATCTTGGTAGCGGTGGCCTGCTAAGTGGGTCTGTGCCTTCGTATCGCAATACTGCCTGTCTCATATGTGTGTCCAAGCCTTCAAAATGTTCTTCGTTAACCGATTCCAGACTCTCGGTTGTTGGTTCTACCGTTTCGGCTTCTAGTTGTTGTCCAGGCTCTTGAAGTTCCCCATTGTTGTTGTTGTCATCTATGTCTATGTGTTCGCCGTGGATCTCTAGCTCAACTTCCCGTTTGATAGCGTTAAGTCGCGTTTCTGGAATTCAGTTATTTCTTAGAATAGTTCGATACTGATCTGACACTCTTTGTTCAGACACTTGCATGTGTGGAAACTCCCTGCAGAACTCGGCATGCAGTTGTTGTCGGTAGCCGATAATCTCTTGTCCTAAGTTTGTCACCCTGTAAAAAATACGCATAACCGATTCATTCATGGACACAGTCCATTTCATGCGTCGTCGTTGTAATCCCGCCTCTGTGAACGCTGGCTGAAGTTCCCGCGCAGCACCTTCGGTGGGTGGAACCCTAGTTCTCGTTTGGCTCCCATGTTGTAGATGTTCGTGTTGTTGTTGCGCCGGCTCTAGACATGCCCTGGCGATCCCCAGGCAGCGGTCCTATGACAATCATCCTATCATTCTCCATTCCATGGTTTTCTCCCGTAACGTGGGAGTGACGGCCCTCGGTCGCCTTTTACGACTCGCGGAGCCACGATAGGAGTATTCTAACCCGCTACCCATACGGGTCAACTAGGATAACGCGGGATCGTTACTCTCGAGGGTCTGCCCCTGTCACCGGCCAAACCCCTCCTTGCGTTAACTGGGAAACACGGGATCGTTACACCCGAGGATCTGCCCCTCTCACAGGCTAGACCCATCCCTGTGTAACTGGGAGTCGCGGGATTGTCACCCCCGAGGATCAGCCCCCGTCACCGGCTAGACCCCTCCCTGCGCAACTGGATATCGCGGGATTGTCACACCCGTAGGTCTGCCCCTGTCACAGGCCAAGCCTCTCCATGCGTAACTGGGAATCGCGGGATCGTTACACCCGTGAATCTGCCCCTCTCACAGGCCAGACCCATCCCTGCGTAACTGGGGAGCGCGGGATTGTCACACCCGTGGATCTGCCTCTCTCACAGGTCAGATCCCCCCTGCGATTATTATTATTATCTCGACTTAGCCAAAAGGCATTCGCACTCCCTCTACGGGGAACATTCACTCAGATCCCGGGTATCCCGGATACCAAAAGGATCTGGCTCGGACGAGACCCTTGCCATGTTATCGGGCCTTAGGTGACATTGATGTTGTTGGATGATCCTGCATTCCCCATGAATTTCCTGACGGTTCGGGCTGTCGCAAGTAGTACCGCTTTCTGCATGGACCTGTAAAGACTATCAGTTAGACCCAGCTCTTTGATGTTTCTCAGCAAACTTTTTGGTATAACACCAGTTGTTGACATGATGATTGGAATCGTCTGGACGTTCTCCATTTCCCATTGCCTTCTAATTCGTTCTTCTAAATCTCTGTACTTCGCGATCTTCTCGACTTGCTTCACACGCAGGTTGTTGTTGTTCGGGATGGCCACATCAATCAGAGTTGTCTGCCTAGAAATTTTATCAACTATTATAAGGTCCGGTCTGTTATGAGCAACTCGTTGATCTGTCAGAACTGTACGATCCCAGTACATCTTGTAGTTGCTGTTCTCAAGAACAGGCTCAGGTGTGTAGTTGTAATATGGGACCCTCTCTGCCTGCACAAGCAGCAGCTTTTCCGCCAGTTCCTGGTGCAAGATCTTGGCAACCGAATCGTGTCGTTCCTTATATTCCGTTGATGCGAACATCTGACATCCTCCTGTTATGTGCTGGATTGTTTCTGAAGTTGGGCACCCGTATCTGCATCTGTCATCCACTACCGATGCATCTCCTACAATGAATTTTAGGTAGTTGCGAGTTGGTATAACCTGATCTTGTATGGCCAGTAGGAAGCCTTCCGTCTCGGGGAACATTCGTCCCGAGGTCAGCCAATAGTTCGACGCTAACTTGTCGACATGTTCCTGGTTAACCTCATTAGGATGCCTCCCGTGCAGCGGCTTCCCCAACCACCTCTGTAGTTTATCGTTGTCGGTTCGGTGGTGATTTTGACGCTCGTGTTCCGTCAGACGTAGCGGTGTTGAGACGTCTGCTCCGCATATAGCCCTATATAGGGTGGAGCTGTTGGCCTGCCTGTAGAAATAATTACGCAGATTCATTATTTGTTGGTCCAATTGCTTGCTGAGATCTGCCAATCCTCTTCCTCCTAGTTGACGTGGCAGAGTTGTTCTTTCTACGGCGCTACGGGGATGATGTTTATGAGCTTTTGTCAGTAGTGTCCTAACTTTTCGTTGCAGGTTGTTGATGTCCGTGTTGGTCCAATTACTATTCCGAACGAATAGCTGAGTACAGAGCACGCATACGTGTTCAGGGCCTTAAACAAATTCCTGCTGTTAAGATCAGTTCGCACTACTTGTCTTACTCTCTTGATGAATTCATTCGTTAAATCAGTCTTCATTGTTCGATGGTCTATCCTTTGAGCTTGTTTCATCCCGAGATACTTGTATGTATCTCCCTTGCTCATTGCTTCGATCTCCTGGCCGTCCTGCATCTCGTGTGCGCTTTGTTCGAGCTTTCCCCGGATGATATTAAGGGTGCGGCACTTGTCCAGTCCAAACAGCATTCCGATGTCCCTGGAGAACTCCTCTACAATTTTAAGCATTTGCGTTAGTTGGTTTTTGGTTGCTGCGATCAGTTTTAAATCATCCATATATAATAGGTGATTCAACTTGATCGCTTCTGCGTTGTTGCTTTTGATAGCGAAGCCATATTTTGTAGAGTTCAACCGATGTGATAGAGGGTTCATCGCTATGCAGAACCACAGTGGACTGAGTGAATCTCCTTGGAAAATCCCTCTTCGGATGTTGATTGTGTCGGTCTCGATGTTACTGTCTGCGGTTCTGAGTTGTATCTTAGTGCGCCAGGTTGTCATAACGTGTTCTAAAAAGGAAACTGTATGATGATCTATTTTATACAGCTTTAAGATACCTGTGAGCCAGTCGTGAGGTACGGAATCAAATGCTTTTTTGTAGTCCACATAAGCCATGTGGAGGTTTCGTTGCTTGGAATGAGCCTGGTTGCAGATGACAGAGTCTATGATGAGTTGCTCTTTGCATCCCATTGCGCCCTTCGAGCAGCCCTTCTGCTGCATTGCAATGATGTTGTTCCGCTCGCAGTGAGCATATATTCGCTGCGTAAGGCAAGATGTGATTATCTTGTACAGCGTAGGCAAGCAGGTTATTGGGCGGTACTTGGCAGGGTTATCCGTATTCCGCTGGTCTTTTGGTAACAGGTAGGTTGCACCCTGTGTAAGAAACAATGGCATTTTCAGAGGATCGAGCAAGACTTCATTAATTAAGGTAGTTATCTGTTCATGCGTGCACCACAACTTCTTAATCCAATAATTTTGGAGATGATCTGGACCTGGTGCCTTCCAGTTGTGGGAATTCTTGATGACATCGGAGACCTCAGCGGTTGTGAATTGCTCGTGTTGCATCTGGCTATAGTTCCGGCCCATCTCGCGTTCTTCGCTGATCCAGCTTGCACTGACATTGTATGGACCTGGTGTGGCAAGTTGATTTCTCCAGAAACCGTCGACCTGTTCTCTGCTAGGGTAACTCGCATTTGTGGCATCGGCGCTAGAATTAAAAGCACGGTAGAAACCCTTTTCTGATCGTTCAAAGAGTTTGTTGTCTCGTTTCCTGTTGTTACTAGCCTTGTATCTCCTCAGACGCCCTGCGAAAACAGAAAGTTTTTGTTTTAATGTGTCAAGACATTGTTGAGCAGTGATGTTCGCGGGGTCATGCCGAGAATGCATTTGGGTGCGGCTCATTATTGCCTGCACCGCCCTCTGGATCCTTCTAGTTCTTACTCCTCTGATATATTCCGTCACTTGTCCTATGTCTTTACGGAGACTCTCGATCTTCCGATTTAGTCGCATTTCCCATTGAGCCATTCGTGGTTCTGGTCTTGCACGATTCAACTCTTGGACCGTTCGGATCTTGGCACCCATTACAGTGGTGACTGCCGTTGCGGCACAGTAGATTAACATGTGCATACGTTCTAATGTTGGTGTCACTGAAACATAGTTTGGTAAAATTCGTGTGTTCATAAGATCTAGCACGATCGCAAGTTTCCTGGAAGAATTTAATCTTGGTAGCGGTGGCCTGCTCAGTGGGTCTGTGCCTTCGTATCGCACTACTGCCTGTCTCATATGTGTGTTTAATCCTTCACAATGTTCTTCGTTAACCGATTCCAGACTCTCGGTTGTTGGTTCTACCGTTTCGGCTTCTAGTTGTTGTCCAGGCGCTTGAAGTTCCCCATTGTTGTTGTTGTCATCTATGTCTATGTGTTCGCCGTGGATCTCTAGCTCAACTTCCCGTTTGATAGCGTTAAGTCGCGTTTCTGGAATTCGGTTATTTCTTAGAATAGTTCGATACTGATCTGACACTCTTTGTTCAGACACTTGCATGTGTGGAAACTCCCTGCAGAACTCGGCATGCAGTTGTTGTCGGTAGCCGATCATCTCTTGTCCTAAGTTTGTCACCCTGTAAAAAATACGCATAATCGATTCATTCATGGACACAGTCCATTTCATGCGTCGTCGTGGTAATCCCGCCTCTGTGAACGCTGGCTGAAGTTCCCGCGCAGCACCTTCGGTGGGTGGAACCCTAGTTCTCGTTTGGCTCCCATGTTGCAGATGTTCGTGTTGTTGATGGGCTGTAGCTGTTTGTGCAACAGGGGCCCGCCTCATCAGCGCCCTGTCACCGACGTCCCGCTCGCTGTCATGTCCAGCGCCGGCTCCAGACATGCCCTGGCGATCCCCAGGCAGCGGCCCTATGACAAAACTCCTATTAATCTCCATTCCATGGGTTTCTCCCGTAACGTGGGAGTGACGGCCCTCGGTCGCCTTTTACGACTCGCGGAGCCACGATAGGAGTATTCTAACCCGCTACCCACACAGGTCAACTAGGATAACGCGGGATCGTTACACCCGAGGATCTGCCCCTCTCACAGGTCAAACCCCTCCTTGCGTTAACTGGGAAACACGGGATCGTTACACCCGAAGATCCGCCTCTCTCACAGGCTAGATCCATCCCTGTGTAACCGAGAGTCGCGGGATTGTCACACCCGAGGATCAGCCCCCGTCACCAGCTAGACCCCTCCCTGCGCAACTGGAGATCGCGGGATTGTCACACCCGTAGGTTGGCCCCTGTCACAGGCCAAACCTCTCCATGCGTAACTGGGAATCGCGGGATCGTCACACCCGTGAATCTGCCCCTCTCACAGGTCAGACCCATCCCTGCGTAACTGGGGAGCGCGGGATCGTCACACCCGTGGGTCTGCCTCTCTCACAGGTCAGACCCCCCCTGCGCATTTATTATTATTATTATTATTATTATTATTATTATTATCTCGACTTAGCCAAAAGGCATTCGCACTCCCTCTACGGGGAACATTCACTCAGATCCCGGGCATCCCGGATACCAAAAGGATCTGGCTCGGACGAGACCCTTGCCATGTAATCGGGCCTTAGGTGACATTGATGTTGTTGGACGATCCTGCATTCCCCATGAATTTCCTGACGGTTCGGGCTGTCGCAAGTAGTACCGCTTTCTGCATGGACCTGTAAAGACTATCAGTTAGATTCAGCTCCTTGATGTTTTTCAGCAAACTTTTTGGTATAACACCAGTTGTTGACATGATGATTGGAATCGTCTGGACGTTCTCCATTTCCCATTGCCTTCTAATTCGTTCTTCTAAGTCTCTGTACTTCGCGATCTTCTCGACTTGCTTCACACGCAGGTTGTTGTTGTTCGGGGTGGCCACATCAATCAGAGTTGTCTTCCTAGAAATTTTATCAACTATTATAAGGTCCGGTCTGTTATGGGCAACTCGTTGATCAGTCAGAACTGTACGATCCCAGTACATCTTGTAGTTTCTGTTCTCAAGAACAGGCTCAGGTGTGTAGTTGTAATATGGGACCCTCTCTGTCTGCACAAGCAGCAGCTTTTCCGCCAGTTCCTGGTGCAAGATCTTGGCAACCGAATCGTGTCGTTCCTTATATTCCGTTGATGCAAACATCTGACATCCTCCTGTTATGTGCTGGATTGTTTCTGAAGTTGGGCACCCGTATCTGCATCTGTCATCCACTACCGATGCATCTCCTACAATGAATTTTAGGTAGTTGCGAGTTGGTATAACCTGATCTTGTATGGCCAGTAAGAAGCCTTCTGTCTCTGGGAACATTCGTCCCGAGGTCAGCCAATAGTACGACGCTAACTTGTCGACATGTTCCTGGTTAACCTCATTAGGATGCCTCCCGTGCAGCGGCTTCTCTAACCACCTCTGCAGTTTATCGTTGTCGGTTCGGTGGTGATTGTGATGCTCGTGTTCCGTCAGACGTAGCGGTGTTGAGACGTCTGCTCCGCATATAGCTTTATGTAGTGTGGAGCTGTTGGCCTGTCTGTGGAAATAATTACGCAGATTTAGTATTTGTTGGTCCAATTGCTTGCTGAGGTCTGCCAATCCTCTTCCTCCTTGTTGACGTAGCAGGGTTGTTCTTTCTACGGCGCTACGGGGATGATGTTTATGAGCTTTTGTCAGTAGTGTCCTAACTCTTCGTTGCAAGTTGTTGATGTCCGTGTTGGTCCAATTCACTATTCCAAAGGAATAGCTTAGTACAGAGCACGCATACGTGTTTAGGGCCTTAAACAAATTCCTGCTGTTAAGATCAGTTCGCACTACTTGTCTTACTCTCTTGATGAATTCATTAGTTAAATCGGTCTTCATTGTTCGATGATCTATCCTTTGAGCTTGCTTCATCCCGAGGTACTTGTATGTATCTCCCACGCTCATTGCTTCGATCTCCTGTCCGTCCTGCATCTCGTGTGCGCCTTGTTCGAGCTTTCCCCGGACGATATTAAGGGTGCGGCACTTGTCCAGTCCAAACTGCATTCCGATGTCCCTGGAGAACTCCTCTACAATTTTAAGCATTTGCGTTAGTTGGTTTTTGGTTGCGGCGATCAGTTTTAAATCATCCATATATAATAGGTGATTCAACTTGATCGCTTCTGCGTTGTTGCTTTTGATAGCGAAGCCATATTTTGTAGAGTTCAACCGATGTGATAGAGGGTTCATCGCCATGCAGAACCACAGTGGACTGAGTGAATCTCCTTGGAAAATCCCTCTTCGGATGTTGATTGTGTCGGTCTCGATGTTACTGTTTGCGGTTCTGAGTTGTATCTTAGTGCGCCAGGTTGTCATAACGTGTTCTAAAAAGGAAACTGTATGGTGATCTATTTTATACAGCTTTAAGATACCTGTGAGCCAGTCGTGAGGTACGGAATCAAATGCTTTTTTGTAGTCCACATAAGCCATGTGGAGGTTTCGTTGCTTGGAATGAGCCTGGTTGCAGATGACAGAGTCTATGATGAGTTGCTCTTTGCATCCCATTGCGCCCTTCGAGCAGCCTTTCTGCTGCATTGCAATGATGTTGTTCCGCTCGCAGTGAGCATATATTCGCTGCGTAAGGCAAGATGTGATTATCTTGTACAGCGTAGGCAAGCAGGTTATTGGGCGGTACTTGGCAGGGTTATCCGTATTCCGCTGGTCTTTTGGTAACAGGTAGGTTGCACCCTGTGTAAGAAACAATGGCATTTTCAGAGGATCGAGCAAGACTTCATTAATTAAGGTAGTTATCTGTTCATGCGTGCACCACAACTTCTTAATCCAATAATTTTGGAGATGATCTGGACCTGGTGCCTTCCAGTTGTGGGAATTCTTGATGACATCGGAGACCTCAGCGGTTGTGAATTGCTCGTGTTGCATCTGGCTATAGTTCCGGCCCATCTCGCGTTCTTCGCTGATCCAGCTTGCACTGACATTGTATGGACCTGTTCTCTGGTAGGGTAAGTCGCATTTGTGGCATCGGCGCTAGAATTCAAAGTACGGTAGAAAACTTTTTCTGATCGTTCAAAAAGTTTGTTGTCTCGTTTCCTGTTGTTACCAGCCTTGTATCTCCTCAGACGCCCTGCGAAAACAGACAGTTTTTGTTTTAATGTGTCAAGACATTGTTGAGCAGTGATGTTCGCGGGGTCACGCTGAGAATGCATTTGGGTGCGGCTCATTATTGCCTGCACCGCCCTCTGGATCTTTCTAGTTCTAACTCCTCTGATATATTCCGTTACTTGTCCTATGTCTTTACGGAGACTCTCGATCTTCCGGTTTAGTCGCATCTCCCATTGAGCCATTCGTGGTTCTGGTCTTGCACGATTTAACTCTTGAGCCGTCCGGATCTTGGCTCCCTTTGCAGTGATGATGGCCGTTGCGGCACAGTAGATTAACATGTGCATATGTTCTAATGTTGGTGTTACTGAAACATAGTTGGGTAAAATTCTGGTGTTCATAATATCGAGCATGATTGCAAGCTTCCTGGAAGAGTTCAATCTTGGTAGCGGTGGTCTGCTCAGTGGGTCTGTGCCTTCGTATCGCAATACCGCCCTTTTCAGCTGTGTGTCTAGGCTTTCAAAGTGTTCTCCGTTAACTGATTCCCGATTCTCAGTTGTTCGTCCCGTCGTCTCGGCTTTTTGTTGTGGTCCAGGCACTTGAATTTCCCGATTCTCAGTTGTTCGCTCTGCCGTTCCGGCTTCTTGTTGTGGTCCAGGCAGTTGAATTTCCCCATTGTTGTTGTCTATGTTTATGTGTTCGCCATGGATCTCTAGCTCAACTTCCCGTTTTACAGCGTTAAGTCGCGTTTCTGGAATTCGGTTATTTCTTAGAATAGTTCGATACTGATCTGACACTCTTTGTTCAGACACTTGCATGTGTGGAAACTCCCTGCAGAACTCGGCATGCAGTTGTTGTCGGTAGCCGATCATCTCTTGTCCTAAGCTTGTCACCCTGTAAAAAATACGCATTATCGATTCATTCATGGACCCAGTCCATTTCATGCGTCGTCGTTGTAATCCCGCCTGAGTGAACGCTGGCTGAAGTTCCCGCGCAGCACCTTCGGTGGGTGGAACCCTAGTTCTCGTTTGGCTCCCATGTTGTAGATGTTCGTGTTGTTGGGCTGTAGCTGTTTGTGCAACAGGGGCCCGCCTCATCAGCGCCCTGTCACCGACGTCCCGCTCGCTGCCATGCCCAGCGCCGGCTCCAGACATGCCCTGGCGTTCCCCAGGCAGCGGCCCTATGACAATACTCCTATTAATCTCCATTCCATGGGTTTCTCCCGTAACGTGGGATTATATATTATTATTATATTATATTATTATTATATTGACTTAGCCAAAAGGCATTAGCACTCCCTCTACGGGGAACATTCACTCAGATCCCGGGTATCCCGGATACCATAAGGATCTGGCTCGGACGAGACCCTTGCCATGTTATCGGGCCTTAGGTGACATTGATGTTGTCGGACGTTCCTGCATTCCCCATGAATTTCCTGACGGTTCGGGCTGTCGCAAGTAGTACCGCTTTCTGCATGGACCTGTAAAGACTATCAGTTAGACCCAGCTCTTTTATGTTTCTCAGCAAACTTTTTGGTATAACACCAGTTGTTGACACGATAATTGGAATCGTCTTGACGTTTTCCATTTCCCATTGCCTTCTAATTCGTTCTTCTAAGTCTCTGTACTTCGCGATCTTCTCGACTTGCTTCACACGCAGGTTGTTGTTGTTCGGGATGGCCACATCAATCAGAGTTGTCTTCCTAGAAATTTTATCAACTATTACAAGGTCCGGTCTGTTATGGGCAACTCGTTGATCTGTCAGAACTGTACGATCCCAGTACATCTTGTAGTTGCTGTTCTCAAGAACAGGCTGCGGTGTGTAGCTGTAATATGGGACCCTCTCTGCCTGCACAAGCAGCAGTTTTTCCGCCAGTTCCTGGTGCAAGATCTTGGCAACCGAATCGTGTCGTTCCTTATATTCCGTTGATGCAAACATCTGACATCCTCTGTGCTGGATTGTTTCTGAAGTTGGGCACCCGTATCTGCATCTGTCATCCACTACCGATGCATCTCCTACAATGAATTTTAGGTAGTTGCGAGTTGGTATAACCTGATCTTGTATGGTCAGTAAGAAGCCTTCCGTCTCGGGGAACATTCTTCCCGAGGTCAGCCAGTAGTTCGACGCTAACTTGTCGACATGTTTCTGGTTAACCTCATCAGGATGCCTCCCGTGCAGCGGCTTCTCCAACCACCTCTGTAGTGTATCGTTGTCGGTTCGGTGGTGATTTTGATGCTCGTGTTCCGTCAGACGTAGCGGTGTTGAGACGTCTGCTCCGCATATAGCTTTATGTAGTGTGGAGCTGTTGGCCTGTCTCTGGAAATAGTTGCGCAGATTTATTATTTGTTGGTCCAATTGCTTGCTGAGGTCTGCCAATCCTCTTCCTCCTAGTTGACGTGGCAGAGTAGTTCTTTCTACGGCGCTACGGGGATGATGTTTATGAGCTTTTGTCAGTAGTGTCCTAACTTTTCGTTGCAGGTTGTTGATGTCCGTGTTGGTCCAATTCACTATTCCAAACGAATAGCTGAGTACAGAGCACGCATACGTGTTCAGGGCCTTAAACAAATTCCTGCTGTTAAGATTATTATATTATATTATTATTATATTGACTTAGCCAAAAGGCATTAGCACTCCCTCTACGGGGAACATTCACTCAGATCCCGGGTATCCCGGATACCATAAGGATCTGGCTCGGACGAGACCCTTGCCATGTTATCGGGCCTTAGGTGACATTGATGTTGTCGGACGTTCCTGCATTCCCCATGAATTTCCTGACGGTTCGGGCTGTCGCAAGTAGTACCGCTTTCTGCATGGACCTGTAAAGACTATCAGTTAGACCCAGCTCTTTTATGTTTCTCAGCAAACTTTTTGGTATAACACCAGTTGTTGACACGATAATTGGAATCGTCTTGACGTTTTCCATTTCCCATTGCCTTCTAATTCGTTCTTCTAAGTCTCTGTACTTCGCGAACTTCTCGACTTGCTTCACACGCAGGTTGTTGTTGTTCGGGATGGCCACATCAATCAGAGTTGTCTTCCTAGAAATTTTATCAACTATTACAAGGTCCGGTCTGTTATGGGCAACTCGTTGATCTGTCAGAACTGTACGATCCCAGTACATCTTGTAGTTGCTGTTCTCAAGAACAGGCTGCGGTGTGTAGCTGTAATATGGGACCCTCTCTGCCTGCACAAGCAGCAGTTTTTCCGCCAGTTCCTGGTGCAAGATCTTGGCAACCGAATCGTGTCGTTCCTTATATTCCGTTGATGCGAACATCTGACATCCTCCTGTTATGTGCTGGATTGTTTCTGAAGTTGGGCACCCGTATCTGCATCTGTCATCCACTACCGATGCATCTCCTACAATGAATTTTAGGTAGTTGCGAGTTGGTATAACCTGATCTTGTATGGCCAGTAGGAAGCCTTCCGTCTCGGGGAACATTCGTCCCGAGGTCAGCCAATAGTTCGACGCTAACTTGTCGACATGTTCCTGGTTAACCTCATTAGGATGTCTCCCGTGCAGCGGCTTCCCCAACCACCTCTGTAGTTTATCGTTGTCGGTTCGGTGGTGATTTTGACGCTCGTGTTCCGTCAGACGTAGCGGTGTTGAGACGTCTGCTCCGCATATAGCCCTATGTAGTGTGGAGCTGTTGGCCTGCCTGTAGAAATAATTACGCAGATTTAATATTTGTTGGTCCAATTGCTTGCTGAGATCTGCCAATCCTCTTCCTCCTAGTTGACGTGGCAGAGTTGTTCTTTCTACGGCGCTACGGGGATGATGTTTATGAGCTTTTGTCAGTAGTGTCCTAACTTTTCGTTGCAGGTTGTTGATGTCCGTGTTGGTCCAATTCACTATTCCGAACGAATAGCTGAGTACAGAGCACGCATACGTGTTCAGGGCCTTAAACAAATTCCTGCTGTTAAGATCAGTTCGCACTACTTGTCTTACTCTCTTGATGAATTCATTCGTTAAATCAGTCTTCATTGTTCGATGGTCTATCCTTTGAGCTTGTTTCATCCCGAGATACTTGTATGTATCTCCCTTGCTCATTGCTTCGATCTCCTGGCCGTCCTGCATCTCGTGTGCGCTTTGTTCGAGCTTTCCCCGGATGATATTAAGGGTGCGGCACTTGTCCAGTCCAAACAGCATTCCGATGTCCCTGGAGAACTCCTCTACAATTTTAAGCATTTGCGTTAGTTGGTTTTTGGTTGCGGCGATCAGTTTTAAATCATCCATATATAATAGGTGATTCAACTTGATCGCTTCTGCGTTGTTGCTTTTGATAGCGAAGCCATATTTTGTAGAGTTCAACCGATGTGATAGAGGGTTCATCGCCATGCAGAACCACAGTGGACTGAGTGAATCTCCTTGGAAAATCCCTCTTCGGATGTTGATTGTGTCGGTCTCGATGTTACTGTCTGCGGTTCTGAGTTGTATCTTAGTGCGCCAGGTTGTCATAACGTGTTCTAAAAAGGAAACTGTATGATGATCTATTTTATACAGCTTTAAGATACCTGTGAGCCAGTCGTGAGGTACGGAATCAAATGCTTTTTTGTAGTCCACATAAGCCATGTGGAGGTTTCGTTGCTTGGAATGAGCCTGGTTGCAGATGACAGAGTCTATGATGAGTTGCTCTTTGCATCCCATTGCGCCCTTCGAGCAGCCCTTCTGCTGCATTGCAATGATGTTGTTCCGCTCGCAGTGAGCATATATTCGCTGCGTAAGGCAAGATGTGATTATCTTGTAAAGCGTAGGCAAGCAGGTTATTGGGCGGTACTTGGCAGGGTTATCCGTATTCCGCTGGTCTTTTGGTAACAGGTAAGTTGCACCCTGTGTAAGAAACAATGGCATTTTCAGAGGATCGAGCAAGACTTCATTAATTAAGGTAGTTATTTGTTCATGCGTGCACCACAACTTCTTAATCCAATAATTTTGGAGATGATCTGGACCTGGTGCCTTCCAGTTGTGGGAATTCTCTTATTATTATTATTATTATTATTATCGACTTAGCCAAAAGGCATTCGCACTCCCTCTACGGGGAACATTCACTCAGATCCCGGGCATCCCGGATACCAAAAGGATCTGGCTCGGACGAGACCCTTGCCATGTTATCGGGCCCTAGGTGACATTGATGTTCTTGGACGATCCTGCATTCCCCATGAATTTCCTGACGGTTCGGGCTGTCGCAAGTAGTACCGCTTTCTGCATGGACCTGTAAAGACTATCAGTTAGATTCAGCTCCTTGATGTTTCTCAGCAAACTTTTTGGTATAACACCAGTTGTTGACATGATGATTGGAATCGTCTGGACGTTCTCCATTTCCCATTGCCTTCTAATTCGTTCTTCTAAGTCTCTGTACTTCGCGATCTTCTCGACTTGCTTCACACGCAGGTTGTTGTTGTTCGGGATGGCCACATCAATCAGAGTTGTCTTCCTAGAAATTTTATCAACTATTATAAGGTCCGGTCTGTTATGGGCAACTCGTTGATCAGTCAGAACTGTACGATCCCAGTACATCTTGTAGTTGCTGTTCTCAAGAACAGGCTCAGGTGTGTAGTTGTAATATGGGACCCTTTCTGTCTGCACAAGCAGCAGCTTTTCCGCCAGTTCCCGGTGCAAGATCTTGGCAACCGAATCGTGTCGTTCCTTATATTCCGTTGATGCGAACATCTGACATCCTCCTGTTATGTGCTGGATTGTTTCTGAAGTTGGGCACCCGTATCTGCATCTGTCATCCACTACCGATGCATCTCCTACAATGAATTTTAGGTAGTTGCGAGTTGGTATAACCTGATCTTGTATGGCCAGTAGGAAGCCTTCCGTCTCGGGGAACATTCGTCCCGAGGTCAGCCAATAGTTCGACGCTAACTTGTCGACATGTTCCTGGTTAACCTCATTAGGATGTCTCCCGTGCAGCGGCTTCCCCAACCACCTCTGTAGTTTATCGTTGTCGGTTCGGTGGTGATTTTGACGCTCGTGTTCCGTCAGACGTAGCGGTGTTGAGACGTCTGCTCCGCATATAGCCCTATGTAGTGTGGAGCTGTTGGCCTGCCTGTAGAAATAATTACGCAGATTTAATATTTGTTGGTCCAATTGCTTGCTGAGATCTGCCAATCCTCTTCCTCCTAGTTGACGTGGCAGAGTTGTTCTTTCTACGGCGCTACGGGGATGATGTTTATGAGCTTTTGTCAGTAGTGTCCTAACTTTTCGTTGCAGGTTGTTGATGTCCGTGTTGGTCCAATTCACTATTCCGAACGAATAGCCGAGTACAGAGCACGCATACGTGTTCAGGGCCTTAAACAAATTCCTGCTGTTAAGATCAGTTCGCACTACTTGTCTTACTCTCTTGATGAATTCATTCGTTAAATCAGTCTTCATTGTTCGATGGTCTATCCTTTGAGCTTGTTTCATCCCGAGATACTTGTATGTATCTCCCTTGCTCATTGCTTCGATCTCCTGGCCGTCCTGCATCTCGTGTGCGCTTTGTTCGAGCTTTCCCCGGATGATATTAAGGGTGCGGCACTTGTCCAGTCCAAACAGCATTCCAATGTCCCTGGAGAACTCCTCTACAATTTTAAGCATTTGCGTTAGTTGGTTTTTGGTTGCGGCGATCAGTTTTAAATCATCCATATATAATAGGTGATTCAACTTGATCGCTTCTGCGTTGTTGCTTTTGATAGCGAAGCCATATTTTGTAGAGTTCAACCGATGTGATAGAGGGTTCATCGCCATGCAGAACCACAGTGGACTGAGTGAATCTCCTTGGAAAATCCCTCTTCGGATGTTGATTGTGTCGGTCTCGATGTTACTGTTTGTGGTTCTGAGTTGAATCTTAGTGCGCCAGGTTGTCATAACGTGTTCTAAAAAGGAAACTGTATGATGATCTATTTTATACAGCTTTAAGATACCTGTGAGCCAGTCGTGAGGTACGGAATCAAATGCTTTTTTGTAGTCCACATAAGCCATGTGGAGGTTTCGTTGCTTGGAATGAGCCTGGTTGCAGATGACAGAGTCTATGATGAGTTGCTCTTTGCATCCCATTGCGCCCTTCGAGCAGCCCTTCTGCTGCATTGCAATGATGTTGTTCCGCTCGCAGTGAGCATATATTCGCTGCGTAAGGCAAGATGTGATTATCTTGTAAAGCGTAGGCAAGCAGGTTATTGGGCGGTACTTGGCAGGGTTATCCGTATTCCGCTGGTCTTTTGGTAACAGGTAAGTTGCACCCTGTGTAAGAAACAATGGCATTTTCAGAGGATCGAGCAAGACTTCATTAATTAAGGTAGTTATTTGTTCATGCGTGCACCACAACTTCTTAATCCAATAATTTTGGAGATGATCTGGACCTGGTGCCTTCCAGTTGTGGGAATTCTTGATGACATCGGAGACCTCAGCGGTTGTGAATTGCTCGTGTTGCATCTGGCTATAGTTCCGGCCCATCTCGCGTTCTTCGCTGATCCAGCTTGCACTGACATTGTATGGACCTGGTGTGGCAAGTTGATTTCTCCAGAAACCGTCGACCTGTTCTCTGCTAGGGTAACTCGCATTTGTGGCATCGGCGCTAGAATTAAAAGCACGGTAGAAACCCTTTTCTGATCGTTCAAAGAGTTTATTGTCTCGTTTCCTGTTGTTACTAGCCTTGTATCTCCTCAGACGCCCTGCGAAAACAGAAAGTTTTTGTTTTAATGTGTCAAGACATTGTTGAGCAGTGATGTTCGCGGGGTCATGCCGAGAATGCATTTGGGTGCGGCTCATTACTGCCTGCACCGCCCTCTGGATCCTTCTAGTTCTAACTCCTCTGATATATTCCGTCACTTGTCCTATGTCTTTACGGAGACTCTCGATCTTCCGATTTAGTCGCATTTCCCATTGAGCCATTCGTGGTTCTGGTCTTGCACGATTCAACTCTTGGGCCGTTCGGATCTTGGCACCCATTACAGTGATGACTGCCGTTGCGGCACAGTAGATTAACATGTGCATACGTTCTAATGTTGGTGTCACTGAAACATAGCTTGGTAAAATTCTTGTGTTCATAAGATCGAGCACGATCGCAAGTTTCCTGGAAGAATTTAATCTTGGTAGCGGTGGCCTGCTAAGTGGGTCTGTGCCTTCGTATCGCAATACTGCCTGTCTCATATGTGTGTCCAAGCCTTCAAAATGTTCTTCGTTAACCCGTTCCAGACTCTCGGTTGTTGGTTCTACCGTTTCGGCTTCTAGTTGTTGTCCAGGCTCTTGAAGTTCCCCATTGTTGTTGTTGTCATCTATGTCTATGTGTTCGCCGTGGATCTCTAGCTCAACTTCCCGTTTGATAGCGTTAAGTCGCGTTTCTGGAATTCGGTTATTTCTTAGAATAGTTCGATACTGATCTGACACTCTTTGTTCAGACACTTGCATGTGTGGAAACTCCCTGCAGAACTCGGCATGCAGTTGTTGTCGGTAGCCGATAATCTCTTGTCCTAAGTTTGTCACCCTGTAGAAAATACGCATAATCGATTCATTCATGGACACAGTCCATTTCATGCGTCGTCGTTGTAATCCCGCCTCTGTGAACGCTGGCTGAAGTTCCCGCGCAGCACCTTCGGTGGGTGGAACCCTAGTTCTCGTTTGGCTCCCATGTTGTAGATGTTCGTGTTGTTGTTGGGCTGTAGCTGTTTGTGCAACAGGGGCCCGCCTCATCAGCGCCCTGTCACCGACGTCCCGCTCGCTGTCATGCCCAGCGCCGGCTCCAGACATGCCCTGGCGATCCCCAGGCAGCGGCCCTATGACAATCATCCTATCATTCTCCATTCCATAGTTTTCTCCCGTAACGTGGGAGTGACGGCCCTCGGTCGCCTTTTACGACTCGCGGAGCCACGATAGGAGTATTCTAACCCGCTACCCATACGGGTCAACTAGGATAACGCGGGATCGTTACTCCCGAGGATCTGCCCCTGTCACCGGCCAAACCCCTCCTTGCGTTAACTGGGAAACACGGGATCGTTACACCCGAGGATCTGCCCCTCTCACAGGCTAGACCCATCCCTGTGTAACTGGGAGTCGCGGGATTGTCACCCCCGAGGATCAGCCCCCGTCACCGGCTAGACCCCTCCCTGCGCAACTGGATATCGCGGGATTGTCACACCCGTAGGTCTGCCCCTGTCACAGGCCAAGCCTCTCCATGCGTAACTGGGAATCGCGGGATCGTTACACCCGTGAATCTGCCCCTCTCACAGGCCAGACTCATCCCTGCGTAACTGGGGAGCGCGGGATTGTCACACCCGTGGATCTGCCTCTCTCACAAGTCAGATCCCCCCTGCGTATTATTATTATTATTAATATTATTATTATTATTATCTAGCGTTAAGCAAGTAACATTTTATATCATATATTATATTTTATAACATTAGTTACACATATTGTATAGGTGTCCTGGATAAGGAATAAACAATTCCGAAAGCTTGATAGCTAACAAATAGTTTTAAAGACCAATTTGACTGCAAACCCACTAAAAGACAATTTCTTTAGAGTTAACTAACCATTTGCGGAGAGCCCTGCCTTATTTGACTGTCTTGCAAAAATTATGAAAATATCCGCAAAAGCTGTGAACAAAAGGCAAAGTTGGCCATTTCGTCCAGAATTAGAGACTGGCGTATTATTTAGTTATTCCAAGGAACTGGTCTTTATCAATTTTTTCATACCTTGGAAAATAGAGAAAATGTCGACTGTCCATTTTCAGAACATCTCGATTTGAGATCAAGCATCAAGTCGGAGTTATTCCCATAATATCAAGATCCAACTCGCAAATGGTATTCGATTGATTGATCTTCCACTTGATGAAAATCCATACTAACGATAATACCGTTCGTTAATTTTACGAATTATAATCCCAACGCTGAAAATACCACCACTGCGCAGAAGGAGTGGTATTTTCTTAGCACTGGGGTTATGATAAGTTAATAAATTAACGAAGGGTACTATCTATTGTTAGGAATACCACGAGTTATATTTAGGAAGATAATAATTTAACATCTGTAAACAACTTAGTTATTCACTGTGTATAGGCATAATTTAACAACCAAACGTCTTAGAAATAAATTAACTGTAAAAATTATAATTATTTCACTTGCAGTAGGTACCTAATAAATTTAATTACCATTAAAAGTTGAAGTCCATTTTACAGCTATCATTAAGGAGCCTTCGGTTCTGAATATATTCTCTGTGCTAATAGACATTTAACTATCAAAGTGTAAACTGAAAGTGCATCTTCTAGTTCTATTGTAAAAATTATAAAAAAAAACTATAAAAAACACCTACCTTGTGGTATTATCGCTGAAATCATCACACTATTGGTTAATATTTAAAAAATTGTGCCATTTCATTACTATTATCATATTATTGGTTCCCAGGAGTTGAATTCTAACTATAATAAATATAATCCAAATATCCATTTAGCAGATATTACACGTAGAAATAATAACTGTACAGCTCAAGTAAAATGTTTATATCGCCCTTGAATTCCCGTACTCGTGCGATATAGATAATATATTATGTATATCTAGTCCCGTGTCCAGTTAGAGAGGGTCTTTCCAAAAATTCAAAAATTGGCAACTGATTGATTTTCCATACTAATTACTCGTTACTGGATTGATTGAAGATCCGGCTATATTATATTTTCCTTAAATATTGGATTTAATTATATAGTTTGATGCAGTTGGATTATGTAGAATTGTTATTTTCAATTTTAGACAATAAATTATTGTCTCCTTGATATTTTTTATGTGTTGAATAAAATGTCAAGGTACCTATGTCACTGATGCACGCCAATGAGCATCGGAAATAAATTGCATTCACAGGCGGTACAAAATGCACGCGTCATCAACATGTGTTATGGCTGTTTTTCAGATTTTAAGCCCGAAACCCCGATAAAGTCCTAAATCCCACCTTCCAAGACATGTTCGTCTTCGGGTAATGGGAACCATATGGTTAAACATTTGTCTTCTCCATGCCAGTTTATCATAATCGAAATGAAACTTAGTCACTTCGGTCTCGGGTATTTGTTTTAGATAATGATATCTCCGGTATTTGTTTATTCAGAGATGGGTTTGGGTTGTAAGTGAGCTTTAGGATTGATGTGGCGTGTCAAGTTCGTCATAGGAGATAATTTAACTTTATATTTCTTGTCACTGAATAAATAGTTAAACCAGGGACATGCCTCAACTATGTGGTAGTGGTACAATGCTTGAGAAATGCATTAGCATTAAATTATTTGGATTATTATTAATTAGAAGTTTCATTGTTGGACAGGATTTGAAGAAATATAGTTTCAGAGCATATATAATTTTGTTAGAACCACTTTAATTAAGTCAATTTAATGTGTTTTGTTCACTAATTTCAATTTTTAGTGCATGCTGTGGCATATTAAATTTGTCCACTACAATACGTTTTTTAAAAAACTTGTAATGTCATGACGATGAAAAACAACAGCTTGATATATAAACAATTAGAAAAAAGTTTAAACATTTTTCCAACGAAAAACTTTGTTTAAGTTGTGAATTTCAATTTATTACAACAACGCAGCGGTACCATCGTCAGAGGGCGCCCCAAGAACATTAAGAGCCAGCCAGCAAAAAAGTAGAAAAATTTAATATTTTTACAGTATCTACCAACCTGCTAAAATTTGACTTTGGAAGTTCACGTATATACTATAAAGGGAAATTTTATCCAAGGAGTCTAACTTGGTCCTCTAAACTTCCCCGCTATCGTAGGCGCATTAGAATTTTTACTGTTATCGCACAAATTTAATATGTATAGTTCCGCAGTTTATGTGAATAAATTCCCAATTTTTTAAAAGGTTTAAAAAATAATTTTCTGCAAACGTTTCAATGATCGCAGCTGCTAACATCATCATTGGTGAATGTTTGGTTTTTATCTATTGCATAATATTTCATATGTGGGAAGGTGCCGATGTAAGGAACAAAAATGTCGGAACTACCAATTATTGTTTATTTTAATACCTACACAATAACAAGAAAGTTAGAAAACTGATACACGTGCAAATAAAGAATGAATATTACTGAGCGCTGACTAACAACTCACCTCTCGTCGACGATCCTCGGTCTCCATTTATTTGATATTTTGGCTTTACAGAATCTACAGGGTGTCTAACTTTAAGACTGTACAAATCCGTAAATTCTTCATTTTTCGAGATAATCGCCTAAACTTTTTTTTGTTTGAAAGGCCTTCAAAAACCGCTTATTTTGACCTTCCTGCCTTTTTCAAAATGCAAATCCAGGGCCAGCTGCAATTTCTTTATTCCCCCGATTTTCACGAAAACCATTTATCGATTCTTTTATTTAAAATCTGACCCCACAGAGTTAATCAGAATATCCCAAAATCCCCATATACAAAATTTGAACAAAAAATATAGAGTGAGTTCCATTCTGCAGGGTGTCAAAGTTGAGCAAAATAGGAATTTTAAAGGCATCTGCCAAGTCAAGTGTGCAATGGAATCCCCTCAAAACAGTTGAATGGTTAACAGGGCCACTCAATACAAAACATACAGAGTGTTCTTATCTGTGTCATCTCTAATTACTGAATTTTTGGAACTTTATACGGGTCAAAAATCAAGTATATCAAAACTGCTCCACACACTATAAACGAACTAAATCTAAAAAATACAGAAGCCTGCCAGTCAGGGTGGCTGGTATGCCACAACAGGAGGAAACACACAGAAAATGTATCATCTTAGACGGTGACTTTCTTGAGAAAGGTCCAATAATTTAAAATGTTTTATTTGATGGTTGGCATTTTGTAAAGAAATAAATTACTTTTGTGTTTATTGATATTTTTCCAATGATTCCAGAGCACTCCTGACCATTTTAAAGTTTAATAAAAATTCAGAATTTTGAGATGGCTCAGAGAAAAATACCCTGTATATTTTTGTAGTAAATCTTTTCACGCCAACATTTTGAGTGGTCCTGTTGGCCATTCCACAGTTTTGAAGGGATTCCATGGCACACTTGACTCGCCAGATGCCTTTAAAATTCCTATTTTGCTCAACTTTGACTCCCTACAGAATAGAACTCACTGTATAATTTTTGTTCAATTTTTGTATACGGGGCATTTTTAAAATGGCAGGAAGTTCAATAGAAGCGGTTTTTGAAGTCCTTTGAAACAAAAAAAAGTTTAGGCGATTATCTCCAAAAATGAAGATTTTACGGATTTGTACAATTTTGTTGGACACCCTGTATATAATTTAGCTGCTTGAGACTTTCCATGCAATAGCTATCGGAGAACGAGATATTAGTTTATGACCAAATTTAACAACTACATTGGTTGTTAATACAATTAGGTATGCAAATGACATTAAATTTGACAAAATGAACTAAGATGAAGAAATAGAAAATACCTATGTAAAAATAAGAAAAATATAATACAATAAAAATATTTCACCTTGTCGCTACCCATATAACAGCGATTTTACAGCCCCAGAGAAAATATATCTAGACAAATTTTTCTTAAGAAATAAATCATAGACAGGGGCGGTTTCTCCATTGGTTATTCATTTGTGCAGTAACACCTAATTAAATTTCATAAAAACAGTGTTCTAAAATCATATAAATAAATAAATATCAATAAAATAATCTTCTGCTGGCGCTTCGACGATCGCAGCTGCTAGAATATTCATTGTTTGGTTTTATCTATTGCATAATATTTCATATAGCAGCGAATCGATAAAGAAATAAATCGTGGAGGGGGGCGGTGTCTCCATTGGTTCATTTGTCCAGTGAACACCCAATTAAACTTCATAAAAACCCATAAAATCACATAAAATATAAATTCAATTTTTTTTGTTGTTTTCGTTGTCCTTTATTTTTTGATGCGCAACTGAACATTTTTGTATTTTACTACGCTCTTGCCGGCTGCCGGCGCTACGGCTGATCGGTCGGTACGATATCCAGATTGAACGCGAGAGGTTTCCGCGAATGCCTGTGGTTAGAAAGAAAGGTTATCAATCAGTGAAACAACCTGTGCGGCCATGTGAACCTATGGTTCGTACAACACAAATTCCGTTGCACGTCATCAATAACAATTAATGACGAAAATTGTGTTACCAACGTTTTATATGAAAACATATTATGTGATTTTGTGTGTTGATATTTGAATTTGGCCAGAGACCGCCAGAGACCGTGGACGCGCATGTGAACGTTTCCACGCGTTTTGCATTGTTTACCGGCTTGGTGTACGTTTTTCGAGGTTTTGCTATACTTAATTTGCGACCGAGTAAAACAACTGTTTATCATATAAAATACATTTTATGCTTGTGGTTTAAAAATATGGTGAATGCGACGGTTATTGTTTATATCTTTATTTATCACGATACGGCAACGCTGCGTCCCTATGACGAGTCTTTTCCAATGCCGTATACGATGACGTGCATCGGAATTTGTTTTGTACAAACCATATGCTATTTTTAGTATCATTTTGTGCAGCGCACATAGCTTACGACAGGGGACTTCGCGTGTCCAGCGCGGCGTGTTTTAGTTTTTGCGACTTCAGTGTTCTTAGTTTTGGCATCTTTTAATCGTTTTAATACGTTTTCTAAATGTTAAATAGGATTTAATCGTGTTCGGTGGAATTTATAAAAGGAAATGCCCATAACTTCCAGAATCGAGTGCTTATACAAAATAATAGACTACCTCGGCCGGAGATAAACATTGTTCAAGAATGTGCGATAAGAAACAAAATGTTTAAACGTAGTTTTAAGGTTGAACAACACAAAAAAAACTTCGTTACTGTGCGGGTGTGAAAAACTACATGCTTTGTTTTGTTTTAACCCATGAAAAGACTACATCAGCATGGACAAAAACCGGCGTTAGGGATTTGTCTCATTTATCATCAAAAATTAAAAAGAAACGTGGATATTCTCAAATTCATTTATATTTTTATATTTTAATAAATTATAGTACTTACGAAACATAATTACCATAATAATTATGTCGCATTTTTATTTGAATTATAAAAATACAACACAATGGCTGCACATTTACAATCTATACGTCACATAATATTATTGTACCGACTTATTTGCCGCTTTATCTTTTAAATGTTAATAGTTGAAATTCGTAAAATATTGATTTTCCCAGACGATCGTACAATCCGGATATGTCTGGAGGCACATTTAAAGTTATATTGTTTCATAGCGTGTTGTTTTAACTCTAAACGGTTTATACTTGTATATTAGCAGTGGCGGCTCGATGTTTAATGCACGGGGGGGGGGGGGGGGGGGGCTACGTTTTTAAAAGAACACAATATATGGTCAATTAAAAAAAAGGTGGGTACCTACTTTCGGCATGGGCTTTTTTTATTTTTTAATTTTTGAAGAAATTACTTATTTTTTCATAATCAATATAAAAAGTGCATAAAAAATAATTTCCGTTTGCCAAGTTAATACCGCAAAACAGTATATTTAATTTTTAATTTGTCACGTTCACGTATCCACTTGTTCTTGTCGTATACATATTTCTATAAAGTCGCGACTTGCAACTTTATCCTCGCGGTTGAGATAATTGCAAATCTAGAGTTGGTCTCCCAAGAGTTTTTGTTTCAAGTTTTTCGGTCAATAAAAGACTTAAAAGTCACCTTTCAAAATGCCCTACACAAGCAGTCGCGGCGCGGGCGGAACTAAAACAACGGTTCGGCGAAAACACTTTCAACAAGGTGTAATGTATTTAAAAATTTCAAAACAGAGTATCTTCTTTTTCTAGTGAATAAACAGATGGCTATTTATTTAAAATCAATTATCTACAATTCTAGATTATTCTTACAATAATTATTGTACCATCCGATCCTTAGTAAATCCGTATCTGGAAAGAAAGAGAAAACAATAAAACAATACCTCCAAAATCTGCTATTTTGCCCTTGCTTACCATCTGTTGTATTCACAATATTCACTGGCGCGGTTTGGGGACGCTTTGCGCTGCATATCCAAATCATGTGTTGTTAGTTTGGGTTGCCTACTGTGCTTGTTTTCTATCGCTGCCTTGGAACCTCGTCGAACATCGGCCAACTTAAAAACAAATCATAATTTTATTAGAAAAATATATATATGATGAATATCTATATCAAGCTATTACTATCTAAATATATACGCAGTCTCCTTTTGTAATATCAACTTAACTTAAATTCACACAACATTCATACAAAAGCCATCTCCTGTGCATACCTAAGTAATTATAGAAAGGCAAAAGGATACCTCTGGGTGCTTACCTTGGCAAAGCATACTTCTTTTCTAAAATCATCACATATCTTTTGTGCAAGCATGCTATGGATCACGATTTTCTTGTAGGATTTCCCGGAACCGATGGAAAATATAAATAAATAAGCTGTAACTTATATGTCAATAACTTTGATTGACATATGACAGCCTTCACTGTCACTTTCAGAAGTCAAAACCATGTTCACGGTACCACTCATGGTTCCGGTTCCGCATTAAAAGTCCCTAAATCGTGATCCCGCGTTTTTGGCTTGAGGTGGTTTTTTTTATACATGGACTTGTTCCTGACTCTGTCACTCTTCGTTCTACGCTTGCTGGCTGAGGAGCCATTTTTAAGCTTATGGCATTTTTGCCGATTTTTAAAGAAACCCCTAGCAAACCCTTCAAATTCTGATTTTGTGATCCAGCGACGATTTTGTCGGTTCTTTTAGAAGGTAGTTTGCAAACAAACAAAGGGGGTTCGAGTTCCTAATCATCAACCATCAAAGGCCATCACCACCCACGGTAAGCGACCTTATTCATGTTATGCACTTAAAGATGTGTTTTTCCCAAGGGCCAAGGCGAGTATCTAATTCGGGTCCTTTTGGTTTTGTTTTAGGCCTTTTTTTTTATTGTACAACAAAAACCAAACCACTTGTACAGTGTGTCCCAACCACCACGTGGTCGTACTTTTACCTTAAATAATTAGTACGTTGCGGAGTACTCCGTGGGAGTAACTCACCATCTGCGACGGCGATTTGCGAGAGTCATCACCTTACCCGCTACTCCTGGTAACTGGACAATTACGCAACACCTTCGGTGGAGCCTGATTCGCCTGGTGGAGAATCTATCAATTGGCAAGTCCATTCCAATTATTATTATCTCTTTAACGTTTTCTTTTTATGAGCCGCACTGTAACGATCTCAATTTAATTACGTAACTCTGGTTTTGATACCAAAAACCTGTAAGCGGAGTATAATATTATACCACGTACCTACCCCTTTTTCCTTATATTAATATTTTTAACATTCGTATAAAGAGTTTTCCCATTTAATGCTTGATTTAAGATCAATAATAATTATTTCTATTTTTGAGAGGCTGTGATATTTACCCTTTTTTTATCATAATTTGTTGGCTGTGAAATTACTATTCCTGCTTGTTTAAATAAATTATTACTTCATATTGTTAAACTTATAGACCCTTTTTTTATTTTGTTGATAACTGCATTTCCCGTTTTGAATTGAACATCAAAAGTACTCTCCTGTTTCTAAGGCCATGTTAGAGAAAACGGGTGGCGCCATTTTATAAGTCCCTTATTTTGTTTGTAAGTTAACCCACGCCACTCTGCCGTGAAGTGAGTTAGCTGGGTAGGCCAAAATCGGGAAGTACCTCTTGAGTTTATTAACTTAAAATAAATAAATAAACCCGTCTTTCGACCGTAAAAATTACGTGGCAGAAATTTGGCGCCCAACGCTTTAGAGATTGCCACTCTCATTTTATTTTGCTCCATATTTCGTTTTGTAGTCCAGCCTCTTTGCCATTTTTTGATTAATTGGGAGAATTTTTTGTTCGCAATATTACTTCTCGATTTGAATAGTTGTTGCTTGTTTAGTATTTTTTTTTTAACAAGGGCGGCTCACTTATCTTTTTTTTGCGAAGAAATTCTTTCTTTCATATATGCCTGGCCATATTTATATGAAATAAAGTAAATTTTCTGTGATATTGTCAAACCAACATAATATACGCCGATAATGTAAGGTAAGGATTTCCATATACGATTTTCAGGGAGTATAGCATTGTACAAGTGTCATACCTTGAAGAAAAAACCATATTAGTTGTGGTAAATCGTCATAACGTTTTATAATTATTGCCGAATGTTTTTTTAGCAAATTTTTAATACTTTGGCTTCTCATTTGTTTGTCGCGTATTGTTATCCTTGATGCGTTTTTTTTTACATGTAAAGTTTTTTTCTCGAAACAATTTCAATTCAGTGCAGTTAAAGTTTTTTTTGCGCTAGATTTTTTTTTATCGTTGGAGTTCCAGGTAGCATATTTTTGCAAGGCAATTAGGGGATTTTTTTTTTGTCAATCTCGAGAGGTGGAAGAAAAAGTTTAAGCTAATTAATAGACGCATATAGGCAGCTCTGAAAATTTATACAGGCCGATTCAAATTTTTTGATTTCATTGTGAAATTTATTTATGATTAGTTATTAATTACCTATTGAGGAGTTATATAGGTGTGTACAGGGTGGAGATTATAAACAAAAAAGATATTTATTCCTGAAAGGGGGGAGAAAATAGGCTTTGAATACTTTATTTACTTTTACGTCTTTAGTGGAAATTTTGTCGTTGTCTCGTACTTGTGCACTTCAATTTTTTTTTAACAATTAATTAATTATTTTAAGCTGTTACAAGCGTAAACTCGAAGAAATTTTTTTTAGATTATATTTTAAAGTGTTTTTGTTGCTAGTATGGCGTAAATAGTAAAGGCAATAGTGGATAGCTGTAACCTCAATTTTGAGCGAATTTTTTTTTTTGATGAATAGTTGGTGCTTCTGTGGTCAAAGAAAGGAAAGAGCTGTGAATTAAAATAGAGGGTTTTCTCCTTTTTTTTCGTTTTTTTGTTTGAGTAGTAGTCGGGTTCTTGTACGGTTTGTATGCGTACAAACGGGTACGGCGTCTTGAGTATTGTTTATATCGGTGCAAGTAGGGGCAGATAGAATGGAAGTTAATCGCCTTCAAAGTGAATAATTAACATATGAGCTTTATATCCGAGGATTGCCAGTGACAGGAACTGTTCAGGAAAAACGGGTATTGCTTCGTGATGCGCTAAGATTAGAAAAGTTGGGGCAAGCTCAACCACCCACAACGGTAAACTTGGACCCAGTGAGAGAGTTAAGTCTTTGTAGAACGAAGGTGAACCTGTTAGCTTCAGAAATAGAAAATTTTAATTTTGATAATAAAGATAATGAGTATCAAAGAATTAAGTCAAAGTTATTTCACGTTAACGGTCGGCTGCAGCGGGTTGCTTGTCAGGAAAGTATCGATGCTACTTTAAAGCAAGATTTACGATCCCGGTGTTCTCTCTTGATAGGAGAATTACAATTTGTTTACGATAGTTCCCCACCAACTTTACAAGCGCCTCTTAGAGAACCTTTAAGAGATCCAATTCAATTTGACGAAATTGCTCGTTCTACCAGTCATGAGGTTGTCACCCCGGAAGAAAATCAAATAGCGGATCCTACTGGAGTAGACGAAACATCTAATAATCGTGAGATATCTACGGATAATGTTCATCTTATTCGCTTCGATGGTGAGCATCAGAATCAACTTGAAACTGATGGCGGCCAGGTGGACACTGAGGGAGCTCAGTTGGATGCTGAGCGCGATGGGATGATAGAGTCTGTTCGACTGGCAGTGCCGACTGGTGGGCCCGTGACATCTTCTAGGATAGAACCGGTTCAGGGAATTGAGTCCACGGGTTTGGCAAATACTCATGGTCGTGTACCTATTATTCCGTCATCGCTGACACTGACTAGCTTACCCAGACGCTATGGACTATATCGTGACCTAGGTAATATTGCGCAGCAACAAAATGACCGGCTCACATCTTACGATGAGGCAGCAGTAATAGAGTCTTTATATCAAACTAACATTTCTCCTGTTCTGACACGCGATACTGTATCCAGACGTACTGGTCAGGTTACTTTTTCTGACAAAGTGCAGATTCAGCAGGCGACAGGACCTGCTGCTAATTCGTCATATGTTCAGGAAAATACGTACAACTCTCGGTTAGCAGCTCGTAACTCTAGAATCGACTTAGACCAGCTTTCTTTTTCCGATCCATATGTAAACTTGGGCGATAGGTTGGATAACTTTCAATTTTCCCCCTTGCGAGGTCGCACTGACCCAGGTATACACCGATTTGAGAACCTACCCAAATTCTGCGATGTTAGTCGTTGGGACATTAAATTCGATGGACAGTCTAGCGTTACTGATTTTTTGCTCCGACTAGAGGAGGTTCGAATTTCGCGTGGCATCTCAAAGCAGCAGTTACTCCGATCTGCGCCGGAATTACTAACGAAGGATGCGTTACTGTGGTTTCGAACTGGGACTTACGCTGATTGGGATGATTTCATACAACAACTTAAAAACGCGTTTCTGCCTTTTGATTACGAGTACGCGTTATGGGACGAGATCCGTCGTCGAACGCAGGGTTCTCATGAGCGGGTGGTAAATTATGTGGCGGCGATGGAAAATCTTTTTAGGAAACTACCACACCTCCCGTCTGAAAACGCGCGATTACAAATTATTAAACGAAATCTACTCCCCGTCATCCAAAGTAGACTTGCTACTCACTCAATCCCATCACTTACAGAATTGGTTAGGCTCAGTCGCGCAATCGAAGAGACTGAGGCCAGGGTTCAGCGTTTCCTTCCGCCTCCTACCAATTATCGACAGCTTCTCGAGCCTGCTTTGGCCTATCATCGTCCGTCCAATTCTTGTGTGTCCGCTATTGGGGAGGCTACGTTGACTCCTCAGTCGGGTTCTCTCACAGTGCCCAGGGACTCTGAGATCGAGGTCAGTGTCAATGCTGTTTCTACTGGACAGAGTCTATGCTGGAATTGCAAATCGACTGGCCACCGTTTCCGACAGTGTTCGCAACCTATGCGGCGGTTTTGTTTCGTGTGTGGCCGCGATAATGTCACATCCAGAACCTGTCCAGTTTGCACAAAAAACGGCAACCCGGGAAGGCAGTAGGCCAGCTGGCCGTCCTGGACTTTCAGAAACAATCCATGGCCATTATAAAAAAAAAAGCTCAATTGGACTACATAATAGCACAGGCAGGAAGCGATGAGCGACCATATCTGGAGGTTTCGGTGTTGGGAAGAACAGTCTTGCGTTTGTTGGACAGTGGCTGTTCAAGGACTGTCTTCGGTTCCAAGGGTTGGGACTTGTTCAAAGTTTTCTGCCGACTCAATCCTATGAGTAACTCTAGCTGCGTCGTTGCTAATGGGCAGGTCTGTAGGGGGTTTGGTAGTGTTGAGGTTCCGGTTCAGCTTCGTGACCGTGTTGTGGTTTTGGAGATCCTAATGGTGCCTGAATTACCGCACACTATTATATTGGGCATAGACTTTTGGCTACAGAGCCTACGCCGGCTAACGTTTCCGCCATTCAGCCATTGGGCAAGCTCACCGATGAACATCGCCTTAAACTAGACGGCTTAATAGAACAAATATTTTCGAACATCGGAGATAAGCTAGGTTGTACTAATCTAGTCGAGTTAGAAATAAAGACTAACGCGACTCCAATAAAACAAAGATATTACCCTTTGTCGCCAGCTATCCAAAAGGTGGTTAATTCGGAAGTCGAGGAAATGCTAGCGAACGATATAATCGAACCTTCGCATTCACCCTGGGCATCTCCTATTGTCATGGTCAGGAAAAAGTCTGGCGGATGGAGGTTTTGTGTGGATTATCGGGCCCTAAATAAGGCAACAATACCAGATGCGTATCCTATACCTTATGTCAGCGCAACTTTAGATAAATTAAGAGACGCCCGATATCTTAGCACCCTCGATATAAAATCGGCATATTGGCAAATACCCATAGCGAAGGAATCTAGACCCCTGACAGCTTTTACTGTTCCGTCAAGAGGCCTATTTCAATTTAAAAGAATGCCCTTTGGACTTACTAATGCTCCTGCAGTGTGGCAGCGACTCATAGATAGGGTAGTTGGAATCGATCTGGAAACTTACGTGTTCGTCTATTTGGATGATGTGATAATATGTACTCCAACATTCGAAAAACATCTTGAGGTTTTGCGCGAGGTTGTCGATAGGATCGTCAAGGCAGGATTAACACTCAATCGCGAAAAATGCAATTTTTGTAAAGATGAATTGAAATATCTCGGATATGTAGTCAACGCGTCGGGACTTCTAGTCGATCCGGAAAAGGTGGAAGCCATTTTAAATATTCCTCCACCGACCAACGTGTCCGAAGTACGTCGCATTGTGGGATTAGCTTCATGGTACCGCAGGTTTGTGCCTAACTTTTCGTCTGTAATTTCCCCTTTGACGGCTTTAACTCGTAAAAATGCAAAATTTCATTGGGGTGATGAGTGCGAGGCTGCTTTCCGACAAGTTAAAGATCATTTGGTTAGAGCTCCAGTTTTGTCTTGTCCGAACTTCGACCTTCCTTTCACTATACAATGCGATGCATCAGATTTTGGTTTAGGCGCGGTATTGTCACAGACTCAAGGTGATGAGGAACACGTAATATGTTATCTTAGTCGTTCACTAAACAAAAACGAACGGAAATATAGTACAACAGAGAAAGAATGCCTCGCGGTATTATTCGCTATTGAAAAGCTCCGGCCTTATATTGAGGGCAGTAAATTTACCGTCATAACTGACCACTATAGCTTAAAATGGCTAAACTCTATAAAAGATCCAGTTGGTAGGATAGCTCGGTGGGCTGTGCGCCTACAGCAATATAATTTTGACATAATACATAGGAAAGGGCAAGATAATGTGGTCCCTGATGCACTTTCACGTAGCGTTCCCGTTGTGGATTGCGTTGGTTTTTCGTCCGATTTATCTAGTCCTCCAAAAGATCGATGGTATGCGCAGATGTGTAGTAAGGTCGAGAGATATCCATCGAAATACCCACAATGGTGGCTCGATAACAACAGATTGTATAAACGGATTAAAGTTCAGTACCCTGCGCTTACTTCGTCGGAAGATATCTGGGCCCTAGTGGTCCCAAGGGATGACCGTTCCAAGATTATCAAGGAGAACCACGATCCTCCTACCTGCGGTCACCTGGGCGTTTTTAAAACGTTCTCGCGCCTCTCTCGAAAATACTACTGGCCCAGTATGCGTTGTGACATTGCGAGGTATATCAAAAACTGCCACGTTTGTCTGTCGACAAAACCTAGTCAGCAGGCCCCTGTCGGTCACTCAAGGAGCCTACAACCTACAGCTTCGAGACCTTTTGAAATCTTAAGTATTGACCTCGTCGGACCGCTTCCTAGATCCACCCAAGGTTATTGCTATATTCTAACTGCTGTGGATTGCTTTAGTAAATTTGTTCTTTTCTTTCCACTTCGGACTGCCACCGCATCTAGTGTAGTAAAGTGGCTCGAGGATCACGTGATACTCATTTATGGAGCCCCAAAGAAAATAATAGCGGATAATGGAGCACAATTTCGTAGCAAATTATTCCAAGATCTTATGGCTCAATACGATATAACCATCCACTATACTGCAAATTACCATCCACAAGCTAACCCAGTTGAACGAGTTCATCGCGTTTTAAAAACCATTTTGGCAAGCTATGTCACCAATGAACACAAAAAATGGGATCGATACTTAGGTAAAGTGGGAGCCGCTATCCGATCGGATTGTCATGAGGTTATTAATCTGACACCAAATTTTGTGGTATTTGGGAGGGAGGTATCATTTTCGCGTCATCAACCTACCCCTACTTCGCTGACCCCTCACGATCAGTCTGGTCCCCAACAGGACGATCCAATCGCGAGATCTAATGCCTTGACAAAAGTATTTTCGGATGTCCATGATAGACTTCTTAAAGCGCACCAAAGATCTAAAAACACTTACGATTTGAGAAGAAGACCAATTCGATTTCAACTTCACCAACAGGTGTGGAAGAAAAACTACCATCTTTCGGATGCCGCTAAGAATTTCACCTCGAAACTCGCACGTAAATTCTCTGGTCCGTTCACTATAAGTAAAGTCGTGTCTCCATGGACTTATGAACTTACTGACGCGTCCGGTCGCAATTTGGGAACCTGGCATGCCAAAGATATTAAGGCTCATCCTCCAGATAACTTTCAATAACAGCAGACACATATTGATTTTTTTTGTTTGCTATTATTTTGTTAGCTATATGTACCGTACTTTTTATATATTTGTTTTTCTCTTAAATTGAAGCCTCTGGAATATATTAATAGAAAGTTTCGTGGGAACTTTTTCCGGGAAAGGGGGGTGTTGTAACGTATTTAAAAATTTCAAAACAGAGTATCTTCTTTTTCTAGTGAATAAACAGATGGCTATTTATTTAAAATCAATTATCTACAATTCTAGATTATTCTTACAATAATTATTGTACCATCCGATCCTTAGTAAATCCGTATCTGGAAAGAAAGAGAAAACAATAAAACAATACCTCCAAAATCTGCTATTTTGCCCTTGCTTACCATCTGTTGTATTCACAATATTCACTGGCGCGGTTTGGGGACGCTTTGCGCTGCATATCCAACTCATGTTTTAGTGTAGTTTGGGTTGCCTACTGTGCTTGTTTTCTATCGCTGCCTTGGAACCTCGTCGAACATCGGCCAACTTAAAAACAAATCATAATTTTATTAGAAAAATATATATATGATGAATATCTATATCAAGCTATTACTATCTAAATATATACGCAGTCTCCTTTTGTAATACCAACTTAACTTAAATTCACACAACATTCATACAAAAGCCATCTCCTGTGCATACCTAAGTAATTATAGAAAGGCAAAAGGATACCTCTGGGTGCTTACCTTGGCAAAGCATACTTCTTTTCTAAAATCATCACATATCTTTTGTGCAAGCATGCTATGGATCACGATTTTCTTGTAGGATTTCCCGGAACCGATGGAAAATATAAATAAATAAGCTGTAACTTATATGTCAATAACTTTGATTGACATATGACAGCCTTCACTGTCACTTTCAGAAGTCAAAACCATGTTCACGGTACCACTCATGGTTCCGGTTCCGCATTAAAAGTCCCTAAATCGTGATCCCGCGTTTTTGGCTTGAGGTGGTTTTTTTTATACATGGACTTGTTCCTGACTCTGTCACTCTTCGTTCTACGCTTGCTGGCTGAGGAGCCATTTTTAAGCTTATGGCATTTTTGCCGATTTTTAAAGAAACCCCTAGCAAACCCTTCAAATTCTGATTTTGTGATCCAGCGACGATTTTGTCGGTTCTTTTAGAAGGTAATTTGCAAACAAACAAAGGGGGTTCGAGTTCCTAATCATCAACCATCAAAGGCCATCACCACCCACGGTAAGCGACCTTATTCATGTTATGCACTTAAAGATGTGTTTTTCCCAAGGGCCAAGGCGAGTATCTAATTCGGGTCCTTTTGGTTTTGTTTTAGGCCTTTTTTTTTTATTGTACAACAAAAACCAAACCACTTGTACAGTGTGTCCCAACCACCACGTGGTCGTACTTTTACCTTAAATAATTAGTACGTTGCGGAGTACTCCGTGGGAGTAACTCACCATCTGCGACGGCGATTTGCGAGAGTCATCACCTTACCCGCTACTCCTGGTAACTGGACAATTACGCAACACCTTCGGTGGAGCCTGATTCGCCTGGTGGAGAATCTATCAATTGGCAAGTCCATTCCAATTATTATTATCTCTTTAACGTTTTCTTTTTATGAGCCGCACTGTAACGATCTCAATTTAATTACGTAACTCTGGTTTTGATACCAAAAACCTGTAAGCGGAGTATAATATTATATCACGTACCTACCCCTTTTTCCTTATATTAATATTTTTAACATTCGTATAAAGAGTTTTCCCATTTAATGCTTGATTTAAGATCAATAATAATTATTTCTATTTTTGAGAGGCTGTGATATTTACCCTTTTTTTATCATAATTTGTTGGCTGTGAAATTACTATTCCTGCTTGTTTAAATAAATTATTACTTCATATTGTTAAACTTATAGACCCTTTTTTTATTTTGTTGATAACTGCATTTCCCGTTTTGAATTGAACATCAAAAGTACTCTCCTGTTTCTAAGGCCATGTTAGAAAAAACGGGTGGCGCCATTTTATAAGTCCCTTATTTTGTTTGTAAGTTAACCCACGCCACTCTGCCGTGGAGTGAGTTAGCTGGGTAGGCCAAAATCGGGAAGTACCTCTTGAGTTTATTAACTTAAAAATAAATAAATAAACCCGTCTTTCGACCGTAAAAATTACGTGGCAAAGGGTCTACGGATACGGACCACATATCGATTGGAAAGCTTCGCGCAGTCGTAATCGCTCCGTCGCGTGTCTCGATATCGACAGTGGTCTATCGTAAACAATTCACTGAGCGTAATCAGGTTACTTTTATAAAATATATTTGAATGTAGACTATATACATATAAAGTACAAATAACTATATAGGAAGATAGGTAGGTATATAGAAACTGTTAGGAAGAATGTATTATTTTAGCTTATACCTATTATACTGACACAAAATACTGATGTCTTTGGAAACTCTAGTAGACTCACCTAGGCGAAAGCATTTTTAGGCGGGATGGTTTCCAATTATTGATAAATTAGTTAATTTGTTTCAAAATTTGAACCAATGGCCACGATTCCACTAACAAATATTCGCCATTCGTATTGAAGCAGGTGAAATAGGCATATTTTTATAATATAAGTAAAAAATAATAAATGTACCTAAAATGCTAATAAATGAAAAATGGTAGGTACATACCTACTAAATAGTTGATTGATAGCATACAAAATACAAATCATAAAGTAATGAGAAATTTTATTATAACTAGGCATTAGGTGTCTGATGTTATTAGTTTAAAATAAATAAAAGTCATAGGTACTTAACTAAAATTTATTATTTAAATGAAATACCTATCAGGTACAACTATATCAGTTTTCTTTTTGAGTACAGGCACTACTATTGTTACTACAGGGTCGGTTCCATAATAATTGAAGTGCTAACACATCCGCTTCGTCAGTTGATGGTGCTGAGAGTACTTTTGCTTTTTTTGTTTGATTTTTTTTAATTTTAAAAAGTCGTCTTTGGGGCTCTATTTTCTTGTTACTAGGGATATTCTTTAAATTCTCTAACGAAGACCTTCTACTATTTCTTAATGCTTCTAATGTCGGATTAATGGGAGCTAACATTTGTTTTATTACATGAGTTTCTTCTAATGACCGAGTGCCCAGAATTTGCTGTTGGAATGTTGCTAAAATTTTTTGTTGTTCTTCGAGAAGTATTTGGTTTTCATTTTTCTTGCAACTGACCGATTTTGTCAACTATGTTGATTCTTCCGACTTGTCATTCGCAATGATATCAACGACCAAGTTATCTACAAAGAAATATACCTATTATATAAGAAATAACGGAGATCCCAAAAAGCTTAAAAAAATAGTTAAAATTATAAACCACTAAAGCAACATTAAATTAAATCCACCACCTGGGTAAATCAAAATCATCAACCAAGTGATACCCATATTTTGATGCGATTCCTATACTCGTAAAACATAAAAGCAAAAATATCACACCTACAGTATTCATTTAAAAAAGTAAATGTCCTGCAATCCTTACCGGACAAAATGTCAGCTGTAGAGGATTTCGTTGTACAAATTGAGCTACTAAATGAATATGTTTGCACATGTTCCATTTTATACTATTGTCAAGACATGAGCAAGTGAATCGATGGATGCATACCAAACATTGAGTGCATACTAATTTACAAGTACATTCTGATTGTAGTTCTTCAATGAGATATAATTCTTTTCCTGAAGTGGAAGGTACAATCCAACCGGTTTCACTTTCAACAACCTTGTTTATATCCAGAGATTCGCTGTTTTTGTGCCTTTAAAACTGGTCTTCTCTGTGGTTATTATTTAAAAAAACAGAAACAAAAATAGGTATCTACCTGGATGCTTTCTTTTTACGTGAGCTCGTAAGTTGGAGAGTTTGGAAAAGTTGATCTTGCATTCTCCACACCCAGGACTTCTAGGTGATTCTCCACAATCAGCCATTAGTAAAGTCCAGTAATTATTTCAATAATACCTAATCAAAATCACGGTCTCAGTCACGAAAATTCTTGTCTATGATATGATATTTTAACCAACACCGGCCCAAATACATAAAAACACAGGATAAACAATACCTCAACTAACTGTGATAAAAATACAAAATTCACAAATCCATAAAACAACAAACACGCGACGGAGCGATTGCGACTGCGCGAAGCTTTCCAATCGATATGTGGTCCGTATCCGTAGACCCTTGTACACTTTCAGCAGCAGACCAAGCGCCCAACCGTACCCCCTCCGTGCCCCCTCACGCCCCTTAGTGTCCCCCTCTCGTCCCCCTTTTCTGCGTAGTCCGTCTTTTTACATCCCTAGCCGTAACCCCCACACGAAGACTTTATCCACTTCGCGTTGCGCTATTTCTCTTTGAACAAAGACGACAACAGACTACGAGCCGGGCACCGTTGCCAAGTGTATCAGAATTGTCTTTATTCACATTCGTATGGTATTGGTATGTATGTATGAATTTAAATGAGAGGTGTCGTATAATTGACACGAAGATGTATTCCAAACTGGAGTTCCTGGATAGGGAGAATTGGGACAATAAAGTAATTAGTTGGGATTCGGGGTCGTAAAAAAGGGGCAGCATAAAATTAAATCATCTCTTCACCAACGTTTCGGCTGATATACAACCATCCTCAGGGTTCTAAAATTTTCAAGATACATAGTAAAACGAGAAAATAAAAACATTATCAAAATAACAAAAGTTTGACAATTTAAAATGTAAGTAATAAGTTTAATAAAAACACAAATAGCAAAAGACAAAAGACTTACCAAGACATTCTTTTACTTGTCACAATAAAATAATAATAATAGACAGGACTGAAGTAGATATTAAAGCTAGACAAATTAATCAAGTACATGAGTTTTATTTTATTATTTGTCTTGAAAGCGAAAAGCAAATTGACTGTGAAACGTTCTACACATGAATGAGTATGAAAAGGGGAAAACCGCAAAAACAAACAAAAACACTAAAGCAGTGGTATAAAAAAATTGTATGTAGTATAATACAAGGCGTATACCATTCTGAAAATAATTCTTAATGTAAAAATTGAAAGATTAGCGTTTAGGTAATTTGTTTAACAGATTAAAATATGCACTATTAAGCTTCTCTATATCTTTTCTAGTATTGACACTGTTAGACCTCCTGATACAAATCATCTCTTGAAAAAGTCTATTGTTTAAGTTATTTTGGGTACCTAAAATGGTGGTATCTTCAAATTTAAATTTGTGGTTGGTTTGACGGCAATGTTGAACTAGTGCAGTTGGATTTACTGCATTTAATTTTTTTGTATCTCTGAGGTCTTCATTTATTCTAGTTTTTAAGTAAAAAAAACTGTAAGTTTTACCCTTTCGTCATATTCTCCTACTCCACTGCAAGACATGGACTATTCCCTCAGTCAAATTATAGTTTTTTTTGTATTTAGGTTATGATTTATGTCGAATTACAGAAAAATGATGGGAACTCATGGGCCGAGTGTTTTTTCATAGGAAACTGGAAGAGTGCATGTCTGGTTGCCCTCGATAGGAAAACTTATTAGGCGTAAATATGAATACCATTATCGAATAGTTTAAGTTTTGAGTTGACAAAAATAGCAGCAAGAAAATATGACACTAAAAGAATTACACTGTCATTTCAACTGTAAAACAATTCAAAAGAAACATGAAAAATATTCCACATTATTTTTCAAGCATTAGTTGCAGCTGTTCGATTATTGGATATAACCAAATACCAATACCTAGCATGGTGAAAATAATATGGTTTAGAAGTGTAAAAGCTCTGGGAATTATTTCAAATAACCGTAAAATGTTCTGCAGAATTATTATTACAGAAAACACCAGAGAAAAAAAGCATTTTCAACGCCCTGTTTCTTTTAAACGAGCAACATTTTACTAAGTCACTTTTAGCCCACGCCGTATATTTTGACGTCTAATGGTACCACCTGTTGCCCAATGGCGGTTAAGTTATGGGGCACCCTGTACATTGAATGATTACGATGCCATTTATTATTATTGGTCCAGTTATATTTTGTCTGGGGTATTAACACTATACAGGGTGGCCCACCACGAACTGCATCGATCTATATATGGAAAACTAAAAGTAGGAAAATTCTGAAAATTTGGCACCTCACCAATGCTGATGGGCGCTGCTCAACTAAAATATTTTGGTGAATCTAGCACTTCCGGTTATACCGGAAGTCGATATCAACTTTCTTATCTCAAATGGAACACTTTGTATATTATTGAATTTTTGGATTCCAGGCATTATTTTGGAACAAAAACATGCAACATGTCCTATGTCTAAATCCAACCGTTTTTGAGATATTTGCATTTTTCCGAAAAAAACTACAGGTGCAGACCTAAAGTCAATTAGCAATTTATATGAGGAAACCGCGAAATTTCAAAACGAATTTTTGGCATCGTGTAACAGAAGCCCTGACCTAGTGATCTCTGCTGAGAAATATATCCGGTCTTATACAGGGTGTTCACAAAATATGAATAAAAATTACATTCAAAATGTGCTTAAATCTCGAAATTTTCAAATGGAAACCCCCATTTTTTTTTAATGCGATCTTATTCACCACTAAAAATAATGACAACTTTGTGAAAGGTTTCCTATGCCTAAATGCAGTCATTTTCGATTAATTTACGAAAAACCCACTTTTCGCTCATAAAATGCGCAAATGCATAAAATCATATTAGCCGTGGACGTTGAAAAAGCAATCGCGGCTGAGGAAATGTCACTTGGTTTATAAATTATTGTCAACAATAATGCCGGCGCGCTTAAAACGAAGATTATTTAAATTTGTTTAATATCTACGTAGAATGCAACAAAGTAATATCAAGAAAGTGCGATACATAATCTTCGTTTGTGTAATTAATTAAATAAACATCCTGTATAAGAACGAATTTATTTCTCAGCAGAGATCACTAGGTGCCAAAAATTCGTTTTGAAATTTCGCGGTTTCCTCGTATAAATTGCTAATTGACTTTAGGTCTGCACCTGTAATTTTTTTCGGAGAAATGCAAATATCTCAAAAACGGTTGGATTTAGACATAGGACATGTTGCATGTTTTTGTTCCAAAATGATTCCTAGAATCCAAAAATGCAATAATATACAGGGTGTTCCATTTGAGATAAGAAAGTTGATATAGACTTCCGGTATAACCGGAAGTGCCAGATTCACCAAAATATTTTAGTTGAGCAGCGCCCATCGGCATTGGTGAGGTGCCAAATTTTCAGAATTTTCTTACCTTTAGTTTTCCATATATAGATTGATGCAGTTCGTGGTGGGCTACCCTGTATAGTTGAATCCTTGTCAAGGGTTGAATGTTTCTACGGGAAAACCTCGCTCGCGATTTATGTAGATTTTCAAGAGTGTACCTAACTTTGTAGTGCCGAGCGTTATGTGTGTTATTTTGAAGCGGAACATCCGTCGCCGGCATTAATCGCCGATTAGACGTAATATCTCCATAACAGTAAATTTCATCGGCTAATTAGAGGAGAAATATGGAGCGCGGCATATGGCGGATTCGACGGTGGGGCCCGTAAAGAAGCGTAATCAAAATATACGCCCAATTAGTGAGGGATATCCAGGGCCCTTGAGGTTTGCAGCGATTTACCCTAACGGCCCTTTTTAGAAATTTATTGGTTAATATTGCTACACAGATCGTTCACTGAAGATAGCAAAAGCGATAAGGGTTTACGTGCTTATATGTAGTAATTCTTTTTGGTACTACAGATCAGGCACACAATCATATGTTGGAAACGGAAGTGACGCAAGTAGATATGATTTGGTCGTTGACCACTATATGTATCAATCATTATGGAGACTTTGGAAGTCGTGATAATGCTTTAGCTTTCAGTATTGGCAAAATGAACACATTAGGCTACATAGGACCCTTAGAACACAGGTTGGAAAATTAACTCCCCAAAAATACGACAAAATAAAGATAACGACTTAAGGGACATTACCGTGTCAACGGCGACGGTAAACAATTTTATTCAATTTAAACCGGCTACTTCACCAGAAGTGTATGTTAGAATATAAATTATATTCTTCTGAGAAGAAATTTAAAGTTCAATTTGCAACATTGAACAAAATACGATTCGAAATGACTAAGAATTCTTTAATTAATTCAACATATGACAAAATTGCTATTATACTGAGAAACATTTTTAGTGTCACTGGTTCACGGTCGCATGCTAGTAGATATTGTGAGCTGTGGCCAATGCGATGGTCAAGGTCAACGACCTTTCGCAATCCAGCGCACTACTCTCTTCAGTCTACAACCGGCCACCAAGCGGAAAGTGCCTCAAAAGATTACACCTCCGAATTGCCGAAATCGTCCGGTTCTCGCGTATTTTGAAGGGGAATAAATTGCAATGTTACTTGCTCTTTCTGGACATTAAAAGTTGTTTGCTGAAGTCTCCGTCGGTTGTGTATAAGCCGCTGCGTATGACGTTAAAAATAGCCACGATATTGTAATAAAAAAACTTTGCGTAATGGAATATTAGGAATGATGGACGATGTTTCGAACAAATTGTGTGAAAAAGTTAAGTTATTTTTCTTTATGCCAGAAGATGATTGGACTACCGGCGAGCACGTGCTTAAAAAAGCAACGCGCTGCCGCGATACCTAACAGGCAGTGTGAAAATTTGCAATTTGGTACAGACATTTTTTCAAGGAATTATCTGACGGTATGGCAACGCTATAGTAGGAAGGCATTACTTCTGTAATGAAGAGACTTCGCGACCATTGGTTCTCAAACTGTGTCTAAAATTCGGGAAAATTGTTTAAAGGCCATAACTTTTTATTTTCTGGACATTGCTTTTGGGGTTGGAATCTACCGCCAGTTAAAATGTCTGTACTAATCAAAGTTACACTCTGTACACGATATTGAGACGCACAAATCTATTACCTACCCCTTGACTAACGAGAAATGTGGGGGTTTATGGGAGAGATTTTGGGAGATCCGGCAGGTGCCGTCCCAAGATTTCAACAGCAAGAGGGGCTTGCAATTTGACGTAAAGCCTGATAGCAACAAGGAGCGGGACACTGTCGCGTAATAAAGGTGGCGCACAGATTATTACACACTTACTAGATTGCATTTATCGTTATTAGATTATGTATTATTATTTGTCTAAGAGTGCTTTAACACCATCCGAACAAATGCTTTGCTTCACAATATCGATGTTCAGGGTGATTGTTTATTTAAATCGGTATTTCCTTAAGTAACGAACCACAGCACACTGTAACTTGCAATTTTACTGTTCAACTGCCAAACCGAAATTACTTAAACTAGTCTTTTGAGGTACCGTTTTTTTTAAATTCTCCAGATATCTCTGCATTCTGTGCTGGATCCCATATTGTATAGCACTGTTATTAATTATATTGTTGGCATTATTATGAAGACTTTCGCTAAAATCAGTTAAGGGTTATCTGGGATTTGTTGTTTGTTACTCTTGGCCATAAAACAAATTATCCACCACTCGTTGCTTCGGGTCTACTTCATTAACCAGGTGTTGTGTTATAGAACGTGGTTTTAGATTGTTATTTTGGGCTGGACCAACAATTTACACGGTTGTTTAATGTTAAAACACCATTGTTGCAGAATTTATTAAGTATAAAATAAAAACATGCAAGTGTGTCTGTTATAACGAATTTAATATCCAAAATAAAATAAAATATTTGTTTGTTAGGTCCCTCTAATTTGACAAATTCACATGGCACATTTCCATACATTTTCTTAAGAAAAGCGAGTCTAAAAGCAAGCAAGAGTATTTGGTACCTTTTGGTTTGAAATGAAGTCCATTTCTAGTTGTAGTGTAAGTAAGCATAAAACGCATTAGATTTTTCAGTTTCTTCTTTATATGGAGGACTATTGGTTCGCTTTGGAGCCATAAAAAAAATTCTGTTTTCAATCTTGCATATATACGTTACAAAATATCTACTCTTCCAAAATAGTATTTAGAATTTTCGCTTCTTCAGCTTTAGATCATCCCATAATTCCAAAATAGTGTTTATTCTTCTGCAATTCACCTAATGGTCTGTGCAGTGTGCATACCATTTTCTTCATGTGCATGGCAATTTCATGTTATCACAAACAAATATACTTACAAAAGCTGTGTTAATAGGATAAAACTGCTAAATACTGGACGCAAAGACAATTCGTTACCGTAAAAAGAAGGGAAATCGATATACACTATAAAAAGTCGATGTAAACTTATCGTTTGCAAACTGCTAAAGTTTTACATGCTTTTATAGGTAATTATTATTTTACAAGACTGTAGAGATAAAATTGAGCAAAAAATGTATATAAAATGAAAAATACATTATTTTACCATAAATTTTGTAATTTGATGTAAATTTACAATATATTACGTACAATAAAGAAAAATTACATGCATTTGCATGTAATAATAACTCGAAGCATGCACATGGTGAGGCTTCTAGAAGCCTGGCACCTTCCGCACCTTCCTCCATTGGGCCTGGTGAGTGTCGTGCGCTACTCAGAGAGTACCGTGTCCGTGTCGTATGTCGTATTCCGGAATACTGCATAGTGCACCGACGAATAATTGTTGTACTGCATGGAGAGCGGTGCAGCACGTCGGCCATTTCACAGGACGGAGGACGCTGAGGGCAATCTTGTGCATCAGAGACAACAGACAGAAGTGTGGAGTCAGGTCCTGCCCGTCGCCATATTTTCAACACGCCACGCCTGAACCCGCTTTCTTTTTCGGATTCCTTATACTATATCTAACCAATTATTGTAAACAGTAAGTACCTATACTATAACTGAGATGAATTTAAAATGTCAATTTAGTGTTAACAAAATAATATAATTGATATTTTTGTTATATAAACTTTTAGGTAGGTATTTTTTTAGTAGGTGTAGGTACTGTCTTCATTTTGTGACTTTATCATCATTTGTGGCATTTTGCCTAATGTGTCTCTGATCTCCCAGGAATCATAGGTAAATTAAGAGAAATATCTTTTAAGTTTGTTACTATTTTCTTTACAAATATGATTAAATAGTTTGTAGCAGAGGAGATTTTTTATTATGTTTGTACAACATAACCAGACTGCGTTTGGTGCCCATTATATTATTACAGAATTTGTGAGAGATATAACAGATCGCATCCGTCAGAGCTGGTCAGAATTACTAAGTGATATCTTTTGTACAGGGTGTCCCAGTTAACGTGATAAACCCGATTTTCTCGGTAATTTTAAAGATAAATCGATCGTTCAAAAACCAAAGTTGTGTAGAATTTTCCGAGGAATTCGAATGTGATGTGTCAAACTTAATATACAGGGTGTTGTTAAAAAGTTATTTCAAAAAATACTGTTTTCCAAAAAAATTTGAAGTTGGATTTTAACACAAAATGTTAGTAATGACTTTACGGGGAGTAACGAAAATGTGTCGGTTTTCATTTCTGACTTTCGGTTTTACCGGAAGTGAGCATTACTTTGTCAGATTTTTGAAACAACCTATAGGTATATTTTCTGCTTTTTAGGTTATTTTTCTTCTCCCAATTCCAACGATATATACTTTTATATAGTTATCTCTAACGATATATTTTTAGCATCCCATGCAAAGATGTGAATTTATCATATTTGACGAAATTTATAAAAAAATAAAAATTTACTGCTTGGTTATTTTTAGAGATAACTATATAAAAATATATATGGTTGTAATTGGGAGTACAAAAGAAACTTAAAAAACCCAAAATATACAGGTCGTCTCAAAAATCTGACAAAGTGATGCTCACTTCCGGTAAAACCAGAAGTCAGAAATGAAAACCGATACTTTTTCGTTACTCCCCGTATACTCATTACTAACATTTCGTGTTAAAATCCAACTTCACAATTTTTTAGACAACGGTATTTTATGAAATAATTTTTTAACAACACCTGGTATATTAAGTTTGAATTTTATTTATTTTTCTCGAAAACGAAGCGACATACGAAAAAAATCAAGAATCAAAAATAAGGTTGTATTTTTATTTGCTTTATTAAAAACAATTCCTAGATAGTAATAAGACACGTTTTTTACAAAACTTTAACATCCTGTATTTCGGAAATAAAGCTTTCTAGGCATTTTTTTTATAGAAATCATTTTTCTTATTTTGACCTAGGAATAGCCTCTGGAATAGCCCCTTAATTTGTGCCACATGTTTAGGAAACAGCCTGTATAAAGCTGGATATTTAAAATTTGGGACATTTTAAACCTCATTAACTGACATACCAATAACCACAGAATACCCCCCTACAACCTATAATAAATCGCCATTTTTTTCGTCGAGTGGCGCCACCCCAGTCCGTAAACAACAATGAAATAATATGACGTCATGCTCGGGCTTTGATACCTATAGTGTCGGTCCAGTTTTGGGTTATCTTACGGTGGGGATAATATCTCTGTTATACTTGCAAAATAAATAAGTGCATTCGGTTTCTAGCGACAATTTTCTCCTCTAACGTTCGGCCATTGCGTTGTCTGGTTGCAGCAGGGCCCGCCAAGCGCCAGATATCCGTTCTGAGCTGACACTTGAAACGATGCATGATTTATTTCTCCGCGTGCGTCGTACATAAATTCTCCCTGGGAATTTATCACAGAGAAAAGCCGCCCTGCCAAAATAAATTTGAATGTTAGTAACTTCGGCCTAAGCTCCGAAAACTCGCCAACTTGTACCCCGAAAGAAGTAAAGTGTGCGGAAATAGCAACACAGCGAATCATTTGGCTGGAATTAAATTCTAAGAATTTGGACATAAGTTACTTCAGTATTAAAACCAGACCTTGGCAAATAAAGGTAAGTATAAGGATTATTATAATTAAAAAAATAACAATTATTAGTCTATATTAATTTCAGTATATATAGAAATCTGATTTGATGTCAACAAATAAATAGGATATTACGTATCGAGGTGGAAGACCTTCTATTATACAGGCGTGGGATATCTATAGAAATCTTCTAGAAACTTATTATTTGAAGAGCTGTGACTGGTCAGGAATGTTCCAGAAATTTGTCCAATATCACTTTTGAATATTAAATGTGTTATAAAGTTAGTTAGTTAAAGGTTTGAAAGCGATTTTGGTGAGAATTTGCGATCTGAATAAGTTTGAAGTGTTAGGGCTATTATTGTTAAATTTTTAGCGTCAGAACGAGAAACAAACCGCAATAGAAATCGAAAATTTGATGGAAATGTTTACAAATGGAACAAACAACAACAAGACTAGAGACCGAAATGAAAGCCATTCAGTTAGAAATGAAGAAGATAGTATGTCGAAATATCTTAATGGAAAGACAAGAAGACCTGGCAGTGAGAACTGCTTATACTATCGATATCACTAGGAATTGAAAGACCCTGACCCTGATCCCGGCTAGATACTGTGTAGGCAAATACCCGTGGACTTAAAGAATGGGATCCTGAAGTCATCCCAAAAATTGGTAAATGTATGTTACCGTAAAAACCTGATATCAGTAAAAACACGATCTTCCTAGAAAAAAACAGTTTTAACTCTGATCTTTAGTCAATTCTAGTTTTTCCTAGTCAAAATTAGAATTAACAAATATTATCAGTTGATTCTAGTTTCGACTAAACATATTTTCAGTAAATCCTAGGTTAAAATTAAATAGTGGAAACTGGCCTCAAATGACATACTAGGGTAAAATGGCATTTATAAGAGAACATAGTTCTTCTGCGCGTAGTGCGGTGACCACTCCTTCTAGCATACTTACACTTCAGTTGTCCCGATGCAGCTTGATGTTGTTTGCTAGTTCCAGGCGGACTCAAGTTTTGGTTAAAAATTGGATTGTTCTAAAACGTAAGTAAAAAATATTTAGTTCCCTCATAAATAGGATATTAATATTATTGGGCCGCGGTGGCGTCGCTCGTACCGACGCTGACTTTTTAGACTGCATTTTTTTCTGCCTTCGATCGACCTTGGTTCGAGGCAGGAGCATGCATATATGTCTTTAAAGAAAAACACAGCTATGGCCAAGAGCCCTGGACAAATGTGGGTACACGGTATTGCTCCTAAAGCTTTACCCGTGTGATTTACTAATTGTCCTACACTCACTAGGATTACTAGGTTTTCTAGGGTTTTCCGTACTACTTGAGCGAATGCTATCCTAGTTGTGTCGGGAAAAAAGTCGGCCCTAGCCGCAAACGGCAACGAAGACAAAATAATAGTAATTGCCCCCCTCCCCCGCACAAGCATGTACTTGCTTCTGGGGTACTCCTAGTTTGGAGTATTGTGAGGGTGAGAATTATTATTATATTATTATTATTGTGCACGCGAATAACGCTGTATATAGGGTTTCTTCGTGTTTTTGTTTTAAACTAACTAAACTAACCCCGACCATGTAGTAGAAAAAAAAATAAAAGAACGGTTTCGATGTTTTGGTTACGTGCTACTAATTTAAGGTTTGTGAGTAAAACGACAAAGAGGCAATATGACATAGGTATGTCGTTTTACCCTTATTAATCTATTAAACCTGATAATGTTACAATGATAGAGGATATTTAAAATTTTGATAGTCTTGGGATCCACCCCAAAAAAGGCAAACATTTTCATGCTACAGGTGTTGAAAAAAGCTAGGTAGATTTCAAATTACATTACCACTAGAACTAGAACAAGACTTAGTGGAACATACCAAAGTCCTCAAAATACAGTTGTTTGGCATGAGTTGCAATGATCTCCTATACCTAGCTTACCAATTAGCATAGAGAAACAACATTGAACATCGATTTGACCAAACGAAAAAACTTGCTGGTTGGGACTGCTGGTTTAGAGCACGACATCCCGCAATATCATTCAGCAAACCAGAACCATCTTTAGCCGCTCGAGCTCAAGCCCTTAACAAGCCTCAAGTCCAAAAAATGTTTGAAGCTTTACAACTAACTTGGAAAAGCATGACATCCCACCTACACGTCTCTGGAATATGGATGAATGGGGCCTATCTACTGTCCAGAAGCCTGGAAAATACTAGCAACTAAAGGACAAGTTGGGCTAATTAGGTACTAATGCTGAGGGAGACCAGCACATTACAATGGTTGTTGCAATGCTTTCTGCTTTATTCAAGAGTGAACTGAAAAAAGGAATTAGCGGATGAAGCTCCTACAGAACTGTAGAAATAGCGCAAGAGTTTGGATGGATGACAGTGGAAGTACTTTTAACGTGGATGCATCACTTTAAGGAATATGCTAATACATCTCCTACAAATAAAGTTCTTCTTGTATTAGATGGACAGGCCAACCACAAAAAAGTTGATGTGCTAACATATGCTAAAGATAATGGCATTATTATTTTATGCTTTCCTCCTCATTGCACACACAGACTACAGCCTCTGGACGTCGGTTTCTTTTGACCTTTAAAGACCAGGAAATAAAAATATGGCTAAAAAACCAACAGCCAGTATGGAAAGGCTAACCATACTAACCATAACGCATTAAGTGGTTTTCAGAAGATCGGTATTTGGCCATTAAATCCAGACATCTTCGCTCATTTTTATTTGCACTTGGAAATATTACCGATAGAGTTATATACTGAATTAAGTGTAGAATCCGTAATAGAAGCAAATGAAAATTTGATTGAGACTCGGGAAGTTCTTACCGATTCTCCTGTTATTCAGGAACTTAATTCCAAGGCTGCAAATAAGAGAACGACGCAATAACGTAAAGCTACCAAACGAACAAAGAAAACATTTTCAGATATCGGAACAAGTAGGTGATGACTATGATAAAGTTTAAGAAGCGTTTCCGGAAAGCAGTGATGAAGAGGATAACCCGCATTGCATTTATTGTGATGAAGAATTTTTGAGGTCTAAATCTCTGGAAATGTAGTTGGAATGCCAAGGATGTAAAAAATGGGCTCACGCAGAGTCCGCAGGACTATTAAGTGCGATAGCTTAAACTAAAACTAAACATATTTTTAGCTTCCGTTTGATGTGAAAATATTGTTTTATTAAACCATCGAAAAATAAAAATATATATACTTGATCAAAAATCAAAGTGGTACCTACGTCATTTTAGGTCAGTTTCCCCTACGTAAAGTATCATTATGTTTTATATATCGATCCATTTGAAAAAAAAAGTTATAGCCTCTTACAACTAACATCAAATGGAGATCAAAATTAAACACCCTGTATAGCTAAATCCAAATTTGGATGCACCATAATAGTATGGTGGGGCGCTACTAGTTATACCCATATAATTCAACTTAGGAAATGTGAATTTTTCAATTGACAATAATTACCTACTCCTTTTTTTCGGTGAATAACAAAGACGTCTTAATTAAATTTCTTCATCGGCAATCAAATGTAGCTTATTTTTATAACGCTATATTGTAGAATTGAGAGAATTCAGAAAATTTTATGACTTTTAACAAATTTTTACTTATATTGCTACTGTTGCTAGTTATTAAAACAATAGGACACAATATCTAGTTTGATATAGCAAAAGCAATTGTGTGCGTCTTGTTTTACATATATTTTTTTTACAATTTTTAAAAGTTAGAGTATAATGTAAAGATGCAAAATAAGGGGAAAATAAGAGACCATGTTTGGGGTCCGACAAACCGCTTATAAATCGATGAAAAAACAAATACTTGCAAATAATTCAAAAACTATAAAAAAATATAGGAAATATCCTAACTTGGCAACGCTGCAACCGATCTTAAAAACAAAAAAACAATCAAATTCTCTTTTAAAGGTGAGTAACATAGTGTATAAAGAAGAGGGCCATTCCATTTAAAAAAACGTAACTTTGGTGTTTTCCGCTAATTTCGCAACATCCTGTATATGCCAATACTTAAAAAAATATAAATTTCCCTTGATTACAAACAACTTTTGTACGAAACTTTTTTCCATAGCTGCACAAATTCTCGAGATAAGGGGATAGGACATGATATGTGGGTCACCCTCTGTACCTGCAGTAGTTTTTCAACTATTCCATGTTTTGTTTTAATTTTGTGCAGGCCCTCTTGGTTTTTTCAAGCACGACTCCGATGATATTTCGCAAGCGAAATAAACGTGTTTTCTTGCAACGGTTTTAACTAATGTACTCCAGTAATGACAAGTTTGAAGAAGTATAGAAACTGCTTTCAATGAAATTCCCTCTGGATTTCTAGTTTTAACTAAAGTTATCAGACATTTCTAGTTTTGACTAGCAAAAACTACAATGGACTAAAAAGCATAGTTAAAATTGCTTTTTCTTAGGAAGATCGGGTTTTTACTGTAATCGGGTTTTTACTGTAATCGGGTTTTTACGGTAACAATACATTTATTAAACCTACTCCTCTGGAAAATAGATATGTTGTTGAGAAAATTGCCCTAATTTTTTACCAGAAATGGGAGAAACAAAAGTGAGAGAAAATATGTTTTTAGTTTCAATTTAGTTAAAATACATCCAAAGGTTTGAAAGATAAAATAAATAAATTTTCAATACTTTAACACCCTGTATCTCCATTTTCTTTGTAGTGTGGGTCAGAGTAAAATGAAATTTATAATTTTCACTTACATCTACCTATTTAGGTTCGTTTTTTCGACAGATTTTTTTAATTGTTCCTAATCTTGTTCAAAAGTCACATGGTTTGACTTTAGTGATTCAAATTGAACATGCTGTTCAATTTTGGAAAGCATTGTAACTTACTTTTAGTCGGCTTAAAATGTCTATACAACAAATCTATCGTGTTTTAGGAATTCAATGGATGCAAAGTACCAAAATTTCAAGGTCTTGGAAAAACATTTTTTTTTCAATACAGACCACCTTAAGTGGAGAACTATCTAACAGAAAAGATAAAATAGGTGTATTTTCGTTTCTCTGAATTTTTATAACTTAAACTCCTTTTTTTTTCTATCAAGGTCAGCAATGCAAAAAAGTGCCCCGCTTTCTTCAAGCCGTACGCAAATAACCCGAAACAAATGGTATCATCAACGTTAAAAATGTCCCGGTAAAGAGTAAATAGAGTTTGCTGCCCTTATCTCGCCTCTGCTATTTATTCAGACCGATTTTTATGTTTTAATGTAGCGGAAATCTGCGAAAATAATGATAGTAGGGCGCCGCGAACAAACTCTTAAAAATTCAGGACGTGCCTCTGGTATTTCTGAATTTTTTTCTGACGACGCTTTCATTTTTTATTTGCGTAAATATTTAGTTGTTTGTTCTGTTTGGTGAATTTGAACTGGCAGTAGGTAGGTACTTATATAATATTGCTTTTTTATATATATACGTAATAAAATAAACTAAGTAAAACTCAACATCACCAGTAACTGGATATCAATTCCAATATTCTTCACTAGGGTGCGGCGTGTAGCGTTTTATTAGTGTATAGATGTAAGCTTTTATTTGTCACACTTATTTGCTCAAAGGTTTATGACCCTTTATTGAGATATTTTATTACATCTCTAATTACTAATGCTCTGACTGCTAGAGAAGGGGAGGCCCGACTATTGTATTCTGTACCCTCCTGTCAAAGTTGTTACAGAATTTTACTGAAAAAATACATCGTTAGTTTAGAAATGGCTTTGATAATTGCAGTAGGTACTTGCACATTTCACCTAGGTATCAGATATCCTGCATTTTTTACATTTGGTATATACACACCCAAAAATCTAAGTAGACTGCAAGTAGGCTGCGGAAATTAAATATAGGACAATAATTTGTTACAGATGTCCCTGAAAGCTCGTCGTTCAGGAAGTGTTGGTTTTACATTGCCACGAAAGCCTATAGCGATTCTACGATTTTTTAAAGGGGCAAAAAAGTTCAGGCGATTATCGCCAAAAATAAAAATTTTATGGATTTGTATATGTTTGAAAGTAGGCACCCTGTATATTATCTATAATAAAAATTGAAAAAAATAATGTTTATAAGTTTAAAATATTTTAATTTTAAATTCAAGGTAGCGTAAAGTTTTGCAGTATGTACTTTTTTATTAAAATATCATCGTAGGTAGCGTTCAGCCAAAAATATCTCTAACAGTTCTCGAGATATTTGCCAAAAATATTGTATACCTGTATACCAGGATGCGTAATTAAAATTATTTTGCAAATTGACAGATAACATCCTGATGTCTTAGACATTAGGATTATCGAACGAAAAACAAACAAAAAACCCTATACAGGGTGACTCAGTCATGATGTAATTTTTTTGTGTTCAAATGTGTCAAATATTAACGTTTCTCAGGCGGAACTTAGACTGTAAAGAATGTCTTTTATTAAACAGTGCTGTGATTGGCCAATGGGCGGAGTTTTTTCGAACGTGCCAAGCTAGTGATTCATACAATATTTTTTTCTGCAGTTATTTTATGAATAAATTGTAACATAATTATTATCAAATGAAAATTTATGTTTTTTTTATAAATTCTGACTAGTGTTCCAAACAGAATAAATGAAGCATAAAATGTCAATGTCAATGTCAGGTATGCTGCCAGGGAAGTTAAAAATTGTAGTTAAATGTTGTGTTTTCTTTGAGCAGATCAGAGTAAATTGATAGCAAAGATATATACAACCGATAGACAGTGCTGATAAAGTGATCTACTTTACTCACCCATGGTTAATTTACGCAGTAATGTGATAAAATCTCACTTTCCGTATGGTCAGCAATGCGTAAAATGCAATTTGAAAATGCACTTTTACTCACTGCCGTAGAGAAAAGTACTTTTCTGTCGTGTTGTTATTTATGCAGAGTTCTATAAATTCCCTTTAAACTAATCAAATTTGCTGCTCCTCTTATCTCCAGAGGTGTGCCCGTAATGGATTCTTCAGGGCAGTCGTCATCTCTGTTCATTTTTGATGAGTTTATTTTATTGAAACTATAATATTTTACATGATTGACATTGGCCACATTGTCAGTTCAATAGTTTTCTGTGCCATGGCCAACTTGGAAGTCAACTAAGATTTATTGCAATTAAAAAAATCAAAAGAAAACAATACAAAAAGTAATTTTTCGTCCAAAAGGGACAAAAAAGTCACATTATTGAATTTTTTTGCCAAAACATCAAATCATAGCCAGAAGATATGAGTACTCTGGATAAAATAATTACTATTCATTTAGTATTACACTCTTACTAGCCGAAACGATATTTTCCCGGCGAACTTCTACATTTCCTCAAGACCACGCGCCTTAAGTCAACACTCTTGTGCTTACAGGCACTCCCGAAGCCCCAAAACTAAATCCTCGTCTAATTGCGAATCCGGGGTAAATGAAAACACCCCTCCGGGGCAAATTCGCTTAATTCCCCTTCTGCGCACCACCCTAAATTCTTGCATTTATTAAAACTAGTCGCTGGCATTTCCACGAGGCCGCGGATCCGGTTTGAGGCAAACGGCCCCCTTGTCAATGCCCCGGGGTAACGAATATCCCCCCTTCGGGTAGTTTCAGTCGGGTAATTGAGGCCGCAATAAAATATTTTAATAAGGGGCGATGCCCCAGTGCAAATAGGGTGCGAGAAATGTCCCGGAGAGTAATGAATCCTATGGTTTGTTTTTGGCGTAGAATTGCCTGCGTAAGTTCCAAATGACCGGCAGTAAAGGAAGGATAAAATGGAGCATCCTTAAAAACGAATTTTCTTTTTTTGATGTTTTTGGATAAGAATGGCAATGTGTTTGGCACCTTCCGAATATTGTATTAATATAGCAAACATACAGCGTGCAAATATTTGAAGAAAGTGCGGTGGTTCTAAGGTAACTGCGGGTATAATATGGCCCGCCAGGAAATAAGGCCCGCCCTAAATATTTAACAAAACAACCGTTAACTATATTTCAGCGACATCTATTATAATATTTGAGTCAAAATATAAGGAGAAATTTCCAACATTTGCATTTTACTTCAGATCAGTCCTTAACTGTCAAATCCGCAGTAGAGTTGCCACGAGACGAGACGAGACGAGATAAGGCCTTGTCTCGTCTCGTCTCGAAATTTCGAGATAATCTTTTTCGAGACGAGACGAGAGAATGGTCGAGACGAGACGAGACAGACGTTGTCTCGTCTCGTCTCGTTTTGTCTTGTTTATCTCGAGTTGTTTTGTTTTATAATAATAATAGTAATATTAATAATAATAATACCTAATAAGTCGTTTGGAAATTTAAAAATATTTCTGTATGTCCGAGAACCAAAAACTAAGGTCAGATTCGTGTTCAGGGACCTCAAAAATAGAAGGGACGAGCTGGGACGAGCCCGTTGTTTTTAAATAAAACTTTTGTCTTAAATCTCCAAAATCTATCGAATTTCGGAAACAGTTTCAGTATTTTCCAGCCTCTGTTTGTAGACACTGAGTGCGTTTTGCGCGTGTGATTATGAAGGCCTCTTGTATTGTTATAGCGGGTGCTGTGAAAAGTGTAGTGATACCTAAGGGTCTCTCGAGTTAGATGCTGAACACGCCAAGTCCAAGGTGTGCTAACACCCTGTTATTGTCATATCAACTAGGTAAATTAATAAACTGAATATTTTTTCGTATTTAAATTATCAATAATTAAGGGCAACGTCGCGGCCGGTGCCATGTGCTGCAGCATAACGTCGTAGTCACATGCGTTCAGGTGCGCCTCGTTACGTGGTATTTCGGATAATTTGCCCCATTATTTAAACATGCAGTACATTTTTTTTTGCGTTTTCGGCATATTTGTACCTCCCTGATGACGTGGTTAAAATTAATGTATTTATGAATAAATCACCTTGTATACAGGGTGTCCAACTTTAAAACTGTACAAATCCGTAAAATCTTTATTTTTGGAGATAATCGCCTAAACTTTTTTTTGTTTGAAAGGCCTTCGAAGACCGCTACTTTTGAACTTCCTGCCATTTTTAAAATGAAAATACAAGGCCGGCAGCGATTTTTTTATACCCCCGATTTTCACGAAAACCATTTGGCGATTTTTTTAATTTAAAATCTGATCCCACAGCGTTAATCAGAACTTCCAAGAACCCTTATATACCAAATTTGAATAAAAAATATACAGGGAGTGCCATTATGCAGGGTGTCAAAGTGGAGCAAAATAGGAATTTTAAAGACATCTGCCAAGTCAAGTGTGCCATGGAATCCCCTCAAAACAGTTGAATGGTCAACAGGACCACTCAAGGTATTGGTGTGAAAAGGTCCAATACAAAATATACAGAGTGTCCTTATCTGTGCCATCTCAAATTACTGAATTTTTGGAACTTTATACGGGTCAAAAATCGAGTATATCAAAACCGCTCCACATACTATAAACGAACTAAATCTAAAAAATACAGAAGCCTGCCAGTCAGTAAGTCCATAACAGTTAATGTGGCTTGTGGCTGATGTGCCACAACTGGAAACGCACAGAAAATGTATCATCTTAGACAGTGACTTTGTTGAGAAAGGTCTAATAATTTAAATTGGTTTTATTTGTTGGTTGGCATTTTGTAAAGAAATGAATTACTTTTGTGTTTATTAATATTTTTTCAATGATTCCAAAGCACTTCTGACCAGTATAAAGTTTAATAAAAAATCAGAATTTTGAGATGGCTCAGAGAAAAATACCCTGTATATTTTTGTAGTAAATCTTTCCACACCAACATTTTGAGTGGTCCTGTTGACCATGCAACTGTTTTGAAGGGATTCCATGGCACACTTGACTCGCCAGATGTCTTTAAATTTCCCATTTTGCTCAACTTTGATACCCTACGGAATAGAACTCCCTGTATACTTTTTGTACAAAGTTGGTATATGGGGGTTTTGGGGTGTTCTGATTAACGCTGTGTGGTCAGATTTTAAATAAAAAAATCGCTAAATGGTTTTCGTGAAAATCAGGGGTATAAAAAATCGCAGCCGGCCCTGGATTTGCATTTTGAAAATGGCAGGAAGGTCAAAAGAAGCGGTTTTTGAAGGCCTTTCAAACAAAAGAAAGTTTAGGTGATTATCTCCAAAAATGAAGATTTTACGGATTTGTACAGTTTTAAAGTTGGACACCCTGTAGGTGAAATATTAATATTTCTAGCTAACACCGGCGCATGTCGACATTCAGCATGCACTCATATATGGTGTATGTTGAAAATAAACATTTTTTATTAAATGAAAACTTTTATGAACATTTCATGGGACAAGCTTTTTGATTTAAAAAAGTTGTCGCTATATTTGGCATTAAATTAACGAAAACCTAAACTTATCTTTCATTTAATTTTTAATTGGGTTTTTGGCCACCAAACTGATTAAAAGACAACTTTTTCAAGTTGCCAGAAAAATTCAGAAATTCTTTATTTTCTATTATTATTTATGTATTATTTATCGCGTCTCGGTATTCGGTTGGTGTATTTTTCATTACTGATCACTGTCGTTTTCGACATCTACCGAAGCTTATGTGTGTTTGTTGACATATACCGGTAATACCGAATGTATGATAAAATTAATAAATACTCGGTCTTCCACCAAGCATTTTGTCGAATGCCGACATTCATTAATTTCGGTCTTTCACGGTAACATATTCATTGCAAAAAAATAAGTGATTTCATTATTTGTCACATTAGAGAAGTTGCAACTCTGCAAAAAAGTTTGTAAATAAATATTAAAATGTTGAGGACATTGTGTATATTGGATTATGGAGCTAGGTATACAGATCATTGGTATTGCCAGATCACACCATGCGATGTTGTTTTTTATTAATTAAAATTTAAAATATTATTTCCAGTCGTATAATAAGTCATTACAATTTTTCGAGATGTCTCGTCTCGTCTCGTCTCGAGCTTGTCTCAAAGGATTTTATCTCGTCTCGTCTCGTCTCGAAATTCGAGACAAAATGCTCTCGAGACGAGACTAAACGGCTTCGAGACGAGACGAGACGAGACGTCTCGTGTCTCGCGGCAACTCTAATCCGCAGCCATTTGTGGGTTATGCGTTCGGTGTGCAGGTCTTGTAAAATTAAATCCGTAATTATCACCCAGTATATATCTTAAAAGTTAGTAATTTTTTAAATTAGTGGTAAAAGTACGTATGTGTGGCGTAATTGGGTATCTATATCTATATTTGCGGTGTTTGCAAAATTTTTTTAATTCCCGTGAATAACTTGAAAGAGTGCAAAATGGATTGTAAGGGCCACCAAATTTATAGTGGGCTCTATTACCTGCTGTATTATCTGTTTTTCGTAAATCTGTGTTATGTTATGCTTTTTGCAGGACAATGGGGAAAAACCGGGGCTTACGAGCAAATTGGGATAAAGAAATGATGACAGAAGCCCTGAACCTCATAGAGCAGGGAAAGTCGCAAAGATACGTAGAACCATTGAGTAAAGGAATAATTTTATTCCTTTACTCAATGGTAGAACCACATTGCGGAATACCTCAGCGAACGTTAGGAGCTCATATAGATCTGGCAGTTCAAAAAGAAAGCTGGGACGGCAACCAATTTTAAATTCAGAGTTAGAATTATTAGAAGAAAAAATAATTAGGTTTGCCGAAAGGGGTTACTTACACCGAAAACTATTGGGAGGTGCGTGTTCTCAATTGTCAATAAAAAACATTTCGAGTTCTTTCAATGTTACTCAAAAACTAGCTGGCAGGGAGTGGTACAGAGCCTTTCTTAAGCGAAATAAAGCAATTTCTCTTCGTCGTGCCCAACATATTAATCCCGCTAGAGCACAGAAATTAAATAAACCAATTGTACGGGACTACTTCAACAAATTAAAAAATCTTTTGGAAAGAATTGGCGTGAAAAACAAAGTAGACAAGATCTACAATATGGACGAGAAAGGATGTTGACTGAATTTGCACCACCAGCAAAGATTTCTTGCCCGAAAGGGGCCCACGAACGCGCGGAAAACGTCTCCGTTGTTGGATGCGCAAATGTTATGGGCCAAGTGATACCTCCCATGATTCTTTTCAAAGGAAAGAGGCTGAAACAAACTTTTGAAGATGGCTTGCCAAGTGGATCAGTGGTCCAGATCAGATGACTCAAAACGGAAGCATGATCCACGAAGTCGTCGTGAAATGGTTAGAACATTTCACCAATTAGGTACATGTCTACCCCTCCAGTTGTTTTAATTTTTGACGGTGCATCGTTTCATTTAGATATTTCCATATCGGAAAAATCTGAAGAGTGGGGAATCCATTTGATGTGTCTCCCGAGCAACACAACCCACGAATTACAGCCACTAAACAAGGCTTTTTTTCATTCTTTCAATCATCATTTCGATAAAGAACGCCTACGTTATTTTGAAAACAATCCAATACCAACTTTAAACAAGGAAAGATTTTCCGACATCTTTACCCCAGTGTGACCATTGTCAACATAACTAATGGCTTCAGGGCAAACGGCATTTAGCAACATTTAAAGGTAATGACAGAATCATCGATGCCTCAAGTTCATCAGACAAAGGCCTGAAAATTGCTAGATTGAGAGACAAAATTGAGGGAGCAAATAGCAGGTGAAGTAGCTCGAAACATTCATTTTTTGAAATGTTGATTACTCCGGAATATTGACCATTTAATAGAAAAAATAGAAGATGCCTGTCGGAAAATAACACCAGATGTACCCATTATGAAAAATCACTAAGACAGAAGTTAGACACCGTCTAGACTTATATGTTGTAAGGTACTTTAGGCTTTAGAGATGTCGTTTAGCCTCTTTTGGCGTTTTGCCCGGGCGCCAGGAGTGGTTTTTCTTTTAGGTCCAGAGATGGTTGAGCCAGGGAGGTGTGCAGGGGATGAAATTAAGCACCGAATAACAATTAACCCCGTATATTGATTACCCTATGTACAAAAGAAACTAAAGATTAATTATTTACAAAATAAAAATAACTCTTCTTCCTCGGCTCCGGCCCCGTCGTTTCTGAAAGAGTACAGAGGATATTAGTATTTAGAAATCCTAGGTACACTTAGGAAGTATCAAATGTGGCAAACAGGCAGGGCAAGCGGTAGAGAACGAGCGTGGCACGTAAGCGAAACGGCACCGGTGGCAGCTACAGAATTTTCTAAAGAGCCTAGACGGTCAGTCGCCCCGGGATATAATAGGTCCGGCATCAACTCCCGGCACTATTCCATTCCACGGTGCTGTCTTTCCGGTCTTAGGATAATTTCCAGCATTATCTCCTGGCAATATCCCACGGTTGTATCAGCGAATGTTATTGCTCGGTTCTACGGTTCGGTTTTCGGTCTTTGAATAGCCCCAGCAGACGCTCCTGGCACCATTCAATCAACAGAGAACAGAATCGGCAGTTTTAAGCACAGCGATATATATATATATATATATATATATATATATATATATATATATATATATATATATATATATATATATATATATATATATCTAGTCTGCTTACTCGATTGGTATAGCCAGACTAAGACACCTGATGGAATAAACGGCCACAGTTTTATCAGCCGAGGACTGGGACCCGGCGGTGAGATACCGGCTCCCAGTGCCATCTATTTTGTTAAAGACTGTGATTGATGAAGAAAGAAGAACAGCGTGGTAACCTCGTTACATTCCCCCCTTACTTCGACAAAAAAAGGAAATGCAATTTACTTTTTTTTCTGGTTCGGTGTTTGCGGTGGAATGTGATGACTCTCGGTACAATCCGGTTAACTGCATCACTTATCCGACCCACGGATTTTGGGACGGTTTGTCGAGGCTTGGATCGGTAAATGGGCTTTCGTCGGACAAGCTTTCCGATGCTACAGAACAGTCTGGGCAAACATCGGCGTGTCACGGGAGTTGGCGGTTTGTTAGCTTCTTTGGGTTGAGCGGTGGCTGAGTAAGGGCTTTTCACCAAAGTCTCGGTACAGGCAGGCTGTAGCGGGCAAAGCTTCCTCGATTCGGTTTCGGTAAAATCGGTCAAAGTCGGAAGTTTACGGGTCAGCTTTTCAAGAACAGAAGGCTGAGCTTTCTCTGTGCCTTCGGTGGGTTCAGGGCGTGTTGTGACGGTCAGGTGATTCGGGGCTCTGGGTTCCGGACTGGAACAGACTGCTTCTGAATGGGCTTCAGAAGTTGTGGTCGATTGAGCATCTGACGGTTCCCTGCGGTTTTCGGATCCCTGCAGTTTGGACATCGGGGTCAGACATGGGCACTTCATGGCCAATGTTGCCAATGTGCCGCACTTGGAGCAAGGCAACTTCGGGACGGTGGTACACTTGTCTCTAAAGTGTCCGGTTTGGCCGCACCTCCAGCAGAGTGTGGAGGAAGGTTGGGCAATGTTGCAGATTCCGGCGTAGGTGATATCGTCAGTCGGTGTGCAACAAGGTTGCACAGTGCTAGCTTGCGGTACAGGTTGGGAAATCAACGGTACTGGTGGCATCGGAACTACTCTGAGTGTATGCTCTTGAACAGTTGGCGATGAAAGAACGGATATCGCAGCCGGTTTCGGAACAGACAAGGAACTTAGCATAGTAGGAGGGCGAGAGATTGGTTTCGGCGATACAGCTGTCATAGGCGGTACTTGTGTCGGCGTAAATGCGCTCGATCGGGAGGCTGTACAGTAGACGGACGACAATGGCTGGTTCGGAATAGCGGAGTTGTGTCGCCCTGGAGTACGAGGGAGTCCATTATCAGTCGGCGAGCTCACAAATCGGCGGCTCTCATCTTCCTTAATCGCTTCGTAGCCCCTAGCAGCGGAAAGCAGTGATCCATAGTCGATAAGGTCAGACGGTCGGATATAGAGCTGGTATTCCGGAAGCAGATTGCGGTATAACCATGTCACTTGTTCCTCGGGCGTGAGCTTTCCGTGTCGTCTCATTAGAGTCTGCAACTCAATGAAATAGTGCACGGCGGATTCTCCGGGGCACTGACGACGGAAGCTAATCTGGGACAGAAGGTCTTCTTCGTAATTTCCCGGGAAGTAGTACAGACGGAATTTATCGACAAAGTCTTTCCAGGTTGTGCAGGTGTGCCTAATATTTCGGTACCACAACGATGCTGCTCCCTGTAGAAGAAAATGTAGGTGAGGCAGTAGCTGGTCGCAGCACAGGTGTTCGATCTCGCACATTTCTTCTAGCGTCTCTAGAAATTCGATAGGGTCATTTCGGCCATTGAAACAGACATTCCATCGGGTAACGTCAATTTTCGGGGTTGTCATGGCAGTCGGATGATCGGTAACGGTCTGGTTGTCTAGATCTTCATTTCTACGGTATACCCATCCTACTGGGTCAGAATTACGGTCGGTAAAAGCCGGTACTGATTGTTCGGTGGCGGTAATCGGAATAAAGGTCTGTTTCAGGTTGTGTATGGTGATATCTCGAAAACGGTAACAGTTAGGGCCTCGGTAATATGTACAATCGGTTGCCCATCCTCGAAAAGCTCTGGTTTGATATGTCATACGGCCAGTCGGAAAATTTGGGAAACTCGGGAAAATTTCGGAAAATTCTCGGTTTGTTGGGTCCGGCGGCGTCAGGAAAGTCAAGCGCACAGGAAATTTCGGTTCTGCCAACGAAGATTCGTCTGTGACAGGCCTATCTTCACAACCGGGGATGCAAATGAAAATTTGACAGTGGAATCTTGTTCAGTGACCTCGAGAACCTATGAAATGAGGTGTCACTTGCCTGGCCTCTTTGGCCCAACGAAGATCTGTCAAATTGACAAATATGTCAAATTTCACTGCTCCTCCAGGTGACGCTTGAAAATTGTCCCCTAACTCCGGTAGACGCGGTTTTCCCACTCCGACGGTTCAGATGTTTGCGGAAAAACCAGTCAGGCAGTGACGTCATCAATCCGGTAATCCTTGCAACGGCTTCCTTGACTTCGGTTTTGCGGAAATGAGGTGTCACTCGGTGGGTATCGGTGCAGAATTCGCGGAGTTATACGGTGTGCGAGATTTCACCCCTGCTTCCCTAGGCTCTATGTCCCTGCTCGGTGTCGCCAATTTTGTAAGGCACTTTGGGCTTTAGATTTGTTGTTTAGCCTCTTTTGGCGTTTTGCCCGGGCGCCAGGAGTGGTTTTTCTTTTAGGTCCAGAGATGGTTGAGCCCGGGAGGTGTGCAGGGGATGAAATTAAGCACCGAATAACAATTAACCCCGTATATTGATTACCCTATGTACAAAAGAAACTAAAGATTAATTATTTACAAAATAAAAATAACTCTTCTTCCTCGGCTCCGGCCCCGTCGTTTCTGAAAGAGTACAGAGGATATTAGTATTTAGAAACCCTAGGTACACTTAGGAACTATCAAATGTAGCAAACAGGCAGGGCAAGCGGTAGAGAACGAGCGTGGCACGTAAGCGAAACGGCACCGGTGGCAACTACAGAATTTTCTAAAGAGCCTAGACGGTCAGTCGCCCCGGGATATAATAGGTCCGGCATCAACTCCCGGCACTATTCCATTCCACGGTGCTGTCTTTCCGGTCTTAGGATAATTTCCAGCATTATCTCCTGGCAATATCCCACGGTTGTATCAGCGAATGTTATTGCTCGGTTCTACGGTTCGGTTTTCGGTCTTTGAATAGCCCCAGCAGACGCTTCTGGCACCATTCAATCAACAGAGAACAGAATCGGCAGTTTTAAGCACAGCGATATATATTTATTTTATATATATATATATATATATATATATATATATATATATATATATATATATATATAGTCTGCTTACTCGATTGGTATAGCCAGACTAAGACACCTGATGGAATAAACGGCCACAGTTTTATCAGCCGAGGACTGGGACCCGGCGGTGAGATACCGGCTCCCAGTGCCATCTATCGGCGGCCCGGGCGGACACATCTGGACTAGCGGCCGCCCATTAGATGCGTGCGTGGTGCCCTCGGTCGGCGGCTCGGGCGGACGTAGCGATGACGCGATGCGACGATAGAGGAGTAGGACTTCGCGGTGAGATGTAGTCGGAAAATCGGGGAGAAAAGCGAGCCAACTTTGTTAAAGACTGTGATTGATGAAGAAAGAAGAACAGCGTGGTAACCTCGTTACAATGTTTATTAAAAGAAGGTAGTCACATTGAAAATTATTTATAAGTAAGAATTATTTTTATATTGTTGGTTTTTGTTTTTCGCTAAAATTGTTAGGTTTTTAAAAATGTAATTCATAATAAATGTTTATAACAACAGTTTTTCTTAAAAAGGGGTTCATACATTTATATTTTTATAACTAATTACCTAATTTTAATACACTTTCAATAAAACATCTGTCCGAGCATCTGTCAATTGTTTCTGTCAACAATATACCTTCATAACTAATGGCTAACTCGATTTACATTAAAAAAATACCATGGCATATTTTTCATATTTTTACAAATAATACGCATATAACTTTTTAATGAAACAAGATATCAAAAATATGTATTTAAGACAATTTTTCAGAAAAATGTGCTCTTTCCAAATGTAAAGAGAATCAGGTATAGTCCTGGAAAAAAATATATTTCATGACGTTATAACCTATATTTTCCAAATTCCTAAAAGCTATATTATTGGCCCAAAAGCAAGCTTGTGTGGTCCTACAAGAAACCCATAAGTCAAATTTTTACTGGCTGTTTTTGGTTGCCTATAACAATCCTGAGGCTTCGAGTTTGGGACACCCTGTACATACCTATCTAAATCACATTTTTATTCAAATATCTCCAGAGCTGTGCAAATTTCGGAGAATGAAGCGCCTAATTCTCGAGGAAAACATGATAGGATTAATTTCAGTTCAAATTTAGGTATATTTGTCTACAACATTTACGAGACATTTGCCTACAGGGGTTTTTCTTTTTTCCCGAAAATAGACCTTTTTTCCCCAAATCGCCTCTGGAAATACTAGAATGAGAATTTGTGCAATAACATATTTATATTATAGATAGATTTCCCAAAATCAGGTAAAGTTCTAACATATTTTTTTATAATTTATGGAATACAAAGTTTCGTTTGTTACTACAACCACCTTCAGGTATCACACAAAGGTAGCTAAAAAAATAATGGAATTACGAGGGTACGACACTTGGTCATTCCGTATATTTTACAAAAAAAGTCTAAAGGTTTTTGCCTAAAGGTATGAACAGATCGGGAGGGGGCAATATTTAAATAACCTAAAATTGATCCCTACGGCACACCTGAACGTATATCAAGTTCATCAGACACTGTGTTCTTATATCTGATAGCTTGTGCTCTAAACCCTATTCAAACTAAACGCAAACGCAAGTGAAACATAAACACAAGTTGTTGCATGGCTAGAGCATGATACGCCCGTGATCGGCTTGCTATTGGCTAGCCGGCAATAAAATCGGAATAGGCGGGCGAGTGCAGCGAGTCGGTGTCTCTTACAGAGGTGTACTGAGTTGTAAGTGGACCTTTATTTCTTTCCGATATAATTATTTCGCTGTTTATTAATTGTTGGAGCTAAGATTTGTGTTAATAGTAGAAATTTGCAGGTAAGTGCCATAAAAGTTTGTTTTTAAAGTTGTTAATACTGGAGCATATTTTTTAAATATTTTATATTATAACATTCATAGAGATCGTCTTTAATGCGGCCCTGACTCGTATTAGCCCTCAGAATTGTTCACGTGCTTCCATCGTGTAAATGTTTACGCGACACTCGCATTTAGATTGAATAGAGTGTAGTAGAAAAATAAGAGTTTATTAATTGCAATGTGGCACCTTCAAAACCATAATACCTAAGTTTGGCACATATAGCAATAATAATCTTATTTTTATATCGACATTGAGCCATGAAGCTTTCTTTTTTGTGATTCTTGAGGTCCGAGCCGGAGCATGTTTCTCAAATAAAGTTATTATCGGTTTGTTAAAATTTCTAATTTATTATCTATATTTCTTTCTACAAATATGTCGTGCTATGTCAAAGACCTAAGTGCATGCAAAGAATTATACCTAATATTTAAAATTTTTGAAAGAACGATGCATTACTGTCCGGAGCATGTTAATAATTTTTTGAGAATTAAATTGTAAAAAAAAACAAGCCTATGGTCTAACAAGTCACCAACATCAACATCACTAGTGCCACAAATATTTTGTACTGAGTGAAGGAGATATAAAGATAGGGTCAATCAACGTGGCTGAGTTTTGGGGAAATTCTAGTGGGTTCGTTCAATATCTGTGTCAAACCGTTTGATTCAAGGCTAATAGGGTTTTTAATATTAAAGAAATTGAAACTAAAATGTCCAAGGCAAAAGTATTCGTACGTACCAGATATAACAGAAAACACATCGTCTAACGCTTCGACAAAAACATTAATGTAAATATGAGGGGGACGATAAAAGTCACTGAATATATATTTCATTTTGAAATAGCGATAAAAATAAGCAAATAATCAATATCATGACTTACCTGAAATACATAAGCAATTCTTGAAGATATCCGCCTCGTTTTGATATAAACCACCACTCCACCACCCCTACCATTAGCACGATTTTTATAATAAAAAGTATATCCTGCAATTCTTAAAATTGTTGTATCTATATCATCATTAATCCAGGTTTCGTTAATAGAAATTATTTTATAGTTGTTGTGTTGAATCAGAAATGGAAAATCATTAAAGTGACTAAAAATTAACCTATATTATTAAAATGTGTTAAAAGCCTAATAGACGAAAAGATTACATTTTGTGTACCAAAGCAAGCAGGTAACAAATATGAATGTATCAATAATATGTCCAATAAATGTAATTACACAATAATAAATATACACCTATTCAAACAATGTGCGGTTTTTTTATTCAATTTACTAGTCTAATGAAAATAATCAGTTATTTTTCGATAACTATTTTGTTTGAATCTCAACTACGTTTTTCTTGTTGGCACTCAATTCCTTGGAAAAAACTACACAAGTTTGGTGTTTCAACCCATCAATGTATATTAAAAATTACCGAGATAATAGCTCTTAACGTCTTAAAGGAACAAAAAAAGGCACATCCTGCTAAACCGGAAGTAATATTTAAGCGCGCGGTGCAAATTTTTATCCACTTTACCAGCCTAATAAAAAATGCAACAAACCCGCCATCTTGATTCTTTCAAAAAATCGATTATTTTGCTATGATTTTTGTCTGAAATTCAATTGTTTTCTTGGTGGTATTCAATTCCTTGGAAAAAACTACAGATGTTTAGTTTTTGAACCACCAATTTATCCTAAAAATAACCGGGATAATCGCTCTTACCTAACATCTTAACTGGGACACCCTGTACATGTAAAGCTTTCTTTCTTGTATACTTTAAAATATTACATTGGGCTAGACTTCTGTGGCTTAGCTAGGTTTTCTGTGCGGTATATCTTTAGGATTACCTATTCAAAGCCAAAAATAATGTTAGCCTATTTATGCCTGCCTCACTTAATAATGAAAATTATTTAAATGGTGTTTACAAGTGGGGCGGAGTTAAATAATATATACCCGCAGTGAGTATATACGGGGGAGACCTTTTGACCTCGAAACTTTGAAACAAGTTGCCGAAGTTTCGCGAATATGAGCTCCCGCCAAACACCAATTCCTCGCGGATGTGGAGCCTTCTTCAAATCAAGCTCCGGCGAAGACAGGAATTAATTTCGCAACACGAAAACACTCTCACGATAATCTCCGCACCTTTCCGTTGCGGCGGTTTATCAGGGTCGGCCACCAACTTTTTTAATACCGCATTATAATTTAAGATCTGGAAATGAAATTCGCCAACTCGCCGCCTAAGTCAGATTAACCCGAATTTACATCTTTATTTGTGGCCGCCTCGCCGTTAAAGCCGCCCCTATATTTTTATCTGGGAAAACGCTTTTCCGCACTTAGAGAAGTTGGCGCGCCCAGAGTTTTTACTCATTTCCTTACTTTAAAGTGGTTACACATTTTTTGCATTATGCCGGAGAATATCTTGAGCGTTCCGAAGATAAGAATAAATGTATATGTATATCTACTAGAAACGCACATATTATTATAATTCACATCGGCCGATGGAAAAATTTCATATCTGCTGAGTGCCCCAAAATTTTGTTTAAAAATAATAGGTTTCTTCATTATTTTTGAAGCCAAAAGATTATTTTATAAAAGAGAGCTTTTACTTAATTTTAATTTTTTGACCAGTAGGTATATTGCAATCGGTAATTAACATGGTGATTCAGTCATGATGTAAAGTTTGAGGGTAGGTATCCGAAATTTAAAAAATTCTAAAATCAACAAAAAAGAACTTATTAGAAATGTATTAAAAACCTTAATTAACACGCGATTGCAGGCACGCAGTTGCCAGTTAATTTCTCTTTTTTGCAGAACCGTACCTAGCCGCTATATTGTGTAACAAGTCACATTGACTTCTTACACAATATAGCGGCTAGGTTCGCTGAATAAATGGAAATTCTTATATTTTATGGCATGATTCCTAAATATCATGTACCTACTACATACGGAAGGGGGTAAAAAAATTGAATTTTGGCTACATCTCCCGAAAAACGCCATATTAGTGGTGACGTCACGTAGTGGGGTAGGTCAAGGCACTGTATCCAAACAACCTCGTAGATACATACATTTTTGTGTTTTTGACTAAAAAAATTATTTAAATCGCTTTCTTCGACAATAACTATCCATCTTCGTTAAGGTAAGTGTATTCTGAACTTTATAAGTGCAAATTTTGAGCCAGTTTTCGTAGAAATTGACCAAAAGGATTTCTAACCTTACTTTTGACATCTGCGTTCACATGCTCCACTCAAAACCTTATTATTATTTGCTTGATGTCTTACCTGAACAGCTTTTTCCACTTTCCTCTTTCTTGATCGGCCTTAGGAAATCTAAAAAACTTGCAGGAGGCCTTTTGATTATAATGGCGACAATCCAAAACACAAAAACGCCCGTTTATCTACGAGGTTGTTTGGATACAGTGCCTTGACCTACCCCACTACGTGACGTCAGACTAATATGGCGTCAGACTAATATGGCGTACAGATGGCTGACAAAAAGGATGCACAAAGCTGTGCTGATCAAAAATTGTCATGCAAATACTATAAAAAAAGTGTTTCAAATGCTATAGCGGAGTGCATAACGTGCAAAAAAGTGTACCATACATCATGTGCCATGCGAATTCCTGGCCTGATGGTGATTGGAAAGGATAACATGGTAAATTGTTGCTCTCAAGGACATGGAAAAAAATTAACACAATCTCAAGCTGAAGAGGCATTAACACCCACATTATTCACGGAACAACAGGAACAACTATGGGAGAAGCTGCTGGAAACTAAAGAGGAACTAATCTCTCAATTACGCCAATTATTGTACAAAACAATTAGCCTATTAGAAGCAAATAAAATCGCAGAGGAAGATCAAAAACAGCCAGAAATAAATCGAGACTCTAAAAAAGAAACATCGATAAAAACAGTAAACAAAACCCATTCCAATGCTATACAGTGTCCTAAGCAAAATTTACAAAATGAAATTAAAAGACAGAAAATGCAAATGCAGTTGTAAACATTAAAAAAAAGACAACTTTATCGAAGAAGCATCTGTCGACGCAGGAGAAGATGACCTAGAGCTACATGATGAAGCGGATTTTAAAAAACAAAGAAGACAGACACGGAGATCCAAAAAACGCCTAGGAACACTACAAACTCCTGCAGATGATGGAAGTGGATTCACTGGAGGACAAAGGAAAGTGTGGCTCTATATCTATAGAGTTAACAAACATGTTACCACATATGTATGTATCATAAACTACATAAAGAAAAAGCCGAATTTTGAGAACACTACAGTTCAAGCAAAAGAAATTCCTTCAGATGAAGGGCGCTTAAAGCGTTTTGTAGTCACGGCTCCATTAAACTTAAGACCAAATGTATGATTCTAACTTTTGGCCTGAAAATGTGGGTATAAAAAGATTTGACTTCAAACAGCACAAAGACATTTTCCAAGCAGGAGCAGATTTTTTATAAATAAGAGCCAACCCCACAGTACATATGATATACCCCAATTAAAGACAAACAATGGAATAGGATTAAAGAACACCTTGCATTCACAGAACAAAACCATCAAAATTCTTCACCAAAATGTGCAATGTATCACTACTGCCTTTTGTGCTCTAGAAGTCATAATAGAGGAGAAGCCACAGTTGGTTTGTGTTACGGAACACTGGCAAACAGAAGACACCATAAATCTGTATGTTCCTAAACAATACAAGCTCATTTCTAGCTTTTGCAGAGGACCAGCCAAGCATGGGGGTGCCGCAATTTATGCAAAGAAGGAGATAAACTGTTTGCCAAGAGATGATCTTTTGAAAATGATCGAACCGTTCTACGTAGACTGTACCGCCATTCAAGTATTGATTGGGAAAGTGTGGTGTATAATTGTTTGTATATACCGCCCGACTAATAATACAAGACAACAATTAGATAACTTTTGCAATATTTTAAATTCATCATGTCAAAAAATCTATTCAGAAAATATGTATCCTGTCTTAGTAGGAGATTTTAATGTAAATCTAACTGAATACTCCAATTTCAAAATAGAATTGTTAAATATTGTAGAGGCCTTCGGGCTCTTTCCTACTATTAGTGAACCAACAAGAATCACCAACAGATCTCAGAGTTGTATTGATAACTTTTTCGTACCTAATCATTGGGTCTGCAAATCGTCTATTATAATGGGGCATAATTCGGATCATACAGCACAACTTTTGGAACTGCTAGACACTTTTAGCAACACAAATTACTGTGCCGAAGAAATTTTAGTAAAAGTAATATATCCCATTTCATTGCACATCTAACTACAGAAAATTGGCTCCCTGTATACGATAGCGAAAATTGTAATGAGAAATGGTTGGCATTTAAGGATATATTTGGGTATTATTTTGAGCTATATTATATATATATATATATATATATATATATATATATATATATAAGATGTATACTTCGGAAGGAAATTAGATTATTATTGTAAGTCAGATGAAGTCAAAGAGTGGAAGTCAAAATTAGATCTATTTTTTGTTTTGGGTAAGGACTTTCCAGAAGCAAACAATTTATATAAACAAATAAAAAAAGATTATGACACATTTTTACGTGAAGCAAAATCAAAATGTTTATTAAATCGCATACAAGAGTCTGATACTAAGAGTAAAGTGACAGGGCAAATTATAAATGAGTTAACCAATAATACCAACTCTAACAAAACAATGCCTATGGGTAATACAAGGCTAAATTTAATCGCTGAAAATTTTAATAAGTTTTATAGTGATATGTCTCATTCTGAAGATACGGAATCTCGACCAAATCATATTCATAACATCAACATATCGAGCAACACTAAATCAATCTACTTAAATCCTATATCGGAAAATGAAATCTTAAAAATTGCAAAGAATCTCAAAAGCAAAAAATCCTCAGGAATAGATGATGTGCCAATTTTTCTATTAAAAAAGTGCATTCATCAAATAGTCACTCCTCTAACCAATATATTAAATTGTTCGCTAAGAGACGGTATTTACCCGGAAGATCTAAAGGAGGCAAAAATTGTCCCAATATATAAAAAGGGTGATTCTAATGTAATTCAAAATTATCGACCCATAAGTTTATTGTCTGCTTTTTCCAAATTTTTCGAAAAAGTAATCCATAACAGAGTTGTCAGCTTCTTCAAAGCCAGTCACTTGTTCGCAAATTTCCAACATGGTTTCTGTCAAAATAGTCAACAAGTACAGCTATATTCGAATATGTAAATGAAGTACTATATATAAGAGGCTTTGAAAAGGGGGAGATAGTGGAAGGCATTTTCTTAGACCTGAGTAAGGCCTTTGACTGTCTCAGCCATACAGCTCTACTGCACAAGTTATACCAATATGGAATACGGGGCCCTGCTCATTTGTGGTTTTCAAGTTATCTGAAAGACAGTTTAAAAGCAATCAGCTTCATCAGCTTCATCTAAGTAAAGAGAAAACACAATGTCTTTTACATAAAACTCGTAATAATAATATACCTAACTTTCCTGATGTAGTTTACCTACAAAACACGAAAATAAATATTGCGGAACAAACCAAGTTCCTAGGAATATTGTATAGACTCAAACCTAAAGTGGAAACCACATATAATGCACTTGAGCAAAAAATTGTCAACTGTTGTTTCACATTACGAGTACTTGTGAAGTATGCTAACTTTAAAGTTGCAAGAACTGTTTACTTCAGTAACTTTCTTTCTTTAATAAGGTATGGTATAATTTTCTGGGGCCAGTCTTCTACAATTGACCAAATTTTCAAGATACAGAAGAGGGCTAAAATTTAGACAATCTTGCAGAGGAGTGTTCACAAAGAATCAATTTCTAACTGTTACGGCTTGCTATATTTACGAATGCATCCTATTCATAAAACGATACCCAAATTATTTCCACTCCGAAATTGCTAACCACAGATATAGAAACGGAGAGTACACCACCTATAATTTTCCAGTACACAAGCTAACTAGTACTGAAAAGGGTCCGCATTATGCCCTGCATTCAACTGTATAATTGTTTACCAAGAGAGTTGAAAATTCTTAAAAACATCAATAATTTTAAAAATCGTCTATATAAAAAATATCTGTGCAGTATTGAGCCTTATACCTTGTCAGAATTTTATATGAAGCAACATGATTGCAATGTTAACACTGGTGTAATTACATTGTAATCTAGGTGTTTCTCTGTACGACATGTTTCACATTACTGTGCTTGTATGATATTGTGAAATAAAGTGTTTATCTATCTATCTATCTATAATCAAGCTGCTGAACTGAAATTTGGCACTGCTATGTTTTTGGGGATGGAGAATAAGCTGAAAATGTCAATTTCACCGTATCTCACAGAGGGCGCCACTTGCGCTGTTTTTTGATCACGCTTTTACGCGTAACTTTTTTGAGGTTATCTTTTTGGTCCTGCAGGTCCATCATTTTAGTGCATCTTTTCATTCTGCATGAAAAAGGTACTCCTGTTTCATAACGATTAAATCAACCGTTTGCTTTCAAATTGCCAAAACGTTTTCCAAAACACCTGTTGATTCCAATATTCGAAACATAAAATTTTCACCTACCACCTTCAAGTGTAACAGATTAACTGTACCATTCAAACTGAGAAAAAAATCCCTATGAACAATGTACCAAAAATAATTCGCTTTCAAAATGGAAAGGATTGAATTTGACAAAATTTGAACACCCTATTTCAAGAAAACCAATGGTGTTTTGGCCAATGCCCATTTGAAATTTTTTTCATAATTTTGAATGTACAGTTGATCTGTAACACTTGAAGGTGGTAGGTGAAGATTTTTTGTTTCGAATATTGGAATCAACAGGTGTTTTGGAGAACGTTTTGGCAATTTCAAAGCAAACGGTTGATTTAATCGTTATGAAACAAGAGTACCTTTTTCTTGCAGAATGAAAAGATGCACTAAAATGATGGACCTGTAGGACCAAAAAGATACGCATAAAAGCGTGATCAAAAAACAGCGCAAGTGGCGCCCTCTGTGAGATACAGTGAAATTGACATTTTCAGCTTATTCTCCATCCCAAAAAACATAGCAGTGCCAAATTTCAGTTCAGCAGCTTGATTATTTCGGGAGATGTAGTCCAAATTCAATTTAAAAAAATGAACTTCAACGCCCTGTATCTCAAAAGTTAGAACGTTTACGACATACGTTCATATGAAGTTTTTTTCTTAAAATGGGCCAAAGAATTACCCCCTTCCGTATGTATATATTGAGTTCAGGAAAAAAGATTTTGTAGATTTTATTTCTAATAAAGGATGTTTTTAGTGGCATGTCGGGTAAAGGATATCAATTGAAAAAAATGCACTCCAGCCGGGACTCGAACCCGGGACTCCCACCGTGGCCGTAGGCACTTTAACCAACTAAGCTACCGGAGATACGGGTTCCATCGGCTAGGTGTTATTTATTCCAATTGATATATAGTTAGTAGGTGAGATGTAAGACCGCTACTAACTATATATCAATTGGAATAAATAACACCTAGCCGATGGAACCCGTATCTCCCGTATCTCCGGTAGCTTAGTTGGGTAAAGTGCCTACGGCCACAATGGGAGTCCCGGGTTCGAGTCCCGGCTGGAGTGCATTTTTTTCAATTGATATCCTTTACCTGACATGCCACTAAAAACGTCCTTTATTATTTATAATGACAGGTACTAAAAATCTTTCTGTGTTAACTTAAACTTCTTGACCTCTCGCCAGAACACTTGATATCGAGAGCGTGAACAGGGTTAGTTCCCGGTGCGAGAATAATTATACGCAATTTGCTACTGCACTGTGAACTCGCGAAAAAAATTCTGTCTCTCCCTCTCTCTCTTTTATAATACGGCATATACCGTCAACATGCTTCAATGATTTCCATATATGGTGTCAAATATTTGAATGGAAGTTGCCTGAAGTTTAAATAACATACACCCCCAAGTTAATATATCTTGGGAAAACTTTTGACCTCGTAACTTGGGAACAATTTAATGAACGTTAGCGTCTCCCGCCAAACACCAACCTCTCTGTTATTATACGGCCCCTTCAGATCAGCCATATTCCTCAGGAAATATGGAATTTTAGTTCAGGGAAACATTCGCGACAATATCAGTAACTTTTTCTATTTGCGAAGTTTATTGAAAGCACCACCATAAACTAATTAAACACTTATTATAATTTAGGACGTGGAAATAAGTCGGATTATGAAAATCCAAATTTAGGGGGAGGTCGTGGTATTAGAGTCACCCATACCATACCATATTACTTGCGTATTAGGGAAAATTAAATTTTCTGGCTGCATTTTACTGATCATCCGACTGCCTTAGGATTTCGAAAAATGAAAAAGTCTACGTATTTTGAGGTTTTCTATAATTTCTCTTGCTCCTAAAGTTGGACTATACTACGGTTTATATGGAAACGCATACCAGAGATTATACTATAGCTGCAAGAGATTATGACCTCAATCATACACTTTCACATAAAAGACCCTTATTTACTCTTTGACTTTAATAAAGCCCCTTCCGATTTCTCAAATCAACTCAATCGGCTAACATTCTTATAGAGGCAAACTCCTGCTTCACTCTCCACAATAACTTTAAGGCCACGACGACGGTTTCTTCAAAATGCAAATACCACCAGTCCTCGGGCGAAATATCTTTCTCAAAGAAGTGAACGAAAACTCGTTGTATAGGTATAACTCGATTGCAGAAAGGTTTTACTATGGTTTTGTTCTCCGCTAGACTCCACACTAACTTCGCCCTGAGGGCTCTACTCGGATTTGCTGTTCATAATACATTTGGTCTCCTCCGGTAAAAAAATTGTTATAACCATAGACTTATAAGCACATAAGTCTATGGTTATAACGCTCTATCATGGGTATCACATAGTGTAAACACTGTATTATCCCAGTATATCAATTGTCCTTTACTGTGTTGCTATGAGACCATGTGATCAGTTAGATTGCTCTTGAAGTTTAACACCCTTATCTTGGCATGTCGTTATCTAATTTGGCGTTTTTGTTGGCGTATTTCATTGAGTTGAGCCTGCCTTTGGGAAGAAGTTGCATATTCACCCAGAACTTAAATGCTATTTTGACGATTATACAGGGTGTTCCTTAATGACATGCTAATACTTAAGGGGGTTATTCTTGGGCCCATTCAAAGAAAAAAACTTCATATGAACGTATGTCGTAAACGTCCTAACTTTTGAGATACAGGGCGTTAAAGTTCATTTTTTTAAATGGAATTTTGGCTACATCTTCCTAAATAATCAAGCTGCTGAACTGAAATTTGGCACTGCTATGTTTTTGGGGATGGAGAATAGGCTGAAAATGTCAATTTCACCGTATCTCACAGAGGGCGCCACTTGCGCTGTTTTTTGATCACGCTTTTACGCGTAACTTTTTTGAGGTTATCTTTTCGGTGCTGCAGGTCCATCATTTTAGTTCATCTTTTCATTGTGCAAGAAAAAGCTACTCTTGTTTCATACCGATTAAATCAGCCATTTGCTTTGAAATTGCCAAAACGTTCTCCAAAACACCTGTTGACTTCAATATTCGAAACATAAAATTTTCACCTACCACCTTCAAGTGTTACAGATCAACTGTACCATTTAAACTAAGAAAAAAATCCCTATGAACAATGTACCAAAAATTATTCGCTTTCAAAATGGAAAGGATTGAATTTGACAAAATTTGGACACTCTATTTCAAGAAAACCAATGGTGTTTTGACCAATGCCCATTTGGCATTTTTTTTTTCATCATTTTGAATGTACAGTTGATCTGTAACATTTGAAAGCAGTAGGTGAAAATTGTATTTGGTAATTTCAACGCAAACGGTTGATTTAATCGTAATGAAACAAGAGCACCTTTTTCTTGCAGAATGAAAAGATGCACTAAAATGATGGACCTGGAGGACCAAAAAGATAACCTCAAAAAAGTTACGCGTAAAAGCGTGATCAAAAAACAGCGCAAGTGGCGCCCTCTGGGAGATATGGTGAAATTGACATTTTCAGCTTATTCTCCATCCCCAAAAACATAGCAGTGCCAAATTTCAGTTCAGCAGCTTGATTATTTCGGGAGATGTAGCCAAAATTCAATTTAAAAAAATTAACTTTAACGCCCTGTATCTCAAAAGTTAGGACTTTTACGACATACTTTCATATGAAGTTTTTTTCTTAAAATGGGCCCAAGAATAACCCCCTTAAGTATTAGTATGACATTAAGGAACACCCTGTATAAGTTCCCCCGTAATCACTTTTTGTGTGTCTTTGTTTCCTCCATAGAATTGATAAGTACAATGGAAGTCGCACAGGTACCACTTTCATTGTTGTTTGGGGCAGCCAACTCTAGAGAGAGATAGGTTTCAAATGGCAATAAGTAAGACAAGGACGCCTAATGAACGTGTCAGCTGATTCAGGCAAAGGAGGTATATAGGGATGTTGCATATTAATGGGCGAATTTAATGGGCATGTTCCGTAATTCTCTTTATTGTATGATCTATATACCGAAATTCGGGGCTTGTTGGTAGGAATGAGAATTTTTCTATATAACCACATTATGTAAATATTGCACAGAAAAAAGTAGTGAATTGATTAAAAAAAATTACCTACATGGCAATTTTATGTACCTGGAAGTAAATTGAGACAAATAAAATACAAATTACAAAAAAAAAGTTTATTTTAAAATAACAAAACGACAAAATATCTAGGATAAGGTATACATTTTCAACTTTAATTACTTATCTTAATTGATTTATTAATTTTCAAATTCAATTTAATAGGAAAAGCATGTAAGACAGGTAGCTTTTACATATTTTTATATAATTTTTATGTTAAGGCATCTAACAAAAAGAATTACAAATTATAACCTTATTAAAGGAACCAGAACTTCAAGATTAATTCCATCTTTGACTACGAAGAGCTAGGTTCATTAGTACAATATCTTCCCAGTTTTTCCCTTGGTAGTTTCTATCATGACTTGGAAAATAAAAAACTGTAGTAATTACATAGGTACTTTTAAGTTTGCGCTGCCCAAAATTCTCAATGAAATTGCTCTCAATAAATTGTTGACTACAAATGCAAGTAAGTACTTGTAGACAGTACAAAATTTTTCCTTTTTATTGCTGCAATCCACTTGTCTCTAATATCACCTTATCTCTTGGAAAACTGCAAAGTTATTAGCAAAGATTTTTAAGACTTACATATGAAAAGAAACCCCACTATTCTTATTCTTTCCGCCCTGTTTGGTACATCCAAATACACAACAGGAGTTGACCCTCTTTTTTGTAATTTACAACTTAAAACAGAAAGAATATAGCCACATAGCTAAATTAAATTTTCTCTCCGATCTAAAAATATAATATTAAACCAAGAACCAAACACCAACCAAGAAAACTCAACGCCATTTTATACGAAACTGCCACCACGACACGAACTCAAATCAAATATAAATAATACAATAATTACTCCTATTCGTATTGGGACTTGGGACAGAAGGAAAATTAAAATGACGTTTGACAACGGAATGAACGGAACTCGTTTGAAGCACAGGACACAAAAATATAAAGTTAGGACAAACACCTCTTTTGTGTTATGTGGTTTTTGCCGGAATCAGCTGATTTATTTACTATTTCACTTACTCAAGTTTGGCTGCCAGTTTCTCTCTCTACACTCCTTCCATCTACTTGTCATTTCAATGGTTTCCTCTAACCATAACCATAGAAACATATGTAGTCAGAGGCATTGTTGAAATCGTCCGCAAAAAATCTTGGCACAAAAGCTTTAAAATTTTAATTTAACCTAAGGCGATGTTAAATCGTGTCTTTGGAATATAGAGCAAAGAGCAGTAGGTTTAATAACTGGTGGTTTAATAATAATTATTACTTGCGAAGTCTGTGTTGTTGTTCTCGAGTTAATGTTGCCGTGTCGTAGGCAGAAGTTGTTAGGTTGTCCATTGGTTAGCGTTCAGAATAAGAACATAATAATAACATCTCACTTAAAGGTAAAAATCGGAGTTAGAGGTAATGCCTCTATTGCAACGCTTTAATGCCTTAAAAAGTTTAACACACCCGCAATTAATTATTATGTTGGTGATTTCAAGTAAAAACTAGATTTTAGTTGTAGTAATTAATTTTAATTAATTTTAAATCATCCATAAATAGCAAACCATTCCAATTCATTGCTTATTTGCTTGTTGGTATGTTGTTGTTCTTAATTGAGTTTCACTGCAATACAGAACGTTGTTTGTATAACTTAGTTATACGAGTATGACGATGGTAAACAATGATGGCCATTTAAACCATTTTGCAGTTTCTGTACATTATTAGGTAATAAAGGCCCATCGATCCCATATAAAGACCGTCCTTGTTACCAGACCCTGTTGTCCCGAAAACAGACATTTCCAACAAACAATCCCTCGCCCTAAGGGCGTTTTGGTGTCGTCTTCCTCGAAAGGTCCCCCCATCTCTCCGGAAGCGACGTCGCCCGTCTACGGGACTAACAACAAGGTTGATACTGCCGGAGGCCTGCGACCATACCGCTGCTAATTCAGGCTCCTTCGGAAGTCCGTGAGTGCCTTATTCAAGCTAAAAGTTAGAATTGAACATTGTTGTGGTTTGCTACATACAGGGGCCACTTAAGTTTCCTGAGGTCCGTATTTTTAATTTTTCTTTAAGCTTGGTGCCAAAATTAAGCTCTTTGGAAGCCAGTTTTCAGGGTAATCTGTCTATTGTAACGAAAATTCTGTCTAGTTTTAGTTACGACTTTTTAAAAGGACTATTTCATTCCAATTCATAAAATACACTCAGTACATTACCATTAAGAATTTTGCCCTACTACCTGCAACTCCATGTACAAACTGGTGTATAATGCATTGCCTACTCGATGTAGAGCTTGTTATTTCAAAACCAAATATTGAATAGAATTAAAAAGGTATGTGCCTGTTGCAAAAGTGTCTGATTTTCACTCATCAGTTGAAGGTATTCTTCCCTGCAAAGGCAAAAGGGTCTAATTGCAAAAAGTTGGTTTTGAGTAATCTGACATTGAACATTTTTCAGCTGCATATACATTTTTGTTATGATATGGACGTTTTTATTAAAATGACTGGATAATGGTTAATATGACTAATATCACTTTGTCATACTAGGTCTATATTTTGAATATTTAAGAAAAAATTGCTGTTAAACTCTTCTACCCGAGCTTCTGCCAAAGTATTTTAAAAAAGATAAACATCAAACGAAAAAAGAATAGTCTAATGTATATTAGACTATTCTGCCTGTGTATAACTTGAAGTTATTTGTAAAGTGGTTCAATTAGTTCTAGGGTCTAATGTACATTAGACTGTTTATTATTGTACCTATTTTATAGAAGAAAAAAATCTACTTTTTTAATGTTAGGTGAAATACAATAAGAATAATTAGGATACTAAAACTACAGTTACTGTAAATCAGTTTTTATTTTATATGAGAAAAACAATTACCTAAGTACTGCGATCACTCTAAATATTTAAATGCCGCTAGTTAAAATATCAGCGGCATTTTCATTTTCTAAAAGATTTTTCTAAAATTTTCGGAATCGGAATGAAGCGTATATTACAAAACTTCAATAACATATAGGGCGTTACGTGTGTCCAGCTTTTACCGAACTCCCTGTTTCAATTTCAATAATCCCACCAAAAAATCCTAAAATTTTTATCTCTAAATTTTTTTCTTCGTCTCAAAAAATAAAAAAGTGAAGAGGGGGGTGAAATGTTCACCGAAACGGCAAGAGGTAGGAAAAAATGCCGTGAGAAATAATGAAAACACTTTTTATTTTGCGTAGGTTTGTACTATTTCTGGCCGAATGATTCACTGATACATTTTGTATTTGGTATTTTGCTAAATTGGAATTTTTAATAGATAGATAGAAAAATCATTATTTTTTACTACAATTAAAATTAATTAAGTATTAAAGCAACATTTGGCATATCTGTAATATTACTTATTCAGGTTGCTATAAAATGGCAAAGCGTAAAACTCGCTACAGTTCCGTTGGCGGAAAGCAGATTTTTTTTAATAAAGAATTTCGTCGTGAAGTTACTAATAAAGATTTTTCTCCTTTTGTCAACTCCATCCGTGGACGCACTGTATAGTAAAAATTAAATTACTTGTTCCAATAAAGTTCAAAAAATCTACTATTGGAACTTTTTCTTATATCAGGTTCAATACTTAAAAAAGTATAAGATACCGTTTTACTTTTCGCAAAATCTTAAGGTAGAGGTCACGTCAGGTGAAATTCGGTTTTGAATTTTCTGTATCGAAGATTTCCGCGTGAAAAATCTCTTTCAAAGCCTAATTTTCCGCTTTACGGACGGCTTAAGGGGTTCTGTATACAGTGTGCATTTATTTTCACCGCGCTGATATATAAGTTTTCTGTTTTTTTACATGTGCTCCAAACACGTGCGTTGAGGTGTGGGTGTATGATTCAAATGCATTTTCCGAGTTCCAGCAGCAATCTGCGACGGGTGGACCACGGATGGAATCCATTGAACACAGTCTTGGGTGAGATAGCTGCTCAATTTTATTAATTTTCTTATTAATGAACGTCAGTGACATTTTGAAGCTACTCTCACCTAGGCCTCTTCACCTTTTATTCTGTAGGCTACACGCTACGAGTTGTGACCATAATTTGGTTGTAAATTTATGTTTTGTTAGCACAGACTTATGGATACCGAGATAGACGTGAGCTTTACAATGAACCCTTTTTTGGTTATCTAGCCTTCGTGGCTGTTATTTTTTTGTCTTGTGTTTTAAGATTGAACGGGGAAATTGCCGTATCGTTGTGTTATCTTTTCTGTAATTTAGTACAAGTCAAATTTGTTCCGTTTAAATAATTAAGTCAGGTCTTGCCAAGATAGTTTATAATATTCCGGTTTTAACTTTTAAATTTTATTTAATAGTCAGTTTAATATTTTTAAAGTTCATTGACATCTCATTAAGTCAAAACTACATCACTTAGTCCATCAAAAGATTATAACTTTGAGTAGGTACAAGTAAATTTTAGTCACGAAATCTGTACATCAGATTGCTTCGTTATTTCTTTAATATTATATTTTTCGACTGCGGTTTTGTTGATTTCTTTTACATACATTCAAGTACGTGAGCAGAGCACCAACGGACTACAGACCAACACATACCAGCCTTCCGACACAGTCTGTCAGGGTGTCGCACATCGTCTTGTCCCGGCTTGAATCATCCACAACCAGTGGCGCAACGAGGGGGGGGGGCTGCCGGGCTGCCGGGCTGCCTGGCTGCAGCCCCCCCCCCCTCCGAGCACGTACCAACCAGGACTAAACAATGCTAGATAAAAACAATGCTACAGAGAAAATATATCATGGTGATGCAACTTTACAATTTTCTATGCCTCAATTAAATTGTCTGCCCTTAAAATTTCTTAAAAATTTCGCTCGCGGCGCATTTTAATAAGGGAACACCTCCATTTATTACCTGCTTTTGAAAATCAATAATCATTATAAACCCACCAGGAAATAAATTTCTATAGGTAGATTGTAGATTCCTATCTATATTCTACATTCGTCCCGATTCGTCCGTTTGAGAGGACATGTTAATTTATAGGCACTAACTTATATTTTTACTTCCATATCACTCAAGGAATTCTCTCTCGGGCTTTTATGTAAAAGAAAAAAAGAGTACCTAATACTTCTTACATTTACTTTACATAGTTAAATTATTATTATGGTTCCACAGTAAAAAAAGAAAAAATACAGTTCAGTTGACTTGCATAATATTTTTTGCCAATATTAGGTTACTTAATTATTTTTAGTTCATTTAAAATATTTTACCTTGGAAATTTGAAAATTTTCGCCTACGGCGCAATTCTTGACAATAAATATTGAACTTCTTTTCCCATCGACAAAGTGTATCACGACCCTGTAGGTATGCTGTATTTATCACTCCAAACCTATGAATAAAGAACCCCAGGAAGGAGCAAATTTGGGCTTTACGGTGGACCGGTCCAGTCTCTGCATATGGCGGCATGCCGTTTCCGGTTTACGAAAGTACTTACCGATGGAATGTTATCCCCCAAACATTTTGTTCTGGTAGTCACGGAATAGCCGCAGGCTGCACAAGCTAACCATAATAGATCTCCAAAAAGTACTTATCGAAGAACTACACAAATATCTAATAGCACAAACCACCGTGACAACTGTCAAATATAAAAATATTTTGTCAAAATTCAGTCTCCATACAGGGCGATTTCCGTCGCACGTATTTTATAATGCCCATAGAGCTTTGGCTCCTTCCTGGGGTTCTATATTCATTGCTCCACACTAATTGATATTATTAGGTAATTACTTTGTTCTCTCAAAAAAGCCAACGACTATACCCTCGACTATGTTCTATGTTCAAATTAAGGTTTTACAGGGTTGTTCACTTTTATTATTATTATTAAGTAATTCTACAAAAAAAATAATAGTAAAATTGTCAACCAGCCTCCCCTGACAATTATTTCTGGTTGCGCCACTGTCCACAACCCAACCTTGAGTCTCGAGTCTAGCCGTGGTCATAACTACTACAACGATAAGAAGCTTGGAGCAACGGTGGCGAATCACCAGTTTGACTACTTGAGGGTTTTTGAGGTACTCTGTAGAATTCAATAGTGCAAACAATCTCAGTGCTTGAAAAGAAACTTTAAACGGCCGCGTGAACATTTTGTGCTAGCAGTGTTCTCATATTTAGATCCCTAACGTCTCTGAATTTGTATTTTAAAGATTAAACATTTTTCGCATTGTTTTTTTTTTTTCATTTTCAACGGGGCCGCGGTGGCGACGTTCGTAGCGTCGCTGCATTATTTAGACTATGTTTTCTGCCCTCGGTCGACCTTAGTTCGAATCGAGTTCGAGGCAGACATGTGCACGCGCACATGTCTTTATAGAAAAACACCGATGATGGCCAAGAGCTGGACAAATTGTGGATTCACGGTATTGCTCCTTACACTCACTGGGATTACTATGGTTTTCCGTAGTACTTGAGCGAATGCTATCCTAGTTCTATCGGTAAAAAGTCGGCCCTATAGCCGAAATTGGCGACGAAGACGAAATGATAGTACCTAATCGCTCCCCCCCTCTCCCCCGCACAAGCATTCATTTGCTTCTGGGGTATACTCCTAGTTTGGAGTATTGTGAGAATTATTATTGTTATTATTGATGTATAATTTCAACTTGTAAATAAATTGTAATAGGAAAATGTTAACTTTCATTTAACCATCAAGGTAGATCAAGCTTCTGGCGCTGTAATGAACTATTTTTGGTTATACTATCTAGATTATCATCTTTTTTACATTTTTAATCGACTCAAAGATTTGGCAGACAAATTTTACGTTTTAGTATTCTACTTAGAGTTTTATAATTTTGAGATTAGTTTGGATGCATTCTCCGTCACAAATATGTTGCCCTGAGGCCCCCCAGGATAACATTTTGCAGTGTTTCAATTTGAGTATATTTATAAGCTTTGGGATTTGGGCCTAGCATTTATTTGAAGATTAGAACACGATTTTCGTGAGCATTTGAGATTTGAAGAATATTCTTGACTAGTCACAGAGAAAGGCAACGAGTCCATTTCTTATCCACATTGCTGTAATCTTGACAACATATTTTTTGTTTTTAATAATAAACACCCCGTATATTTTGTTGACATTTTGAAAGAGCTAATTTTTATTATTGTAGTGATATAATATGTCGATATTTGCTTTTGCCTTTGGCAAGATATGTGCGGATTTATGTTAAAAAAAAACACTTAAAATATGGCAGTTAGCTATGAGATTAAGGCGGATGTTTGATAGGTATGTACTTTAGTAGATCAAAATAACAACACAATGGCAATAAATATTCATTATTCATCATTTTAACTTTTTCGTCTATCCAGGGTATAGGTACTTGAAAATTAAATTTAATATTTATTACCATTTTGGTATTAGTTATTATTACAACTTTTATACAAAACATTTTTCTCTATCTGCAAAATTTAGAGGGGTCGGAATGTTCGCATGAAGACTCTGTACATGTTGAATAAAAAAAAATGAGAAACAGGTCATTATCTACCAGAGGTAAGAAAACTCATAAAACCAGCTGGAAAAGAGCTCGTTGCGTTTGACAATTGATTAATAAAAAAACTTGACTGCTTTACTTTGGTCAGGTCAGGCGCAGTCTCACTTGCCTCCCCTGAAAATCTGGCAATGTTATGTAGACCCGAACCTGTGAGTCTTTCAAATTAAGCGTATTCAGTGGTTCACTTTGATACTTTCTTAAAGAGCTCCACCCACGTTCCACATTGTTTCAAAAAACAACCAGCATAGAAACACGCACAACTTAATAGCCCAGGGCAGGAAAACGGGTCCTTAGAGATGTCTGCGTCTATCGCCGGGGGTGGCACGTCCCCCAGCAAGATATTTACTGGGTGTGTTTGTGTGTTTGCCCTGTGTGCGAGTCGCAATAAGCGCCGTGTCCCTCCTGGGCGGCGAACGTTGAATCGGCTTATGACGTGATCTACATTCTGTTTAAATCTCGAGAGTCGCGTTAATAGGGAATTTCTCTTGATCAAACAATCGAATGACATTGTTTTCAATCTATATGAACGAGTAGGGGAGGTCCGCCAACAGTGGCCACCCTTTTTTATTTTTTACAATAAATTTGAAGAAAGAAACAATTAACATTTGAAATGTATTTCACTAAATGTCACGTGCAATATGGAAGCGAACTGATTATATTTTTCGTTAAAACGTGTTATCAGTTTCTAGAAAAAGGATGTACAAAATATTATCGATTTGTGGCCACTGTACCAGACTGGTGGGGTACAACGGACACAAATACGAGGTATACTGGCCATAAATGTTTTTTTTATCAAAATTTGTTTATTGAACAAAATTTACATTAAAAAAATACCAACAAAACACCTAATATAAGTTAAAACGTGTAAGATCGACAGAAAATTGATGGTATCGTTGAACTCTAGCTGTGCCACCCGTTGATATTGGAGTTGTTAATACCATAACAATATCATCTAGTGTGACAGTTGACTTATCTGGCACATCAGGAAATGAAAATTTGTTTTCTCTCCTTTTGAAATTTATGTTATATTCTTTATGTGTAGTATCGATTTCATTAACTTGACCCACACAAAACTTTATTTGTTTTTTTGTTGGAAATCTTACTAATACATAGTCTTCTATCATTATTTCAACTTTCTCAGTCTTAATTACTTCTGGATCTTCGGCCCAATCAATGTCATCGGAGTTTGTAAGATCCAAGCTTTCAGCACTCGATTCGCTATCGCTACTGCTTTCCCTATTTTTGAACTATTTTTCTTAATACTGGCCAGAGGCTTTACATTTTCTGTTTCACTGTTCAAAATTTATCTTACGGTAGTTTTCCTGTTATTTAAGTTTTGCTGCCTAATTTCTTTTTGGAGTTCTTGCTCTTGCAGTTCTTTAAAAATCGGAGTGCTAGTCAATATTTCTGTAGATTTTTTTCCTTTTCTGTCCCTTTATTTTAAAGCTTGATTTTGGGTAAGGCCTTAAAACCTCAGGAGTCACAATCTGTGGTGGCGTTCTCTTTCCTTCATTTATTAGCGAAATTCAGGAGCTTGATGCTGCTTCTTCTTGTATTTGGCCGTGCTTTTCTACTAATACCTATGTTTTCTCTTTGTGAAGCATGTGGTGCTTCGGCTTGAACATTTTCTTCCAGAGGAATGTCAGTAACTTGTGCTGGTAGAAAGTCGTCATCAAGAAAAATATTATCATTGTAGGGGAAAATTCCTGAAGCTTTGAAACCAGACACGCAATTCTTGGTAGAAATGGCTTTGCTAAAAATTTGACCCAAAATCTCTGCAATATCATATATTGTTATACGTTGGCCTGGATGGTTCATCAACCAAGTCTGACAAGCGGTGTTGTAATGGGATTTCATAGGACCATACACTGCTCTGTCCAGTGGCTGCAGCTTATGACTCGTATGGGGAGGCAGCGTAAGTAATGTTATGTTGTTCTCTCGAGCAATTTTTATAGCTTGGTAGGAAATATGACTAATATGGTTATCCATTATTAAAAGCACTGGCAACTCTTGTGTTGGGTGAGTGTGAGATATAAAATGCCGCAGCCACTGAACAAAAATTTCCGGCGTCATCCATCCAGAAGGTGACGCTACACCTATGGTTCCATTTGGTGCCCCTTTGATCATGTGATCTTTAAAAAATTTTCTAGGGAATATTAGTAAGGGCGGTATACTATTCCCGTCCGCATTGATGGCACCACACATAGTCACAAGAGACCTTCTTTCATTTGATGTTACTTGATCAACTTGTCGTTGTCCTTTCATTGCAATCACTTTGCCTGTCTCTTGAACAGTGGTCAGTGCCGTTTCATCCACGTTATATATTTTGTCAGATCTAAACTTTTGCTTCTCAAAAATATTTTTCAAGTTGTCAAAAAACTTTTGAACAACCACTTTGTTGAAGCCCGTAGCGCGACCTAAGGATGTTGCTTCAGCTGTTCGAATAGAAAGAGGATATCTTTTGAGAAAGTTGGTCATCCAATATTTTCCTGCCACTTGGTTTTCGTGCCAGGACTGAGGCATTCGCTTGTTGTTCCCCACTACTAATGAAAACGCAAATTTTCGAACTTCCTTTGGGGAGAGTCCGTGATGCAATTTTGCACATATTTGAAGATATTTACAGAGCTCCTGTTCTTCTGCCGAGGAAAACACACGGTTTACTGTATAATTGGGCGTTAATCCTGTGTCAAATTGGTTATGTCGACATCAAACCAAAAAATAACCGCACTTTCCTTTATAAACTATATCATTTTAAGGCCTTATAAAAAAGTTACAGGGTGTTAAAGTTGCAAGAAATATGTGGAATTTATTGAATATTTTACAAACTAGGTGAGATATTTAAGTCATATTTGGTACACGTTATAACGGCATGGGTTAGCATAACACCTGTTAATATCAACCATCTTGAACAACCAGTGGCGTAGAAATGGGTAATTAGTATAATTTATTTTAGAAAAAAAAAAATAGAACCACCTTGTATAGCAATAAAATGTATTCAAATTCTTATGTAAATTTTTATTGTAAAGAAAAACAATCTCTTAGCATTTTTTCATATGTGTCATGGTTTCATAGCAAATTTGATTTTTTCGTAATATTTCGGGGTACTTCTGAAAAATTATCTAAAAAATTTGCTCCATAAGTAAAACTTAAAGTAGAAATAATGTGTTTGCTACCTGAAATAAAGTAACTTTTTCCAATAAACTTACCTATTTAAGGCATACTTTTGAAGATAAGAGGGTCTAAAATATTTAAGGAAGATACCGCTCTGTATCTTGAAAAGTAAAACCTTGAATGAGTAAGTTTATTGGGAAAAGTTACTGTATTTAAAGTAAAAAACACATTTTTTCTACTTTGAGTGTTACGTATGAAGAAAAGTTTTAAGTTAATTTTTCAGAAGTACCTACTTCGAAATAATACGAAAAAATCAAATTTGCTATGAAACCATGACACATATGAAAAAATGCTAAGAGAACGTTTTTGTTTACAATAAAAATTTACATAAGAATTTGAATACATTTTATTGCTATACAAGGTGGTTCTATTTTTTTTTTCTAAAATAAATTATACTAATTACCCATTTCTACGCCACTGGTTGTTCAAGATGGTTGATATTAACAAGTTTTATGCTAACCCATGCCGTTATAACGTGAACCAAATATGACTTAAATATCTCAACTAGTTTGTAAAATATTCAGTAAATTCCACATATTTCTTGCAACTTTAACACCCTGTAACTTTTTTATAAGGCCTTAAAATGATATAATTTATAAAAGAAAGTGCGGTTATTTTTTGGTTTTCTATCACCTGTTGAAGTGTTGGAGATTAAAACTGAATCACCCTGTATATTGTTTGTAGAAGTTAAAGGATAGGAAAAAACTAACATCTAGTTTCTCTACTTACCCTAGAGTTAGGTTAAACGCCGGGAAAACACACGTAAAAGTAACTTCTGGAAGCCAAATCCAACACGACGTGCTTGCTATCGCGACCAAGGTCAAACTGAAAATTTTAGGAAATGCAACCTCAGTAACTACTAGTTTAATGTCTGGTCAAGAGATTGCGGCAGTACTGGACGTTCCGGAATAATATAACTGTGTAGTGGCCGTGGCCACTGTACCTGATATGGCCACTGTTGGCGGACCTCCCCTACTTCTGCTAAAGGACATGGCTACGATTTACGCCTTCACGGTGTTATCACTGAAGCTGTCAGATGTCTCAGTCCTTCGGCATTCCTAAAGTAATGCGTCTAAAGTTATGACAGCAACAAGGTTCCCTAGATCAGGAACACATTAAGAAAAACAAGGAATATACGGAAAAGTAGCTAGTCACTTTGTAGCTAGACTTTGGTTCTCGAAGTTTAGGCGAACTCAAAATGGAAAAAGTGACACAAGGAACAAAGACGCTAAACTGCTCGCTTGCTCAGAAAGTCGCGATAAGGGACTGTGTGGTCTATAACCAGTTCTTTGTTTTTGCAAAAATATTGACTCCGAGAATAATCATCTTGGAATATCTATGATCATCTATCTAAAATAAGTTCTAATATATGAGACATTACCTTAACTGTGATCATGCTAAAATTTCATACGAATGTGTTATACATACATAATAATATACCCAACATTGATTTGATATTCACGAACTTTTCATATTCAATGTGAATCCCGGACTCACGTAGGTGATGTGAAAAGAGTTGAAATAGTTATAAAGATATTAATCCAGTAAATTTAATGGGATTTATATCGGTATTAATGCAATTCATTGGGTAAGAAAAAATTTTTCCATCGATAGTAAGCTTAAATCCGAGTTTTCGACCATCAACCCCTTGTAGGTTTTCCGCCATCTCAAATTTAGGGGTAAATTAGTTTTTTGTCAATAACATCTGTATTTTTAATTTTAGCAAAAAAATAACCGACACCATTTTTGAAGGAAAAAAGTTTCTCTGCAAATTTTTTGTTCTTGACATTTTCTTGAATTTTAACAAGTTATATACTGGGTGTTCCTAAATATCATGAACATACGGAAGGGGGTAATTCTTTGGCTTATTCCATGACTAAAACTTCATATAAACATAGGTCTGCAAACGCTTCGTTACCGATCTACAGGGTGTTGAAATTTCAAGATTTTTTGTTTTTTCTTTATAACTCCTACAGTCATGCTCCCTTTTCTGCCTCTGAACTTTTTTGCGGTGCGCCGCTGGTAGATTCTAAAATACAAAATAAATTTCCTGCTTTGTTTAGAAACTTTTTGGTGTCCTGTAGTTTTTTTGTACCTGCGACCGTTATCGAAAAAAAAAAACAATTTTTTGTAATTCGCTAGATGAAAATGAATGAAATGAAAATTTTTAGTAGTTTCTGTAGCAATGATTTATTACAATACAAAAAACCTAAATAACAAACTGTCATCTCTTGCATTTCCATTCGCTAGGCCATAGATGAAATGCATATCAGCCATTTCAGAATTCGTAAAATTTGGCATTGTTACGACATTATAACGAGTATTTAAAACACTTTTAGACTTTACAGTAACATATGCAGACACAATTTACGATTGCATATGTGAACTGTCCGAAATTAATAAAAACAATAGATTATCCAAATAAAGCCAGAGCCTACTAGACTAATTTTAAAATTTTAATTTAATCTAGGGAATTACAGAAAATAGCTTTTTCTTGAAATCGGCAGTGAAGTGTCCTAAAATCGTCATTAAAAGTACAGAAATCGTACAATAATGGACTAAATTATTGTAAGATTTTTTCAATAAGTAGGCCTTGGCGAGATGTAAACATCAAACGTCAGACGCGGAGAAATCGCCCGTCAAAAGTGACCAAATATTCAAAACCCGGCCGATAAAGGCCCATTTAACTTTTCGTACACATTGCGAAATTGTTTCCTATAGAAGCGCAATCCTTATCAGTATACATATTTTAGTAGGTTTGAATATCAATAGATTTGTTGTGGAGGCTGCACAAGAAGCAGCAGTTTAGTTTTTCTGTACGAAGGTGCCGTGTCTTGTCTTACTTGACCTAGGTAGAGCGATCGTCAAAGTCAAGCAACGCCGGGCGTAGTCGGTTCATGGACGGGTGATATCTTATTATTATTTTCTTGCTGCCTAATAAAACAGTTTTTTTGCGATTTCAAGAAAAAAAAATAAAATGTACCTCGGCACTGAAGTTCTTTTTATGACTCATGTGGTTTATTTGCCTCGGCCAGAGGCTTCGGCAACTAAATTCCACATGAGTCATAAAAAGTTGAACTTCAGTGCCTTGGTACATAAATAAGTATTTATTTTTTTTCGATAATGGTCGCAGGTACGAAAAAACTGAAAGAAACCAAACAAAACATGAAATTTATTTTGTACTTTAGAATCTACCAGCGGCATACCGCAAAAATGTTCAAGGGCAGAAAAGGGGGCTTGACCCCTGAAAAAATATCTCCCTGTAGATTCACACAACCAATTGGCATGCCCAATGATGTAGGCCCTATAGCGTAACCTATATTCAAAATTTGAGCTAAATATCTCATAAACTGTAGGAGCTATAAAGAAAAAACTAAAGAAATCTTGAAATTTCAACACCCTGTAGATCGGTAACGAAGCGTTTGCGGACCTATGTTTATATGAAGTTTTAGTCATGAAATAAGCCAAAGAATTACCCTCTTCCGTATGTACATGATATTTAGTATAAAGTTCGTTGTGCTAGCGACAAACCGTGGGCGGTTGTTCTGTGTGCGATTGATGATTTGCACGACTTTAACTCTGATCACTTTTACTTGAAAACCATCAGAGATAAGAAGAAAGACAATGGAAGTCCGAACATCAAGTTCACCTCAACAGTGCACTTTAAACAAAAGCTTTCTAAAACTTCATATAAACCTATTATATCTAAAATTTGTGCTTGTAGATTGGTTCAGGAAGAGACTGATCGGCAGCGTTGGATCGAATCTTGATAATGATCTTGTTACGTCTCTGATTGCCTATACAAAATACCTATGATATAAAATATATGAAAACATTAATTATTCGTGTATACGTCGTGAAACCCTCAATACCCCAGGAAACTTTCAACATTACATCCAAGAATCTGAAATCAGAATATCTACCACTTGACGATTTTATTTATGCTACACTACTGGCAAACAATATTATAGTTAATACTTTTCCATATCTCCTTGATAAACATTGTCTCAAGTCTCAAGAAGCAAGCAGCGAGGAATCACCGTGGCACAACTTAAATAGCGTCGGCGGGTCCTTAGAGCCGTCACGTCTGCCGCCGGGGGCGGCGCTCCCTAATAACAAGTTATTAGGTATGTTAGTGTTTACCCTGTGTGCGAGACTCACTACGCTCCAAGTCCCTTCGAGGCGACTAGCTCTGAAACGGTTGCGACAACATTTACATGCGGTCTGAAGCTGTTTGATGTGGCTGTAAAGAAGAAATGTGTTTTGGCTCTCTCCATAATGGAATAAAAGCTCTCTTCCATTGTTTATCACCAAATTAATTTCAGGCTATACTACTATTACTTTATACTGGCCAGTGTAACTAGTTTATAGGTTTTGAGATTAACTTTATATGGCTTTTCCACCCATTAAGACAGATGGTGAAAACGTTTTTGAAATTTTCTTTCTTGAAATCTTCTCACAACAATAATTAAAAATACCTCTAAAGCGCCGCACCCTAAGGTTAAAGAAAACTGAAAATTTACAAAACGCAAAGCAAAATTATACCTACCTACATATTTTTTCCTTTAAAATTTTCAATACGACTGTTTGAGACACCTACCTAATAAGATTGAAAAACCACCGGCTTGTCATTGCTTGGTAGCTTGCGGTAATGGACATTTTTGTTTATGATTGATTTTACACTTCAAGTAATGAACCTAATTTGAACACACCATTTGTCCTCTTGGGATGTCTATCCGTGGACATACTGTATACTGGTATAGGAATTTTATTTCCCGTATTATCTAAAATGACAATTATTTCTGCCACTGTCTGGAAAAATAGTTATGGCCTGCTTGATAAAACCTTCTTACCTGAATAAAAAATGCAAAGAAATTTTCTTAAATACTAAATATCTCGAAAACGGGTAGTTATTGATATATAATGTTATTTACATGAAATAAGGGGCTTGGACGCCGGCATCCAACAAACTATTGAAATATGGGTCATTCCATTTGAAAAAAATAAGTTATTGCTGTTTGAAATTATCCGATTTTGAGAGCCTGTTATGAACACACTGTATATGCAAAAACCAATTTCGACATACCACACCATACACGGTTGTGCTGTCATACTTCGGCTAAAATATATCTTTGATATCTATTAAAATAAAGATACTGCATTCAATTTTCATAACCTCCACGAAGTGCCTAAATTCCAAGATATCTTGGAAACGCTGCATCCAAAATACAAAACAAAAAAAAAACGGTTCTATAGCAAATTTCATGGAGAATGCAAATATTCCAAAGGATTAATGCAATTGTCAAAATCTAAATATTTTATTTTTGTCCTGCAAATACGACTCGCCCTGTATATGTGAAAATAAAAGGGAGATTACGTCCACTGCCAACCTTACAACTTCTATATTCAAGTTTTTTTCGTATCTCTTACGGTTCCTGAGATCCATGGGGTAGGACAAACTATTTGGGACACGCTGAACATACACACGATTCTTGCCCACTTGCCCAGCGAAGGTCGAAGCAGATGATACTGTAACCGCATTGAAACAGCGTGCCAGAACAACAGTAGGATCGACTGCTCAGGTTATTAATGCTTGTGTTTTTGAAATCAGCAAGGCTTGCCAGGGGAAACTTCCATCACTACCCGCATTAAAGAAAGTCGTGAGAAGAAAACGAAATGAAATTTACCGACATCCGGTGAATCCCACAAGCCTAATAGATCTGGAGGTGCCGCCAAACTACAGAACCTACATTTCTGCAACGGGATTGGAAGAAACTTTTCTTTTGGCAGATAGTGGACCATCGAATGATCGTATATTAATATTTGGCCGAGAAAACACTGTGCACAACTTCCAGGATTGTACAACTCTATACGATGATGGCACATTTAAAATCTCTCCGTCGTTGTTTTCTCAAATCTATGTTATATTGGGATGAAAACATAGAGCGGTGCATCCATTATTTTACTGCCTGCTGCCGAACGAGACAAGAACCACCTATAACAAAACGTTCCAAATGGTACAAAACCTGATGCCTACCTTGCGACCTACCTCCATTGCGTGTGATTTCGAAACTGCCGCATTCCACAGCCTCATGGAAGTGTTTCCTGATGCTCAAATCAAAGGGTGTTTCTTTCATTTAGTGCATAATATAAAGAAGAAGCTCTGCAACATGCATCTGACAGCCAGATACAACAACGAGGCGGAGTTTTCACTTTGGGCAAAGATGATTACAGCCTTGGCATTTGTGCCCATTGAGGATATGGAAAAAGCTCTTCGTCATCTAGGCGATGCCATACCAAAGGAATTGGAGCAAGTGTTAGATTGGTTCGAAGGACGACGACCTCCAATGTTTCCACATGCAATGTGGAACTTGTACAATAGGGTATTAAACGAGGAAGAAAGAACAAATAATCGTGCTGAAGCCGCACATCGCTGTTTACAAACAGAGCTGTTCGCATGGATCATCCAACATTATGGAAATTTATCGACGCACTCCGAACTGTACAACGAGGAAGAGATCTATATTATTATGAACAACTGGTAGCTGGCCACAACACAATCCACCGCAGAAGTTACGACGATACATTGACGCTGATAAACGTATATTGTCACTTGTTCAGGATTACGCCAACAGGGACAAATTAGAATATCTTCGCGGATTGCCGCATAATTTTGATATGGGTCCATGAAAATGTTGATTATTTTTTCATATTTCAGTAGGTTATATTCTAAATATATAGATTATAGAATATAGATGCCCTTTCATTTGATACCCATATATTTTAAAAATATTACAATATTGAGTACCTATTGCGTATTGTATTATTACCAGAACTAAAGGTGCAAAATTTTAGCTCAATCGAATGTCAAGAAGTGGTTCTAATTATTAACCCAAAACAAGTTTGAATTTGACCAAGATATTACACTTAGCTTACTCATTAAACTTCCTCAAAATCGGCACTAAAGTAGACCTTACAGGCTTCTAACTGCATTTCATATTCAACTACCTCTTTTTGAAATAAAAAATTTTTGTTGCGGCGGGTTGGGCCTGCGGCGAGTTGGGCCTGCGGCGAAATGGGTTCGCGGCGAGTTGTCCCTTATCTCTCTGTCTGTCTCTCTCTCTCTATCTATCTATCTATCTATCTATCTATCTATCTATCTATCTATCTACCTATCTATCTTGAAATGTATTCATAGAAGCTTTTGATAAAATGTGTGAATATAAGTTTATATGTAGGTATATGACATACATTTAAGGGCTTAAAAGAGCTTATCATTGGTGTACCTCAGCAGAGATTTTAATATTATTTTTTTAAATAGAGTTTCACGAATGTTTTTTCACACCTTGTAGGTTTTAGGAAAGTTTCTTTGCAGATTTATAGTAGAAAGAGCTCGTTAATCTTTCTATTGAAACGTTATGAACTCCTCTAAAGCATAGATCTTTTAAACTTAATTACCTGTGGCGTTAAAGATGACAACAAAAAGCACACAAAAAAAATTTTAAACTTTGTAAACGAATCAACTTATCATCTGCCAAGAAGAAGAACGAACGCTCTATCGACGCCCCAAGAGATTTATTAAGGCTTCCATTTTTCCATCAAAAGACGGAATATATGAATAAAATTTATAAGACGCCGACTGAAATATTATTTATTTAGTAAACTAGGCATTCATTATTCACAACAAAAACAAAAATACGTCGCCATAAGCTATAAGATTTTCACAAGATGTCTGCATAGATTGGGACGCTTTCTGTGCATTTTACAGACACGGACTAGGTGTACACTTAAAGCTCTCGCCCCCGAAACTTTTTTATATTTTGGTCTATTTTTCTGATCTTTATGTCAAAATAAATATTTGTAGAAACTCTTTCCAACGAGTTTTAATAGTTCTAAAATCACGTTACGAATAAGATTTCGTAAGGCTTTTAATCTTACTTTTTCTCACAGTTCTTTTTTACATTTTAATGGTAAGTGAAAACATTTTTTCCAAGACAATACCAAAAATTTTTTAAAATAAGTTTTTTGAGATTAAAAATTGCACTATAAGCAAAATTTGAACAAAAATCTCTTCAGACTTAGGAAAAAGTTATAGGGTTTTCATTGGTTGTAGCCTAAAATGTTGTCAGGTATATCTGTTCAAAATATGTATACCTATCTGTTTGAAATATCACAAACTGGATTTCAACAATACGAAATTACAATAAAATATACGTAAAACAAAAAAGCTCTTTGCACCAGTTGAGGCCACTTCTGTACTAGTAGTGGCCACACAATCTGCCCTATTTTATGCCACATAAAAACACCTATTTGGTGGATAACTTTTAATATAAAAGTACCTAAAGTGACTAAAACTTCAAATAAACATAGGTCCGCAAACGCTTCGTTACCGATCTACAGGGTGTTGAAATTTCAAGATTTTTTTTTGGTTTTTTTCTTTCTAGCTCCTACAGTTTATGAGATATTTAGCTTGAATTTGGAACATACGTTACGCTCTAGGTCCTACATCATTGGACATGCTAAATGGTTGTGAGAATATACAGGGAGATATTTTTTCAGGAGTCATGCTCCCTTTTCTACCACTGAACTTTTTTGCGGTGCACCGCTGGTAGATTCTAAAATACAAAATAAATTTCCTGTTTTGTTTAGAAACTTTTTGGTATCGTGTAGTTTTTTCGTATCTACGACCGTTATCGAAAAAAAATAAAAAAACAATTTTTTGTAATTCGCTAGATGAAAATAAATGAAATGAAAATTTTTAGTAGTTTTTGTAGCAATAATTATTTATTACATTACAAAAAACCTGAATAACAAACTGGCATCTCTTGTATTTTCATTCGCAAGGCCAGTTTAAAACTGAAACCTTTAATTTATAAACATATGCAGACACAAGTTACGATTTCAAATGTGAACAGTCAGAAATTAATGAAAACAAGAGATTATCCAAATAAAGCCAGAGCCTACTAGACTAATTTTACAAATTTAATTTCATCTAGGGACTTACAGAAAATAGCTTTTTATTTTTTTTCGATAATGGTCGCAGGTACGGGAAAACTGAAAGAAACCAAAAAGTTTCTAAACAAAACAAGAAATTTATTTTGTAGTTTAGAATCTACCAGCGGCACACCGCAAAAATGTTCGGGGACAGAAAAGGAGGCATGACCCCTGAAAAAATATCTCCCTGTAGATTCACACAACCAATTGACATGTCCAATGATGTAGGCCCTATATCGTAACCTATATTCAAAATTTGAGCTAAATATCTCATAAACTGTAGGAGCTATAAAGAAAAACTAAAAAAATCTTGAAATTTCAACACCCTGTAGATCGGTAACGAAGCGTTTGCGGACCTATGCTTGTATGAAGTTTTAGTCATGAATTACCCCCTTCCGTACATGATATTTAGGAACACCCTGTATATAAGTATAAGTGCAGGACAAAGATCATTGTTCCATTGGGCGCAAACGCTTCATGGAGAGGAGTGGAAATAGGGGGACGAAAACGTTTATTATTATATTTTTCGTGATACAGTACAAACAGAACGAAATTAGTATTAATAATAATAATTGTAAGTAGAAAACAATTTCGATATTATAAGAATGGAATGGTAGAATGGGGTGCAACGGGGCACGTGATAATATGTCACTCTATAATAACACATCATGTTTCTTCTGTCAAAAGTGATTTGGAAGTAGTGTTTCATTAGCCATTAGCAATCTTTTTTAATTGAAGGAAAAATTGCCCTGGGTGTAATTTAGATGGGCGGGTTTTACTGTATTTGTTTTTTTTTATTTTTATTTTGGCATATAGTTGTAGAATGTAGAAGTAATACCAAAATGAAAAAGCAACAATAATTTCTCTCTTGCAAGGTGGCCGAAACTGAAATTTACATGAACCATTTGCGGCCACCCTGTTGGCCGCATCTAGTGGTATTCTACACACCAGTTATGGCCGTAGCGAATTTAAAATAAATGGTTAATGCTAGGCACAATTTTAAGCTTGCAATAGATATTTTGAGAACACTAAAACCAAATCAACCAAAATAAATTCAATAAAAATATGAAGAGAATAGCAAACAACTCTTTTACAGCTATGACATTTGTAATTACAGAACGTCACCTAGTGAAGATCTTTGATGCTTCTTTAGAAAATATTTGAATTTTAGGCAGGAAAATTGAATTTTATATTTGTTTAATTCTTACTATAGGATTTAAACCGAAAGTGGTGGCAATTGGTGTAGTGGCCGGAAATTGTACCTACATTTTACCCTATCTATAAGCCTATCACAATGAAACAAGTTTTCAACTGCCAGAAGAGAAAGAAAGTATTGAAAATGATAAAAGATCAAAGTTTATTATGAAATTTGGCAAAAAGGTGTGAAGTTTTACTAATAATTTTTTATTACCTTTATTATTGGAGTCTTACTAAATAAACAGGATGATAATATATGTCGAAGAAAATGAAAGAACCATCTTCTCCATCTCTTCATATTTATTTCATAGTGGTATTGCTTATTGCTAAGGAATTACCATTATCTCATTTAGTTAAAATTTTAGTTTCAGTCCGGCCCGTGGTATTTTCAAATTGTTTTAGTATTCAAGATTCGACGCCTGGCGCTCATCGAGGCCTCTATGGCTTTGATGCCGCTAATCCTTCCTCTAAAACAGTGCGCCGTGCATTATAAATTTCACCGGATCCGCTGTAGATGTGAAAATTTTAAAATATTGCTTATTTCCCTTCACTTTTATTGGATTTATGTAAATAGGGTCCTTTCAACTCAAAAAAACAATAGAAAAGCACTGGGAGCAGATAAAAGTTAAAGGGAAGGGAATTAATATTTCATTCGTTTCTGGGAATATATAAAAAATGGATCTCGAAGACACCGAACACGCAGATAAAGCCAATTCGGAATCGGAGAATAATTATTATTCAAAAATATTCGAAATATATTCTAGGAGAACGTTTATATTTGTTCTTTTACTTTCAACCCCTTTTACTTTTTAAAAGGACCAACAGATGTTGCAAGGTAAGTCATGTAGGCTAAGTTATTAAGACCTTCACCGAAATTAAAGTCCGTCTTGAAATTTAAAGGCTTGTACTTGAGACATAAAGCGACAGAAAGTTTTATTTTATTTTTCATATTCATAGTCAGCATATTAAGATGTGACAGCTTTAAAACTTTTCTATAAGGAATTATTTTTCTACCATTTTCGAAAATAGTGTTTTTGTACGTTCGATCCTATCCGAAAGTACAATTATGTATTTTTCAAAGTATTTTCTCCATGACAAGTAATTTTAATTCCATTTAATTTTTATTTTATTTTTAGAAGGCGCAGCAGAAATAGTTGTTATTTATGTATAGTATTTTTAAAGTCACTTGAAACAGCATAAAAAACTCTAATTGCATAAAAAAACTCAATATAGGACATAAGCGTCACGTAGTTTTTTAAAGATATACATATTCTAAAAGCAACATAATATTTCACTTTTAAGGGTTTTTTAAGATTGTCGTCAAACACAACGTAAAGGTTAATGCACCATACAATATTGTCAAAAGGTCTCTAAAAAGCCACATCGATTTGTGGCCGGCCGTCGAACAGTGTAGCCCATGCAAGTATCTATTGGTGATATATTATATTAGGCGAGCATGCAGTCAATTGTTTTTACTACAATATCTATCGTCTCTGTCTCCTTCATCTCCTTTTACTTATAATACAGGTGCGGTTTAATATGGTTAAAAAAGTGTTTTGACTCGTATTTTATTGCCGGAAGAGCCTGTTCTCGAGCTACCCTGGAAAAATATAAATGAACTCACTTGGAACACAGTGATATACGAGGCGCGATCTATTTCATAGCTTTTACCACGCTCTGCTACTGGTAAAAATACCAGACTTATCAGCCGAAATCACCCGTATAAAATTCACAGGTTTTTATGCTGTTCCAAGTGACTTTAGAAATACTATACCAAGGCACTGAAGTTCAACTTTTTGTGACTTGGTGTCATCGGCCTAGGCAACTAAATGCCACACATGAGTCATAAAAAATTTAAAATAAAAAAACTTTTAAAAACAAGCTTTTATTTAAGCCATGTACCTACTAAAATGAATAAAAATAAGTTTAGGTTTTCGTTAAGATAATGCGATTCCAAATTGCGACCAGTATTTGCAAATTGAAAAGCTTGTAGCGCGAAATGTTGATGAAAGTAGGTACCAATCAATTTTTTTTGAACAGTGATTGGTTGATAAGCATAAGCATGTACCTATTTGCCAAAGTATGCATTTTTTTCTTTACAATTCGCGCGACAAGCTTTTCAATTTGCAAAAACTAGTCGCAATTTGGAATTGAATTATCTTAACGAAAACCTAAACTTATTTTTATTCATTTTAGTATGCGGCTTAAATAAATGCTTGTTTTTAAAAAGTTTTTTTTAAATTTTATTTTGTGCTTTTTAGGACCTATTTGATTCCCATGTCAGGAGGGTGGTAAAGAAATTTAGTCCGCCATCTTGGGGCGGCCGCCATATTGGATTTCGTATGAAGTCATTCACCTTATGGTTTTCTACCCGTCGAGCCCTTTCATTTGATACCCATATTAAGGGGATTGAAAAGAAAATGTAATCCTCCATCTTGGAGCGGCGGCCATATTGAAATTAGTGTGATGTTACTAACTTTTTCGTTTTCTACTCTTCAAGCCCTTTCATTTGCTACCCATATTAAGGGGTTCGACAAAAAATACATCATCCGCCATCTTGGAGCGGCGGCCATTTTGAAAGTATTACCATATTGAGTATTGCATATTGTATTGTCACCGGAACTAAAGGTGTATGCAAAATTTCAGCTCAATCGGATGTCAGGAAGTGGTTCTAATTCAGCTTGCAAGATTTGACCTAAACATACATACATGGCAAGTTAAATAAAAGCTTGAAATAAAAAGAACTTCAGTGCAGAGGTACATATTGTTATATATTTTTTAATCGGAAAAAATGTTTTATTAGGCAAAAGAAATAATCATAAGGGATCACCCGTCCATGAACCGACTGCGCGCGGCGTTGCTTGACTTTGCCGATCGCTCTATCTAGGTAAAGTATTACGAGGCACGGCGCTTCCAAACAGAAATTCCAAACTGCTGCCTGTTGTGCAACCTCCGTGAAAAATAGATTGATATTCAAACCTATACTAAAATATTTATTTATACAGAAAGATTGCGCTGCTATATAGGTAACAATTTCGCAATGTGTACGAAAAGTTAAATGGGCCTTTATTGACCGGGTTTGGAATATTTGGCCACTTTTGACGGACGATGGCTCCGCGTCTGACGTTTGATGTTTACAACTCGTCAAGGCCTACTAATTGAAAAAACCATACAATATAATGGGCTACTTTAGAGCCGATTTTTGAGCTTTTAGGGACGATTTTGAGACACTTCGCTGCCGATTTCAAGAAAAAAATAATTATTTTATTACACTGGAGGAAAGTGTTATATCTTCCGGGAATAATACACTTTCCTCCCTACAAATAACTATTCCCATGCGCAAGGTATCCTGACTCTGAAAATGTAAAAATGTACATGATGTTCGATATTAAAAATAATTGACACAACATTCCGTGAAACTGGAAGTGCTCTGAAACTTTTAGGCAAGTCAAACAATTCGAATTTAATCATCACGTACCTCCACCATAATAATATTCAAAATGTTAGTAGGTGAGCCTGATTATATTTACACCCGCTGTTGTCTCTGGGTTATTTCAAAAATTCTTGAAATCACTTAATATATTAAAAATTAAAATAATAGAATATGATAATAAAATTAAATATACTCCAGTGTGTCCCCTGATAAGTGAAAGACAAAGAAATTATGGGGTTTGGCCGTGCTCGAATATAGAATATATAAAGCAATTTGTGCGCCATACACCATAATTTTAGTTTTGAAAAATTTAGATTTTTGGCAGCTACTAAAATGCTCCCTTTCTAGGGGAGCTATCACAGCTATCACAAAATAGTATTAATGTTGTGATTTATTTATTTTGAAAATCAAATTTTTACAAAATGTTATTGATAAAAGTTGTTTAGAATCAAGAAAATACGCATGGTGCACAATCTCACAGATCTTGGATTTTTGGTTGTAAAGCGAATTCCCTGTTACAGAGAATTCCAATTACAACAGGGACCCTGTAGAAGATATGCTAGACTTTTCGAAATAAAAGTTATTCAGAATAAAAAATATGACCTGATTTATAATTTTAAAACTCTCGCCACTCGTCCAACTTTGATTTTTAAACAGAAAAATCACAACATATGAAATTTGAAATCTTTGTAGATGCCGAAAAGTTATAAAACATCAGCTAGTCGAATCTTCACTGACCAACAAGTTGCCTTTCTAACCCATTAATTAAAATTATTATTAAATCAGAGAAGATACCAGCTCAGAAATTAATTCAGGCGTAAATACTTGCATGTAGAACATGCACTCATGTGTAAATGCAAAGATATAATACCTGCAAACTTGTTATAATAATTACCTATACGTTTATAGTGCAAATGGTAGGTCCCCGCTTACTTAATTAATTAAAATGGTTTGTCCGTTGAGGGATTTTATTATACGAAGAATAATTACAGAATAATTAAAAGCGTACTATACAAGGAAAGTTGCTTTTATTTTGAATCTTTAAGAGATATACTATAGCGAAAGAGGAAACTATAATGCTCTAATATATTATCAAAGATCATGACTTGAATATTATGATCTTTGATATTATGCAAACCAGCGGAGCAATTGAACTGAAGTGATTTTGTCCTTTCCGATAAAACTGTATATTATTTTATTACTCAAAATTTTCGTGGGTAATATACTACCGGTACTGGTCTTCTGGGCCTTGGGTAAAGAGACATATCAATGTCGCGAAAAAAAGCAACTCTCTGATTTCTTAAACCGTTAATTAACTGAAGGTTTCGATGCATTTTTTTATTATTCTAAACAAACATTTCAACAAAGCGTTAATTATTTCCTACATTTCACCCTCACCCGAAGATTATATTGTGTATGGCGCTGACCGTTACTCCGTCCTTTCATTAAATTCACGTTATTGTTCATTCAGCCCATTCCTCCTCCAAACAGTAAAATTAATTAAGCGGATATGACTTTATCGGCATTCGACACATCGCATCGGTGCGCTTTTTTACAAGACACGACACCGCCGAGAGACCGTATGAAGTTGTAGCGACTTGTAGCTGTTTAATTTTCAAGCTGCGGGTGCATGTTAATGCAAATAGCGATGGAATACCAATTCCTCGCGGCGCGGCGCAGAGGCGTATGACTTTAAAATGTAAGTATTCAAGGTCACATTATGTTGAAGCCCGTGTCTACTTAATGCAGTTTTGGAATCTATTTATACAAGACATCTCTATCTTCATCTTCGTAATTCCGAGAGGTAGAGCTTCGAATGGGTCTTGGGGGCTTTTTTTGGAAACAACCGATTTGTTTGAAGTTGTCATGTTATTCGATGTCGTCGTACTATACAAGTCGCATATGTTTTTATTTTCTATCCCTGTTTGCAAGTTTAAGCTAAAATTTTTTGCAGACAAACTTTTGTTTTCCAAATATTTCTTAGAAATACTTATAAGAACATATATACAGGGTGTTTCATCTTATGTGCGAACACCCCCGTAAAATTTGTATTCTTCAACCGATTTTAGCCGTTTTTTTCTTCTAAAAATAGGCCACAAAAAACTCTTACGTTAGTGCAAAATTTCAGGTCTTAAGAGGCTACGATACTTATGAAATCCGCCTGAAGTGCCCGACTCAATTCAGGACAAACGTCGTTCGATTAGATATGCCTATCCTTTTCCTTCCTCTGGTCCCCACGACTCCCCACTCCAGCCTGCCCCTTCATAGTGCTACGATTGAGGGGCAGCCGGCCGTAGTTACTACACTAAGAAAAATCTGTCACTTTGTAAAAAAACCCTGTTTAATTCAATATGAGATATTATTATTCCTCAAACTCAAGCAGAAGCTTTTTTGTAACTAACAATAATCAATTGAATGACAAATGATATTGAATTCTAATGAATAATTTAAATGTAACATTTTATTTCAATAAATAGCATGTTCTGGAATTGATTCTATAATACGTCTTTTCTAAGCACATTCTTTTGTCAGAACAATATAACGTTTCATGGTGTTGAATTGAATAGGGGTACATTTAACTGTTCATTATACTGAAATTGCAACTACTGTCACTGAATTTTTGCTGGATTTGTAATAATTGTGGGTACTAATATCAATTATAATTATTAGTAATATATCATATTATTGCCTAAATAATAAGCAAATGATGTGTAAAATGCAAATCAAGTTGCTAGTGTAGCAACTTATAATTGACAAAACAGAAATGTTGCAGATGAGATCAATAAATTAATAACATTTAATTTTAGTGGATACAACCCCCAGTTTATTAATAGCCATTCACTTGCACAGTGTTCATTATGACTACGAACGATATAAAATGTAGGGTTGATTCAAAACCTTTGCGATGATTAATTTGCGATCATTGATTTTGGTAAATTACTCAGTCAAGGTCACAGCTTTTTTTACTAACATGTTTGTAATAGGATATTAGTTCAGTCGAGTAAAAAGTACTTGATTCAATCTAACTTGTATTTGACATGAATTCTAATATGAAAATTCTAAGAATTTCTTGAATACCATAAAAATTGAAAAACATGATTTACTGATTATATTGATGAATACCTATAAAAGTTGCAATTAAGTTGTTTTGTTCATCCAATGAATTATAATGTTTTTTCAGTTGCTTCTGGGGTACTCTTAGATAGTTTGGAGTAGTCTGAGGGTGAGAATTATTATTATTTAAATAAAATAAATTTAATTGTTTAAATAAAACATGAGACATTTTAAAACCGAGGTTATGCTTTCATTGTAGTATGCCAATTTTAGTATGGAAGTGACAATACGTCTTCTTAACGGAAATTTAAACTATTTTAAACTTATTAGTTCATCTGCAATGACGTCAAAAGTATAGATTAGATTAGAAAAGTGACTATACTATATACACGAACTCACTAAAATCACAACAGTCTTTTTTTCCTGTGTAGATAATATGAAATAATAAGTCAGGTGCCGGCCGCCGCCGACGGGTCACACGAGTCTCGCCGATGCCGACGAAGAAGCGCCAATATATATGTTATATCCGACCTCAAGCATCACCTTGATAATAACCTTGTTTTTACCCTTGATTCTGTTTACTGTTGGATATTATGTTCTCATTCTCTATTGTTCAAGATGCTTACTACAAAGATATCATTTTCCATTGTATATTGTTCTAGAATGATTACTAGAACATATCATATTCCTTTTGAGTATTGTTAAAACTTGCTTACTGCAAGAATTGCAGAATTTGATCTTCCCTTTGTCTTTATATTCTTTTCCCATGAGAACCACAACACCTCAGCATAACAGATCTGTATAAATAGGACCTAGTAAAGTAAGAGTGTTAATTCTAGTCTTGTCTGTAGTCTAAGCCGAAACTCTGTAACTCGCGTTACTCAAATAAAAGTTTTTTAAAAAGTCTTCGTCTTCACGTCGCCCGTAACAATTTGGTGTCAGAAGTGGGATCCTCGATAAAAGGGTCTTCAACGAGGGAGATCCGGAGGCACTTAGAAGGACAGTCTCCTCGGGGGTCACCACACCACTACGATTGGAGCCAGCTGAAAAGGGTCTTCGACAGGAAGATCCGGAGGCACTAAGAAGGACAGTCTCCTGAGGCCAGCATCCAGCAACAACAGCAGCATCAACGACATCCAGCGAGCATGAAGTTACTTCTATTGTAAGTGAAAAACTTTAAGTGAATTTTATTTGTGATTTTTTTTTAACGTTCTACGTTGCTATTATTGAACTTTCTACGTTATAACGATATTAACTTTTCATTTCAACATGCCTAATAACGAAGCTATAAACTCTAATGTAAACAATGAAGCAAACGCTTCAAATAACGACGAAGTACCATTTAAATTAAGCGAAATATTTTCTATCATCCCTGAATACGATGGGGATCAAATCAATTTAAATACTTTTATCATTGCATGTGATAGGGCCATGCAAATGACTGTTGGCGACCAAGCCATTTTACTTGTTATAAAAATTAAAAATCAATTAAAGGGACGTGCAGCCCAACTCATTAATTCAAGAGATTTGAGTACCTGGAGGGAAATCAAACAATTACTTAACGTTCATTTCGGAGATCCTCGCGATCTAACTTTATTAATTCAAGATTTACAAAGAATGTGTCAATCCCAAAATGAAAATGCTTTGACTTTTGTAGGCAGAGTTCAAACTCACTGCTCGAAAATGTATGCCGCAATAGGAAAACAAAGCCTTCTCACTAGGGAACAAAAAGAATCGCAAGCTACATTAATCGATAGCATGTGCCTAAATACAGTTTTGACAGGTTTAGAACCAAGAATAGGGCAACTAATTCGTGCTAGCAATCCACCCAACATGATGGATGCTATAGCTTTAATTAAGAGAGAATTGCAACTTTCTTATTTTGAAAATCAAAAATTTCAGAGGCAAAATCGTGTACCAGTCTTCAATAATAATATCAAAAGAACCAGTAATAATTTTCCAAAATTTTGTAATTATTGCAAAAGAAATGGACATACTATCAATGAATGTCGAACAAAAAATCAAAATAATTATTACAGAAATGGTCCAAATCCTTCTAGCTTCTCTAACAATTTCCAAAATAACTCCCAAAGAAATAATTTCTCCCAAAATAGGTTCCATCAAAGACCATCTTTTCCTCAGCAAAATAATTTTCAAACTCCTTCTTTCCAACCTAGGAACCACCCTCAAAACTTCCAACCAAGAAATCAACCTCCTAGAAATTTTTCTAATAATATTCCTAGAAACAATTTCCCAAGAACTTTTAATAATAATTCAGGTTTCCAGCCTTCTAATCAAAATTTTACTCCTAGATTCCCAAATTCAAATCCAAATAACCAAAATAGAACTCCCCAACAACATTATTTGGGCCAAAGCGAAAATTTTCAATTAACAGCCTCGGACCAGAATCCTATTCCCAACTTCAAGAATCTTGGTATGACCAATACGGACCAAACGTTTGCATAAATACCGTTGACAATAGCAATCTATATTATATTAAAGATAATACCGATAAGTACAAAATTTTAATTGACACAGGAGCTGGTATTTCAATTTTCAAACCAGAGACGGTTCAGCAATTTTTAAATCGATGTCCAGAAAATTTTCAAATTAAAGGTATTTCTGGCCAATCAATTCCTATTACTGAAGCGGTATTTGTTTCTTTTACGGGTCCTCTTTATCCCCATAAAGTTTATATTTGCGATCTAGATATAGGATTCGACGGAATTTTAGGCGCTGACTTTTTAGAAAGGTACGGTGCAGTAATAGATTTTAGGAATAAACAATTAATTACGTACTATAAGGTACACGAATTACTCAAAGACGGAGATGAATTAAACGAGTTAACGAATAATAATGATAATAATAATCGAGTTGTTTATAAAAGACAAGTTAATGTTGACGAAAGATACGATAGCCTTCATATAAACGCTTATGAACGAAATAATAATAATAATAACGATTACACGGAAAATATAAATAATTTTGAAAGCGAAAATACGAGTTATAATATAAATCAGGTTACGATAGAACCGCGTTGCGAAAAAATATGCAAGTTTCATACGAATAGATATACGAATAAAGAAATGATTTTATGCGCACAACGAGTAGAAAAGGTATACGTGCCAAATGCTATAGTAAAAATAAACGAAGACGGTAATTTTTATACGACGATATTAAACGCTAATGCCATAACAAAGGATATTTGTTTCGAAGAATTTGAATTTGAGCCTTACATTAAAGAAACGAACGCTAGTACTAATATTATTTGTAATTTTAATAAAACGAAAAGCAGAGTAGAAGAAATAAAAGAATCATTAAGGCTAGAACATTTAAACGAAGAAGAAAAAGAATTAATTACTAATTTATGCTTGAATTTTGAAGATATATTTTACTTTGACGGAGATTTTTTAAGTTTTACTAATGAAATAAAACATACTATCGATACAGGCGACGCTAAGCCAATTTTTACTAAATCTTATCGATATCCACAAGTTCACAAGGAAGAAGTAAAAACACAAATTAATAAAATGCTTTCTCAAGGAATAATTAGACCTTCTGTTTCACCATGGTCGTCCCCAGTATGGGTCGTTCCAAAAAAATTAGATGCTTCAGGCAAACAAAAATGGAGAATCGTAATTGATTATCGGAAATTAAATGAATTAACAGTTAATGACAGGTATCCACTGCCTAATATTTCAGATATATTAGATCAGTTGGGTAATTGCCATTATTTTACTACTTTAGATTTGGCTTCTGGTTTTCAACAAATTGAAATGAATCCAGAAGACATTTCGAAAACTGCTTTTTCCGTTGAAAATGGACATTTCAAATATTTACGTATGCCCTTTGGCCTTCGTAATGCGCCCTCAACCTTTCAGAGGGTTATGGATAATATACTAATGGGGATACAAAACGAAAAGTGCTTAGTTTACATGGACGACATTATTATTTATTCTTCCACAATTAATGAACATATCTCTCGTATTACTGAAGTTTTTCAAAGATTAAGAAATTCAAATCTAAAAATACAGCCAGATAAGTGTGAATTCTTACGAAAAGAAGTAATTTATTTAGGACATGTTATTACACCTGAAGGGGTCAGACCAAATCCACAAAAAGTACAAGCTGTTATCGATTTTCCTCAACCTGCCAATACTAAACAAATTAAACAATTTTTGGGTCTTACTGGTTACTACAGGAAGTTTATTCCAAACTTCGCAAAAATGACAAAGCCTTTAACTCGACTTTTAAGAAAAGACGTACCACTTATTTTTGATAAAGATTGTCGTGAATCTTTCGAACAACTTAAAAATGCATTAATAACTTCACCAATTCTAATATATCCTAATTTTGAAAAGGAATTTGTTTTAACTACAGATGCAAGCGCTTTTGCTGTAGGCGCGGTACTTTCGCAAGGACCTGTTGGAAATGATCTTCCCATAGCATACTTTTCAAGAACCTTAAGTCCAGCAGAAATGAAATATAGCGTTATAGAGAAAGAACTTTTGGCAATAATTGCTGCCGTAAAAAACTATAGACCTTATCTTTTCGGACGAAAATTCTTATTGGTTACAGATCATAGACCTTTAACCTGGCTTTTCTCAATAAAAGATCCCGGTAGTCGTTTAGCACGTTGGCGACTTAAATTAGAAGAATATAATTATCAAATAATTTATAAACCTGGAAAAATTAATCGAAATGCCGACGCTTTATCTCGAATCAAAATCAATCATATAAAAGAAGCTGTTTCCTTTCATACTTCCCTAGACGAACCATCTACTTCCCATGATAATCCTCAAGACATTGACCCGCCTATTGACAATAATGAGACTGACGAAATTGCTATAATCTGTAATGAATTTGACAGATTTTTTGATCTATACAAGACGACTTCAATGATCGACTATTCTAAAATCCAATATACAAATAATCAACTTTTAGACAAAACACACAAGGACATTGTACTAATTTTTCAACAAGACAAATTAACAGACCTTCACGAAAAAGTTATTGATGATTTACTTGAGCTAAATCCTGATTTTAACTATAATAAAGCAAATGTTCTTTCCAGTCAAACCGTAGCTAAAAGAAAATATTATATAATCCCTGTTCCTTTTAATTTTGAAACCGCAATACAAGTACTCTTCATATCTCTTTATTACAGTAAAGATATATTCGAAGAAAATAAAACTTATTACATTGAAAACAATCCAGATTTTCCAATTTTAGAAATGTTTAATTTTTTGTTCTCAGATAAAAATTTCCAACTAACAATTTGTCAGAACATTGTGACTATACCAGACGAAGACCAAATACCTATAATAATAGATCAATTTCATTCAGGCAAGACAAACTTACATCGAGGAATAAACGAAACAATTAGACGCATCAAACAAAAATATAATTGGACAGAACTAACTAAAGACGTCGAAACATTTATTCGGCAGTGCGAAATCTGCCAAAAGACAAAAATTTGTAGACAAAACTTGGACAGTCCCTTAGTTATTACCGAAACTCCTAAAACTCCTTTCGAAAGAATAAATATCGATATCCTAGAAATCCCAGTAAAAAATAATATCCTTACCATAAGAGACGAACTAACAAAATTTACCCAAGCTTATGCACTTCCTAATAAAACAGCGAGATCTGTAGTAGACGCTCTGTTACTCTATTTTCAACATTTTGGAACTCCCTTAAGAATCCATTGCGATGTAGGTAAAGAATTTAATAATCAATTAATGAAAGATCTTTGTAAATTATACAATATAAAATTAACTTTCTCTAGTGTTAGTCATCCGCAATCAAATGGCTCCTTAGAAAGATTTCATGCCACCTTAACTGAAATGATAGGCGCGTGTAGTACAGAAAATCCTAACGAACACCCATTTCAAATGCTTCCTTACGCTTGTATAGCATATAACAATTCTATAAATAAAACACACGGCTTTACTCCTTACGAATTGCTATTTGGTCACACCTCGTCTCGACCTCCAGAAGTTTTTTATAATCAGCAAGAATTAATCTCTAAGTACGTTCGCGATTTAAACAATAAAATAAAGCATTATTATGAAGTGGCAAGAAAGCGTACGGATATGCGCAAACAAAAGGCGAAACAGCGATTTGATACACACGTTTCGGAGCAGCGACAATTTCGCGTAGGAGAAAAGGTTTATGTCAAGGAGTCCCAAATAAAAAATAAACTAGCTAACAAATTTAATGGACCCTATAAAATTAAAGAAATTTATACGAATTCAGCTTTGCTACATAACCCAATTACTAACCAAACTACAAAAATGAATTTTGATATGCTAAAGAAATGTCACGAATTACAGGAAGAAGAACTAACGGTTAAAGAATTCTTTTATACTCTAGATCGAAAAATCCCTATTGAAAATAATAACGTTTCCATTGAACTGGGCAACTTATTTGATGCCCCTGAAAATATTTCATTAGCTCACTGTGTATCTAAAGATTTAGAAATGAATGCAGGAATTGCAAAAGAATTTAAGAATAAATTTGGACACGTAGATGAACTAAAAAATCAAAATAAGTCAATTGGTGAAATAGCAGTACTTCAACTTCCGACAAGAAATATTTATTATTTAATAACTAAAGAATTTTTCTATTATAAACCAACTTATGCTAATTTATTTAATTGCTTGAAGGAATTACGAACAAATTGTCTCGAGAGCACTGATGAAAAAGATAAAATTATAGCTATACCCAAGTTAGCTTGTGGATTAGACAAATTAGATTGGGACACAGTTCTCCCTATGATCAAATATATTTTCAAAAATACTGACATTAAAATAATTTGTTATATCGAACCAAGTTCCTAATTCTGAAACTTCGTTACAGATTTTCTTTGTTCGCTACCGCTATGGCACAATATACACTGCGACCAATTAATAACACCATAGGCGTGTTCTATCAAGAGCAATCCGGACTCAAAATTTCTAATGACAAGTGGAGTTTATTGGTATATAAAGACATTTCATCTCTAAAAACAACATTCGAAAATAATAATAAAATTTTAGAAAATATGCAATTTATAATTCAACCAAAAGACGTACGAATGGCCGCCTTTCTAAGCGAAGTTAAGTCACATCTCACTTTACTAAATCAACTTTCCGAAAACATTGCGCTCAAATTTGAAGAATTAGCTATTGATGTAAGAAGATATAAAAGAGGTTTAATTAATGGTTTAGGGTCAGTTTGGAAATTTATTACCGGAAATTTAGACGCTTCAGACGGACAGTATTATAACGATTGTATCGACAAAATTAACAGAGACGAACACGAATTAGAAAAATTAATGAAAAAACAAATTTTAGTAACTACTTCAGTTATCAAAAACTTTAACGACTCTATCAACAAATTACAAATTGATGAAATTACTTTTAATAATGACATAAAACAAATCGAAAATTACATTTATAACATTTCTGATAATTTTAATTATTACACTGCAAAATTACAAGTTTTAGAGATGGCCGAAAGACTCCTAGAATCCTATACCTTTATCGAAAGCAATTTAAATGACATTCTAAACTCTATTACTTTTGCAAAGTTACATATTATTCACACGTCAGTTATAACTCCTGAAGACCTGGTTCATCATTTGCAAATAATCGCTCAAACTTTAAACAAAAATAATTTGCCCTTAACTCCTCAACTTCTAAATGTTGCAACTTATCTTGATTTTATAGAACTAAAGGTTTTTCAAACAGAAAATAGACTTGTTTTTATATTAGACATTCCTTTAGTAGAACCTCAATGGTATACTCTTTATAGAATTTATCCTATTCCAATTTTCGACAATAAAACTGGATTTTATCACATGGTATCCACTGATACTAAATTTGTAGCAAAAAGCGATGACCCAACTCTCTATGTAATTCTCTATGATATAAAAAATTGTAAAGAACTAGCATTTGATTTAATAATGTGCAAAGATTTATATCCTACTCCTATTGACTCACATTCAAGATGTGAAGCTCAATTATTAGAGGTAAAAACCCATTTACCTAATACTTGTGACATAGTCACAATTTCAATTGAAAGTTACAATGTACAATTGATTCAAGAGAATCAATGGTTAATAATTTTAAGTGAAATATTTCCTATAACTATTAAGTGCAAAAATCAAAATCCTTTGACTATAATGCTAGACAAAACTTCAATTTTAACGTTAAAATCTGAATGCATTGCTTATATTGGAAGTACTAAAATTCAAACGAAAAATTTAAATAAATCTAATCAAACCTATAAATTTCACCCAATTAATATACCATTTGAATGTTGCAAAGAAACTCCAAATAAACTAAAATATCCTGACTTAAAACCTTTACAACTAAATAAATTTAATTATGACGATTTAAATGTCGCAAAGCATAAATTAGACGAATATGCAAAGGATCTTGATAATATTATTAACGAACCAACTGTAAATAAGTATACGCCAATATTGACATATCTATCCATTGCTTTAATCATACTTTTAATTATTGTGTACTTTTATTTTAAATGTAAAAAGTCTAGGAACATTAAAATAGGCATTATTACTACTAACAACGGAGACGATCCTCCACAACCTCCTAGAACTCGAAATCACGTTTTTCAAAATTTAAGAAAATTTGTTACTGTCAAAAGAAGACCTTCGTATAGATTGGACGAACCTCGCGAAGAAGAAGAAATTGAACTAAATTCTAATACTAAAACATATGCCTAATTTAATGTCAAAATTTGTTAACACAAATTTTTAATATAAGGGGGAAGGTGTTATATCCGACCTCAAGCATCACCTTGATCATAACCTTGTTTTTACCCTTGATTCTGTTTACTGTTGGATATTATGTTCTCATTCTCTATTGTTCAAGATGCTTACTACAAAGATATCATTTTCCATTGTATATTGTTCTAGAATGATTACTAGAACATATCATATTCCTTTTGAGTATTGTTAAAACTTGCTTACTGCAAGAATTGCAGAATTTGATCTTCCCTTTGTCTTTATATTCTTTTCCCATGAGAACCACAACACCTCAGCATAACAGATCTGTATAAATAGGACCTAGTAAAGTAAGAGTGTTGATTCTAGTCTTGTCTGTAGTCTAAGCCGAAACTCTGTAACTCGCGTTACTCAAATAAAAGTTTTTTAAAAAGTCTTCGTCTTCACGTCGCCCGTAACATATATATTTAAAAAACGGCGGTGGCCTGTTTGCTTTATTCCAAAAATGATATTTTTTGGGAGTTATAGAGGGCGTTCACTTTTCGTTGGCAACACACTGCATAGCTTTTTGGCGTCGAAGCAATTTTACTATTATTAGCAAAGGTGCATAGGTACTATGAAGAGTTCGTGTATAAAAAACTTCTGTAATTGCTCAATTATAAAATCTAAATTAACGATTCGATTACCGAATTCTTCTTGAACCACGTTAGGGTCAGTTGAACATCTATCAATGTTTGATTGGATAATTATTGTTCTGCATAATAGTGTTGTTATATAAAATGTTTTATATACCTAGTATTCCATATTTATATTTGTGTAATAATAAATAAATCTAACTGAAAACTTTCTACACTGTAAGAGCAGCGTCCAGAGATATACTTTCTAGACTTTGGTAAGAACCATATTAGGTACGGGAATAAAAGCACACAAGCCCACAAATTACTCCTATTGGTTTCACTGTGACTGTTGCGACATCATTATCAAACATTATAGGTATTCTTGCCCTGACTGCCGTTCAGTTTCAGAACCTTCTGACAAATCTGAATTATCGAACATCCTAGAAAATGTATTAAAATGTCATAAATTCGACAGACTGGAACAATAAAATGTACCTTCTATTTTTATTTTGCTCGATTTTCAACTCAAATGACTTTCGAACAATCTTCTAACGAAGAAGTTTCTAGAACTGAATGGATGTCAGAATTATTATCGTGCCCTCTGGAAAGTATATAAATTAGCTTTTATCATGCAGCGATTTGACACAATAATGGTATTACATGGGATATTATTCGTTTTCAAAAAATGCTTCACATGACCCATTTATTTGACAAAAATATTACTTGTACCTATCACATTTTTAAAGCAAAAATCAAGCGCACAATTTGATCTAGAATTTAAATTTACTCTTTTTGCACGACCAGGCCATTTTATGCCCTAGGGATTAAACCATTTTACCCAAAAACAAAAAGTACTTTGTGAATAATAATTATTTATTTATTATTCCTGGAGGAATAATAATAATGAGTATTATTATATGCCAGTCGACATACATAATGTAATATTCTAACATTCAAAACAAGCGAAACACAAATAAGGGAGACTGAGACTAATAAAATGAAAAATGAAACATCTGATATCGATTGAAAGTTCCCCTGACTTGGTTCCAGAGCCCGGTGAGGTAGGCCGAAGTAGGGGGAGTAGGGGAACCACAAGTTCCAGCGAACGCTCGCCCGCCCCTCTATCTCCGTACGTCTAATTCCTGCTCGGATGGCCAATTCACGGATCATTTTATTGCCGGGCAATGGGTTCGTAGTTTTCAAATCATAGCCAAACGAACAAACGTATCGACTTGAAAGTAGTCTTAAAATAATGTTATCGAATGCCTCAATCGTCGTTGTGTCTTTCGAATTATTTTTGAGCGGCGGAAATACTCGAAATTCTTAACCGAATATAGTCGAATTTCGGGTATGTTTGGCATTTTTTTTAACAGTGTCGCCTTAGTCCTGCACAGTTCGTGATACACAACGACGATTCTTCATAGTTTTATCTAAGCCACAAAAAAAAATCAAGTGAAAATATTAAGAAATGCAAGTAGGAGATGTAAACTACGAAACCCTTGAAAATGGGGGGTATCGTAGCGCCTTAATCTCAATTTTCAAGGCATACTACGAATTTTTTTCTAGTAAAAAATTAAGAAAATCATTTAGCGATTTTTTTATTTAAAATCTGACACCACAGCGTCAATCGAGACACACCAAAACCCCTACATACCAAATTTGAACAAAAAATATACAGGGAGTTCCATTCTACAGAGAACCAAAATTGAGCAAAATAGGAATTTTAAAGGCATCTGGCGAGTCAAGTGTGCCATGGAATCCGTTCAAAACAGTTGAGTGATCAACAGGATTTAAATAAAAAAATCGCTAAATGATTTTCTTAATTTTTTACTATAAAAAAATTCGTAGTTGGCCTTGAAAATTGAGATAAGACCTGAAATTTTACCCTAACGTAGAGCTTTTTGTGGCCTATTTTTAGAAAAAAAAAACCGGCTAAAATCGGATGAAGAATAAAAATTTTACGGAACTGTTCGCACTTAAGATGAAACACCCTGTATACATGGTAAGCCAGTTTTTTGTAACAGGACAGAACACTGGAAATAAAATGATATTTTAAAATGCAAATTTACACTGAGCATTTATATTATTGTAATAGTAGGTATAAGTACGACATTTTTTTATTATTTCATTTTTAGGAAAGTTGCTATCGCATTACCTACCTGTTAAGTGTTGCCTATCTTTGTTTAACTCGTACCCTTTCGGCCTATCCTTTTTAAAACGACCACTATTAATCAAATTGTGTCGCAATCTTGCAAAAATGTCCTTGAAAGGATGTCTTCTCTCTGGATACCGCTCTTAGTATAAATTGCTCGTTGTATCTGCATTTTCCCCGGATTGTATAAAACAGACTATCATATCAAATTTGATTGTATGTTATAAAGTTTATAAATATACAAAAACAGAAAAATCTTTACACAGACAAAGCAAAACAGCTTAACCGAAAATTTGAGAGGTAACAGTAAACATTTTTTTCATGGTTGTTTCATTGTCTCACCGTCTATAGCCTACTTATTGAAAGGGTGCGCTTCTATTTATACACATAAAATCATAAAAGCTATTAGTAAATTGATAACTACTTAAGTAAATCATTAAGTGTTATGTATTTTTGGTATGGTAAAAAATGCAAAAATATACAATAATTAACTCTTAAACCATTGACTTGAAAAAATTTAGTAGCAGCATTTGATTCCACGTAAAAAAGTGCTTTAGGAATGTTTTCACATAAATACAAAATATTCAACCCGAAAAAAGTTACGGCCACTTTTCCAAAACGCACATTTTCGAAAAACGCCCTGTAACTCAACAACGGTGACATATATCGATTTGCGATTTTCGCTATTAAGTTTATCATAAAAAATTAGCATCAGACACCGCTATCAGTTTTCGTCTATCTCCGTTAAAAATAGTTTCCCTTTAAAAGTGTTCACTTTGACCCACCCTGTACCTCTAGAAATAAAAAAGTTACAGCGGTTTAAAATTTTATGATTCAAATTGTCGCTAATTAAATATTTTTCGAGTTTTGCGTTGACATGGCCTTTTCTGACGGCCTCTAGCCAGAATGATTTCCTAAATGCACGGAATTTTTATTTAGTTCATTTTATCCATCCTATTATCTATATTGATCTTTCTTATAATATTAAAAGTATCATACTGTTCGACGAATTCCTATATTGCGTACGTAGGTACCTACTTGGGGACCTGCACAATGCCGCTTGGCGTCTCTGCAATTTTGATGAAGAAGTCCAGCAAAACCAGTATTTTGTCATCTCGGGGCAACAACCCACTGGACACGCCCGTCCCCTGACAAAGCTGCAATTAACATTAATAAGTTTATCAGATACAACTACTGGGGATGTCGAAGAATGCGGGGCCGATTGCGATTGGCCCATCAATCTTTCTTCATCGGGAACGTACACACTGAATACGGCAAAGTGGTTGGGCTCATCTAATTAGTCCAGACCAGAAACAACAAAACGGAGCTGAATACATGGATGGAGTGTACTAATATTAATTAAGATAGATTACCAGATTTCTTCTCTAATGGGCGAGTTACGGAACATATTTAAAGAATATTTTAAAATATATAAATCCAAGGTAATGCATAGAGTTGTCAGTAAAATGATCGAATCAGTAATTGATAATGTTTTAGATTTTATAAGCAATACCTCCACCTGAAAGAAAACAGCCAAAAATTGATTCCTTAAAATATTCACAGTTTGTTTCATTGCCCCTTGCATGTGCCTGACTAAAATATTTACAGGCATTCACGTATTCGATGTATAGATGCGCTACGTCAACCGCACATCAAAATAATCCTCTCAATTTACAGTTCGGCAAACACCAATGCCCACGTTAGTGCAAAACGATCCCCAACCAGACGCTACCTCAACCTCAACGAATTCGACGTGCTCCCTGCTCGACACGGTGCTATAATAGTTGGTGTGATGCCCACAAAAAGTTCGGGAACTTTCGCCGATTAGTAGAAAATTTCTGCTCACTGCAAGTCTTTTGTGTAGAAGCCCACATAATTAAAATAATGAGATAAACCCACTTTATAATCATGTTTAGATTTATATCAAATTTTGATGTATATCTAGATCGACACATGGATGGAAGTAAAGGTTACTATTTCAATTTAGATAGAGTAAGTATTGATAATCAAAGGACTACGTGTGAGTGGAAGTGTTTTATCAACAAACAAAAAATATTTTAAATATTTTTGCAATACCCATAAAAAGTTATAACAAACAGGTATCATGGTTTTTAAGATATTTTTATGGAAGTTATACATTAAACAAACAATTTATTTTTGTGAACATCCCAATTTTCTGTTTTATCTTATCAGGGGTAATATAACAAGTGGTGTGCCTATTATCGATAATACCTTTCGTTAATTTTACGAATTATAATCCCAAAGCTGAAAATACCACGACTGCGCAACTAAGACGTAACTAAGAGAGTAGGATTTCAGCGAAAATACCACTAGTGGTATTATCGCTGAAATCATCACCTGATTGGTTAATATTTCAAAAATCATATCATTTCATCGGTTCATATTGGCAGGCGTTGAATTCTCACTGATACTTTGTCAGCCTTGTCTGGGACTTACAAAATGCACACATTCTGCTCTGTGCATGTTCTGAATGCTGAATCAAAACACAATATTAAGGCATTCACTACAAACCGAAACACAGTTACTACGCCTACCGCACATCAAGATAATCCCCTACCTTTTCGGTTCGGCACACCTCAATACGCACGTTACTGCAAACTATATCCCAGACCCCCAGCCCCAGTCCCAGCACTACCTCAGACGAACCTATCCGAATCATTGCATTCGCTTTGTGGGAGCTACACTGGGTTCGAATCGTTTCACGTGCTATAAGAGATAGTGGCAGTCAAAAGTCTTGAAACTTTTTATTACAAAATTATTATAGTATATCTAGGGGATTCCCGATTATGTTGACTCGATATTTTTTTAGGGATGTTGTGCGTATTTATTGCTTTGGGGTTGACACGGCACCGATTAAGGGCTAAATCACAACCTTCTCAAGGTTATACAAGCCCTGTGCAAACATGTGGCAACGCCCCAGCGGGACGGTTCAACGGGTCTATGCAGTATAGAGCAGTCTGCACTTTGGCTTAGTTTATCTTTTCTAATAAATGTTCAACCCTCTTTTTAATTATAATTAGATATACATTTATGAACTTTGTTTCAATAATTGGGTACCTAAGTAAGTAGGTACGTTTGTTTAACAGACAATAAAAGCAGTGAGAAAAGTAACAAAATATACACATAATATAGGTAGGTACCTAATATAAGTAATAATAAGTACCATATAGGTACGTTTGGGCAAATAGAGGGAATTACCTCCATTTTGTTGTGAGTCGAATTTTTGTGAGAATTTTTTGCAAAGTGCTCCGTTAGGCAAATGATGATTACCTATCTTCCCTTATGGTTAAATTTTCATAAAAATGCAAACAACAAGCGAACAGAGAACAGCATGTTGCGAAGGAGAGTAATCTCTTCTGATTGAAATGGCAGTTAGGGTCAATTTCATAATACATTCAACAAAATTATCTTTTGACTTTAACATTAGGTAAAGAAACTTTTGCAACAATACTAAACAATGGTTGGATTGTTAGAAAACTCCTTTAATTTTAAAGGGTACTTTAGTTTGTCTATATGAATTGGTCCTTGATCATTTTATTCTTAAATTTTCGTCCTTTGGAAAGCCCAAATCGAATACAAGTTGACCGCTTGCCGTCAAGCAAAGAAAACCTAGCTACTTCAAGTTATTATTACGATTACAGACGGGTATATAACTAAGTTATGGTTTCCCTCGACGATTCTAGACATCTTGAGGCTTGAAATTGTAAAGGAACGATTCTTCACTTCTAACTTTTAGAAAAATGTTTCATTTTTTCACAAGCAAAACCAATTTATAAAAAAGCCGTCGCCAGCACTTCGGGCAGTCTGTTTCCACCCAGAGACACACTGCCTCCTCGTAGCAATCTGGCGACGATAGCACTACCCGCTCTACACAAATTAATTCTATGGCAATTTTCTTCTAAAATCAACTGACAGGGAGTGACAGGCCACGCCGCGCAGACCCGCAAGCCATATTGATTTCTCGACTTCAGGGCTTTCCTATAGAGCCGGCTGTGGCTAAATACTTAAAATTATAGCCTTCTCATAGTGTGCATTGAATATATACACAGTGGCTTATAAAAAATGTGGCTCACTCAAATAATCTCTGCTATTTTTTTGCAGAAAAAAATCGTTGACGGTTGCGACGATAACTCTTCTGGGCGGATTTCTTTTATCATAATCAAAGTTGCTGTCCGCATGGATGTCACGAACACTATGGCAAAAAAATCAAAATTTATAAACCGCTGTAACTTTTTTATTTCTCACAAAAATGTTTAACATAAAAGTTTGCAAGTACTGTCCCAATCCATAAATCAGTTTGACTAAAAATTAAATTATCGTGAAAAAATGTAAATGACGTACCTATGACATTTTTTATAAAGCGAAATATCCCTTTTAATTTGATATGTCACACTTGCCAGTTTATTCTGTATTTACTATAAAAATATGTGAACAATTTTTGGAAAATTTGTGATTAGTATAAGGTCTAGTTCTCATCGAAATAAATAATCGATTATAACGTTAAATTAAAGTAGGCATAGTACGCTTTAAAAATTTGAAAATAAAGTAGTTTACATGCACCTCATCGAATGTCGAGTGGATAATCCAGAATTGTTATTATAAAAAAATACTTAACTGGTAGACATTATTTTATTTTATGAAAATAAATTAAAAATACTTAAATTTCAATTTAACGTAACACTTAGCAGGTATACCTAATGCCATAGTAATTATCTTAAAAATGACAATATAACAACACAGATTGTACTATTACAATAAATGCTCATGAACACCTACTATTTACACCTACTTTTCACGACAAACAAAATAACACATTCCTCAACATTTAACCTTTGCAGCTTCATCATTTTAGCTGCGAAAAATTTCATTATCATTATGCATAATTATTTCCATGGGTAACAAGTTGTTATGTCAAACACAAATATTGCCATTATATATTTTTAATTTTTTGTTGTAAATACAGAACAGACAGGTATGACGCATCAAATTAAATGGGATATTTTGCTGTACAAAATACGCATAATAATTTTTTTTACAAAGTCCAAATTTTACGGTAATCTGTACAACAAAACTAATGTCACCCATAAATTTTTGCCAGTTGTTGCAAACAATTTTCATGTTAAACTTTTTTCGTAGATATGTGAATAAAAAATGAAAAAGTTTGATTTTTTTAAATTTATGGCTATAGTTTTCGTAGATGGCCATAATGACAACAACCTGGATACCTCGCCATCACGCCGAATATTTTAAGGTGGGACAATTTCTATTCTTTCCACTTCGTGTCAGATCATTACATACCTACCTCCTATTTATTATGTACCTATGTATGAGCAGATAAATGAAATTGGCAAGGATAAAAGTTAAACGCTGTCGAACAGAAATCGAGTAATCCTCAGACTTTTGGTTCATACTGTAGGTCTCCAAACCAAGCCGGTGTACATGGAGCAAGCTCGGCCGAACCGTAAAATCGCCAACGAGTGCCAAATCAGCGAGTGATGCGATGAACCGCGCCTCGATAGACGACGGCGCTATTCATCAGACAGATGTATACTATACACCCCAGGACACACTCCGCAGTCCACCCTCCGCACTCTCACGTTCTGTGTGTCTAAGTTACGATTAGACATTGAGTGGCAGCCTTGCCTAATTTATTCAAACTGGATACTGTTGCAAAGTAGGTTGGTTCCGTACGGCTTATACTATGAAACATCTCCTGCGATTTTTCTAAGAATTATTCAGAAAAAAAAAATTAATAATAAGCCGTATGACTAATAAATGTAACTTATAAAATCGTAGCACCCTGTATTGAAACTTGAAAAGGAAAACATATTACATAAATTTTTTAAGACTTATGTACTCGGTACCTACTTGAAATCTTGGGGTTATTATTTTCGTGGTACTTGTGAATGAGGATGTTGTGGAATAGGATAATTCGAAATTGTTTATCCATCAGTCCTGCATAGTAAATTATTGTTCTGGGCATGCGCTGGAAGATGACGTAAGGAACAATTAAAAAATAAATATACAGGGTGATTAGGGGATTTGGGGCCGGGGTGGCGTCGCTCGTACCGGCGCTGACTTTTTAGACTGCATGTTTTTCTGCCTTCCATCGACCTTAGTTCGAGGCAGGCGCATGCACATGTCTTTAAAGAAAAACACCGCTATGGCCAAGAGCGCTGGACAAATGTGGGTTCACGGTATTGCTCCTAAATAGCTTTATCCGTGTGATTTACTAACTGTCCTACACTCAGTTTGATTACTACGGTTTTATAGGGGTTTCCGTAGTACTTGAGCGAATGCTATCCTAGTTCTATCGGGACAAAAGTCGGCCCTAGCCGCAAATGGCAACGAAGACAAAATAATAGTAATTGCCACCCTCCCCCGCACAAGCATGTTGTTGCTTCTGGGGTACTCCTAGTTTGGAGTATTGTGAGGGTGAGAATTATTATTATTATTATTATTAGTACATACATTTCAACTAGAGGTAAGTTCAGACCCCAAAAGCACGCCTATAAGGTTTGTATTTATTTTTTTTAAATATGGCAAAATTGCTGTTAAAATTAGAAACAATTTTAGTTCCACTGGTTGAACAGCTATTACCGTCGGACGGTGATCGACGTCTCGGAGTCCTCGGTTGCAGCCACCGCGTCACACGAGTCTTCTATAGAGTGGTACAAAATTAAACATAGGAAAGGGACAATATGGCCACCCCGCCCTTGTGGTGCGTAGTAAGTTTGTTTCGGGCGTCGCCTAGCAACCGCTTAGCCAAGCGGTCAGACGAGCATACGCAGTGGCGCATCAAGAGAACCATAGTAGGGTAGACTGGGGTAAGTGTCAAGCCAAAATTAAGAGTGTATCATTCAGTAGGGAAAAAAATATTTACAGTTTACTTAGAACATTTGTTTTTGCTGGACGGACTTCTTAGGGATTTATATGCCTTATGCTGCAACATGAAAGAACCAGCTAACATTGAGTTCAAGTTATGATAAAAAGAATATTTTGGTGTCCGACATTTTACACTTACCCCAACAAGGGGTAAGTGTAAAATGGGTCAGGAAACACTACAGAGTGTGTTTCTATTTTCACTGGGGTAAGTGTAAAACATTGCCATAATCAACACAAACACATAACACTTTGAATCAAACAAATATCTTTATTAGAAAATAAGTTACAAACTTTTCTGTCGTATAACAGAGCTTATTCATTTCGTCGCAAAAATAAAATAACTCATTTCTGTCCTAAAAGGCAATCATTTATATTTAAGTATGTATGTTAAAAATAAATAAAAAAATTAACTAAGTAAATAAAAATTTTAATATTTAAAAATAGTCTCTTAGGTACCTATACAGGGTGACCCGAAATTAGCCTGCCATAATTTACCAGCGTATTCTACGACCTAAAAAAATGAAAAAAGTTCCTATAAACATGGCCTCAAAAATGCCCCCAAATGGGGCTATAGCCCCCGAAAGGGGCAATTTCACAAACGGTTTTTTCTAAATATTTCCAGAACGAACAAAGATAAAATTCTGAAATTTGGTATGTGATGTACCTGTGAGATTTGACATTTGCCAAGGTAGCGATGGTTAGACATTCTTAATCATAGGCGTCCTAAATGGGGGGGTTAAGGGGTTAAAAATGCCCTAAATTTTTTGTGTGTGCTTTTTCCCCAAATTTATTGCAAAATTATAAAATTACAGGGTATTCTACGAAAAAACGGTGTTCTTGATGAACTTTGATAGCGTGCACCGTTTTCGAGTAAAATCGTATTGAAATTTTTTTGCAGGGGGCCATGAAAATGTGTATTAGAAATTAGACTGCGATATTTTACCAGCTTGTTCTGCGACCCAAAAAAATGAAAAAGTTACTATAAACATGACCCCAAAAATGCCCCCTAAGAGGACTATAGCTCCCGAAATGGACACTTTGGCAAACGGTTTTTTCTAAATATTTCCAGAACGAGCAAAGATAAAATTCTGAAATTTGGTATGTGGCATACCTGGGAGAATAAATCATGAAAAAAGCACACAAAAAAAATTTGGGATATTTTTAACCCCTTGACCCCCCTTATTTGGGACGCCTATGATGAAGAATGTCAAACTATCTCTATCTCGGTAAACGTCAAATCTCACAGGTATATCACACACCAAATTTCATAATTTTATCTTTGTTCGTTCTGAAAATATTTAGAAAAAACCGTTTGTTAAAGTGTCCATTTCGGGGGCTATAGCCCCCTTAGGGGACTCTTTTGAGGCCATGTTTATAGGAACTTTTTTCATTTTTCTGTACCAAAAAAGGTGGTGGTAAATTATGGCAGGCTAATTTCTAATAGGCATTTTCATGGCCCTCTGCAAAAAAATTTCAAAACGAGTTTACTCGAAAACGATGATGCATGCTATCGAAGTTCGACAAGAGCACCTTTTCTTCGTAGAATACCTTCAACTTTCCTAATTTCGCAAGAAATCTGAAAAAAAGTATACAAAAAAATTTTGGGGTAATTTTAACTCCTGAATTGGGACGCCTATGATTAAGAATGTCTAACTATCGCTACCTGGGTAAATGTCAAATCTCACAGGTACATCACATACCAAATTTCAGAATTTTATCTTTGTTCGTTCTGGAAATATTTATAGAAACCCGTTTGTGAAACTGCCCCTTTCGGGGGCTATAGCCCCATTAGGGGGCATTTTTGAGGCCATGTTTATATGAACTTTTTTCATTTTTTTAGGTCGTAGAACACGCTGATAAATAGCCTGTATAATAAGAACTTCGTGAATTAGCAGTGTAGAGAAATGGGTTCTATAGTATGTTTACACTTGCCTCTTGCCTTATATTTGAAGGGGTAAGTGTAAAACTACCTAGAATGCTTCTAAATTCTAATTTAAATGGATAGTTTGTTATTGAGCCTCTAAAACATTGTTTGTTAGATAATACAAGAAACCAAAAAGAACTTACTTTTTTTTACTTTAAAATTAAGGATTTTTGAAATGCGTTATCCTTAAAATCGAAGTGACAGCTAGAGGTTAGTATTTACAAGAAAATGCTAGGCAACCAAAAATACATATTGATGTTTTGCGTGTTGATAGGCTTTCAGGGCGTATAAATTAATGCTATGGGTAACTCATCTGTTTCCTATTCATATTTTTCTTCTTTTGGCACACCTGTTTTACACTTACCCCATTTATACACTTGCCCCAGTCTACCCTATTAGTATTTATTGCGTCTTGGTGTTCGGTTGGTGTATCGTGATTATCCACTTAATTTTTCAGTGCTGATAGAAGCTTTTTTCTTCTGCTATAATTGTTTTTGCGATTGTGATGGCTCCGAAAAAAATTGGAATAAAGGGAAAAGTGCTTCATAGTCAAACAAGGGAAATTATTCACCTGCGGCGAAAAAAACTCGGTGATATCCCACAATACCAAGTTTACTTTTAGTGAGGTTGAAAATCTAACTCGCAGGAGATTTCCTGAGTTACCAGCCGAGGGGAGGTGTAAAATCTGCAGGCATGTTGATTTCTAAAAAATGTCACTCAAATTATATACTTTATAGCAAAGTAGGCCTGAATTCCCCAACGTCAAATTTCAACTCTTAAATTTTTTGTAATTTAAGCGTACAATTAAGTTAATCCCTGGACATAATATACAGGGTGAGTCATTAGTAATGGCGCATAGTGCAACCGCATATATTTTGAATCCAAAATATTACGATTGAGGCTAAAATGCCTTATAGAAATGTTGTTTGTTTAAGAGATACCGTGCGTTAAAGTTCATTTTTTGAAATTGAATTGAGTTATCAAGCTGCTGACCTGAAATTTGGCACTGCTGTATTCTCGGGGATGGAGAATAAGCTGAAAATGTCAATTTCTACGTAACTCACAGAGGGCGCCACTTGCGCTGTTTTTGGATCGTGTTGTTACTCCTAACTGATTTGAGGTTATCTTTTTGGCCTTGCAGGTCTGTCATTTTAGTGCATTCTTTCATTTTGCAACAAAAAGGTACTCTTGTTTCAACCGTTTGCGTTTAAATTGACAAAACGTGCCCCAAAACACTACTTGCAAATGTTACAGATCAACTGTATATTGAAAATGAATAAAAAAATTCCAAATGAGCATTGGTCGAAACACATTTGTTTTCTTGAAATAGGGTGTCCAAATTTTGTCGAGTTTCAATCCGTTCCATTTTGAAAGTGAACATTATTTGGGACATTGTTCATATGGAGTTTTTTCTCGCTTTAAATGGTGCAGTCGTTGTGCAATATTTAAAAGCAGTAGATGAATATTTTATTTTTAGAATCTTAAAAGTTAACAGGTGTTTTGGGGCACGTTTTGGCAATTTCAACGCAAACGGTTGATTTAACCGTTATGAAATAAGAGTACCTTTTTGTTGCGGAATGAAAAGATGTACTAAAATGATGGACCTGCAGGAACAAAAAGATAACCTAAAAAAAGTTACGAGTAAAAGCACCATCCAAAAAAAAACAAGTGGCGCCCTCTGTAAGATACGTAGAAATTGTCATTTTCAGCTTATTCTCCATCCCCAAAAACATAGCAGTGACAAATATCAGTTCAGCAGCTTGATTATTTCGGGAGATGTATAGCCATAATTCAATTTAACGCCCTCTATCTCTTAAAGAAACAAAACTTCTATAAGGCATATTAGCCTCAATCGTAATATTTTGGCCCAAAATATATGCGGTTGCACTATGTGCCATTACTAATGACTCACCCTGTATAGTGGATTGAAAAAATAATGTGGAAGGAGTAATTCCATTGGCGTCGGTTTGTATATGATGTTATTGTTTTTTAAATATACTCGCCTCACTAGTAAAATTGGGTATCACAGAAATCAACTTCTAAAACATCGCCTTAAAAAACTAGAATTTAATATCTCAACTTTGATAACTCCCTATATGGAGAAAAATGGCATATTACCAAACTGTAATCATTTTCGGTACATTTTATAGAAGATATACAGCCTATGTTAAACGCTACCCAATCTATAGGTAACTAACATCCACTAACTGTGGTCAGTTCAGGAATACTCTTTTTCTCTTTAATTCTTTGAAAAGTAACCTGAAAATAATTAAAATAACTAGGTGTTGTAACTTAAATGGTAACTAAAGTTTGCATTATTGCCACTAAAATCTTCTAATGAAACCTTCGAATAAGACGTAAGAGTTTAATTTTGAAAACTCGAGTTGAATTTAAAAAAGGCGCCAATGGGATTAAATTTGCATTTTTAGCGAATGCACGGAGCAAAAATGCGTCGGAAATGTGCCCCAGTTTCCGGTCAATTTTTTGTTCGCTGGTGTGAGCACCGAGGAGCACGAAAAGAAGCGGGTGATATTGTACTTTCTATTATACGCAATTTTGCTGGAAACTGGCAATCTCATTTGTTATACTTCTAGCGCAACATGGCGAATCTGTTTATAACTGCTCTTTATAAAGTGCAAACTAAAATTGCAAAAACATAAACACTAAAGTAGGTATTGATTAAAAAAGCTAAGGACTAAGGCGAAAGCCTTGAATTAAGGGTTATCTTTAACCGACTTTCAACAACTTCATATCCCCTACTTCCTTTATTAAGTAGTAAAGTACCGCTAGTTGGTTTTTGTTGGTCTTTATAAATAAAAAGCAGATTCTAAATTCAAAATTTTAGTCACTTAATAACAAATTAAAAAAAAAATAATTACCAGTAGAAATAATCACTAGTTCCACATCACCCTTTAGACTCTCCTCCCTTCGTAATAATTTTAATTTACTTCGTTTCGGCAAAATAATGTCAAAATTGAATCCATTTAACCGCAATATAATATCATTTGCTATGTCAATACTGTTCTCTTGTAACAATTATTATGTACTAATTTCATGCTGAAAAGTAAATAAAATATTCCCACCCCTTCGGGTATAGCGATTTTGGCCAAAACCAGTCCGAACCGTCCTATTGTATATATAAATCACAGCATGTGAGAGGAATTCTTTAGCGGGATATTTTTCAAATTTTGTATAGATATGTAGCTAAAGGTCCTTATTTGAACTGGTTGTGCAATCTTTAATTCAGAGGAGTGGATTTATGAGGTAGAAAATGTAATTAATTTAGGGGGGTGGATTTATGAGGTACAAATGTAAATAATTTTGAGTTTAATCTTGGAGATATTTGTATCTATGTCTTCAAAAATCCATTTATGCAAAATCAAAATCTTAAGCAAGCAAGCGATAACTAATAGCTAAAAATGCCCAAACATTACTAAAAATTTAAGAATATAGCCATAATTTAGAAAGAAAAAGATTAATATAGGCTGTACACTATGTACTGCGTTCGCGAGTAACTGATATAGCACAAGACCCGGGCCTAAGCAATAAAGAGGTCGCAAACCATGAGCGGGCGAGTATCCAGTGATCCGAGCGAAATTTATAAATGTAAAAATTAAAATATTACTTTATAAGCATTGTTACCGTATAGTCACTTAATAACAAATTTTAAAAAAATAATTACTAGTAGAAATAATCACTAGTTCCACATCACCCTTTAGACTTTCCTCCCTTCGTAATAATTTTAATTTACTTGGTTTCTGCAAAATAATGTCAAAATTGAATCCATTTAAAAGCAATATAATATCATTTGCTATGTCAAAACTGTTCTCTTGTAACAATTATTATTATGTACTAATTTCATGCTGAAAAGTAAATAAAATATTCCCACCCCTTCGGGTATAGCGATTTTGGCCAAAACCAGTCCGAACCGTCCTATTTACATATAAACCATAGCATGTGAGAGGAATTCTTTAGCTGGATATTTTTCAAATGTTGTATAGATAGGTATGTAAAGGTCCTTATTTGAACTGGTTGTGCAATCTTTAATTCAGAGGAGTGGATTTATGGGGTAGAAAATGTAATTAATTTAGAGGGGTGGATTTATGAGGTAGAAATGTAAATAATTTTGAGTTTAATCTTGCAGATATTTGTATCTATGTCTTCAATGTATGTATGTAAAAATTAAAATATTACTTTATAAGCATTGTTACCGTACCACATTATATCCTAATTATTCTGAAAGTAGACTTCAGAGATAAAATTGTTCACTATATACCTAGGTGAACATTGTTTTTAAATGTTCATTAGATCACGAATGCAGATAAAGAAATAATACTTTTATATAAATAGGCAAATAATGCCATTTAAAACCGTTTTGTTAGTGAACATTTTTAAAGCAGTCCACTGGTTGTAATGGATTCTATGTCAGGCTTCGCACCCGTCAAACTTAGCGAAGTGGGCAAGTCTGCATATATTTGCTACGCGAGAAGACCTTAATACTTAAGGACGGAAATAAAACGTCATCACCTCGCGACGACCTTCATTTGACCGTGTTCCTAACTAGGATAAATGTTGCTAAAACAGAAATTGGGTACTGGAGTGCAAAAATTGCGCAAGTGTCTGTAAGATGGCGCTGGAGTTGGAGAGCGGCCATTGGTACAGAGCGAGAATAAAAAGTAATGTTTCGCCTTGCTAAAATAAGTTTCCGTTCCTTATAAGTTGTTTTGTTACCCGGCAAGGTCGTTGGTCGGAACCAGGGGTCTAGGGGGGAGGGAGGCGAACCGACCCCCTTTTTTATACAAATAACAACACATCGCTCCCATCCTGGCGTATTTTGGGATTGAAACTGTGAATTGGTAAATACAAAATAATAATATGAATATTTACGCTCCTTTATTTTTATATATTTTTTCATAGTTATTAAGAATATTGTTGAGTAAAATATTAAGTAAGAGGACTACCTAACCGGCTGTCAAATCTACTGTCATGACATAACTAATAATTCTCCCTCAATCCCTCAAAACCGCATGAATGATCACAATACTTACCCTAACCGACATTTAGAATTTATGTCACTATAGTTTTATCATTCTATTAACTTTTCATTAAGTACCTACTTAATATTGATAAACCGAAAGAAATTAAAATTCTGTTGTATTTGATCCAAAGTTGACGTAAAATTGTGAATTTTGTTAGATACGTGAAATACCTACTATTTGCTGATATCTTAATATATGTATTATTTTGGCATACATTTAGAGTAATGGAAAATGTAATGTAAATAAATTTATAGATACTACCATAGAAGAATTTACGTAGTAGATTCTTCTATGGTACTACCTAAATGATTGCCGGTACATTAACTTTGTGTCAAACATAATAGAATTTTAAAGCGTTAATATAATTTTCTTTTGAAAAAGACATATTCTTATCGATATTTTTTAGTAATATTAAAAAGTTAATAAAATTATAGAATGATACTCGTATATTATGTTGTATAGCTAGTGATATAAAATAGTTTTTACGAAGTAACGACTTTTTAAAATTTTAAGAAATTTTATAAATAGGAAATAGGCGCTTATGTAACATTAAAATAGAAACAACTTTTTCAAGTTTAACCTTTTTGAAATTGTAACAAATAAGCCAATTTTTAGGGATTTTATTTTTTAAATATAATTTTTAATCGAAAGGTAACCCCAAAGTTAACTGCATATGTGTTCTATTAGTATCCGTTAATAAAAAAATATGTTTAAATTAATAAAAAGATACATTTTGCACCATCTTCATTTTTTCCAAAATGGTTTTTTGGTTATAACTTTTGTTTGAAGTTCGATTGTTTTTTTCCAAACGACATTACATTGTTTGGAAAAAACTGCAACAAACTGGTTTTTAAATCATTAATTTGTCTCAAAAAATACGGAATGGTTAAATTGAATGTTCCTACCACCTTCAGGCGGACACCCTGTACCTAATAAAAATATTATTAAACAAATAATAGTATTTTTATGAAATTGAGCCCATGTGTTGATAGGTGGCCATGATTACAGCTCAAAAGTAAAGTTATACACATTGTTTAATGTGCTTTTTGAACCTAACAAAAAACAGTTTATCAAAATCGGTAAACAAATAAAGATTTTATCAGGGCGGTAACTCCTTAACGGAGGTCACACTGTATATGTTTAACATATAGGTACAGAAGATGTTCTTTCGCATCAATATATCGTTTTCTTTTTTCATTATTTTTTATTTTCGAGATATGTATTTATCTTAATTATTGCGTTACTTAAAATGTGTGTTTGTGTTAATGTTAATGCGAACGAAGAAACACCTTATGTACACATAAAAGGCCATGTTTCATTTCATTGAAAAAACTAAACATAATTTTGTAGAACTTTTAAGCCAGCAATACTATACCTACAGAAAACGTGCCGAATCACATTCTTTAACTAAAGATATGCCTTTAACAGTAAAAAACACAGTTGACATTCAAGTGACCTTGAAAACGTCGTCTGCCTACAAGTGAAAACGTGCGTCTTACATTGCACCTCATATGCTTCAACTTTTATGTGATTTTTTGCGATTTTCGTTTTTGAGATATTTATAATAGCTGCATTTATTAAAATGGAACACCCTGTATAGATAATTTTCGACATACCTATACATATAGAGACATAGACATATGAATCCTCCCCTAATGTCGGTTTATATGCTAACGATTGTGTTTTCCTCACGAAAAATACATAACGGCGACATACGTATAAATAATGCAAAGTCAACTAAGGCAGTTTTTAGTGCTAAAAATCAATGAACCATTGCTAAAAAGAGAGGGGTTAAAATCACAAATCGGAGTCTTTGAGCTACGGGGGTCTCCCGAATATACCTTTTGAAGTTTTATATTATTTTAATATTGAAAATTCGCAATTCATAGTATATAATAATATGGAAGTAATACAAAAACATCAAAAAGTAATCAGACAGCTTAGTTGCTTAAATATTATATCGCCAAAGCGTAAAATTGATCATATGAACATAATATATGTAATTATTAAACTGGACCTGTAACAACAGCGTCAACCGTTCATCGATCGTCTGTTTTTCGCGCCATCTGATAAACAATAGCTACACTTTTGGTATTCCCGCTGCATAATTTAAGGGTATTTTGCCTATGTTTTTTATTTACAACAAGACTGGATAATTACAATGTTTATTACCGGGTTTTCGTTCCGAGCATATTCGGAAACCTCTGCCCATCTTAACGAAGGTAAAATTCCGGCTCAAGAGACAAAATAGACGAATTTATGCCGGCATAAAGTTTGAAATTCAAAAAAAATTCTCGCCCATAACTTTTAAACTAATGTCATTAGTATCTATGGATATTTTAAAAATACCCGTATTTTTTGTAATCCTTTGAAATTCGCTACTTTTTCCAGCTAGTTGGAAATAAAAATACATTGATACAGGCAACCAAACATACAATGGCGAGCCCCCCCCCCTTAATGTGAATGATGCACTAGTTCGTCAGCAACCGACAAACTCTGTCCGTGACATAGTCGAAACCTGTGCTAACATGACTGGAGTTGGAGTAGCAAGTATATTATGCGTAACTATATAGACTTCTAAAGGAAAGAAAACGATCATTAGATCGTTGAACCTTCACATTAGTGAAGGACCCCCAGAAGCACGACGGAAACAAATCTGAAAAAAGAGATACTTACCTATCTTATATACAGCTTTGCAAACCATTAGAGAAGACGACGACTTACCGCAATTAGGAAGAACAAGTATATGGAAAATTCTTCATGACATTACTTTTCGTGGGGAGAAACACAACAAAAAATTAGTTCTTATCCGTGCGCCGCTATAAAAAGTTATTTAACATAAAAATAACCGTTTTCAAAATATTCTTCGCTACTTTTTCTCCAAATTGCAAAAATAAACTAAATGGAATTTTGCAAAAGGGTTGCATTGTGCAGAAGTAAAAAGTTATAGGCGCGGTAGATAAAACCTCGTTAGGTAATCAAAAAGTTCTGCGTATGATATTGAAGTTAGGGGTCCTTATATCCTAAATGATTTGAAGTAAATTTTGCAATAGTTTTGTTAATATTTTAACCAATTATTTTTTAAATTTTCGCAGCAATTTTAAAATAATTCTTAATTTTATTTTAAAGACTGCAGTGTTTTCAATTTTGCAAGTTAATTACAGCAAATTATAACAATCGGACCGACGCCACCTTGTAGCAATTTTAAACATCCATCTAATTTGCAGGTACAAAAATTCATCAAAGAGCAGACTGAGTCATTTTCGATGGTTTTATGGGGTATCTCCGTTATTTGTATAGATAGAAAAAAACAAGGTAGGTGTTCATGAGTTAATTTTTTGAGATATTTATGATCCTCAAAACAGATCTCTGATATCTCCAATACTTTAGGAGATACAGGGCGTTTTTGAAATTTTTGCAATTATCGTAGCCCATTTGTTTTTAAACCTATATATTTCGTTGAAAACGCTTTATACGCACTTTTTTACGTAGAATCCATTGGAGTAAACAGTTTTTCTATAAAATAGTTATTTATGTACCAAGGCACTGAAGTTGAATTATTAAGTTGAACTTCAGTGCCTTGGTAGGTAAAATAACTATTTTTTAGAAAAACTGTTTACTCCAATGGATTCTACGTAAAAAAGTGCGTATAAAGCGTTTTCAACGAAATATATAGGTTTAAAAACAAATGAGCTATGATAATTGTAAAAAATAGCAAAAATTTCAAAAACGCCCTGTATCTCCTAAAGTATTATTGATATCAGAGATCTGTTTTGAGCATCATAAATATCTCAAAAAATTAACTCATGAACACCTACCTTGTTTTTTCTATCTATACAAATAACGCAGATACCCCATAAAACCATCGAAAATGACTCAGTCTGTATGTAGTAACAGGTCTTCAAGGCAGATTTAGGCAGATTTAGATGCATCATTGGAGTCCGTGGCAAAAAGTAGAAAAACGCCAACAGACCATCTGGCTAATTTTGGGATTCCTCTAACTGCTAAATCAAAAAGTTCTGCAAAAGTTTTAAGAGGGACTTACAAATATGTATTAGAAATTGAACCGAATTTTTTGGCGTAGAAATTATGTTTAAAATAGGAGCGCTATAATTTACCCTCACCAAACACAAAGAGATACGCTCTGTATCTCAGTTTATGCACTCATGCATGATCATATCTTAAATAACTTTTCTACAAATTGTTAAAATTTGTCTACAAGAACCGCAGATATCTTGTATAATCATTCTCTAATCGGGTATAGGTTCCCTACAATGCAAAGTCTAAAACTGTTGCAAAATGTTTGTTTAATCGGACGCCCCAGTCGCAGCTGTCGCTTTCACGATTATTCGAAACACCAAACTCGTTCAAAATCAATAAATTAATAAAGGAATCCTGTTAGTGAAATATTCTCTTGAAAAATTTATTCTCAAGCGCTATTTTACCTATTCAAGCAATATTCCTGCTACAAATTATTGTCCTTTTATTTTTAGGAAAAGAGGTTCGCTTCGCTCTCAGGATTTTATAAAAAAATAAAGAGACCAATTATTTATACTCGTGATCTTTCTATAGGCAAAAGAGTAGAAAAAAAATGTATTTTTCTAACAAATTGTCAAAGTTTGTCTAATTGGGTAGGTATGCTAGGTACAAATGCTCTGAAAAAGAGTAAAATAAACTTTGAAATAATTCAAACCAAAGCAAGCCAATAATTTTGTTTCACACAAAACAACACCACAAGAAAATCTACACACAAAACCAAAATCCGTAAAATAAAGCGCAATCCTTATTTCCGTACACGGCACTGGTTATACTGGCCCAACTGGCCTACGTCGTCACCTGCTCGGTGGATTTCCGAAAGGCCGACCAATAAAATCGCTACGCTCGCTTTCTTATTGGCTGCCTCCTTGAGTAGGTCCACGTCGACTACATAAAAACCTTTGAACTTTATACGGGTGATTTCTGCTGATAAATCTGGCATTTTTACCAGTCTGGCATTTTTACCAATGCTATGAAATAGATCGCGCCCGTATATCACTGTGTTGCGAGTGAGTTCATTTAAATTTTACCAGGGTAGCTCGAGAACAGGCGCCTCGTCCATAAAATACGACACAAAACGCTTTTTTAAACATATTAAACCGTACCTGGTATTATTAGTAGTAAAAAGAGATGAAGGAGACAGAAACGATAGATATTGTAGTAAAAACAAGTGACTGCATGCTCGCCTAATTGATCGATCACCAATACTTGCATGGGTTACACTGTTCGACGGCTGGCCACTTGTGCAGCGAAATGCGGTGGATAGGCGTGCCATAATTTCACATACCTTAGGATATACTTGCGTAAATAGTTATAATCGAAATGGCTTTTTAGATACCTTTTGACAATACTATATGGTGCAGTTGTGTTTGACGACAACCTTAAAAAACTTTAAAAGTGAAATATTAGGTATGTTGCTTGTAGAATATGTATTTGTTTGAAAACTGCGTGACGCTTATGTGATATATTCTTTTTGTGACGCCAATAATAAGAGTTTTTTTATGCTGTTTCAAGTAACTTTAGAAAAACTATACAGGGCATATCTAGGTTAAGAGGGGGCGCGGAATTAATCACAAAATTCTTGATCATGGTCTTCTCGAAAACGCTATAATATGACTTAATAGGTATCTAACATATTTTATTTATCCCAATTCGCTGCAGATTTTAAATAAAAGTGAAAAAAAGTGAATTTATTTAATGAGTCTATTCCTCTGCGCAAAATGATCGCGCACAAATTTTTAGTTTTTTGGAAGACCATCTCCGAAAATAACATGGCTATGCTTTCGCGCCCTGTTTACACTGATGCCACCTGACATTACTGTAGCCTTTACTGACACTATTGGCCCAGGTTAGGGGAACGTATTAAATAAAATTTTACATGTAGAGATTGTACAGATAATGCTTAGCGAATCTCTTCTTAACTTAAAAAGTAATTAGTGTTTACGGGTCGGGTTTGAAATTCTTCAATGAAATAAGGCGCAAAGGCATAATTAAGAACCTTAAAATGTAAACAGGAACGACCCGAACTGAATCACATCTGCATTTGTAGCAAGCGGTAAAATGCAACGGAACTGCGTCCCACTTTCCGGGGGTGTTTTGTTCGCTCGTGGGCCCAAGAGCACGGAGAGAGGAAGGTGAGAATATTGTGTTATCTATTGTCCAGTTTTGTTTGGGAATGAGCGGTTTCATTTGTCCCTTTTCGAGGCTAATGCCGGGAATCCGGTTCAAATGCAAACTAGAAAGAGTGAAATGTAAATGCTAAGAAGCTGATTAAAAGGGCCTCGATAAAAGAGTTTCGGGATTGAGTAATAAATTACAAAAGAGGCAATGACAAATAAGTACCTATAAGAGTGAGTCGGTTTTTCGTGTCAGAGCTTTAACATTGGATAGAAAATTTAAAATTATACAACGGAAATTTCATATGTGTACAGGTTCGCAAACGCTTCATTTTCAAGGGCGCTAACATTTCAAAAAATATACTATAGAACATTTTTTATATCTTCCAAACAAATAGAGATATTATTATATGTTATGAAATATATCTAGGTACATAGCAACATTATGCGTTAATTTCGTTATTTCCATACAATCAGTGGCGAAGGCACTGAGTTCAGCAAGAAAAGCTAATGTGGTCCTGTATAAAATTAGAACTTAATACATTCCTATATGCAAAATTTATTTTGAACAAAAACTGTCTCTTGGCTTTTTGTTTCATATCTGTTAGGGTTTTAAGCCTAATTTCACTAGTGAAGTATCCTGTTAATAAATTTTTTATTATACTTCTTTGAAAACACCTTAGTTTCATCTGTTTTAGCAATAATGAAAGATGGGGTTTTTTCGGGCTAGCGCACTGAAAAATACCGAATATATGGCTTTAGAAGAGAAATATACAGCAAAGTAAACTAAATTTAAGAAACTCTATATGCTCTCTGATATTTAACATGTACCTATTTTGTATTTTAATTCCTAAGTGTATATATATATCAATATTTAGATACATTTCTGTAATATTTTTGACGTTTTATTCACCTTATCTGACAATAACTAATTTACAACAAAGCACCTTTGAAATAATTTGAGAGTAACCATGGAAACGCATCATACATACCAAACACTACATTGTCTGCATTGTTTATTTTTTGTCAATTAAATTTATTATAATATGCCGATAAAATGTTTTAAGTTTCCGTTTTCAAAGAAGTATAATAAAAAATATCGTTCATTACACGTCCAGAAATAGATTTTCCGTGCTCAACCATAATAGAAAGATCTTAATTTTTTTAGACATTACATGGGTTATTAATATACAGGGTGTTCCTTAAGGACATGCTAATACTTAAGGGGGTTATTCTCGGGCCCATTTTAAGAAAAAAACTTCATATGATCGTATGTAGTAAACGTCCTAACTTTTGAGACACAGAGGGCGTTAAAGTTCATTTTTTTAAATTGAATTTTGGCTACATCTCCCGAAATAATCAAGCTGCTGAACTGAAATTTGGCACTGCTATGTTTTTGGGGATAGCTGAAAATGTCAATTTCACCGTATCTCACAGAGGGCGCCACTTGCGCTGTTTTTCGATCACGCTTTTACGCGTAACTTTTTTGAGGTTATCTTTTTGGTCCTGCAGGTCCATCATTTTAGTGCATCTTTTCATTCTTCAAGAAAAAGGTACTCTTGTTTCATAACGATAAAATCAACCGTTTGCTATGAAATTGCCAAAAGGTTCTCCAAAACACCTGTTGACTTCAATATTCGAAACATAAAATTTTCACCTACCACCTTCAAGTGTTACAGATCAACTGTACCATTTAAACTGAGAAAAAAATCCCTATGAACAATGTACCAAAAATTATTCGCTTTCAAAATGGAAAGGATTGAATTTGACAAAATTTGGACACTATTTCAAGAAAACCAATGGTGTTTTGACCAATGCCCATTTGGCATTTTTTTCATCATTTTGAATGTACAGTTAATCTGTAACATTTGAAAGCAGTAGGTGAAAATGTTATGTTTCGAATATTGGAATCAACAGGTGTTTTGTGGCACGTTTTGGTAACTTCAACGCAAACGGTTGATTTAATCGTTATGAAACAAGAGTACCTTTTTCTTGCAGAATGAAAAGATGCACTAAAATGTTGGACCTGCAGGACCAAAAAGATAACCTCAAAAAAGTTACGCGTAAAAGCGTGATTAAAAAACAGCGCAAGTGGCGCCCTCTGTGAGATACGGTGAAATTGTCATTTTCAGCTTATTCTCCATCCCCAAAATCATAGCAGTGCCAAATTTCAGTTCAGCAGCTTGATTATTTCGGGAGATGTAGCCAAAATTCAATTTAAAAAAATGAACTTTACCGCCCTGTATCTCAAAAGTTTACGACATACATTCATATGAAGTTTTTTTCTTAAAATGGGCCCAAGAATAACCCCCTTAAGTATTAGCATGTCATTAAGGAACACCCTGTATATTTATACTTCTACTTCAATTATTGTGTTGACTTTCTGTCCCGTATATAAAATCGATAAAATCGAGAAGAGTAAGATCGGGGCGATCGCGAGAACTATTGGGCCAGTGGTTTCCAAGCTGATTGATTAGAAGCGCACCAACGATTAGTAGATATGTCCTGTGAGAATCAGTGACCGGAACAAAATATTCTTTTAAAATTGTAAATTCTGCCAACTAGTCTTCAACCCCACCTCCAGGCGATATTCTCAAAAAACACCGTTCCCATTCTGTCCGTCCGTCAATTCCGAAATGGATATTTATTTACTGCCCTGGAGTCAGCCAATTTGCCTAATTACCTCGATCGCGTGGGCTCGTCCGTCCTTAATAGCACCCTTGCAAGAGAGACTCGGCCCTTTTTCAAATAATCCCTGGGCACCTGGTCCCACAAACAAGATCAATCTTTATGTTTTGCGTGAGGAGATCTAAGAAACGCGATAGCGCCAAATGTGTTTACGATAATTACCACCATTGCGAGGTAAAATTATATACGTCTCTCCGAAATTCGGTTATACGCCTATGGTATTTTGTGCCTTTTTGTATATCTGAGTATATATGGTTTGCCGAAGGGCTCAATTATAGTTATCTGTTTGTCAGTAGTGTGGCTAATAAGGAACGTCAGTTTGTTATATATTATATCTTTGAAGATAATTAATTATTGTTTCCCTGCAATTTGTGAGCAAAATGCATGCATATATAGGTTTTTTATATTATTCACTGTTTTTTTTTTTCATAAAGTTTAATCTTTAAGTTGCATTTACATTTAAGTGAACAATTTAATTACCTGCCAGCTTTTATAATTTTTAATTAATAGAAAATGGAACAAAGTGACCGCAAGTACTGGAGGGTAATCTAAGATGGGGCACGCTTATAAATGAGAAATTTAGAGCTTTGCAGTGCCATGTCAGGATCGATTACTCAACTTCGCCATGTAAGCATGGTTGCCTATGATGCTGAGTCAACTACAATAATCGCAGCGTGCAAGGTAGATGGTTTGGTGATTTGTGCAAATTTGCCTGGAAATTTCATATGGTAAATCACAATATTTTATGTGAATAGTCGCATTTCATAAGATGGAACATAGCAGGGGTTCCAGAGTTGGGACGTCCCATCTTGACAAACCTTTTTGTTACGACACAATCTATAAAGGTTTTGTTTTTGTCTATCAATTCCAGATTCCTAAACTAGATGGTTACAGAAGAAAAACCGACCGTGGAAAGTGGTCGATTCAAGACATTATGCTTGAAGCTGTTCTGAAAAATACATTAGAGAGAAGAGTCATAAATAAAAATAAATACCTGAGAGGAAATGAAAAATATCTTGGACGATTTAGGCAGGTCTTTTCCGAGGAACAAGAGCTAAAAATTATAAAGATACATCGAAATGGAAAACAATTTTTTTGGCGTCGCTTATCCAGAACTCCGCAAGTTGGCATTTGATTTTGCAAATCCTATTCGGATTCCCTAATAATTTCAATAAAGACACTAGAATGGTTTTAAAAAATGGATTTACGGATTTTTACGTAGACATAAAAATATTTCCTGAAGCCACGTCCTATACCAGAGCCACGGATTTTAATAAGAATGCGGTTCAATGTTTTTTAACAAATCTTGAACATATTTATGCAAAATATAAACTTACACCGAATTGTATTTGGAATGTGGACGAACCTGGCGTGACACCGGTCCAGAAGTTATCAACAGTTCTCGAGCAGAAGAGTAAATGGCAGGTTGGTGGTCTGACGCGTGCTGAAAGAAGAGTCAATGTTACTGTCGTAGCTTCTATGAGTGCGAGAGGGAATATTTTTTGGCTCCAACTTTCATTTTTCCGAAAAACCGAATTAAACCTGAACTTATCGACAATACACCTAATAGAAGTCCAGCTTTTTTCCACAAGATAAAGGTTGTATGGATCGGGACGTATTTCTGGAGTTTATGAAATATTTTGTTAATCAAACCAAACCGTCTCAACAACAGCCAGTTCTTATTATCTTGGGCGGTTATTACTCTCATACAAACAGCTTACCAGTCATTCATGACTTACTACGAGCTAAACACCTCTGATGGTTAAAAATAATTGCGGTCATACTTGTGGCATCTACCAAATAGCTGGAGCTATTAAAAAGGCATTGGAGAAAGCCTCAAGCGTAGAAACTGCAGCAAATGAATATCGAAAGACTGGGATTTGGCCATTTAATGACCAGGTATTCCAAAATTTCGAAATTGCTGTTACAACTGAACTAGAAAAATTTCTCAAACACCAAAATCTCCTATTCTTATACATGAGAATTGGTTTGAAGAGCTCACTCCTATTACGTCTAGGGACTGTAGGATGTCTACATAGAGAGACATCAAACCAGCGATTCCAAAGACGATAAGCCGTTTTTTTGTAACAAAACACCTAAAATAAAAATTATTGACGTCAATCCCTTACCAACAGCAAAGGAAAAACGCAAAAAATCATGTGGCCAAAAATCTCTAAAATCGACGATTCTAACAGGATCTTCCTACAAAAATGAATTAGAAGAAGCCTGGAGGTCACGAACTTAGGAAAAGCAAAGAAAACAATAACAAAAAATATTTTTGGCCAAGACATAAACAGAAATAGTGCAAATTGTAGTTTCAAGCCAAATAAATCCAACACCAGTGGACGTATTGCGTATTGACGATACTAACTGCATCCTATATGGTGAGAAGTGTTTTGAGAGTGAAAAATATCGGTACAAATGCCACAAGTGCTTAAGATGGGCTCACGAATCGTGTGGAGTCTTGGACGAAAAGTATTTCACATGTGCCGTTTGTGAAGTGTGATGTTCCATCTTGGGTAACCAGGTGACCCATCTGGTTGTTAAGATGTGTTCTAAGATGGACATATGCAATTAAAAAAATAGAGACAAAGGTATTTTGTTTATTTGAGCCAATTTTTTTACCAAAGATTATGTTTATAAGTTGAATAAAGATTCATTTGATTATTTAACTTTGTTTTATTACTGTTGGTTTTCAAAAAAAATCACCTTCAAGAATAATCGCCCCATCTTAGGTTGCTCTCCCCTATAGAGGTGTCTGTGTTGCCTATTACGAGAATAAGTTGGGTCATAAATATTGTTACAAATACTATTTTTTGACATATAGAATCTTGGTAGAATCTCTGAGTCTAAGAGCTAATGAGCATTTACCCCTCGGGTTTTTGTAAAGCAAATTTGTTATCTTCTAGTATAGACGTGGGGCTCTCAATGTGTTAAATGGCAGTCTTACCGTTGGCTGCTACAGTTGTATAACAAGAACTTGCATACTTATCATTGGCAGCCTCTTCAGAAACACGGAGAAAATATCAATCATATCAAATCGCACAGATTTCGTATAAATGAAGACTCACTTTTCAATACAAACAACAGGAGATAACTCTCTGGTTAATACCTTATTGTAATGAGAATATACGCATTATAATACCCTCTGTGAAAGGCATACTGAGTAAAATCACATCCGAAAATCGGACACTAATAACTCCAGTTCTATGAAAAATTGGAGTGACTTGACCCAAAAGTATTCTGATTGTTGGCAAAATTATTTATACCAAGTTTAAAGTCGATCTCTCAATGCGAAAGCAATGACGGAACACACACACACACCCACACACACCTACACTTACATACCTGCACAGTGCACACCGACACCAATTTTGGTTTGCTTACACTTTGATTTTCGACGTTTCAGAATATTATTTTAATACGCATATTTCAAATTAAGAATAATTAATTGAATATACTATACACTAACCAAAGGTTTGGTTTGAAATAACTTCATTTTTGGGAACCATCTTCCTAACTTTCCATTGTGTGGAGCTTCTTGGCACGCCACTGAGCGGAGCGTTATAACTGTTACATCGTCTGCATACAGGCCGGCGCGGCTTCGGCGAGGCTCGGGCGGCTGTGGCCGGACCCCGCAACAATTGAATGCAGGCGAGACAAGTGAGCATCGCGGCGTCAACGAGGGTCGCCCGCTCCCTTTTGAGGGCACGAGAAGGGCGGGCGGGGGCGTATTGTCAGCCGAAAATGCGGGCCGAGGGGGTTTGAATAGTGCGAAGATGCCGCTTTACAAGGCTGGTATGCCGGGAAACGGGAACGTTTGTATCTGTCCTGGGTCTAGTTAGCTGGCATATTAAAATTCCTTGGCAACGAATGACAGATGCTGTAAGGTTTACTGTAAGTGACTTCTGTATTTTTGTTATAGTTTCCATACGTGCAGTGGAATTGGGGGCATTGTCGAATTTTCATAGTGCCCTATTGCCATAGGTTCCCTGTTTTAATTTCCGTTTAAATTTTGATTTTCCTTTCGTCTCTGGAGACTATTATAAGCGTCATAATGATGCAAGGTGCGTGTTTGTTTATTAATATGACAGCACCAAACCTGGACACTATGGGATCTTACATAAAGAAGGTTACTATAATTGGCAAATATAATAATAATAATAAATCGTCTTTATTTTGTCTAAATAACAGACATGAGGCGAAGTTTAGAGCTATTCTTACACTTAACCTCAAAAAAAGCATTATTTATAACAAATAAAATTATTACACAAAATACACAACATAATAATTAAATAATTAAATATAATATACTACCTACCTTAAATATACAAAAACATACAACTAACATTAACAAATTAACGATCACAACAACAAGGCTCACCGACTACTCAACAGTAGTAATATGAGTAGCTTTTTGAACGTTAGAACTGGCTTCAGTTTCCAATCGCTGGGAAGAGAGTTATACAATTGATGTAAGAATTGCTCGATAAGTGAAAGTTGCCACTAAAAGCTTCCTTCTATTTTCCATAGTTAACCAGGACAGTAATTTGATTTTGCCAGACACATGGTCGTATTTACGGAGACCAAAAATATGTCGGCAACCATTATTTTGAACACGTTGGATTCGGGTTCTATCCACCAAATCCAAACAGGAACCATAAACAAAACAACCATAATTGAAAAGTGACAGAACAGTTGACTCTGACAGAATCGTTCTGAGGTTTGTGTCCAAAAATTGACGGCAGGAGTAGAGAAGGCGCAAAGATATATATTGCACGCATCGGAGTTAAAACCATAAAACTGAAGTAGAGAGAGCATCACCTCGTGGTTGATGGTATCAAATGCCTTTGAATAGTCCAGCAGCACAAGTATGGCAACATCACCCTCATCTACAATACTGATAGCACTATTCACGATATCTGCCAGAACAGCTGATGGACTATAACCCGTTCTAAAGCCAGATTGATTCTCAGGGAAAATCTCGTTGATTTTAAGAAAAGTAATGTAGTAAAATTATACGCTAGCTTGTGGCCCACGGGTAGCTCCAGTCGGCGGGGGGGGGGGGGGGGGGGGTAGGTTCGTGGTGGTGGCAGGGCTTCAACATGAAAAGAAAGAACACTATTTTGGTTAACAATAATGAATATATAATGATATAATTATAATAAATTAAAGCTGTATATATAAAAAAATATTTAAAGGTAACTCTAAAGGGGGGGGGGTTAGTACGGTTAACTAATTAGGCCTGTTTAAATAACTAAGCTGGTCTTATAATATGTGCGAACTCGTTACAGCGACCGGAAGATATATCACTTAACGGACGGTTGACCAATCGTTTAAGACTCGGTAAAATTGAGATTTAAATAAAAATTGAATATTGAGTGCAAAAATATTAACGGGCCCCTTGACTCACGCTATACTCCTAGAGTACTACTGTTTTTCCCTTCCCTACAATCTTACGACTACAACTTATCTGTCCCGAGCCTCCAATCTACGTTGACAAGAGCTATGATCCTGGAAGCTCCAACCCAGGGCTACAATCCCATGCAGCGGTTACGGTACAAGACTGCACCAACAGCCCAGGCTAGACGGCAACTAGACAGGTCCGGAACGAAGACGTGGACAGACTAAATCCAATATTGACCGGCAGGAACATACAGTACCTTCGCCCGTCCACACACGGACCGACGGAGCTGGACACTGAACAGGACAGACAGACAGACAGGCACAGGCAGACACACAGACACAGGCCCTAAAAGGAGAACCATGTCTTAATATACCTATGAAATATGGCAAGGTCTGGAAATATTAACTCACTTAGATATTGTGTGGCCTCTGGTGACCTTCGGAGTAACTCAATGTCCAAAGGACAGTATCATCCACAGCTGGAAAGAAAGAGCTGGTGAAATGGTGGCACGTGGTCGTGAAGGTCAAGGCTTACCAAGGTGCATCTGAAGAAATCATGAAGGTACATGGAGTTACATATTGTTTCTGTTTTCAGTCATTCACTATAACATTGCATAATTTCACAGACATTACGACATCAAGGAATGAAGTAGTCATATACTCAGTTCAAGGTGGACATAACATACAAGTCGGTATGTATCTAGATCTATATCTATAATTAGCTCCTTAACTTAGTTATTTCATGGTACTATGGTACATTATTCTTTAACTCTAATAATTATTCTAAACACCATTCTCCATGCAGTTATGTGTTATTGTTGAGAACCTTCATAAATGACCCAGAGGTTCAGCCATTTCACCCATTATTCTCGAACACCATGTATATTTTTTTATTATACAGGGTGATTCAGTTTTTATTCGGGATTCGTTTTTATTCAATGGATTAAGCACTTCGAAATATGAAAAAAGTTTTTATAAACATACAGTGTGACCCATTTGTTTTGGGGTCAGTCTGTAAAAAGTGTATCAATCGTGCGATTTGGCTGATTTTTTTTTTAAATTGTAGAGCTCGATGAACTGCACATTTTGAACAAAAATTGCCTGGTTCGCATAAAATCCAAAGCCTACTATGACCGTTTTTATGAGCAAAATTTTAAGAAACCATATTAGCGTTTTTTTTTGAAAAAATCTGTGTGCGCCAATGGATTGAGCACCCCTCGAAATGGGTATGTACAAAATTTCATCAAAATATTTCAAGTAATAACGATTTTGTAGAAAAATTAAAAATGCAGCCAAGGTACGTCTTTATTTTCAAAAATTCAAAGTTGGCCATGGAAAATAATTGAATTGTAATAATACAACCTTATGCTTATAAACACAAAACATAAAAACAATTAAAATTATAAAATTTTTGTAACTTCTACCAAGCCTCCATTTTCTACAATGCATTTGTCATTCCTCTTGCGTACATTCAAAATTAAATTTCGTATTTGCTGTGGAGTAATTTCCTCACAACTACGGTTTATCCTAGCTTGTAGTTCTTGTAAATTATGGGGTCTTGACTTATAAACATTTTGCTTAAGTGTACCCCAAAGAAAAAAATCTAAAGGAGTTAAGTCCGGAGATCTCGGTGGCCACTCACAGAAAGGACTATTTCGCCCTATCCAACAGTTTTCAAAATTATTATCTAGCCAGTTTCTGATTAAACGAGCATTATGAATAGGACTGCCATCTAACTGTAACTTTAAATTTAAACGGTATCTTAATGGTAACTCATCTGAAGCATTTCTAAATTCAATTTCTAGAAAATTCAAGAAGCCAGCCGCATTCAAATTCCCTTCAAAGAAAAATGGGCCAATTATTCTGTCGCGTAGTATTCCACACCAAACGTTAATTTTTTGTGAATATTGTCTCCTTGCATTTATTATAAACTCTGGATTTTCAGCTGACCAGTGACGGCAGTTTTGACTTGATACTACACCATTTGTAGTAAACGTGGCTTCGTCGGTGAATAAAATTTCATTTAAAAAGTTGCCATTATGGAGATATTCACCTTGCAGCCAATAGCAAAATTCTAATCTTCTCTCCTCATCTCCTGGTTCCAGGGTGTGCAAAAATTTTGGCTTAAACGGTTTTATTTTGTTTTGTCTCAAACATCTCCTTATACTCTCTCTGGGTATATGAAGGTCTAAACTAGCCGTTCGAACACTATTTCGAGGATTGTCACTAAAGTATTGCAGAATTTGATTGTTATTTTCAACAAGTCCACGGCGTCCATTTTGCCTAGTTTTTAATAAATTTTTAGAAATCGATCCAGTTTCATCAAAAATATTGTTTATACGTTGTACAGTACTTCGACTCACTGATCTACCTGGGTGTCTATTGTTAAATTCGGCCGCAGCTTCTGCTGCCGAGCGCTCGTTGTCGCCCACGAGTCGAACAATTTCTATTTTGTCTCTTATGTTTAAATATTCCATAATTATGATAATTAATTGTATTGAGCACAAACAATTTCTGAACTCAATTTAGACAGTTTGACACTTAATAAAAGTAAACAATTCAATTATTTTCCATGGCCAACTTTGAATTTTTGAAAATAAAGACGTACCTTGGCTGCATTTTTAATTTTTCTACAAAATCGTTATTACTTGAAATATTTTGATGAAATTTTGTACATACCCATTTCGAGGGGTGCTCAATCCATTGGCGCACACAGATTTTTTCAAAAAAAAACGCTAATATGGTTTCTTAAAATTTTGCTCATAAAAACGGTCATAGTAGGCTTTGGATTTTATGCGAACCAGGCAATTTTTGTTCAAAATGTGCAGTTCATCGAGCTCTACAATTTAAAAAAAAAATCAGCCAAATCGCACGATTGATACACTTTTTACAGACTGACCCCAAAACAAATGGGTCACACTGTATATGCTGGAAAAATTATCGTTTTCGAGATACAGTATGTTTAAATTTCAAGAAAAAAATCGCTTATTTTTTATAAATTCTCGGCACAACTTTAAGTAACGACACAAATATAGGTAGTTGATCAAATTTGATCCGACGAATCGGAAGTTATAAAAAATAAACGATTTTTTTCTTGAAATTTAAACATCCTGTATCCCGAAAACGATAAGTTTTTCAGCATATGTTTATTAACGTTTTTTCATATTTAGAAGTGCTTAATCCAATGACGAAGTTTCCCGAATAAAATCTGAATCACCCTGTATATAACATAACCAAGAAGTCGTGCATAATAAAAGTGAGGAAATGAGCCATGAAATGCGCGTTAGCTGCTTTATCGCAAAAAGAGAAGAATGTATAGTAACAGTTTCGCGACATGCAATCCACTCGATGTTTATTGCCGCATTTATTTCTTGATTGTTTATATTATTTTTGTGTCCTACTTAGAGCTTAGAGCTTTTTAATATCATTGTAGAGAATTTTCATGCGAGTGATACTATAAACGCGAGATGGTCCCAGTTTAATATGCCGACGCCGACACAGGATGTTCCAATAAACGGGAATTCTAGTGAAATAGAATAACGAATAACCCAACAAAAATACGGCTATAAATTATATTGTGAATTGAGACGATGGCAGTTATATTTCTTCCTCGGTGGCTGTTTAGTCCAGTCCAGGAACTCGATATATGTTATAGGGCATTATATGATATTTTTCTGTAACGTAAGGTAGTCTTAGATCGTAGCACTAGCACCAAAGTCTAGAGAAAAAGTCTAGAGAATACTATAAGTCGGCGCACTCGGCCTTGTGTAAACAAACGTTTCCCCCCTGCCGTCTCCCGCTCCCTCGGCCCGCCGTCATCGGAGTACGGCGATCGATATCTTATTTGATAAGAAAATAAGCTTATAGACCGGGAGATAGTGACAGATTTTTGGACGTGATTTTACTCAGTATGCCTTGCAAAGGGCATTATGTGGCACATATTCTCACAATAATAAGGTATGAATCAGAGAGTCATCCTGGGTTCTTCATGTGAAAAACTGAGTTTTCATTAATTCCAAAAATATGCTTTTTGATATGATTTTATACAGGCTGCCATGTGTTTTATAATGAAGTTCAAATAGAAAATTCCTCGGAAAACCATAGGCATACCGTTAGGGTGGGTCCAAAGGGCTATTATTGCCACGTGATCTTGTATTTTAATAATTCATTTTTCCACGTTTCTGAACAGGCTGCCAATGAGAAGTATGCAAGTTCTTGTTATGAAACTGCTGAAGAAAAGATGGCATACCGTTTGCGCATATCCAAGTATACTTAACATCGAATAAATCGTTTAAATTATTAAATAACATTCAATTTAAACAGTACTTGGACAAGCGTAAAAGGTATGCCATCCTTTTTCAGCATTTTCATAACAAGCACTTGCATACTTCTCCTTGGCAGCCTGTTCAGAAACGTGGAAAAACTAATTATTAAAATACAAGTTCACGTGACAATAATAGCCCTTTGAACCCACGCTAACGGTATGCCTATGGTTTTCCGAGGAATTTTCTATTTTGAACTTCATTATAAAACACATGGCAGCCTGACTAAAATCATATCAAAACGCATATTTTTCGAATAATTGAAAACTCAGTTTTTCATATGAAGAACCCAGGATGACTCTCTGGTTCATACCTTATTATTGTGAGAATATGTGCCACATAATGCCCTTTGCAAGGCATACTGAGTAAAATCACGTAAAAAAATCTGTCACTATCTCCCGGTCTATATGTAGCTGAGAGCGGTTCGAGGCTGATTTACGACCAGTCGCAAAAAATTGTTGTTTTCTCCGAGAGAACAAAGAAGTGAGCTGACTTATAGTATTCTCTAGACTTTGCTAGCACTACGAATGATCGAATAGTTATGAAAATATGGAAGTTACCTTGTTCGATTTCACATCGGAATTTCAAAATCGGTTTTTATTCAAAAGTTCTAGTTTTTTTTTCTGATTCCGCAGATTTTTTCGTCAAATATTAGGTGGATGTAAGCCTTACAATAATAATATCGAATTAAAACATAAGATAAATAATTTTGAATATATTTTGTATTTCCATGGCTATACTTTGACTTCATTTATTATTAGGTACCTACTAAAATACTAGCATTATAATTATATCAACTTTTGATTAATAAATATGGAAAAAATAATGTATAATGTACCTATACTCGTAGGTAGATATCAAATTCCATTATGTTTGATGTAATGTTGATGTGCATACGATCAAGCATTTAAGATATAAATTTATTTAGGTATAATAATTATTGTTCAGTACTAAATTTATATCAAAATGATAATTAATTAAAATATAATCAATATTTATGTTTTAGGTAGGTAACCCAAAAGTTATATTTTAAAATAAATCATTAATGAAATAAAGTAAAGATTAGTCTCAAACTTCGTACGTGGCCATAATTTTTAATTATGAACAACTTTTCTTAGTAGAATTTTTCCGTATCTTGCACATAGTAGGTAATTTTTTTTCGATACTGAACAATATGACAGATATCAGGTACTTTGAAATCAAGCGAGGCGCGACCCCAAATGGTCTACTAAAAGATTGTATGTCTTTCACACCTCTTGTTCCACTTATCTTGGGACACATTGTATAATATTAAGTAAACAAAATAGATCCGGAAACTATCAAGCATTAACCGTTTTTTAACCCCAATTGTTGAAATTGCAAATTTCGTCCTGATTCTTTTTTTCATTCCAGCGGCGTTTTTAAATTAAGCCATTACATCTTATTCGAAACTTTTATTAAAGGAGTTTAAAGGCCGTAATGCGAGCACTAATTACCTTTTAATTTAGGGTAGTTATTGTGCTCGTTTTACGGCAACTTTTCATGCAAATTTATACCGGGATCTAGAGAACATGATCTAGAGAACACGAAGATTGTTAAAGGTGATGTCAAACCTAAAGATTACAGTTGCAATATCCAATTCAGTTTTATAGAAATCTACAGAAAGTTCAATGTAAAAGAAACTAAAATAAATTAAACGTGCCTAGTGTATCTAGTAAGAAAATCTGAAATATTTTGCATACAGGAATTTGCAGAATATACAATTTATTGGTTTTAATTTGCTTTCGTACCAAAATTAAAGTTGGTGTGGAGGATGTTTTGCGGACGGTTTCAACAAAGTTTCTCACTCTCTACCAAGTATAATATTATATATTATAAATAGCTGCCTGACAGGTTCTTTATTAAAATTAGAAGAGTAGAAAATTCTTTTCTTTCTTGAATATTTTGTGTATGTAAACTCTATGAGCTATATAACTTTAAATCCTCCACCGTTACACCGCTGCCTCCAATTTTCAAGATAGCCACATATGGGATATATTAGACCCTCCACAGAATTGTTAGCTCGATAAAGATCAGTTTTATTCATACATATACCCTCTTAGCCCCTTTGAAATTTCGTCTTTTTAAACGCTTTTCTATGGAACAATCTTATCTGATGCACCGAGTCAACAAGAGCATTGAATGCTCATACGTCTTTCCAACTGTCCTTTTGTACGTAAGTTATGGGTTTAAATAGAAGCCGAGAATATTTAAAGAGATGCGGGGAAAGATGATTTTTTATTACAATAGAAGGATTGCATTCGAAAATTGCACTTGTTTCGTATTGAATACCGAAATCCATGTACTTCAAGTATATGAGCATGTTTTTGTTTAATTAATGAACAACTTTTAAAACCGCAGAATGTTGTAATAGTTATTTACAAGTCCGGATAACAAGTCATTGCAGGACGAGTGGACGCGGATTCAAGAATGAGCCACAGGAATTATGTTTATTCTCTGATTGCGCGACTTTTTAATTTCTAAAAACCTTCTCTGATAAAATTTTGCCATATCAAAGCAGACACAAACATATTGAAAAAAAAAAAGAAAGGCTTACAAAACCTAACTTGTAAGTCGATAATGGCCCTTTTCACTGAATTTGTAAAACCACACATTTGGATTCTATACCTACAGGATGTTCCGTAATGATGTGCAAATATTTGGAGGAAGTGTTCTACTTCTACAGGAGGTTTTAAGCTTTCCTGCAAAGTTATTTCATCCTTAAGAGATACAAAAAATTTGGTAATTTGTTGGAAATCAGCCTCCTCAAAAACGGTTCAATCTAGAAATTTGAACTTTGGGACAGGTTACCAGCCAGTTAGAAGACACTTTACGGTAGAATTACTTTTTGCACCCTATTCATCTTAAGGGTAGAAACCCGAAACACCTATTTTTGTCTTTGTTGCAGAACTTTTTTATATGCTGATTTATCTTAAAACAAATATATACTTATTCTATGGCCCAATTAATTTAGAAACTTTATTTTTACTCTTGTTCTTTTTTCATTAACTTTTCCGTATTTAAATAGGTACAGTTATTGACACTCACGGCTACGTAAAAACATAGTAGTGAAAATTTAACCCTCGATTTACCTGAAAAAATTTTTTTCCTTGAAATCGGCAGTAAAGTGTCCCAAAATCGTCATTAAAAGCACAGAAATCGTACAATAATGGGCTACATTATTGTACGATTTTTTCAATAAGTAGGCCTTGGCGAGATGTAAACATCAATCGTCAGATGCGGAGAAATCGCCCGTCAAAAGTGACCAAATATTCAAAACCCGGCCGATAAAGGCCCATTTAACTTTTCGTACACATTGCGAAATTGTTTCCTATAGAAGCGCAATCCTTCAGTATACACATTTTAGTAAATTTGAATATCAATAGATTTGTTGTGTAGGCTGCACAAGAAGCAGCAGTTTGGTTTTCTGTACGAAGATGCCGTGTCTTGTCTTACTTGACCTAGGTAGAGCGATCGTCAAAGTCAAGCAACGCCGCGCGTAGTCGGTTCATTGACGGGTGATCCCTTATTATTATTTTCTTGCCTAATAAAACATTTTTTTTCCAATTTCAAAAAAATATATATACCTCGGCACTGAAGTTCTTTTTATGACTCATGTGGTTTATTTGCCTCGGCCAGAGGCCTTGGCAACTAAATTCCACATAAGTCATAAAAAGTTGAACTTCAGTGCCTTGGTACATGAATAACTACATATTTCAAAACTCACGTCAATTTTGTGGATGAAAAATAATTTGGGAAAGCTCCTCCTATTCATTTAATTACTATTATTACTGTTACTAAATCGTATTTGTTGGCAAAATCCACAGTTTAATCGTCGATGGAGGACTTCCTCAATCAACGGTTTAACTATGAAAAAATAAAGTACGAAAAAAAACACGTTGAAAAGTAGGAAAAATAAAATTTTCTTACATAAAAGAGGAAAAAGATTTACATTTTTTTAGTGAAAATGTACATTAGAGTTTAATTTTGACCCCGATATCAATAAAATCACTAAAAATGAAAGAGTTGCGGGCTTGGCGAGTTAGGTGGCGGACCCTGCATACAAGGTGATTCAGTCATGAAAAAATGTAAAAAAAATTGAAGATGAAAAAAAATCTGAATTAAAAATTTTCTGGAATCAAGCAGAAAAGAATAAAAATATATTTTCCGATGTGTGTAATTAACGGTGCCTATATGGCTGACCGCGCTGGTATTATATGACTTTCGGCGTCCAGTTACCAGTTAGTTGCAAAATATATTGTAAATATTTTAATTTTTTTATTTTCTCAGATTCACGCCACGCTTCAGACTTCTGTACAAACACCGACTCAAGAGTCGCCAGAGTCTGTATTGCTCCTACCGTCCTATAGTATTGCTTTTTTCAACCGCAGCTATAATTCTCATCATTGACAGTCAAATCAAGGCGCGCTAGCAATACCTAATGTACCTATATGCGAATTCATAAAAAAATTACTCACGGGTAATACCCCAGAGAACACCAGAATGCAGAGAGTTCATCTTGTTAAATATGTAAAATGAAGCCCAACTTTAAACGGTAATTAATCCATTGTAGGTCACCGTGACTGTGGATCTTCTTTTTCAGTTTTAAATTAATCTATAACAAATGAAGAACGCAGTCTATCTCATAGTATATCTGAACGATCTTATCGGGTGTGTGAAAAATTACGTAAAAGTTGGGCTCCATTTGACATATTTGACAAGATGGACTCTCTGTATTCTGGTCTTCTCTGTGGTAATACGAATTGTGAGTACTTTCTTCTTTACAAATTACAAAAGGTACTCGCTATTTTTTACTATTCCGAAAAACAGTGCTCCTACCGATATCAAAATGAGTGGAGCCATCTATCCGGCTGTGTAAGAACTTGCACCCACATTTTAAAACCTATAATATTAGTTGGTTCTGATGCTCTAATCTAGTAGGCTTACAACAGAATAGCGGATTCTGGCTAGTGCCAGTGTCGCTTAGAAAAACCAACAAATAACCGAAAACGTGTATAACGGATGTAGCGTTGTTATGATTTTTTAGTGTTACATAGCTACAGAGGTCTGAGATTTTATGTAGCATATATATACTATTCTCGTGTAATTTAAAAATTACGATAAATGTGTATGCAGAAATTTGCGAAAGTCCTCAATCAAATGCTAGTGCTTGTGATGTGAATACAACATTTTCTCAAGGTGTTTCAAGTGTAATGACGTAATGACGCTTGCCATTTGTAGAACCAAAACTGACAACACCGATGAAAGGCAGATATATACAATAAATGTTTTTCATAACGGCGTTTTTGAAATGTTCCACAATCCAGCACATATCTTATCTTTCGAAATCGAGTCAACAAGGCAGTTGAATGCCTCCACTGCTTTCTTTCGTATCGGATATTGTCTCGAAATACGAGTAGGTAGAAGGACGTGGCGTGCACCCATCTGTGGAGGATTACCATCGGAAAATATTTCGCCGGAAATCGCATTTGTTTCGCGAAATATCACACGGCTTACTACTCCGGATTAAAACTTTCACACAATGAGCGCAGGCCCGAATGTAATAGATCCCATGTGGAAGGTTTTAAAAACCTGCCATCACGTAAGCCCGCCTTTGTTCGCGTAAGGCCAGAGGCGTAGATGGAACTGGTACACCACGTAATGCTTATAGAAGTTCTTAATAATATTTTGTAGACACTCGATTAAGCAATACTATATATATAAGGCACATCCTGCTTATTTTCAATAAAAGTTCTGTATCGAACAAATGATATTGGTTTGGAGATTTTTATTCTGTTAGTGAAAGTATTGTATGTAAATTATTTATAATTTAGTGCGTTACTAACGTGTTTCATATCAATATTTCTTTTCGGGGAAAAATGGAAAGAAAACTGCTAAACTTAATTTCTAAATTTGTTGGGCAACAGAGGGCAGTAGGGAAGTTATGTTTGAAATGCTTCATTGAAAACAGCAACGAAATAAAGACATGTGGAACTTAATAAAGGCATGTGCAAACGTGCTCTGGACTGTCTACCCTGACCTCAAATCGAACCAAGGTCGATCGAAGGCAGTCCAAATAGTTCGGCGACGCTACGAACGTCGCCACCGTGGCTTAATTACATTATAATAATGTCGATGACTTCCGAACGGATTTAAATATCAACCTAAAATTTTGTATAAGTACGTATAATCTTGCTTACAATATGACGTTCGATTTGCTTTTGCTCGAAAAGCTTTTATAAGGTTTTTTTATTGCAAGTGGCAACTAACTGTGTCGATTTAAGTTAATACTCAGATGAGTACACAAACCAAATTTAGCATAACATGATAATTAGGAATATGTATTTGGTTCCTGTAGTAGTCTGCATACTATATACAGGGTGTAACTACATTGCTTGGCCACATTTTCATGGCGAATTTTACGTCACTATAATTGACAAAAAAAAGTGCATAGCAACGTGTGTAAGAAAACGTTTAATTTTCGGGATAGAGGGTGTTAAAAGGTAGTAAAAAAATATCGCGGGTGAGCTGGCAATATTCTATGAGCAATTTCTAGCGAAAATTACTTTTTGGTGCCTATGGAATCTTTCAGCCCCTTGCGCATGTTCTGTAAAAAGGTCCTAACTGTAAAAAATCCTAAGTATTTTAAAAGGGAGTCACCGTGATAAAATTGGGGCAATATATCTAATCTCGATAGTACCCCTGACCTCTTTGCCTTTTACTGTTTAAAGAAACAGATTTTTGGTAAGTTTTTGACATATATTTAGTTCAATTATAATAATAACAATAATGATATAAACAGAGCAATAAGTAAGTTTAAATTGCGTAAGTGTTTTTAACTTTTCAGAAAGGAGGTTTTGCATTTACAACAACTGTGGGCGTTATTACTCAGATAGAAGAAAATGATGTCAATTTGTTGTTGTGTCTCCTCTAAATTTTAGGTGACATGACTTAGGAGATATTGACAGTTCAACCGCGCATAGAGATTTTGTTAAAATTATATATTGATATAAAACTCTTTGTTTCGCTTTTGTACAAACATAATATTATGTGCAGTGCATGCCATAGATTTTGTTCTAACAGACGCACAGGGGTGTACTGTGTATACTTGATAATTTTCCCACTCATTTTTTTCTTTCAAGGTATCTATATCAAACTTCGCTCATGATTACGATAGAGCACTAAAAGTTAAAAAAAAAGTTTTCTTGATGCACGTTGTTAGGATTACCTATCTGTTTTTAAAATAAAGGGCGAAATGTCATACTATGTATCGATAAAAGCCCCAGGCGTAGCCGAGAGCTATTACACAATACACGGCGGGGGCCATGCAGAAACGCTTTTTGTGCCCGTTGTACATATAAAATTTTATTCAAGACCAGTTAAAATTTTTGAAATACGATTCAATCTTCTTGTCTATGTGCATCAACGGCCACGCGACGGGAATTGTCATTATGTCCCTCTTGGCTCCCTTTACCTAGCAACCAATAAACATTTACATTGGCGTTTGTAGTCAATCAATAGTCGGCGTTACATTTTCGCCCTAGAGCCAAAAATCCCTACTTTGCGCAAGAAAAATTACATAACTAAAGTGTACTTTACGCCCAGTCGTGTATAAAAGCATAAAATATATTCAAAGTTTATTAAAACCTAAACTAAATCTTATGCGGATAATGCAGACAATATATTTCAAATCATGTACTTATTTTTGACGTTTATTAATGCACCGCATAATATATACCGTTATTCCGGAACAACTATTGTTTCTTGTTATCGATATTTTTTATCAATAATTAATTGTTCTCAAAATATAATTGGCTTTATTAGAAAAAAACACCATCTAAAGGCTTATTTGTTCTTAGTTACAAGTAAGCCGTTAGCCCGACAAATACTGCTTAAAGCCAAATATAACTTATACTTAAGATTATCGGTAAAAATCATCAATTAACCCCCAAAGCCCCAAAAACGGTTGTTGTGTATTTCACTTACGTCCGGCCGATATCGAAATTAATCATAATTTCTGCGGCAGCGTTCCGACTCAACCTTTAAATAGAATCACGCGAACCTACAATTTAAAATAGGCAAACATTAATCCCCTCTTTTTCCGACAGCAAGTTTGATATTTTTTGTTTATTAATTTTTTCTGGAGTTTACATGGGCTCCTACACAAATAGTAATTTTCTGGGAGGTTTTAGGAAAGGTAGATAAATAAAAGTATACCAAACCACAAAAATATATTAAAATATACACTGTGTTCATTTGAAAACAGTCCTTAATATTTTTAAAACTACGAAAAAAATCAGAAATCGCCGGGACCCGTCAATTTTTTTTCGGAGGGGGAACTTCTTTGACGTACAGGTCATGTTGACAAATTCACCCCTGTAACCCCCACCACCCCTAACTTTAAAATTTCAAATACGAATACACTTTTTGTGATACATCATTTTAAAGCTGATGTTATTGCGAATACAACTCATTTTTATTTTTTGAAATCCGATGATGTTTGAAGAAGTTATGGGTAAAAACGGTTTTTTCATAATTTAAAAATAAAGTACTTTTTACCCTAGATTTTTAACAGCATTGACATGGGGAAATATAACAAACGTGTATAAAACCCTTCCCACAAAAATTGAGGATCTGAAGATCAGAATTACAGGAGAATGCCATCGTATTTCTCGCGACACATTTGTTAAAGTAAGAGCGGAATGTGAACAGAGATTGTACTACTGTCTAGCGACTAATGGAGCTCATTTTGAAAATTTAATAAAATAAGTAGCCACACAACCATTGTGTATTATTTATTTATTTATTATTATTTTATATCAGTTATTTGTAGAATAATATATACTCCGGAGTATATTCTTTTCTACTACTACTAGTGGCCCCGTCTCTCTGATGGAGAGCCTGAAAGATCCCATCCAGCCTACCCGCCTTAAACGGGGAGAATAACTCAATGGCACATCTGACCCTTTCATAGTTGACTATCCTTGTGGCAAGGCCATAGTCATTTGTCTCTGTGTCGCTGGCTTCCACCTCTCCCTGCCCCAATTTGGAGCCTGGGAAGTGTGTAGCCAGCAAATGTAACAGAGGGTACCCCGGGGAAATGACGTGCACTCATCCTCCCCAGTGCGTACGCTACCTATTTTTGCTATAGGATCCCTCAAGAGAACTTTGCAGACCCTAGAAACTGTGGGCGCACTATTGTCGCCCTCGCAGAAGGTCCGCCAGGCCTTCCTCTGGGAGGTCCTAATCTCATATTTGTAGAGTCTTCGAGAAGCCGTATAGGCTTTCCAATGGGCTCCTGTCCCAGAACGTTTGGCTCTATTAAAGAGCCTACGTACCTGTTTCCTCAGGCGCTCCAGGTAGGCATCCCAACGCGGTTGCTTCCCTCTCTCTTACCTTTCAAGGGACAGTTCGCCTCATAGAATTGAACGATGATAGTGCCAGACGCTCAGCAGCGACATTGAGCTCCTCCATCCCGCTATCCATCCAGCCAGTTCCCCGGCATAGAGGTCTTAGTTGGTCGCTCTTGGGATTCTGGAGATGAGATCAAATTGAAGGTGCCCCACTAGTGTGAACGATTATGTATCTGGTCCGACAGAGAGTCGTCCACAGACACCGTCCAGTCCCTTACCTCTTCGAGGAGCAGCCCCGAGCACAGAGTTAAGTTTATGGCGGAGCACCCCCTTGAAGTAAAGAGTGTGAACTCAGAGTCACGGTTGGCTACATGTAGCCCCGCCGCCGCCATGAATTCCGCACAGAAAGTGGTGGGCATTGCTATCACAGCCCACAAGAACAGGAACACCTCTTGCCTCACAAAAGGAGCAGTGACCTGAGCCCCCCTGGCGGGCCGAATCTATAGGAAGGTTTGCTGAGGCTAACACCGCCCCAATCATATCCCCCCCACTGGTAGCTGTATCGTCAGGGGAACTAAATCCGCAGACGACAGATTCCGTACAAGGAAGGTCTCTATACCCCCGTGTGAAAATACAGGCCCTGGGTGCTTCTAGGGAGGCGTCTGGTGTAAACAGCGTGCCTCCCGCCTCTAGGCCTGTTTTGTACTGTCCAGGGTTCCTGGATAAGTACAATATCTGGGTTTTCGCGCGCGATCTTTCTACAAAGCTGTGTTAAGCTATTTTAGATTGATCTGTGTGACTTTCATTTTTTTAACTCTCCTTAGGAGGTTTGTCCGCGCGCTCCTCGTCCTCGTCCGTGGAGGATGAGAGTAGCCTCCGCTCAACGGTTTAGGAGGTGGGAGACGCCTGCCCCTCTGCTTCGTCTCCCCCACCCCCACCCACCTAGCTAGCCTCCCCCGATGCGGTCTCTAGGTCTCCCCCCATTTAAGGGTCCCCTGCGACCACACCGATTACCCTAGCTGCAATTGGAGGGGGAGGATCCCCCACATCCTGTGGGGGAATCTCCACCTCCATTGCCATATGCACCTATTCTTCGGAGGGTCTCCCCTCCTCTGGATCAGCTACCTCTACAGTAGTGTATACGGACCATACACGATAAATAGTCATACTTCAATAATGCGGAAATATTCGCGTACTCCACCCGCCCACCCATTCCGCGGCATCTGACGTCTCGTCATGCTCTGTCATTCCATATGCCTCTCAACTCTCAATCAAAACATTTCTATAGTCTATCCAAGATACAGCGACAGTGGATATAAACAAAGTCACATGACCGCCTTGCGATCGATTACCAGGGTCGGACTAATATGAGATTCCCAGTGGCATGTAATTCTCAACTAATTCTTTTAGAAGTTCTAAAATGTGTGTTTCTGCCTTTTGTGGATCTTTATAAATTTCCTTAAATTAAGTAGCAAAATAAATTTACAGAATATACTGCTCGCGATCCGATCTAAAATATGCAGAAAACTCGACTGAGGGAAGAGCCGGCCCTGCATTCTGCTCGCCGCGTAAACACTTGACATTTTATGACGGCCAGACCAATAAGAAAATAGGTCACGTGGTGGCCAATGTTTTGATACACTGCCACTGTATCTTGGATAGACTTTAGATATCTATGTAATTTATAATAATGTTATCCTTATTTATTATTCTATTTTTTGTGTAGTTATCGTGTTAGTTGTGTAGTGTAGGTAAATTATCATGGACAAGGATTACGTGAAACGGCAATCCGATAATTTGCCGAAATTGGATACTTTCATGGATTTAATATTCCGATGTTCACGTCTACCGAAATTCGTGGGATAAAACTGCAAAGGTTCGTATGTTGTAGTAAAATTAAAGTATTATGAGTTCTTAATAAACGAAGAACTTGGGGCTAGAGACCCTATTGAAGTATTGAAGGCGCTTTTATGAAAGCGTCATAGTGCTTAGAAGTAATGAGCCCGAATTCCGTATCAAACCTTGCCAAAAAAAATTGCTGAAAACGCGACTAAATATTTAAATAAAAACACTTCTTGACTAAAAATGTGGTTTCACGGGGCATCGTAAATCTGGGTGTTTGAGGTTGGAATTTTGAAATTTCAACTTTCCTTGCAACTTTCACCGTAGAATACGTCTCAGATCACTTCAGTGATATCGCCTGTTGACAAGTTGCCTTTTTAAAACATTTTTGGTGTCATAAGTGGTTCCCCGCCAAGTATCGAAGAAAGTCTAAAACTCATTATTTTATGTAACCAAAAGAAAAATTAAATGTTATCTTGTTTGGACGTCTGTACTGAATATTTTTTTGAAAATTAGATAATAAACTATTAGATATATTTAAAATGTTAGGAAATATGATTACTGGAAAATTTTCACCAAAAATCTACCTGTCGTCATCATAACCGGCTTCTATAGACTTGATGACTATTTGACAAGTTTCACCTGGAAAGCTAGAGAATGAAAATCCGAGAGGAACGGTGCTGGATTGAATGTGCTTATACCAGCAACCACAAAACTAATCAGAATTTTGGATGGACTATACACTATTGTGACAATGATTAATGATGTTGTTTATCGTATTGAGCAAAAATGAAGACTGTAAACATTATCATATTGTGTCCTTTTCGATTTGTTTCCTGGTAGATTTATTAAATTAATAACAAATTTCCTGGGGTTTCTATCAAATATATTATTTGCCCATGCCTGTAGATAATTATCACACACAATTCTATTATAGTGCAATGTCCGTAACCAAGAGCAGGTCACATTATTTATGCCTTAGACAAGGGAAGAGAGGGGACACGTCAAACCAGGAACTGTTGTGTTACCAAACCGGACCAAAATATCGAATGAAAAGTTCAACAGACCTATTATAGTGCAAATTACAAAAAAGTAGCTTGAACTATGGCCTTAATCATACTTTGAAATAGCGTATACCTCTGCACTCACAAAGGATATATATAACATAAAATAAAAATCATGCAAGAAGCCGATATAGTATATTTTTACCTATGGACTGTAAACATTATCATATTGTGTCCTTTTTGATTTGTTTCCTGGTAGATTTATTAAATCAATAACAAATTTCCTGGGGTTTCTACCAAATATATATATTTTTTCTTTTTTCAATACAGCTTCGTAACTACGTACGTTTCAGCTTTGTTAGCTATCATCAGGTTACAATACAACATGTTAAAAACAATTTAAAATATATATCTAAAAGAGAAACGAAACATTTAGAAAGTTTTTTTAACAATTTTCCTTCCTTATATCAAATATAGATTCATAATAATTTTTATTTTTTCTATAAATTTGTTAAATTTGTCAAACGCATTTATACAAAAAATACAAAACATATAAAGTTTTTCTTTGTTATGATACTTACAGATCTAGTCAAATCTTCAATTTATATTTGTCAAACAGTTGGAAAAGTCGCAATGACGGACTTTTACGAAATAATTACATCTTTGTCAGATCTAAGTATATAAAAATTTTTTAAATTAGTGGTATTATGGCGAAGATATATTTGGAAATGCGGCAGGCAGTTCCACATTTCATAAAAACAGCTGGTTAAATATTTTTTCATAAGTATAGTAGGAGAAACGTAATTTTAGAATATGGTAAAAATCTTTTATACAATGTAAGCAAAAAGGTATATACACAAAAGAGGCAACTATTGTAAAATGTAAGAACCCAAATATTAAAATACCTACAAATAAGCAAAACTTTCTATCAACTATTTTATAATAGTCAAGAAGAAATTTATGTAATTAAATAAAGATAAATGTGTGAGAGGCCATCAGTGCCAGTTCTGAAATTTATAGCATCTTGATGTTTTTTAATGTGTATCATTTCAAAGATATTTCGTTTGAGATAGTCTTTTTCTTTGCATAATATTTCAGCATTCTTAAAATCAAAATTGTGGGAGTTATCAACTGCATGTTTACAGAGGGCAGTAGCATTTTCATTTTTATTTTTTATATCGTATTGATGTTTGTATATTCTTTTCTTTAAGTATTGTCTAGTCTGGCCAATATAAGAAGATGGACAATTTAAACATTTAATTTTATAGATGATATTTGTTTGAAATTCATTGGTGATTTTTGGTTTGAGGTTAGAGAAGAATTTTTTTGTATTATTTTGGTTATATTGTGTCCATACCACGGGAAGATAGATAAACCCATATAACTTAACCTGCAGCATGAACAATTTCTAGAGGGGGGCAGTGTAACGATCAATGCCTCTAAATTTTATTTACCGGTCTCTAAATTGTATTTAACTTTTAATACAATATTTGCATAAAAATAAAGAAGTAAAGCAAACTACTCTTTGATTTTTAAACGGGAAGTCTTCGTTTTATGACTTAATTGATGTCGATATTATTACAGAAAAAATAGCCTGCGGCAAAGCTAGGTCTGCTGTAATATTATTATGAACTCTACAAAATAAGGTGCGCCATCTTATTCCAAGAGTCATCTCCCAATATTTATCGAAATTTCCAAATTTATCACAACGGAACTTCGAAACTTTGCAAAAATATATAACTTGGAGGCGGATAGATATTATGTAAAATTAAGGGTATATTTAGGAAATCTGTATTTTTCTCGATTTCAGTCGTCGGGAAGCTATAAAAATTCCGCCGGAAGGTCCTAATAAAAATGCAAATTCACCGCTCCGGCACCGAAGGAACCGGAAGAAAACTCCGGGCAAAAAATTAATGTAAACAAAGCAGGTGTATAAAGAAAAACACGGACGAATTGTAGAATTTTAATTAGGCGTAAGGACACTCCTTATTACTCCACCTGCGACGGCCCGGATTAAAATTAATTTTATGTAAAATTTTTAAAAATATGCAAAATACTTTATTCTGCGCGTTTAAGTTTTTGCCCGCTGACAGCTTTAATAAATTTTAATCAAGGCACGCGAAGTGCCTTAATAAGTTTCGAAATTAAAATAGTCGCCAAACTAAGGCCCTGATAACTTTTCGCTAGAGCGCGCCCTGGCCGGGGACACTAAAATTTAAGAGGCGCATTAGACGCCCAAGCTAAAAAACACTTCACATTTTAATTGCAGAGTAGTGCCCTTTGGAGATGAATCGCTGGCCTAATTTCGAATTTCCTATGCTAAATTTATTCGTGTCAACAGAATGGGTGATTTCAGTGTTGGTTCAAAGAATAACGTGGTAACGTTTTAAAGATACTTGCTAGAAGTGTTAGAAAAAATTACATAAAAAGAATATAAGTTGCTCCTCGCTCGATGTGCGTACATGACTAGAAATTTTGTTACAAAGTGGCTTTTTTGGGGTATCGAAAAAATTCTGTTGGGCAATACAGTAACCTGTGTTTTTTCTTTTTGTTCAAAGCTTTATATTAACGCCCCTACAGACCCTTAAAATTAAAAATCCTGAAATTTTGTTTTTTTGCTGTCTTCTGCACGGCTTAATCGATTTCGATGATATTTGGCACATGCCCATGCCCATGCCTATAGATAATTATCACACACAATTCTATTATAGTGAAATGTCCGTAACCAAGAGGTGGGCACATTATTTATGCCTTAGACAAGGGAAGAGAGGTAACACGTCAAACCAGGAACTGTTGTGTTACCAAATCGGACCAAAATCTCGAATGAAAAGTTCAACAGACCTATAGTGCAAATTTACAAAAAAGGTAGCTTAAACTATACCCTTAATCATACTTTGAAATAGCGTATACCTCCGCACTATACTATAATATAAAATAAAAATCATGAAGTCTTCGGATGGCTTTTAACAACAAAAATCACGAAAATCCAAATGAAGATTTCACCTCAAACATCTGGAACCAAAAATGTCACCAAATCGATTTTGTGTCACACGTTTAATAGCCATATAAAGCCGGATTTACGTATCCCCTCTCTTCCCTCGTCTAAGATTTAACAAAAAACTATTACACTATTTGCACTTACCCAAGCATATAAATCATTAGTTTTATTTTAGTTAGTTTATTAGTTAGATTAGAAATGGGTCGCGGAAAATTCTTCGAAAAGCAATTCTTTGAAAACCATTCTTCGAAGAACAATTCTTCGAAAAACAATTCTTCGAAAAAACAATTCTTCAAAAAAACAATTATCCAAAAAAACATTTATTCGAAAAACAATTCTTCGAAAAATAATTCCACGAAAACGTAGAATAGTGACAAATAAATGTTCTCCGCAAAAAATAGAAGATATTTTAGCTTGGTCGGGGCCGCTTCAAAAAGGAAGTAACATATTTCTTTTTATACATTCAGCAGCGTCCAAAGCTTAATTTAAAAAAAGATCGGCGATACAGTTCCCACAAGGAAGTGCGTTGCATATATACCTGAACTCCCAGTATTAAACAGTGGTTGAATGACTTTCAGTAGTAGGCAAGTAATAGGCAAGGCTTTTGAGTTACATATATCGCTGTCATCTTTATTTATGTTGGAAAGGGGTTGGAGATCATAGACATTTTAGACAATTTAAACTGGCCAAGTTGCCAAATGTAAATGGGATAACAATTATTAAACACCAAAATCTTTTAAACTAAAGCAAAAAAATGTTCTAAGCTCATCTGACAAAAAACAATTGCTTCGAGCTACTTTTAAAAAATGGCCATGTATACCCTATTATCTAATCATATTTATTAAAGTTTTTATTTACATATGGAACATTAGATTACATATCTATCTATATGTATAATTTTTGCAATCGCATTTAGGTATTCTTCGAGATTTTCTTCATCAAAACTTCAACATAAATTTTGAAGTCTTGTACTGAGGTTTTTGTACTTCTTCTTTTTAATTAATATTTCTCCAGTTATTTCACGTTGAATTTTAAATTCCGTTAGGGTTTGCTGCTTTTGTATCGATTCCAAAAATTGCCAAATAGAAGGTGCTAAAAATCCCCTAGGCCAACTTTCCACAAGTCAGTGACTGGACAACCATTAACAATTTTATTATAACAATTCCACATATCCATCGGAAAGATTGGTGGCTTACGTGAACGGTGCTCTTCGAATTTACCGACCCAAGTGTCTTTGAAAAAATCAACAAAACTTTGCATTTCTGCCGGAATTAAATTGTGTTCAAGAAGGACGTCGAACGTTTTCTCCACATAAGCGGTTGGTACGAAGGCTAGAGCTTTAAACAACTTAATTTTGTTGTTAAAATCCACGTCAGAGTCGTACATTCCTTTTAAACCAAGACTTTGTAATTTTCTATAAATATATTGACTAAAGTGGAAGAAACAACCAAAGTGTGCAACATTCGGGAAAACCTCTCGTAGCGCTTTCATAACTGCTAATTCGAAATCAGTGCAGACTGACTACCTGATCTTCGAAAATATGTTGAATAATCTGAAAAATTCTATTGTTGGTCCAGCTTTCTTTGTTAGGCGTTAATATATACATTGTCCTCCAAAAAGTTTGCACCATAGGGGGGAAATTTTTAGTTAACGTTTTATTTTGAAATTTAATTTTGGGATTACCTTTTGCTTTAAAAAAGATGAAAAATGACCCACTCAAACGTGGTCATGTGACTTTCGGTATCTGTCAAAAATGACATTTAAAAAAATATACCGCCAAAAATGAGTTTAATTGTTAAAATATCAAAAAGTTTTACTTGGCCAAAGTTGTTTGTTTTTCAATTTTACGCTCTACTAAAATATTTAGTTTTTTTGTCAATTTTTAATATTTATTAAATTTCTGAAAATTTTAAAAACTCGAAACTATTTTATATCACTAGCTTTATCGTTCTATTAATTTTTTATTACTAATTACTGATAAGAATAGGTATTTTTCAAAAGAAAATGATATTTACGGTTTAAAATTCTGTTATGTTTGGTGCAATGTTGATGTACCGTCTAGCATTTGGGGTATAAATTTAGTTACACTGCGTTCCCAGTTCTAAATTGATGCCAAAATAATAGTAAATTAAAATATCATCAAACTATTTTACGTATCTAAGCAAAATTCTTGACTTTTATGGAACAAATAATTATTATTACCTTTAAGTTTAATTTCACATTAAGTAATCAATATTGATGAGTAGGCCATGGAGAGAATAGAAGCAATTGTTTTTATTTGACAGTTTTTATTTGACAGTTTTCACTGTCAAATAAAAACAATTGCTTCTATTCTCTCCATGGCCTACTCAATATCGATTAATGTGAAATTAAACTTAAAGGTAATAATTATTTGTGCCATAAAAGTCAAGAATTTTGCTTAGATATGTAAAATAGTTTGATTATATTTTAATTTATTATTATTTTGGCATCAGTTTAGAACTGGGAAACGTAATGTTGCTAAATGTACACCCCAAGTGCTAGACGGTACATCAACTTTGCAACAAACATAACAGAATTTTAAAGCATAAATATCATTTTCTTTTGAAAAATACCTATTCTTATCGGTAATTAGTAGGTAATAAAAAATTAATAGAATGATAAAGCTAGTGATATAAAATAGTTTTTACGAAGTTTCGAGTCTTTAAAATTTTCAGAAATTTCATAAATATTAAAAATTGGCAAAAACTAAATATTTTAGTAGAGCGTTCAAATTTGGTATACTTACGTAAAATTGAAAAAGAAACAACTTTTTCAAGTAAAACTTTTTGATAGTTTAACAAATAAACCCATTTTTGGCGATATATTTTTTTAATGTCATTTTTAACAGATAACGAAAGTCACATGACCACGTTTGAGTGGGTCATTTTTCATATTTTTTAAAGCAAAAGGTATCCCCAAAATTAAATTTTAAAATAAAACGTTAATTAAAAATTTCCCCCCTATGGTGCGAACTTTTTGGAGGACACTGTATATGAATATGAAGGGTACGACAATATCACCTACAGTCCCATGAACAGTGCACAGCTGATAGAAGATAGAGGGAACAATTTTCAAGGGCGTCGATATTTTTTTCTTTTGGGGAGGGGGTAACAAATAAAGATAATTTTGCAAAACTAAAACTCTTTAATGTTTGTTTGCTTTTGTTTAATTATATAATGGGGAAAGGTATCAAAGCTTAATATTTAATGAAAATAAACACACAGTGCCCGCCAAAATGTTGGAACCATATGGGATTTTTTTAATTTTTGGGCTAATATGAAACTGTGGAAAAAGTCCCTGCTTCAAACATACCTTAAATATGTAGGGTAGTGGCTCACATATTTGTTGTTAATATTTTTAATTGTTAATGAAGATATCACATCTATACTCGGGGCAGAGTCGATTTATGTGCAGGGTGTCCAGATTTGGTTGTAAATGCGGGGTATCTCGTTTATTTTTAGAGATAGGGAGTTGCGGTTTTCGCGAACTGCGGCTACTGTTTTGTGAACAGATTTTTCATAGCCACCGTCGTTTTTAAGATACAGGGCAAAATTGAAAATTTGCGCTTTTAGGGCATATCTCGTATCTTGGGAACGGTTAATGATATTTAAATGGCAGAAACTGTATATTATAGACATTTTCACGTATAATTCAGTGCCGTATTCAGTTTTTTACTAAAATTTATAGTGTTCGATATATGGACCAAACTTAGTTTTTTTTAAATAGAACACCCTGTATATTTTCCACTAGTTATATTCAGATTGTAGTAAGCTTTACAAAAATATATAACAATATGAAGTTATTATCTATATTAGGCTCTAAAAATAACCGAGATACCGCACGCATTTACAACCAAATCTGGACACCCTGTAGTTTATTATTTTATGCGGTGTAGCAGGTGACAATAATATATTTCTGGAATGTCTGTTTCCTGTTTCCGGTGTCTTTTCGTCTTTTGGAATATTTTCCGCCATGTTTCTGCCAATACTTGAAAAGTATTCATTGAATAGACCTGCAACTATATTATGATCGATCGCCTATAACATTTTCATTATAACAACTTCTAAGTAAGTCTGGATCATTTTTCTGTTTGTTAAAATTTTCGTTAATAAATTGCCATATTTTCTTTGTGTTATTTTTATTTTCTTTATTAATTTATAGAATTAAACTTCTGTTTTTAATAATTTGTCCCTGTAGCGAAAGGCTTCAACCAATTCCCGAGTAATCCACGATTTTATATTTCGATGTTTTGGATCCGCATGGGATCTTTTCAGAAGTAATGCGAATGTGGTTTTGATTTTTTTTTTATTTTGTTTAATGTTTTATTTAGTATTGTTGCTAAGAAACTACGCCCTTAAGCCTTGACGTCACAAGGCGTTCATGCGCATTTCATTTCAGATTTATGTTGGTGGGACTTCTTGTCAGAACAACCTACCTAACCTAACCTTTATATTTTGTGGTCAGAATTCATGGGTTGGCTACCCTGCCCTGCACCCAGCAGAGTATAGACAATATATTTTATTTGTGTAGGAGGAGTACGGCTAAATTAGATTTAGAGTTTCCATCAATAATTCTTGTGGACTTGTTAATCTGATTCAAGAATACATTTGTGGCCGTTCATTATACTTGTTTTATTAGATCTACAACAATGGAGACTCTATTTTTGTCCAACTCTTGCAAGACTGAACATAGTTCGTAAATAAAGGTGCGTGGATTTGTTGAACATACTCTCTATAATAGAGAATAAAGCCCCATAGCCTTGAAAATTTAAGAAACAGAAGGTTTTTCTCGGAATATTTTGTGTATTAAACCGTCTAATAAATTTCGTTTTTTTATTTTTTTTTTGTGTTTTTCATTCTTAAAACTATTTTCGCAGGTACGGGCTACGCTGGTTTTATTTTAGTGTTCCATAAGTTACGAAGTCCGCGCATGACAAGGAGCTCGAAGTTTTTTCGGGTCGAGCCCAGTTTTTGTTTGAACCCCAGCCACCCAAGATTGATGGCGTCGCTTCGGCGGTCGATTAATTTCGGATTTATTTTTGTTTGCGCTGTCGAATAGCATCGCGTGGAGAGGAGACCCAATCGCGGGACTGGAAAGCTATACCGGCTATTTTCTTAACTGTTGTCATAGGCGGCAAATATATCACTGTTAAACATTTTTCGATAGTTTTTCAATGTTCGTGTACAAATGGGGGAGTTGATATTTAAGAATATGAGATGGTTGTCCTCCTTACTATAGAAACGTGCTATAGCGTTTTTCGATATCTCTTTATTTTTGGAGATCTAGAAACTTTTCAAACTTTCACCACCAAAATGTCACCATATATTGTATTTTTTCAAACTTCGAATATACATAGCTACATTTTTCAGGTGAAATAAAGAAAGTGATGTGAGACTAATGGTTCCATCGGCAGTGGAATTTTCTCTTTCCCTTGGCCATAATCGGTTGCGCAGCATCCGCCTGGAAATTTTAAGTGCGCCCCGCGTAAATTTTGTTCCGACGTTACCGTAACCGTTCCGGTTAAGAGCCGCCCCCGTAAGAGCGCGGCTTAATTATTAACGGAAGGCGAATTCTGGTGAAGGTATGGCCGTCCAATTACGGGGGTTGCGAATTTATGGAGCAGTTGTGCCGCGGCCGTTTCCACCGAAAGGAACGCACTTACATTTTTAAAGGGACATACTTTGTTTTTGTGGCATTAGGTACGTACCTGTTCAGGGTGAGTTAGTGCCTTGGAGAAGACATAAACACTGAAACGAACGAACGAACATACAGGGTTAACTATCACTTAGTACAAAAATTTTTATGGCAGATAAAGAAAAATTATATTTGCCAAAATAAATTTTCATTTGTCTTAAGCCTAATTTTTTTTTTTTTTCAAATTGTTTAAAACCCCTCAAAAAACGTCGCCTATGGAGGCCCGCGAGACGTGTCTTAAAATTTCGCCTATGTCAATGGGAGTTACAGGTAGTGAAATAGCGCGACGTTGCCACGTCTATCGATTTATCCGGGGATTCACCACGAAATTACGATTTCCTTTTTAAAACGATTACTTTCTAAGGAACATGTAGAATGCCTATGAAACACCTACCTTACTGACATTTCCACGATTGAATATTGCACCATTTTCTGTTTTCTTGCTTTTTTACATTAAAAGTCACACAACTACACAACACAACATTCATCACATTTTCTAAATCTGTTGGGGACCTCTTGTTTCCCTCCGTCATTCCTTTTGTTTGAAGCGAGGTACTCAGCCTGACGACCACGGAGGAGGATCCCTTCGCCAGAAAAACTCCGAAGGGCAACCAAAAAACACAACTGCACTAGCACACATTGCACATGCAAGGCACTACAGTAACTGTTCAAAGAGGCCGCCGTTCACTTCGATGCACAAATTCACTCGGTTAATTAAATTAAATTAAAAATTTCATGGCGACAGTATAAGTTGTGTGGGTAGTGCTGATATGTTGAAATTTAGGTGAACTCACTGGGAAACCTATTTGATTTAGTTTAGGGGGATAGGGGAATATTCGCGTCCTGACTTGCGCGGGAGAGCCAAGAGGGGAAGACAGTAGTAGTGGAGTAAACGGCACACGGGCAGCAGCCCGCTTTCGCGGGTCTCGTGGTTTTTGGGACTAAAAAGGCGGAGAAAGGGTAGTTGAATGTGTAGTGAGAAGCCTCGAGCATCGCCCGAGGCAGGAGAAGGAAAATTGTGGAGAATTTGGAGACGCCTTGTGCCCCGGATACAGGGAATCAAGAAGTGCTGCCACGGCGGACCGACCGGGCCCCCAGGAGACCGGTACTCGACGCCAAGCCAAAAGCCTCGGAGTGTTGTGTACGAGGGAGCGGCACGATTAGTGAACATCCAAGCGAGGGAATCAACTGGACCAAAGTTATTGATGCATGGTGGGTGAGTGCATACAGAGATTTGTTTTAGTAAAAAGGTATTTTCATCCTTCCGAAGACAACGGCAACACCACGGAAATCTGACAGTACGTTCCGAAGCCTATTGGATGACTTAATTAGAGGTGGAGATTTACAGGGAAAATAGGGGTTTTATCTTTTTTTTTTAAAGATCGTAAAAAAAAATCTAAAAATATTTTTCTATGTTTTCTTAAGCCACCTTGCGCGCCTGGTAAAATTTTTTGTACTAAGTGATAGTTAACCCTGTATAATAGGTAGCAATATGTGGGTCTATAAAAGCTTTAATTTCAAGATAGAGGTACCTACCTAGGTAATTAAAAATAAATGTAGCTGTCGAATATTTTTTAAACCTTCCAAACAAATATAGATATCCTGAAATAATTTTGATATGAAATATCAGTAATTCCGTTATCCAGTGGCGGAGAAACGGTGGCCAGAGATTCAACAAAAAAATATGATATACGGTCTTGAGTAAAATTAGAACTCAAAAAATTTAAGTTTGAACAAAAACTCTCTACTGGCTTTTTCGATACCTGTTCTGCCCTGCTTATTAGAAACGCGGTATCTGCAAAAATATCTGAAATCGTCTTTTCTGTATCATTGGGTTCACATTGGACTTATCTCTTTCCATGCTACTTATAAAAGTGGTATCTGCAATATTAACAGTGAAATAATAAATGTTTTATATGCCGTATGTGCTAAATGCAAAGGTTTACTTAATGAAAATGCCGTATATTCATTTTGCTTAGCAAAAAAGCGGTACCTGCATATGAGACACTTGCAATTACCGCATTTTGTCTAAGCATACTGCACGTGCCGCTTTTTGTCTTAGCTTTGCCTGTTAATTCCCGTCCTATATTGTACACTCATTAGTCGTAAATGATTCGTTGGGCGAGGTAGAAAAGGAGTTCAACTAAATGGTACGGGAAGAGCGGGGTGGTGCGAGGGTATGTAGAGGAAGCTGTTGATTTGAGAAGCCGTACCACAGAGTAAAATTTGGCGCAACGTTGCCGCACTTACTCGAAATTCTTGATTTTTTGCTCATTTCTCATGCCTAGTGGACCGATTTGGGCCGCGCATGTACAGGGTGTCCAGATTTGGTTGTAAATGCGGGGTATCTCGGTTATTTGTAGAGATAGGGAGTTGCGGTTTTCGCGAATTGTTGCTACTTTTTTGTGAAACCAAAGATACCGTTAACAGATTTTTCATAGGCACCTCCGTTTTTAAGATACAGGGCGAAATTGAAAATTTGCGCTTTTGGGGCATACCTCGTATCTTGGAAACGGTTAATGATATTGAAATGGAAAAAACTGTATCTTATAGACATTTTCATGTAGAATTCAGTGCCGTATTCAGTTTTTTACTAAAATTGATAGTGTTCGATATATGGATCAAACTTAGATTTTTTACATATAACACCCTGTATATTTTCTACTAGTTATATTCAGATTGTCGAAAGCTTTACAAAAATAATAACACTATGTAGTTATTATCTATATTAGGCTCTAAAAATAACCGAGATACCCCGCATTTACAACCACACCCTGTACATATTCAATGATATAAATGTATCCTACTAAGAACAATAGTAATTATCGAAAATGTAACGCATCTCGTTATGTTTAGCGATAGTAAAAAGAATGAGTACAGAACTTCTTTTCTCGAAGATAAAACAAAAACATTGGATTTTCTTATGAAAAAAGCAATGAAGAAAAGTGACCTACTTAAGAATGTTCCGTGCCTCGATAGAAAGAATAAAATGGTGTGCTACCACAAAATCAGCAAATATTTTGGGAAAACCTGCCCCGTACTTTTGATGTATAAATAAAGATTGCAAAGAATACCTTGTTCCTATTATTTGCCTAGATGCCATTCTTGAAAAAATTGATTTAATATAAGATATATTATTGTTATAAATATAGAGGATAAATCATGCCTCTATTACTTGTAATAATGGAAACGTTCGTGACAAGTAGGCCTTACGTCATAGTAAATTCTTCTATGGTATTACCTACTCGTATTACACCTTCCTTGTGCCTGAAATGCCATGAACGTTTCCATTATTATATATTGTTATGAGTAGGTATGTAGATACTGCATTTTGCTTAAAAAAGGTCGCAACTCAATTGGTATGTTTATGAAGTAAATCCGCGGTATCTGACTTTTTAGTAAAAAAATTAAATATACGTTTTTTACGACGTCTATAGTATAATTCTGATATTAGTTAGTTCACACAAACACAGTTTTTGTTAGCGAAAAAGTATTAGTTTCCAAGATATTAACCAAAAACTTTAACGTCCGATTTCTCATTTTAGCGCAGTACGTAGATACTGCGTTTCTAATAAGCACGGCAGTGTTACGGTTCCATGTCTAATGTCACTTTTTCGATTAATTGAAGCTCTTGGCTTGAAGATGGAGCTACCACAGCTAGTTACCCTTATTCCAATTATTTTAATATCTACCGGCCAGAATTCCAGAAGAAGGTTATATGACCGACGAATATCCTGGATCGTCTTGTCAAGATTATTATTTTTCAGGTGATTCTGAAAGCGAATTTTAAATAGGTGAGATTTAGTTGATAGTGATTATTGAAAAACCTGTTTCACTCGGTAAATAACATACTATATAACTACTTTGGTTCATAAATAACATACATTTTTTCTTTTTCTTGAGACCTCGAGCACCTCGTTCCAACTTACCAATACCTGAGAAGACACATATCCTATAAGCGGATAAAAACATACAAATGTGTATATATGTACCTGAATTTCGTTGAAAAAAATTGTAGAAACCTAGGTAGATGAGACTTTAAAAATACGTATAAAAAATGCAACTCGCCTACGATCCCGTATAGATTGGTATAATGATTCAGTCAAAACTGCAAGCGGAACAATTCTCCATCAATTTAGAGTGATGAAGGCTGCAGATTTTCTTTGACTTAAAAGATTGTTAAACTAGATGAAAAAAATGAAGAATTTTGTATTATGTTTGTCCTACCTATAGCTATTCCATAAATCAATCACAAATTTTGGGAAAAAATGGTACAAAGATCGCTAATCTAGAGTTTTGCGAAGATATTGTGTAGAAGATATGGAGCCTTTTCATATTTGGAACCTCCCTGTGCTATTTATAGGGTGGCATTGATTTCTTAAACACTCTGTATATCACATGTTCTTTACTGGTAAAATATTTCAGCTATATCCAGAGAAACGTACAATAATTAGTAGTTGTTGGTTAGAAACTTATGACATGTAATGCCATAATCATTATTTTTAGAAACCCGTCGCAAAACTATCAAATGTTCAATGAGTCCAAATGGGTCGACCGAAAACGATTTTATTCAATTCAAAAGGGCGACTTCACCAGCAGTGCGAAGATCTGAAAGTACCCAATTTAAGAACGCAAGTATGTCTGTTAATAGAGAGAATCTTTTTTATTATTAGAACCATCTCACAAATTTTAGAATACAACTAAAGCTGCCCTGATGCTTGTAAGTAAACGGGACCCATCCGCCATAAAATAAGCTTTGGAAATATCTATCGATTGGATGCACTATGAAATTTTTACGGTTGTTTAAGGAGGTAGATTAATTTCTAAATTTTTCCATTTTTGGACCATGTCCTCTGCGACTGTGGTGGCCTCTTGGTTGGGGATTAGATAAACGTCTAGCCATTTGCTGAAGTAGTCCATGACAACTAACACATAACGGTTGCCAGATTCGCTGGTTGGGAACGGTCCTGCTACGCTACGTCAATGGCGATCCTTTGAAAAGGAGCTCCGACCAGGTATTGCATCATTTTACCCCTGTTCCTAGCTTTTGATCCTGTCGCCGAAGCACATTCTTCACATCGGCGGCACCAATCTTCGACATTTTCCTGAGAGTTTACCCAGTAAAACCTATCTCTAACTTTATTCGAGTTCTTACTAATGCCAAAGTGTCCACCTCCAACGCCTTCGTGGGTGGCATTAAGGACCTCTGACTCTCTCTTCTCGGGAAGTACTGTTAGAAATACCTTTTATTTTCCATCTGGACTTTCCCAAACTCTCTTTAGTACACCATCTTTAATTACTAACGAGTCCCATTGTGCCCAGTACGCCTTATTTAACTCTGGTGATTTGTCCGAAACATCTCTCCATTCAGGTTTGGATATATGTCCCACTTTTTGGTCAAATATTATACCAAATATGGGATCTTCGCTTTGCTCTCTGGCGATGACTTAGGAATCCCCATTTTCAGGTCTGCGGACAGTAGTTCGTTTACATAAAATTAGGTCCGGATTTTTTCTTAACTCCTGTCGACTACAGTGATGACAGTCTTCATTACAGGGTCTTCTTGACAAAGCATCAGCATTATTATGGTTGTCCCCTTTGCGGTGTTCCACTTTGAAGTCATATTCCTGCAGCCTTTTCAGTCATCTTGTCCTTCTGGATTCTTGAACTGGAATAGCCATTTTAGTGATGCGTGATCTGTTCTTAATATGAAAGGTTAGCCATATAAATACTTGTGGAAATGTTCAACGGCCTTGACCACTGCCAGCAGTTCCCTTCTTGCTTCTTGTCACGCAGTAGTTTCTCTCAGAGTTTTACTGAAGTAGGCAATAACTTTTCCTTGCCCTTCTTGCTCTTGGGACAGCACTGCTCCAAGACCAAAGTTGCTGGCATCTGTATCCAAGATAAAACTCTTTCCAGGAACGGGAAACGCCAAAGTCGGCGAAGAACATAAAGCTTTCTTTAAGGTCTAAAATGCTTCTTCACAATCTGAGGTTCACATATAATCAATCCCATCCTCTTTGAGCTTATGCAGCGGCCTGGCTATGTGTGCAAAGTTTAGGACGAATCTCCGTTAATAAGTGCACAGGCCCAAGAAGCTCCTTAGTTCATGTTTATCTTTTGGTCGCGGCAATTTATCAATTGACTATCTTTTCTGGTTCTGTTTTAAGTCTTTGCTCCGAAATTATATTTCCCCCTCACAAGCATGTGGTTGCTTCTGGGATATTCTTAGTTTGGAGTATTGTGAGGGTGAGAATTATTATTATTATTATTATTAAATATCTAACTTCCGTTTTAAAGGGACAGCATTTCTTCGAGCATAGTTTTAGGTTAGCTTCTCGTAACTTCTAGAATACCTTTCGGACATTCTTCAAGTGATCTTCAAATGTTCTTTCCAAAATAATGACATCATCCAAATACACTAGACAGGTTTTCCATGTCATACCTCTTAGGACAGACTCCATGAGCCTCTCAAAAGTTGCTGGTGCATTAAAGGGGCCAAATGGCATAACGTTAAATTGCCATAAACCTGTACCAGTAGAAATGCAGTTTTCTCTTTACCTTGACTCTGCATTTACCATTACCCACTCTTCAAGTCCAAAAACCATTTTAAACCAGATAGAGTTTCTAAAGTGTCATCTATTCTGGGTAGAGGGTAGCTGTCCTTCTTGGTGACATCATTTAACCGTCGATAGTCTACGCAAAACCTCACAGAACCATCCTTCTTCTTCACTAGGACATGGGCTCTGTGGCGGTTCAATGACTCTCTATTGTTCCATTTCCTTCAACATATCTGAAACCTCTTCTTGCTTAGCAAGGGCTATCCTTCGAGGAGCCTGTTTGATCGGAGGGCTATTACCAGAATTTATCCTGTGCTGCTGTACTAAACTTGTCCTTCCAAAATCGCAATCAGACGTAGCAAACACATAACGATTTTCTTCAATCAGTTTTCTCAGTTGGTACTCCTGCCCCATTGTTAAGTAAGCAGCGGCTTCTTCGACCATCTACTTCGGACTCTCTGGTAGGGGCTGTGGAACCTGCTGTGGTGCAAACTGATTTTTCATAATTTTAACTTCATGGCATTATCCAATCTTTTCGCCTTTGCTCAAATAGTTCTTCAGGTTAGCAATCCGCACAAATATTACACGCCCCCTTTTGATGGTCAGCGTCCTTGCAGGGAATGTATCACCTCTTTTATACAGCCCGCGTTCTTCTTCGGGTTCCACAATAATTGTTTCGCTATTCAGTCCATAATAGGTGGTTTTGATAACCTTTCCTGAATTAGCCGGAACCGTGGTATCTTTAAAAGCGCTCACAGTTCGGGTAGTGTAACTGTAAGTAGAGCACCCAAACTTGGAAAATTTATCTGCTATATCTTTGAGTAGGTTAGAAAACAGTGCAGACATGTTCATTGAAACTATATGTATTATAATCGAACAATATTAGTTAGCTATGTTAAACACACCCTCACAACATTCTAATTACAATTGGAAAATACGGAAATTACGAGATAATGATCTTATTTACTTGAACAAAATTCCTCAAAAAAAAAAACATTTGTTTCTGTATGCCTATTTTCTTTAAAAAAACGCTGCTTTATTAAAAAAGTACGCTAGTCTCTCCGCTATGAATAAAACAACGATAACTAGATGAATTGGGTAGTATTTCCAGATACAATATTTTTATTTCAGAACATTTATATTTGCCCGGATGGCCGGAGAATTTAGGGCCGGTCCGAGCCTGTGCCCGATCCCGACGACGTGTTCCAAATTAAAAATATACCAATAACATCATTTAAAACAGTTAGGAGTGTTCTTCTATTCTAACATAGTGAATCATTAAAACATTCTACAGGGTGATCATTTCCTAGTTATTAGTCATACAACAAATAGGTATTCTTTATCTTTTTATTTATTGCGATTTAATAGAGATAGGAAGGTCATTAATTAGTGCAGTTCCTCTATCGTAATGAAGTGAATACTTCCCATAACGAAGAGTTGAGACCCCTCATTCAAAATTTTTTGTTCAATATATTAACAGAGAAAATCGATACGATTGTTTTCTGAATTTTTAATCCCAAAATTTTTATCAACTTTATTTCTAGTGTCTCTGACCGTAATTAGGAAGAAATCGCCCAAATTCCTTACGTCGTTGACTTCTAAATCTACCAGCTCCTTTCCTTGATAAGCTCCCGCAACGTCCGCAATAATAGCAACCTATAAAAAATTTATTTCGTTAAAACCTAATGGAGATATAATTTTCACAATTACTTACGTTCATAACTAAGTATTTATCATCCGGGGACTCTCGTAAAAACTGATCCACCTGCTCAATCGTGAGAATATTTGATTTTTTGGTTTAAATCCTTCCTTTTTTCTCTTCAAAAAAAGCTAATAACTTCGGAAATTTACTTATGTCGATGTTTTACATAATATTAATAACTGATTTCAACATTGAAGCATAAGAGGGCTAATGCCACGGCTCTCGTAAAATAAACTGCTTTTCCAATACAATCATTTGTCCCACCTATATACATATATAATATGTCCCACCGAAAGGTCGGCCATACTGGGCGCACACGTCATTGGCTGTCAAATGTCAAATGCACGAGGGCCGTGGTTGGCGGTTGTTAATGTAGTTTTGTGTTGCCACCACAAATTTCGCTTTTCCCCTAGAATGCACACAATATGGCGGCTATCCAGGCGGGCGCCAGCGCCCTCTGCCGAATGGCTAAAAATTGGTGGAGGGACTAGGGCCCAATGGCGGTCCAGTTTATTTTACGACGGTCGTTGTTGAAGCACAAACAACTTTTGATTTGTCATCGAAGTAAATTAGCAAGTCATTTTCGGTGGGTTTTTAGACATTTTGTACACGGCACCACTCCTGAAATGCCTCGTACTGCTGCTCATAAATTATTTAAATTTTCTTGGTAATAATTCTTCACCGCCCCTCTTCTATCCATATCAAAAAACGCACTTTCACACATGATGACAGTCAAATAAAAAGACGCTACGTACGGACGCCAGCTTGTTACAACGTTACTATGGTAACGTTCGTCAAGGCCTTCTATTGGTAAGTATCCTTTAAGGGAGAATAATTAATTCTCAATCGCAAAATCTGCAATTTCTTAAACTCAAGAATTTTCATTATTTCTTAACAAATTTGCATAAACTTTTTTATTACCTATATTATACGTTTCAGTTCCGGAAGTAGGAAAAATATTGTGTATATTCCTTGGGACTGAAGTAGTATTTTTAATCCCTCAGGTAAATTATGGCCCTCTCTTTGGTCGGGCCATAAACTTTATCTTCAAGATTAATTAAATGTAGACGACCTACCCAGTTGGGTATTTTGTCATAACTTACTATTTACAATGGGTGCCAGTCAGCGCGCAATTTGACATTTCATTACGCATGAATGGAATTTGAATCTATGTGTATGTACCTAGGTTGTGTCATGTAATGCCACGAGCAGCAAAAAGAACACTTATCAATCAAAATTTTAATTACTTATAATTTTGGTCTTTGTCTTCCTTCTATTCTGGCATTTGATTGGCCAAATCTACTTTAACACCAATTTTTAAATTTGACCAGGCAGTGAAAATACTCGAACCCCACGATTTTTGAAAAATTAGATAAAGACGTCGACCGCACTCAAAGCTTTTTCCTTCCCTTCAGAGTTGGAAGATAATTTCGTAGATTATTTTTATCACGCGTTTTCCCCAATTTTAAATTGTTCTCAATTTTCAAGTTGTCTATTTTCAATTTTAAGTCGTTTATAACATCGCATTTTAAAATTGATTATCCTCAATTTGAGGTTGGTGTTGGTAAGGTATAGATGGATGGATGGACTAGGTAGATTGAATGCATTTTGCATCAAAGGAATTATAATGACTAGAGTAACCCAAATATGCAAGTCGAAACCCTAAAAATATGCGCATAAATAAGCAAATAATTAGTCAAAATATGCACAAAAATGTTGAAAATATGCAAATTAAGAAATACTTTAAAAATATAAATTTATTGTTTCATTTACAAATAAACATATATAATATACATACATACAAATTTCTAAATGCATTTATATATAGTAAAAGTAACAATATTTTATTTTAAATTTTCTACACACTAAATGTTGCTCAAAATTCTCAATTTAAAAATTTTGTCTTCTATCAGAATATAAAAATTTATAAATGGAGAAACTCCTTTCCACATCAACCGATGTTAAGAGGTGCGCTTTTAAAATTGCTCACCATCACAGAATCCAAATCGATGGATTCGGTAAAATCTCCCTTTAAAATATTTGCTACTTGGCTAAGAAACTGAAACCCACTATTTTTTTCCATCACATTTCAAAATTTTTGAAATATTTTGTCCCCAATTTTACCTGTGACATTTTGAAAAGCAACCTCAGATTGTTTTACCAGTTCTACACTTCGGATTAATGTCAAATTAGATTCCTCCATTTGTGATATTGTTTTAGAAAGAAAGCTATAATTTGCTTTTAGAAAGGAAAGTTGTTTCTTTGTGTCCTTGTTTTCGAATAGTTGTTTAACATCTGTAAGGGACTGGGAAGATTCGTTCGAAAATTCTGAAATTAGATTTTTCTAGTTGGCAAAAATTTACCTAACTATAATTTATTCTGTCCTTTTCAATAATTGTACTTTATTAAATACCTACTTTATTCGTTTTTAGATCACCAGGATTAGGGCCCATAAAATTATAATTTACCTATATTATTTTGGGAAAACCAGGTACCTACCTAGACGCCGACCCCTGTTCCCAAAAACGAATGAAACGCCTGCCAAAGATTTAAATTATCCTAAATTCTTTGAATTATGGACAATATGCCATATTTTAAGGAAATATGCAAATATTTAAAAAATGCATATAATATGCTAAATACGCAAAATATGCGTGTTGCATATTGGGGTTACTCTAATAATGACTAACAATTTCAATGTCGCTGCTTCAAAGTTTAAGCTCGTCTTATAATTCAACTGTAATAAAACCCCGGCCCGGCCTCTTTTTCTCTGAATCCCACCTCGGTATACCTACCGCCCGGATCCAGATCCGATGGAATTTATTGGACGAATTCGGGGAGAACGGCCGTGGGGCCCAAAGCGACCATCAAGCCCTCCCATCGAAACGGCCGGTAGAGGCGCAGCCCTAATGAAAATTTTTCCGGTGAAATATGGCACCAATTCGGTGCGATTTCTCCGGCAAGGCCCGCCGTTGGCCCACGGGCCCATGCGTATTTATTAAAGACTGGGAAATACGGGAGTTGGTCGAAATGAAAAGGTCCCAATGGCTGTTCAAATAGGTCACATTGCTTACCTTGCGAGACCTATGAATGCTCCACTCTATGTCCTATTATGATATGAAGTTTCTGACGAGAAATGTAAAACTTGTAGTCACAACTCCACAATCACTGTTTATTTAAGAGAAACTGTGTTTGTATTTTACCTTTGTCGTCCTATTCTCTTACTACACTTCAAGATATATACTATTTCCTCCGCTTATATGAAGTTTCTACTAATTAGTAGGTATAATGTGAATAATGTGTATAAAATGTCCAAACATTTTAGAAGAATGAAATCACGACATGGTATTTACAGTAATTAGTGATATTACCCTTCGCTACTGAATCGCAGAAGATGTTCCTGTGGGGAAGTAGGGGAAGTCGGACTATGTGTAATTGGTTAGGGAAAGGGAAAACAGCTATTCTGGATGAGGGCAGAATTTTAAGAAAGGGGTAAAGGGGGGGCATTTAGTAAACTTTGCTGTTTTATCTTTATCTTTCATAAATAATGGCATATTCTGCATGGACCTTGTCAAACACATGTGAAGCAATACGGTCGATTACGGATGAGTTCTCGGTCTGCGTGTATATGAAAAAATAGTGCAGTCACACACTAAGTCCAAAATATCCCGATAAAATATTCAACGCGTATTTTTCCTATATTTAAGGCAATTCTGTAGGTGTATATCCTAGTTAAATATTAAGTCGAAAAGTAATAGTATATTTGACATAGTTCGCTGTTCACAGTTTCCATTTACTTCTGAAAAAATATATAGGTAATAGGAATATATAATTTATCCACGTACTTGCCATAAAATTGATTACGTCGAGCAATTCTTAAACTAATAAGCCGAATTCTGCGCGGTATTTGTGAAGAACGTTTTTTACAACATACTTTGTTAATAACAAATCAGTTTAATAGCCTTCGATGGCGGCACAGGGATGACTCGGATGATTTACTCGCCTTGTGGCAATTAAGCTAATCGATTTTTTCAGCGCGTGGACTCGTCCCGAGGGCGGCGTTTATAACTTTTAAAAGCTAATTAGTTTTTCGGGTTCATTTAAAATTGAAATGCAACGTTGCCGGCGGGTAATTAAAGCTGGTCTCGGCGATTTTTCATTTGTTTGGCAGCTTTTCGATTCGGAACTGAAAAAAAATATGGTCGCTGGAAAAGGGCCTGCGGACCTCTTTGGATACACGTAAATTGGATGGATACCATAGAATAAGTTGCCTTAGTGAGAACTTATAAATTATTGGTATAATTACGAGTACTACAAAATATAAGGAATGATTTCCAGAGATGGGGAAAATATATGCCTAAACATGTTTAATCATTAATACATATCATAATACGCTTTATTTGAATCTTACTAGTTTTCGTACTTTTTATCCTCATATACCTATTAACTAAGGCAATAGAGCTAAAAATTGGCATACTTATGTTTTCTTTAGGAGAATATATCCGAATAAAAGTTTTCAAAAGTATCTCCTTGGATTTCCTCAACTATGGAAAGCCCCGGTTGTAAATTATTGTACCAGTAGGTACAATATTTGTTCATAGAATTCCAAGAAGACCCTTGCTGGACTTTCTTGGAATTTATCTTTGAAAAGCAAGCTTTCGATTGTGATTGTTTTAACCGCCAAAGAAATTTGTTAATTGAGGATGCAGTGCGAGCATCGACTCTCCTGAATGAAGAATATTCAATGCAATATGTTGCTGGTTTGTTAGGAAGACATCATTCCAGCATCTGCCGCATGGTGAGACAACATAATGAGACGGGTTCGTACCATCGAAGACCAGGGCAGGGGCGAAAATATTGCAGTGATCAAATTGATGATCGTTTTTTTTTTAGACAACGTGCTCTCAGAGACAGGAGAGTCACCAGCAATCTGCTAAAAATGAATTAGTAGATGTTCGAAATATCACTATATCATCTCGAACGGTTAGAAGACGTTTACATGAAGCAAGATTGAGCAACAGAAAACCGGCCAAAAAAACATTGCTTACCAGAAAACACAAAGTCTAGAGATTGAATTTTGCAAGACTATACATCAGAATTGGACCACAATGATTGGAAACAAGTTCTTTTCTCCGATGCAAGGTCGTAGATACGGGGGGAGTAGAGGGGGTAATTACCCCTCCCAAGAAAACCAGAACCTTATCCAAATTTACCAATGAAAGTAAGGATCTGATAGCTGCTAGTTTACTAAGCAAAATAGAACTTTGGAAAATTAAATTTAAAAATTTTAGCAAAGAAAGTCTGCCAAATTCGGCTTTTGAAACATTACCTTTGTGTGATCCTATAATTGTATATCCAAAAATATATGAACTTTTGAAAATTCTGTGTACACTGCCTGTAAGTGTAGCCTCGGCCGAAAGAAGTTTTTCATCTTTAAGAAGACTCAAATCTTGGTTTAGGTCCACTATGGGACAGGAGAGGCTTGTAGGGATGGCGCTTTTACATATTCACAGGGATATAAAACCTTGCCCTGAATCGGTGCTAAACAGATTTGCCAATAATAGTAACAAAAGGATTTTAGATTTAGTTCTATAAAAACTGGTTTGTGTGTGCATATATTTTTATTTTTTATATTTTGACTGTTTTTTTTTAGTTTATAAATGTTTTTTTTAAGATTAGGGTTTTTTAAAGACTGATTTATTTATTTTTTCTTGTTATTTTTTTTTGTTTTGTTTCTGTTTTTATCAAAGGAAAAGTATATATTTTATTTTTATATTTTTTATCATTTTTTATTTTGAGTTTGTTTCATTGTTCTTTGTTTTAAGTATATAGTACCTATATTGTTATTCGATATATTACTAGTGTTGGTTTTATTTGGCTTTATAATCGTCTTTACTTATGCATACCTACCCACTTATAAAATCGCAATAAAACCTAATAATTGGGGAACAGACCAATTATAAATAGTAGGTATTACCATTACCCCCCCTGAAAGAAAAAGCTATCTACGCCCTTGCTCCGATGAAACTAGAGTTTAGCCTTAAAGCTCCAGATGGACGTGAGCGTGTCTGGCGAAGGCGAGGAGAAAGGTTTGCCAACTGCAATATCTCTCCTAAAGTAGGTACCTTTTGGTGGTGGCTCAAAATGTTTTGGGGGGAATTTGCTTCGATGCTGGTACGGCGTTGGTCTCTATACGTACGAGGTCTATGAATGCCCAATATTACTTAGACAACATTATTGTCGAACAAGTAATGCTTTTTGCTCCGTTTGTTGGGCCACATTTTTTATTCATGCAGGACAACTCTCGTCCCCCCGTAGCTAGACAGGTTATTGGCTACCTAAATGATGTTAATATCCCTTTACTACAATGGCCACCTTACAGTCCTGACATGACTCCTAGAGAGCATCTATGGGATTATCTCAAAAAAGATTCAAAATCGTAGACCAGCTGTTGCTAATCTCAACCAACTCATAGAAGAATTGAAGAATGGGAGAATATTCCGCAAGCTTTTGTCGAACATTTGATATCAAGCATGCCTCGACGCGTGCATGCAGTGATAAGGAGTAGACGAGCGCCTACACGGTATTAGTGTTGACCGATATGCATTTATTCTGTTTTGATGATTTTTTTTTTAATTTGAAGTTACGCTAGCTTATTTATGCATTTTCATCAAAAGCACATTTTTACTGAAACAGTAAGGACAATTAAGGTCATGTTAAGGTCATGTTTGACTAATTTGTAGGTGTTCATTATCATTTCAATGTAACTTAGTTTTAATTTGTGTTTTTATTGTAAATATTTAGATTAAATGAAGTGGTGCGTTAATTTTGTCCAGTAGTTTATACTGTAAAAGAAAAAATATATTTAATCCGACAAATCTACTTTCCATATATTTGCCTTATAATATGAACATAATTATAATTAAAAACAATAAAGCCACTCAAATATCTGAACTATTAATAATAAATAATTCAAAAACAAAACCCTAATTTATAATTATTAAGTATTAGGTCTTATTTATGTCAATAATGGACTAATACACCACTTTTTTTTTATTTGCTCATCGGATAGTATTGGGTGAGATATACTTGCTGTATTTTTTTAAATTTTTTTTCGCCCCCGTTTTGCCGCAATTAATTTTTAAAGTTCAATATACGTAACTACCTGTTGGATTTTATTTTTCCCTAAATTTACCGCCATGGCACCAGGTTTAGCAACGCCGCACCTCAATGCCAAGCTGTCAGCCTGCGAGAACATAAACATAACATATAAATCCTTTATCTATGAACATAACCTATTTTGTGGCGTCACAAATCGGAATATGGGATCCCGCGGCCCCGCGTGTTTTACAAGCTTTTATTTTTTATGATTTGAACTATTTTCACCATTTATTCTAATAATCCATGACGGAAATGAACCATTCTATTTTGCTGAGGAAAATGCTGGGAACACTAGGTATTGGTATTGATGATTCGGACGTTATGCTGGTTGGTTTACAAAACTTTTTTTATTGGAAACAAGTCGATTTTATCTATAAAACGACACAATTCGTAAGTACCTAACTGAACTTGCACAAATTAGATATCTAGACTTGCTGATATATTAAAGACAATAATAAAGAACCAACCAGGTGTAACATTTTAGCTGACGATTTTAGATTAGTGGCTCTGCCAAATGATTTTTTACTTGTTATCAAGTATATTCCACCGGCTGCTAGTTGTTTGAAGAAACTGATGATATTTTAGCCTCAATACCTAGTGTCACAGAATAAATAGCTTCACAGCAGAAGCGTCCATAAGGACGTGTCAAAAGGATGCTCGCTTTGACGCGAAATATCTTCTTAAGGGATAAACATTGTGCATTTTGTTTGATTTTACATTAATCCACATTGCAAAGAGATTGTATTAGGACCAAATTTAGGTACAAGTTATTGGTTATTTTCCTGTAAATTGAAATGGAGGCTCGCTTATTTTTGACATGTCTTTATGAACGCTTCTGTTGTGAAGCTATTTATTCTTTGCTAGTGTTAATCAACAGCATTGATTGGTTATAAACTAAACTGAGAAAAGTCAACCCAATAGACGTCAAGCACTTACCTGGTCCGAATATAAAAAATTTATTACTTTAATTTCATGAGCCCTTACTTACAGAATTAAGTTAGTAGTTAGACCTGCATCGGTTCAAAAATTTAACGCTAGAATATTGGAGAAGGTGCCAGTTCTTGGTGATGTTAGAAATATAACATGTAAAACGCAATGAAGACAAGTTTTCAGTCTAAAAACTTTATTGTCATAGCTTGAACTATTTTAGACCCATTTAGGTAAATTATATTGTGATTGCCGAAGCATCCTCATAAAAAATGACATAATTCTTTAGAATTTTTTCATATATTTTTTCTGGAAAATAAATTTTCATAAGCATATTTTGTGATTTGTGTGTGGTTAATGGAAGTTAAAAATAAAAAAATATAATGCAGCAGCCGGCCAAAAATTAAGATTTGTTTAATTTGCAAGAAAAAAAAACATTATTTTGCATTCTATGGCAAAACCCCAAGTAAGTTATCTATTAAATTTAGTGAATATATTCCAAAATCAAATAAAACAGCTTTCATGTCGCATGCACAGAGTGTAACAAACTGGATGTTTTTTTGGGGGGTTTCTTCTATTCTGCGAAGAGATAGACAAAGAGTAGGTGGGTGTACTGTGCTCGATTTTTAAGGGCAGTGGAAAGCAGTTGAATCTCAAAATCTCGATTCGTTTTGGAGGTTCAGGGCATTTTTCGTTTTTTAACAAGTCAGACAGTCCCTCCTTGTAATACGTTTCGATTTTTGCCAAAAATCTTCCTTCATACTACTCCAAGTATGTCGGTATGTCTTTGTCAACTAAATCCTGTAAGGTAGACTTTCATATTTTTTTATTGCACTTGTGTTGACTTTTTCCAATATAACAATCTACTGATGTTGTCCATGATTCTTCGCTATTTCCAGGAAGTTAGCAAAGAAAAGCAATACCTTGCTTACATTCATCTAAAATAAGTTTTCCATTAATATGTACCTACCTGCAAAAATTTTACAAGCGTACTTAGTTCTATTATTAGTTGACAAGTTAATGTCACTAGTGCAGAAAAGTACAACTTTCCGCATCAAAATGGATGCGACAAAGTGTACTACTACGGACTTAATTACTTAAATACTTCATTAGATCATACAAGAAAAAAATACCCGCAAAAAGTAGTCATTGACGGTCAAGCACTTGATATCGAATGAAACTCTGCTGTCGAACTTGCATTGTCTTTAGATTATTTAAATTAGTTCTGAATCATGGTTTTCACATGTACCTAGATATCAATGATCGTTTTTACAAACGCATGATTTCTTGTTTTGATAATCGATTTCAACATTGGGGTGTGCGACACCCCCACGCCCCCTCTCCCATATCTTAACTGTAGGTATATGGTATATACACAATAAGTATTTCTTTACTGTACTAGCAACTCAACTAGAAGCACAAAAAGCTGTATCTACGTATGTGCCACGATGTGTGATCCTCGTACATCGTAGTATGTGCATAATTTAGGACTAATCTGCTTATGTTGGGTAATTACAACATAATATACCTACTTTAACAACTATTCAGTTGAATTTCTTCATTTTTAACCACAGTATCATTAAAATGTTTCTTATTAATTTTGTGCTCGGGGGTAATTTTTGCCTTAACCGGGCATTATGCATTTATTGCTATGTTCTTTCCTCTGCGTGTCTCCAATAACATTGTTACCATAATATTTATTCTCTAGTCTACCTAAAACCAGAATTTAAGCTATATCATCATCATTAAGCAATATTAAAACAATATACAAATCAAATAACAAACATACCTCTTCATTTCTCCATGTTTTGCTCCCCGTTTTTATTGATAAAATTGACACACCATACCATATCAAAATCTATGCAAGGCAAGTTATCAGGACAAGCTTTAACAAATCTTGTCTTCATTATAAACCGAAGAAATAAAGAATTCACAGCAAGATTCTTTTAAAACTGAGAATAGAATTTATTTAGTTTTCACTAAGGTTATTAACCTTGGTTTCCGCGTTCCGCGGGCGAAAGTGAGGTTATGCAAAGTGCGGCGTTGCCGACAATATTCTTTAAAGAATTGAGTAATATGTCATCTGTCATATTTTATAGGGGGCATCTAATAAGTTCAGAATGGGATCAGTAAAATCCAAATATTTCATCGAAATGCTACGAAATTTGATTATTTCTCATTAGGCGCATACAAACTGAATCTAATAATTTGCCTGGGAATGCTTGGTTATATAAAAAAAGACGAAATAAGTACTAAGAAAATAGCAGGTACTTATTGAAATTAGGGATCGTGACGTCACATTCCCTACTTTTGCGACCGTTTTTTTCAATTTTTGAGCAAACTAATGGAAAAAAAAATCTGTTGGTTGGGTTTCGTGATTATCTAGACATGTTTTACAAATTCCAAGGCAAAAAATTATTTTTAATTCCTAAGTATACTTGTCCATTATATAGGTACATTAGAATACTGGTCAATGAACCAATCCAAAAATAAACAACAAATAAGTAAGTAATTTTTCATGAAACCGTAATAAACAAATAAAAACAAAATGAATATTTTCTTCACAAATTGAACAAATTTAGCCCTGAAAAAAAAATAGAAACAGAAAGTTGTTGCAAAAAGTAACTACAGTATTCGATCTACACGACACAAAATTGGCTGCTGTTTCTTTGCGGCAACGACAGATATCCATAAAATGCGAACGCGAGTATTTTGCGGGGAATACCGAAAAACGAAATTCATATAATTTATAACGCAGAGCACCGGGAGAAATTAATTTAGATGATATGTATACGGCGCTGTCCCTTTACCATTGCCTACAAAACCCACGAAAATTCATTTCGACTGACGGGGTCGTTACGGGTTACTGCCGAACCGGTGGATGTTTCGTTTTTATCGCAAATATTTCACGTTTGGTAAGGACAGAATGGGGAGAATTTATATCTGTTGGATCTACAATGTAACATTTTTTTTATCATTTGTACAGTGTCTAGTTTCATGTTTGACTTGTTCCGAAAATCATGATTTTTAGATGTATATAGGCATTCTATATTCCGAATAGACCTCTAACAATTTTTTTAAACTGTACAAGCTTTTGGGAATAAAATAAAATCTTTAAATTATGGTGAAATTAACTATTTATTAAAGACAATAGAGAAATGAAGAATGTTAAAGAGGAAAAATATTTTTTGTAAGCATGGATCATTGGATTCTGAGTAGTTTTTTCAAATCCTTGGTTTGTAGGGGCTGCGGTTGGTGTGTTGGGTTGGTGGTAACTTAAACGGGAGATTTCCAGGCAGCCTCCACAAGTATAGGTAAACTTCCCTTAGTACAAGAATAGAGCTTGGAGCCAAACGCTCTACACAATTTGAAACCTTTATTAAAAATTAAGAGTAATAACAATAATATTGACAATTGTTGGAAAATGGTCTTAAAATTACTAAAGCTTTGTCCCGACAATAGATCGTCGCTAACTTGGTGTCCCTGGATCTTCAGACGTACAGCACTGACTTTTTCGACTTTTCACACTAGGCAGCACTATTTCCCTCCACGGTACTTTCGGTCTACAGTCGGGCAGGGGTTAGCCTTTCAACGAGAGACTGAACAGATGTTGGTTATTATCTTCAAATTCATATAATCTCTATTATACTAACATGGTGATCCAACTTTTATCACTAGAACTTCCAGAATACTTAGAAAATATCATTTTTTCAATTATCTAAAACTCAATGATTTTTTTGTATAAAGTGAATTTTTCGCTAATTTTTGTAATATCTCCTAGAATAAAAGAAGTGATACATGGTGCACTTTTTATGTTGTCCCAAAGCAGTTGATTTGATGATATTGTACTGAATTTCAACAATCACAGTCCAAACTCGTTGCCTTGGTTACCACCTTTATTGTTTAGCCTTCACAAATAAACTTGTCAGATACTGTCACTGACCAAGAATATTCTCTCAGCTCCAAAATTTCGCAATATAATCGCGTTATAAACTTCAACTTAACACAGGCCCAATTTCCAGGGCTTATACAGGGTTAACTATCACTTAGTGCAGAAAAATTTACTACCTGCGCAGGGGGGCTTAAGAAAACATAGAAAAATATATATATATTTTTTTAGATTTTTTTACGATCTTAAAAAAAAGGGTAAAAACCCTAATTTTCAATATGGCTTCGAAACGTACTGTCAGCTGGAAGTGATTTTCCGCGGTGTTGCTGTTGTTTTAGGAAGGATGAAACTACCTTTTTACTCAAACAAATAAAAAAAATACATAAATAACAATAGATTTGAATCTGTACAGCTGCAGCGCTATTAGATTTACCCTAGGTTCGCCCGGATTCCCCTTACCTTAGTTTGAAAAATGAAAACAAAAAACAGAATATGAATCCCGAGTCCCGAGTCTCGTCTCGAGCTCGGTCCCGAGGCTAGGTAATCCTGAATTCCTAGGCGTTTCTTGTTTTTGCATTTTCACATAGCAGCACCAAGGAATTACAAAACTACATACGAGTACACATTTCTCGCCTCGCGAAACCACGAAAATTTCGTAGGGATGGCGGTCTGTCAGACGTAAAAACTGATCTCTATGACACAAACGCACAAAACAATAGAGGTTGGGGTGGTGCGTAATAATTATCGATATCGATGTCAATGTTAGATTAGTTGATTGCGTCTCCAAAAAAATGATGTTCATAAGAAAACTTATTGAAAATCTATCTAAACTAAACAAAAAGAATTCTGTGATTTCTTAATGCCGGCGTTATTGGACTGAACGCTTTGCAACACAAAGACGGAACGTCGATGTGTATCGAATCGATACATAGTTTTGTTCGACGTCGCATCTCGCATCTCTACGCCTGCGTCACACTTCAGACTAGTTGTTGCGCTTGGGCTGGTCTCGTTGCCTGCACGCGCGAGTGAATCATCGTATTTCGGCCGATGTTTACTCGACGTTTCCCTGCGTCCGGTCCCTCTGAATTTTCGGCGATATTTTCCCGTATTTGTGTATTTTGGTGTGTTTTAAAGCTATTTTGCAATTAATTGAACGCCAGGCTTTTTACTAGTGCACTACCATTAACATTACAGGTTAGAAGGGCTAAAATTAATTTAGTTTTGAAAGTAGGTATGTGAAATAGTGAAACATGTTTTTAGGCGTGCGATCAACATTTTCCCACTGAGGGTGAGGATATTGATGAAAAAAAGAAGTACCTTAGGATTATGTACTTTGTGGAATAGACCAGGCAAACTTAACGGCTTAGTTGCGAAGCACCCTCGCTTGGTCAAAGTAATGTTTTTATTTGATAATTCTTATTTGTTAGTAAATGGATTATATGGTTTTAGATGCAGTACCATGTACGATATACTGCCAGCAGATTGAGCCACTTATTTGGCCTGGCCCAGAATAAGTAGAAGAGATCCCGAAGTAAAAATGCAAACATTTTTAATTTAATTACCCGAGTCAATTTGTGCATCGACGTTAACGGCGGCCTCTTTGAACAGCTACTGTAGTGCTCTGCATGTGCAATGTGTGCTAGTGCAGTTGTGTTTTTTGGTTACCCTTCGGCGTTTTCGTGGCGGAGGGGATCCTCCTCCGTGGTGGTCAGGCTGAGTACCTCGCTTCAAACAAAAGGAATGGCGGATGTAAACAAGAGGTCCCCCAACAGATTTAGAAAATGTGATGAATATTGTGTAGTGTTGTGTGACTTTTAATGTAAAAAAGCAAGAAAACAGAAAACTCAATCCTGGAGATGTCAGTAAGGTAGGTGTTTCATAGGCATTCTACATGTTCCTTAGAAAATCGTTTCCAACAGGAAATTGAAATTTTATGATGAATCCTCGGCTAAATTGACGGACGTGGCAATGCTGCACTATTTCACTACCTGTCACTACCATTGACATACGCGAAATTTTAAGACACGTCACGCGGGCGTCCATAGGAGGCGTTTTTTGAGGGGCTTTATACAATTTGAAAAAAAAAATTAGGCTTAAAAAAAATTTTTGAAAATTTATTTTGGCAAGTCTAATTTTTCTTTATCTACCATAAAAAATTTTGTACTAAGTGATAGTTAACCCTGTATATTCAAATGGAAACCTGGAGACTACTCTAGAATATTCCTGGCCAATGACAGTTGCACAAATAATAAAGTTCTAAAGTCTATCCAAGTTACAGCGGCAGTAGATATAAACAAAGTCACATGACCGCATTGCGATCGATTACCAGGGTCTGACTAATATGAGATTCCCAATGGCTTGTAATTCTGAACTAATTCTTTTAGAAGTTCTAAAAATTGTGTTATCTTTCGTGGATCTTTATAAATTTCCTTAAATTAAGTAGCAAAATAAATTTACAGAATATACTGCTCGCGATCCGATCTAAAATATGCAGGAAACTCGACTGAGGGAAGAGCCGGCCCTGCATTCTGCTCGCCGCGTAAACATTTGACATTTTATGACGGCCAGACGAATAAGAGAATAGGTCACGTGGTGGCCAATGTTTTGATCCACTGCCTCTGTAACTTGGATAGACTTTAGTCAATTTCTAGAAAACCCATGGAAGCTCTACAGGGAAAACAATGACAACTAAAAGAAAATGGGGCCTGCGGGCCTCAGGCCAACAAAGATGTAGCGGAAAATGCCTCCAAACTAAACATAAAAATTATATAACTGTAAATAGAATACTGAAACTTAAAATTTTTGATAAAAAGGTGGTATAACAACTTTTGAGGCATTTTTCGTTACAATATTATATTCTCAATTTATATTTAACCAGTGGCGAAGCAACTGTGGTCACATTATTTTCTATCTTAAAATTTGATGGCCACTGGAAAATCACACATTTAAGTTTTTTGGGCTTTTATGTTTATTCTAAAGAAAGAAAGTGCTCTTAAAGATTTGCTGGAAAATGCGTCGTTGTTTAAGAGGGTGTTTGACAACGGCTGTCCGCTGTAGAGTATACAGGTTGATTTAGTCGTCACGATAAAAAAACTTTTTACCATAGAGGCAAAAAAAAAACAGATTTACCTATAGCTGTACTTTGGTAGAAAAAGGCCCAATGTCCATTTCAGCTGATTCGAGAAAAATGAATTTGAATTTATAATTACCTATTGTGAGCTTAAAAATGCAAATAAGCTTTTCTGATAATTTTCAATTTGAGGTGACATATAGAGTAAAAAGTACGTATTTTAAGATGATTCTAGCTATTTCAGTATATTTCTTTTTAGTTGCAAAAAAATGGACATTGGCCCCGAAAGTAATATTGCGAATATGGACATTGGCCCTTTCTTCGAAAATAAAACAAGTTGTACAGACAAAATTTTTTTATTCAGTTCGATAACACCCACAACTTAAACACAAACTGTCGACCACAGAACAGTCAAATACTGTCGACCGAAATATGAGGTTAGAATACTAACCTCAAAACAAATTAGGGCCAATGTCCAAAAAAATAAAAATGACAAACGGCCAATGCCTGATACTACGGACATTGGCCGTTTATTTTATATATCAGTTATAGTGAAAGGGCTGATGTCCACACATTGGCCCATTTTCTATTAAAACGAATTGGACTTAGGCATTTTCCCACTTGAGATTACTTCAATACCATGTAACTTTGGACATTGGCCTTTTTTCTAACCAGAATATATCAACTGCTCAGTCCGATTATACCCTTAACTCCTAAATGCAAAAGAACCTAGTCAACAAGAAAAAAAAAGTATTTTCATATGTGTATTAAAACCCTTAATTAACGGCGCTTAGCTTGCCAGTTGCACAATATATCCAAAATTTAATTATTTTTGGGTTTTCACAGCAATCTAAAAAAATGTCAAAATTTTTCTGCTTTGGCCCTATTTCTTTGGCCCAAGTGATTTTTTTACGTTTTTGATTTTTCTATTATCAGTCATTTTCTCTCTTATTAATGTTAATGTAATGTCAAAAAATGCGTTGAGCAGAAATTAATACAACGCACAAAATGTTCAAATGCACCAAAGCGTACTACATGTCACTACTATTTAGAGGAGCTGTTCAAAAATGCCACCAGAAATCGATTATGATAGGCTAATAAGCTCACTGGCTTTTAATAAATAACTGCGAATCCATGATGAGATGTTTTCATAAGATTGTCCGGTACGAATTTTCTCGTGTAACGGGTCGATTCTACCTGCGCTTTCGTACACCAATCTATCTGAAAGCACGAGCACGAGTATTAGTGAGTATGGCATCGAAGAATCCGACGGTAGCTGAGCCATACGATACATGATCCCCTCAAATCGGCAACAGGCAACACCATTTCTAAAATTATACATTGTACAGGGTGCCCCATCTGTTAGCGACCTATAGAAAACGTCAAAATAAGTATCTAGATTTTTACAAGCTTTTATTTAACTTGCCCTGTTCGTATGTATGTATGTATCTCGGTACGTATGTATATATTTGTGGGTAGAATCTTGCGCAGGTTGAATTAGAACTATTTCTTGATATCCGATTGAGCTGAAATTTTGCATACACCTTTAGTTCTGGTAACAATACAATATGCAATACTCCATATTCTAATACTTTTAAAATGGCTGTTGCCACAAGATGGCGGTTGATGTATTTTTGTCAACCCCCTTAACATGAGTATCAAATGAAAGAGCTTGAAGAGTAGAAAACGATAAAGTTAGTGACATCACACTAAATTCAATATGGCCGCCGCTCCAAAATGGCGGATATTTTTTTTTATTTTCAACCTCCTTAATACCTAAGGGTATGAAATGAGAGGACTTGAAGAGCAGAAAATGCAACATGCGAATTCTGACAAATTGCACTTTTGCTGAGACTTAGACATCTCCTGAGATAAACTGCTTTAAATGAACGCTCGTTAGTAACGTAAGTAGAATTCATAATACGTATATTTTAGAAATAATGTGCAGATTATATGTATAAAAAGAAAAATCCTTGTTCGTACAAAACTATTCATTCTTCTAAAAAATATATAGGTACCTACCTTTCTACCTATATTATTTTGTATATAAAAAAAACTACTTACAACAATTGAGGTCAAAATGAGAACATATTTTACAAATATGTAGATATAAAAACAAAACAATCTTATTCCTACAACAACCTAGAACACTATTTTTTATTCTTCAAAAATAAAACATTATTTTATATAAAAAAAATAACAGAAACGTTTCAGAAATGAACGAAAACAAATCGGAAAAGATCTTAGATCGTTATAACGATCTTAGATCTCTAAAAGGATCTTAGATCTTTAAAACGATCGTAGATCTTTAAAATGATCTTAGATCCTTTTAAACGATCTTAGATCTTTAAAATGATCTAAGATCCTCAAATTAAGATCAAAGATCAGATCTTTTTGAAACGATCTTTTTAAAAAATATCGTTCTTTAGTGAAACAAAAAAGATCTAGATCTAAATCAATATCGCGATCTTAGATCTTTAAAACGATCGCTTTTAAATAGATCTGTCCAGCTCTGAACCTAGACTTAAGTATTTTATTTTATTCGTTTTAGTACATGGCTTAAAAAGTTTGTTTTTAAATAGGTTTTTTTGCCTTTTATTTTCTTAAAAACATGTATCGAAATCCTAGGAAATTTAGTGAAGGCAAAAAGATTACTTTTACAGTGACGTAGGTATCATTTTGGTAGGTATTAAAAAATATGTTTGTTGACCCGTCTGTTCGGCACTGGTAGGAATAGATGGGCTGAATTATTTCTAATTTATATTCATATTTATATAATTTTATTTTGACGTTTTCTATAGATTCCGAATAATTCGAGTGCTGAGATTGATTTGCCCTACATTTTGAACTTTGATAAAAAAAAAAGTCTCAATCTCTTTTTTAGTAGACGTCCCGCACTTATCTCACTGTGTGGTTAAAAAATTTTACATAATGACTGAATGAACGTATACAAAAAATACGTTGGTGGTTCCCGCACCGATAAAACCAACTAACTCTCTATATGGTAAGTGTTTGCGTTCACTCGCCGTTTAACTCGTTGATGTTCCTAGAGGATGAATCGCTTGACATAAAGTATGGAATTAAAAAAAAGTTCGCAAAATATTGAACTTGTGTAGCTTTTAAGACAGGATCCACTATGCTCGGACCCTGTACCGGGTGACCCAATAAGACTGTTCCTCGGCCATATCTCGGGAACCGTTCGTCGTATGACTTTGGTGTGAAAAAATTATGGGGTAAATCGGCCATGAAGAATCGCAGGAAAATATTTTCAAGTTCTAAAAATTTAATAAAATTAAATAAATAAATTTCGCATAATAAACAATTTTTTTTTCACATTTGTAAATAGAACCAGTTTATCTATCATTTTCGTAAAAACAAAATTTCAGTTATTTCAAAAACAAAGATGGTGGGGGGTGTTCAATTGTTTTTGCAATAACCTGCTTTAACTTCTTAACGGTTTGACCGATTTTAACAAATTTGGTATCGTTGACAAGAGCATTCCTTGGGCAATAAGAATCAACCAAAATATAGTTAATTTAGTTGAATCCTTCTCCGCCAGGGGGCTAGTTTTGACACCATGACCCAAATTCCAAAAAACAAATCAAATAAAATGATATGACTTTTTCTTTATGAAAAAGTAGCCAAATAACATCCAAATAGGCCAGTGAAAACCGTTTTTCAAAATCTCGTTCCTAACCTCAAATATTGGGAAAATGAGAATAATGGTTGTTTGAAGGCCAAGGACCGCGCGGTAAATTTCCTAAAACTACTAAATATTTAGCTACAAAATGAATAAGATGTTAAAGAGACAATTGTGAGTCTAAATAGAATTCATTTAGGTATTATTTAAAAATATATATATCATCAGAACATTCATGTTGTTCCAAAGGGACTAAACGCATTTTGAACTTATTTATAATTTAAATTTAAATAATTTTTTTTACACCAAAGTCATACGACGAACGGTTCCCGAGATATGGCCGAGGAACAGTTTTATTGGGTCTCCCGGTAACAGTATTTTTTTACTTCTCGCACTTCTACCTGATTTTCGTGCAACTTTGCAATTTAATGCCAGTACTCGATCCAATGAAACAACGGGAGGAAGTTGGCTCGAGATTCCGCCACAACGACCCATGCGATATTTCGTGAAATACGGCCGCGTGTATTTTCACGGGGAATACCAAAAAGCGTAATTCATCACATTTATAACGCCCGCGATGTTCGGGGAAATTAATTTAGATGATATGTTACCGCGCGCTCCCCTTTGCCATTGCCTCCATTTCCAATGGATTCGGGCAATGATATGCAGGCATATTCATTTGAGAAAAAGTGTGAAATATTGAAACAAAAGATGTTTGGGTGAGTACCTACAATTTATATGAGTTATATATACAGTGTGACCCACTTCAAACCGGAACACTCCCATGAAATTTTTATTTGTCATCCTGTTTCGTTGGAGTTTTTTTAGCGTTTTTATAGTCATCAAAAACTGTACTTTATGGTTAGTTACAACCTAAATATTAATTGATATGTTGTAAAAGCTAGCATAGTCAATGACAACAATAAAACATTTGCTTTATAATCAAAATAGACTGAGATTGGGCGAATATAGAAGGTTCCAATGAAAACGTAATAGGCCCTGTAACGGGAAAGTTTTTTTGCAAAAAAACAATCAAAAACAGGTCGATTTTATTTTTGGGAGGGGGTCATTTTTGGAAAATCGTATATCGTTGGAAAGGTCTCTCAATTCTCTATACAACAGTAGCTCATTTTTGAAATTCCATCAATTTTTCGAAAAAATTACATGGTGCAAAATGTTTTTTTTAATTGTGTATTGGTTATTGTTTTCAAACAATTAAGGCAAAGAAAGGGTTAATGGAAACCCGGCGGTGTATTTATTTTCCTAATTAGATCTGTTTTGGGTTCTCCAGCCTTTACAGGGTCCGTAACGTTTTCGCTAGGACACCTGGTATAAAAAAATGGTACGATTTGGGCGACTTTCCCCTATGCTATACCACAGAATAAATAGCTTCACAACAGAAGCGTCCATAAAGACATGTGTCAAAAATAAGCGAGCCTCCATTTCAATTTACAGGAAACAAAAACAAAAACTTATACATAAATTTGGTCCTAATGCAATCTCTTTGCAATGCGGAATAATGTAAAATCAAATAAAATGCACAATGTTTATTCCTTTAGAAGATATTTCGCGTCAAAGCGAGCATCCTTTTGACACATGTCTTTATGTTGTTAATAAGCTATTTATTCTGTGGCTATACATACATGTATCCGAAATTTGGTTAAATTGAATCGACTTCGTCATCAGTTTCGATAAAGGGATGATTTTTTAGGACTATCACCGCTATTTTCTTGCTTATTTTGGGCACAAAAATGTGAAAATATTTCCAAAAATGTATATTTTTATTAATTAATTTATACCTAAGCGTTAAAGATATTCAAACCAAACAAGATGTATGTATGCAGGGGTATAACAATGTGTAATACCAAGTTTCTAAATTAACCAAGCAAAGATACGGATAATTGGTACAAATAATTAGATAAAAATTTGTACAGGCCTCAACAGAATAAAAAAGAAAATCATTCTTGGACAGAGAATTCAATTTCGAACAAAGAGTGCTCTTGACATTTTTTCATGTACCTATGTCACCGTTTCAATTAATAAAATAATTTTGCCTAAAGCTTGTCTAAAAACGGGAAAATGTTTTTTCTGCCATGGCATTTTTGCAAAAAAGTAGTTTTAGAAATTTTCCCAGTGGCCTAAACAACTCAAGCGTGTTGTGGCCTATGTCTACGCCACTGGAAAAATTTCTAAAATTATTTTTTAGGAAAAGCAAGTAATTTACATGGCAAAAACACATTTTGCAGTTTTTGGCCAATCTTTTAGGCAAACTTGTTTTACTAGTTATTTTGTCACACAAATTTATGCAAAAAATTGCGGTGCATCGGTGATAAATTCAAAAAAATGTCTAGAGGCACTTTTTGTTCGAAATTAAATTTGCTATCTAAAAATAATATTCTTTTATTTTGTTCAGGCCTGTAACAATCTTTTTATTTAATTATTGGTACCAATTACCCGTATCTCCGCCACTGGTTAGTTTAGAAACTTGGTATTACACATTATTATGGCCCTCCATACATACATTTTGTGGGCGAAATTTGGTGTGAATATCTTTAACAGTGCATAAATTAAAAAATAAAATTAATTTTTTCGATATATTTAACCCAGAAACGAAGAACTTTACGACCTATGTTTATATGAGCAACCCTCCTTAAAATGTTTGTCCTAAACAGACCGGAACACCCAATTTTGGGGCGGCTCGGCCTACCTCTGTTTATTTTTTCTTTTCCATATTGATAAGAATAGTATTCGATGACAATCCTTATTTTCGAATTTAAAGAAGCTGTCTAGCTGAACTGAACAGGTGAAAATTAAAAAAAAATAGCTCAAATAATCAAAGTAGGCCGAGCCGCCTCAAATAATTGGTATTCTGGCATATCTCCTTATTTCAAACAACTTTTTTTTGTAAAAGTTTTTCATATTGAAAATAATTGAGTTTACTCTTGGGAATACAAACTCTACAAAGCATCACACAACTGCGGCAAATGGCGCTCGCGCGTCCACCGCGTTCAATCAACTCAAAAAACGGAAAACGACTACTTTGATAGATGTATTAGGACATCCTTTACGTTCTCATCGTTATATATTATATATATAAAATCCAATTCAGGCCAATATCCGTTCCTTATTTGAAATGTTTTATAAATAGAAACTTGTGTGGTTCAGATTTGATGCTTTTATAAGGCTCTCCGATCACCTTAACGTTTCTTTTACGTTTTTAGAGAGCGGCATTTATTGCTAAGCGAAGGGTAGGAAATTGGCCGGAGTTTCCGCGGCAACGGCCAAAAGTCGACGCGATATTTCGTGAAATACGGCAGCTTATATTTCCACGAAAGCGTAATTCATCAATTTTATAACGCTCGACTCTTATGAGCAGAAAATTAATTTAAATGATGCGTTTCGCTGCTATAGATATTGCCATTTCCCTGGAAATTCATCTCTATACCGACGTGGTCGACCTGGATCCGGCTAATATCTAATAAGTATGAAGAATGGGCTATTACACAAATTTTTTGAAAGGCACGTATAATATTGGTATAGGTAAGATGAGCCTGTGGTAGTTTTCTATTTTTTATTAGTTTGGTATGTGCAAAAGAATTAGAGAACATCTAAGGAAAACCGTTAAATTCATCTCCGACTTTTCGTTAAATAGACTGCCAATACTACAGGAGTTTTCGGAGTATATAGATATAATATAATTATATATATAATATAATTATTTCGGCGTGCAGTCCTCGATATTATTTTGAACACCACGTAGCACGTGCTTCATCGGACTGCACGCTTCATATAAGTAGGTACGATCGAACTTTAGTTGAGTTCTTTTAATCGTCTAATTATTCTAGAAATGGTCTAGCCATTTAAAATATGTAAGTACTAAAAGTTTTATTATCTCAATATTGCCTTAAATATGAAATTCAATAATATAGGTACCTACCTTTATCGCTAATATGACTGCATTTTAAATTTTTATTAAATTATTAACGCACAATACTTTTAAAACAGGAATATGTCCGATATGATTTTATTTAAAGATAAAATTTACCTACCTAATTTAACACCAATCAAGCATATAAGTATGAAGGCAAAGACATATACGTTGTATATACAGTGTGACCAATTCTGATGTTGGACACCCTCATAAAATCTGTAATTTGTGTCCGATTTCAGCCGGCTTTTTTTTTGGCGCAAAGCTTCAGGTCTTAATCTCAATTTTCAAGGCCTACTATGAATTTTTTTCTAGTAAAAAAAGATGAAAACCCTTTAGCGATTTTTTTATTTAAAATCTAACAACACAGCGTTAATCAGGACTCCCTGAAACCCCCATATACCAAATTTGAACAAAAAATACACAGGGAGTTCCATTCTGCAGGGTGTCAAAATTGAGCAAAATAGGAATTTTACAAGCATCTGGCGAGTCAAGTGTGCCATGGAATTACTTCGAAATAGTTGGATGGTCGACAGGACCACTCACAGTGTTGGTGTACAAAGATTCAATACAAAAACATACAGGGTATTTTTCTTTGGACCATCTAAAAATGCTGAATTTTTATGAACCTTTATACGGGTCATGAGTGCTGTGGAATCATTGAAAAAAATATTGTTAAACACAAAAGTAATATATTTCTTTACAAAATGCCAACTAACAAATAAAAACAATTTAAATTATTGGACATTTCTCAACAAAGTCACTGTTTAAGATTATAAATTTTCTGTGCGTTTCCTGTTGTGACACACCAGCCACCTTAACTGACGTGAACTTACTGACTGGCAGGCTTCTGTATTTTTTAGATTTAGTTCGTTTATAGTGTGTGGAGCGGTTTTGATTTACTCGATTTTTGACCCGTATAAAGTTCCAAAAATTCAGTAATTTGAGATGGCAAAGATAAGAACACTATGTATATTTTGTATTGAACCTTTGCACACCAACACCTTGAGTGGTCCTATTGACCATTCAACTGTTTTGAGGGGATTCCATGGCACACTTGATTTGGCAGATGACTTTAAAATTCCTATTTTGCTCAACTTTGACACCCTGCAGAATGGAACTCCCTGTGTATTTTTTGTTCAAATTTGGTATATGGGGGTTTCAGGATGTCCTGATTAACGCTGTGTTGTCAGATTTTAAATAAAAAAATCGCTAAAGGGTTTTCGTGTTTTTTTTTACTAGAAAAAATTCATAGTAGGCCTTGAAAATTGAGATTAAGATCTGAAACTTTGCGTCAAAATAGAGTTTTTTGTGATCTATTTTTAGAAAAAAGCCGGCTAAAATCGGACAAAAATTACAGATTTTATGAGGGTGTCCAACATCAGAATGGTTCACACTGTATATCTTTGATGTAGGTAGCATAATAAATTAATCTAACGCGAGGATATTTTTTGCTACTGTAATATACTGGTGTATTTTTACAGGATTTGGTTTAAAACCAAATATAAGAAAATAAAAAAAAAGAAGATAAACAGGTAGGTACTTACCTGTTAATGTCATTTAAGATTATTTTCAGATTAATCAGTTTGCAGATTCTTTCCAAACAACACGCCACTGGAAAACCGGAAGCAGCTATACCTACCCGCCATATCATTGATTAATCTGAAGCAAGATACTTTCTGAATTGGTTATACTACATTTAACTTTAACTTTATCTACTTCATCATTCAAAATAAGAGTATTTAAGGAATCAATATGCTATTTATTTGGGGCTGTATTTTTAAAGCCATTCTAGACAGCTGCTGCCGAGAAAAAACGAGTTTAACTTCCTTACCTGTTTGTTAAAAATTGAATGGGTAGGAGCGGTATTGCGATCGCTGGCAAACTTAAAAAAAAATGTCAGACTAGGTAGCACAACTATGCCCATGTTTTCTAAACTGCACGATACCCCAGCTCCACATTATCGCCGGTCGCTTTTTATGTTTTCTGACATTTTACGGTGCAGTATTCGCTTCTCTGGAATGATCGGAAGTTGGCCGGAGTTTTCGCAGCAGCGGTCGGCAGCCGATGAGATATTTCACGAAATACGGCGACGTGTACTTTTACGCAGAATATGCCGAAAAGCGTAATTCATCAGAGGCTGATGGGGAGAAATTAATTTAGATGGAAATTCATCTCGACCGGCGAGGTCGTTTGGGGTCGCGCCAGTGGAGTTTTGGTTTTTATTGAAAACGGCGATGTAATAATATTTCACGATTCTTGTGAATACGACCAGACCAGAAGAGAATGTATATCTCGAGACAGTTTTAAGGACCATCTTGTATAGCAGTTCTTTTCTATACGAGGGAGCTACGAATGTACCTACATAGCCAAATGACATTTTTGATTACCTTTAGTAACCGTCAGTAGTTATATAATATAACTTTTTAATGGTAACAAAAGCAACTGGAGGTTTCTAAGGTTTTATAAGCGCCATATAAAGGGTTTTTCAATCGGGACAGGTCGATGTTGGCATCCTGTGGCAGCCATGTTGTTTTGGTGGCGTCCTAATATGGTGTTTATTATTCAGTCACTGATGCCAAATCACCATGGCAGGTTACACCATTGAGCAGCACGTCCAAATGATAAAACTTTATTATCAAAATGAGTGTTCGTTAGTGCAACCGTTGCGCGCGTTACGCCCATTTTACGGCAGACGCGGTGGCACTTCAAAGTCGACTCTTTAATGTTTGGTGGCCAAATTCGAGACAACCGTATGGCGTATTATGGTGTGTGCCACTTATTTGAAGAATGTTAACTTAGAATTTAGTAATTATTGTTCTTGATTTCTGACTCCAAAAATAATAACTAGTAATACTCTTTAATCTGTTGTGGTTCTTTTTTTATTTTTTTATATATATCCCTAGCAACACGTTTTCAAGGAATATCTTATTTTATCAACAATGATAATATTAAACAATTATTATAATACCTGTCGATTCAAACAAGCACCACAAATACTCCCCTCTTTAAGAAGAATTAAATGTCAATCTAATTTAAAACAAAAGTAACTCTTTTTTTAATTTTATTTTCGTTAAAATCATTAAAATTTTCTGAAAGAATAAATACGGGTTTAACACGGTCAATACTAATGACCATTTCTTCGTTTCTTTTTAAAATAACAAATGTTTTTGAAAATTTTTTAATCACCTTGTAAGGACCTTCGAAAGCTGGTGAAAGAGATGTTTTTTTACCTTCAACTTTAACTAAAACATAATTTGTATCTTTTAAAGCTGGTGAAACAAAGGGTTTTTCTCGATTATGGCTACTCACTGTTGTTGGTTTTAAATTACAAAACATTTCTTGTAAATTAACTAAAATAGGGAAAGTGTCAACGTTTTCTTGTGATTTAATAAAAAATTCTCCAGGTAGTCTCAAAGGTTGTCCATAAACCAATTCAGCAGAGGAACACTGAAGGTCTTCCTTTACTGAGGTTCTGAGACCTAATAATATTAAAGGTAGTTCATCTTTCCAACGATTTATATTTCCTCTGGCAGTAAGAGCTGCTTTTAATGTTCTATGAAATCTCTCTAACATGCCATTGCTTTGCGGATGATAAGTAGATGTGTGTATTTTATGAATACCGAGAAATTTACTAAATTCTGAGAATAAAGCTGATTCAAATTGTGAACCTTGATCGTGCGTTATTGTATGAGGTAAACCAAAACGTGAAAAATAGTGAGTTAAAAGAGTTTTAGCTACAGTCTGTGCTGTAATATTGGATATCGGATAAGCTTCTGTCCAACGAGTGAATCTTTCGATAACAGTAAGTATGTATGTACAACCACTTGAAGGAGTAAGAGGGCCTACTAAATCTAGATGTATATGTTCAAAACGACCTTTAGGAATTTCAAATTTACTTAAAGGAGATTTTGTATGTCTGTGAATTTTTGAAGTTTGACAATTTAAACAACATTTGGTCCATTTGTCTATGTCTGTATTCATTTTATGCCAAAAATAACATTTACCAATCATTTGTTTTGTTGCTTTAACTCCCGGGTGTGAAATATTATGTAAATTATTAAATATAGTAAAACGTAAATCTTTAGGAATGTAGATACGTTGTTTGGAAGAAGAGACTTCGCACCAAAGTTTGATTTTTGCAAATGTAACTTCTTCTTGTTGTAAGAAAGAATTAGAGTTGAGTTTTTGATTTTTTAGTAAAAATTGTAGTTCTTCATCAGAATCTTGTGATTTTTTAATAGTTTCGATGTCTATTTTAATTAAATCAAAAGAAGAAATCTCACTGTCAACGCGTGATAGGGTGTCAGTTACAATGTTAGATTCTCCTTTTATATATTGAATGTTTGAAGTAAATTGATTTATATATTCTAGGTAGCGAAATTGCCTAGGACTTTTTTCTGTCTTTGACGTAAGCACTGTAGTCAAAGGTTTATGATCAGTAAATACTGTAAAATCATATCCTTCTAAAAAATGACGAAAGTGTTTTATTGCTGAATAGATAGCTAATAATTCACGATCAAACGTAGAATATTTTGTTTGAGAAGGGCTAAGTTTTTTTGAAAAATAAGCAATAGGTTGAGTAATATTATTGATAGTTTGTTCTAGAACTGCATCAATAGAAATGTTAGATGCGTCTGTTGTTAAAGTAAGTTTAGCATTGTTACAGGGATGAGCTAAAATTGTAGCATTGATAAGTAATTTTTTGCGTTTTCAAAACTATTTTTACATTCTTTTGTCCAATCAAAATTTTGTTTATTTTTACAATTTTGTAATTTACTTGAAAGTTTATTTAATGGGCTAAGAACTTTAGCAAAGTTTGGGATGAATCTGTGATAGTAATTGACCATACCTATAAAGCGTTGCAATTGTTTAAGAGTTTTTGGTTCGGGAAAATTTTTAATGACTTCAGTACGTTCTTCTGAAGGTAATATACCTTTAGAGGAAATAGTATATCCCAAAAAAATTAATTTAGTCACACCAAATTTACATTTTGGTAATTTGATATTAATACCAAAAGAGTTTAAGCGTTCAAACAAAGTATTCAAATGAATTAATGTTGTTTTTCATTTTTACTTGCAACCAAAATGTCATCTAAATACACAAAAATAAAATCTAAACCTTTTGTAACTTCATTAATAAATCTTTGAAATGTCTGAGCTGCATTCCGTAAACCAAATGGCATTCTTGTGAATTCAAAAAGACCGAAAGGTGTAGTAATAGCTGTTTTAAAAATATCTTCTTCTGCTACCGGTATTTGATGATATGCTCTAACAAGATCTATTTTTGAAAAAATGTTACAGTCAAAAGTAAACAAATTAAAATCTTGAATATGAGGTAATGGATACCTGTCAGGTATAGTAACAGAATTTAGTTGACGAAAATCACCGCATGGTCGCCAATCAGAAGAATCTTTTTTGGGTACCATATGCAAAGAAGATGCTACTGAAGATGAAGATGGTCTACAAATACCTAGTTGTACCATTTGTTCAAATTCAACTTTTGCTATTTTGTATTTTTTATTGTCTAGTCTACGGGGACGACAAAAAGGAAGATGTCCTTCTGTAATAATTTGATGCTTTATAGAGTGTTTAATAGGAAGTATAAAATTTGGCGAAGAAATAACATTAGGATATTTTTTAAGAAGTTCAGGATATTTGGTTTCGACAGCAAATAACTTGGGTGTTGGAGCATTAGAATGAATTAAAGAACCAGTAGTGTGTAATGTAGTTTCTATATCAATTAATCGTTTATTTTTAAGATCAACTAATAAACCATAATGAGCAAGAAAATCAGCACCAATAATTGGACGATATATGTCAGCAATAAAGAAAACAAATGGAAAATCACGTCTCAGGTTAAGATTTACTTTTAGAAGTTTCTTGCCATATGTGGTAATAGAGGAACCATTTACAGCTGTAAGAAAAATATATTTATCTTTCTTGTGATCGTTGAAAACATCACGTGGAATAACAGAAACATCTGCACCAGTATCTATTAAAAATTGTAATTTATTAAATTCATCAACTATAAAAAGACGACGACTGGTATTCTTATTTGCTCTAGACCCTTTATTTGTTGTCGAAACATTTACTCGTTTTTTGAATTTTTGTTAGTTTGTAAAGTTTCGTAAAGTAAACACCAAGGACCTGCACATTTAACAGCTTTCTTTTTGTATTTTTCATGATAATAGCAGATAGAATTTCTTACAGAAGAAGAAGAACGTGATCTACTTCTAGAGCGGTCTCTGCATGTAGTGCATTGATATTGATTATTTGATCTAGTAATTGTATTATTTTGAGGGGTCAAATTTGTTTGAATAGAATTAATTTGAGATTCCATTGAATTTTGTTTTTGAGAAATAGATAAAAGAATATTTTGACAGCTAACTGAAAATTCAGAAAAAGCTTTGATTAGTTCTTTTGTTGAATCAGATGAACTACTATTATTATTATTTTGAAAATTTGATTGAGGATGAACCTTTTGTTGATTAATTTCTGAAATATTATTAAAATTTGATAATGGTTTATAAGTTTCCCAAATTTTATCAGCAAGTTCTAGTAAATCGTTGACATTTTCCTTACCTGATGCTGTCAAAGCTACAAGAATCGTTTTTGGTAAACGTCTTTTCCATAGTTTGACCAACAAATCTTGACTGACCATTTGTCAACCACCAACAGTGTTGAGCATGCTTCGGTAAAAATCTGAAGGTTTTCGATCACCAATTTCGGTTCCAGTAAGGAGGTCATCTAAACGTTTTTCTTCACTTGCAGTTAATCTGCGAATTAAAATTTCTTTAATGGTTTTATACATATTATCTTCTGGAGGATTTGAAACAACATCATAAATATTTGTCACAATATCGAGAGGTAAATTTGCTATAACGAGATGGTATTTAGTTTTATCAGATGTAATTCGAGAAATTATAAATTGAGCTTCAATTTGAGTAAACCAAATTTCTGGTTTCGAAATCCAAAACGGTGGAAATCTGATGGAAGAAATATTTTCAATATTTTTGACATTGTCATTTTCAACAGAACAATCACCTGCAATTAAATCTTGATTTCGCATTTTTAAAATGAAAAATTAGATTCTTTTAAAAGAGAAAATGTTTTGTGGTGAAGTTTGACTTACAATTAATAAGTACTGGATTAGAATTTTCTTCTGATTTAAAAGGTTTGATTTGAAATTTTCTTCTCAAACTTGTTGGTCTTCTGCGGCTCGGACTGCGTTGCTTCCTCGTATCTGCACCTCTGGAAACGTAGGGGCTGTGTTGTTTTCTCGTTTCGGCCTATCTGGAAACGTAGGGGCTGTGTTGCTTCCTGGTTTCTTCCTCTGGAACCGTTGGGGCTGTGTTGTTTCCTTTGAATCGACGATAATTTCTTCTTCGATGTTTCTTGCTTCAAGATCACGTCGGGGTCACCAATTATGGCGTATTATGGTGTGTGCCACTTATTTGAAGAATGTTAACTTAGAATTTAGTAATTATTGTTCTTGATTTCTGACTCCAAAAATAATAAGTAGTAATACTCTTTAATCTGTTGTGGTTCTTTTTTTATTTTTTATATATATCCCTAGCAACACGTTTTCAAGGAATATCTTATTTTATCAACAATGATAATATTAAACAATTATTATAATACCTGTCGATTCAAACAAGCACCACAAACCGGTTCGGTGAACAAGCAGCCAACACCCTTACGTCAAAGGAATGCCAGATCGGCCGAGAACATTGCCGCAATTCGTGAAAGTGTCCAGGAGAACCAGAGGCAGTCAATTCCTCGCCGTTCACATTGACTAGACCTTTCCAATATTTCAACTTGGCGAATTTTGCGTCGGGACTTGGGCCTACACCCGTACAAGATCCAACTGACCCAGAAGCTCAAAGTTATTGACCATAGACAACGCCGTTTATTGGGTGGCTGGGCTTCGGAGCGTTTGTAAGAGGACCCTAAGTTTGCCAGAAAAATCATCTTTAGCGACGAGGCGCATTTTTGGATAAATGGCTTTGGTAACAAGCAAAATTACCGTATATGGGACTACGCCAATCTACACGAGGTTCACCAGGTGGCAATGCATCCGCAAAAAGTTACTGTTTGGTGCGGATTTTGGGCCGGCGATGTCATTGGTCCGTAATTTTTTGAAAGTGATGTTGGTGAGGCCATCACCATCACCATCACCATTAACGGCGAGCGCTACAGAACGATGCTAACAGATTTATTTTGGCCCAAATTGAACGATATGGAGGTAGACGACATGTGGTTCCAGCATGACGGGGCTACGTGCTACACAGCAGACGCCACGATGGACATTCTGCATGAATGATTGGAGGGTGACGTGAATTGGCCACCACGATCGTGCGATTTGACCCCGCTAGACTTTTTCTTGTGGGGTTACCTGAAGTCGCACGTCTACGCCAATAAGCCGCAATCGACCGATGCCCTTAAAGCCAACATAACCAATGCCATCGCTCAAATTCAGCCGGATCTATGCGGCAGAGTCATTAAAAATTGGACCACTCGGATCCGTGCCACCGTGAGAAGCCGCGGCGGACATTTGAACGATGTTATATTCCATACATAATGGCACACATGGGCCAAAAAAAGCTTTATAACCGAGTTATATTATGGTCTTTGCAACTAATTTATAAAACCTGTAGTGCTAGCTTTTATAGAGGTAACTCTATAAACACATTTTTATTCCTTCGGCAAAATTAAGGAAACTTAAAAGGATATAATAGTCCTGGGGCCCGTGTACAAAAACTGTAACCATTTCGGGTAGTTTCTTCATATATTTATTCGATTGTAATCACATTGTGCAGATAGGTTTGGGGTGTCAGCTGGCTAGGTGGCGGTGGAGCGTTGAGTGAGGAATAATAAGAGGCGCAACGCCTATATAAAATTGCGTGACCGGTTTTCGTGTGCTTACCCTGAAGCCCCCCGTTGCCCCCACTCGCGATAGTCGCCTAGCGACCACGGATTTTTACAACTTGTTTATGTTTTCGAGAACACCGATCGCTCTACAACGGGCTAACGGTACAATTTTATTTATTTTTTATTTTACTGGAAGGATACCTATGTATTTTTTTTGTCTCGGACGCTTTTTATCTCGGACGCTTTTCGGGCCGCGTTTTCGGCCTCGCTGCGCCCCGTAAGGTTGCGCCTCTTATTATTCCTCACTCAACGGGTGGAGGTAGTTGCTATAAGGGGTTGCAAACACACGACCAAATTGTGACGGGAACAGTCCAGGGCAGCACGAAACTTTTATGAACGGAAAATTATAATCAGTAACGAACATTGGATATTGTCAGCTAGCCGGGGGATGGAGGGGCACTTGTCAGCTAGGGGTGCGAATGAGTCCGAAAATGCGGATTTTTAAAACGATGTCGGGCAACTTGAAATTTGGGTATACTAATATTTTATATATGACGAAAAAAGTGTGACGAAAAAAAGTGTGCTTTAATTATAAAAAAAAATAGTTTTTAAAAAACATCCTTTAAATAATACTGGGATAACGTATTATTTTCGGAGAATCTGTGGATTGTTTGAATGGAAACAAAGTAATAATAAAAAATAAATAAGAATAAACAAATTCAATGCAGAGTAGGTACACCAATGTGTTTTGTGTTATTTGGCATCTCCTTTAATATAACTATTGCATAGAACGAATGAAATGATAATACAACCTGAAATCAATCGATGTAAGTAAATCAGATATCTGCTCGTGTATTTCCTAACGTGTACCATTGCTTCGTAATTCCATAAAAAATGATACCGCTCTCGAATCAGGGCGAGAATATTTAGTGAAGATTCCCGCTGCGATTCCCGCCTATAATATTTGCAAATTCCGATACAGAAATTAATTCCCGTCATCTGCATTCAATTCTATGCATACAACATTAATTATTAGTATGTTATTGGTTATATATTAGGCAATAAAGCCATAATCGCCAGTCTTTGGAGGGTATTGCGCTAGCTCTATCGTAAACTGAAACTCCACGGAATATATTATACCATAACTACAGAACGTTCAACAAGGAAATTAGATTCGAAAACGTGGAAACGTTGCAGTTGTTATAAAGCTCTTGTAATATAGTTATTTCCTGCGAGATTCGCAACATGAGATTATGGTTGCATACCGGGGAAAAGTGAAAATTACTTTTAAATGTAATCGCAAGGAATTACTTTGAGTCGTGCATATTATAAACATTTTTTTAAGAATAGTTCTTAATATGTATAGTAAATAAGAAAATATATCCGAATCTAATCATTTTAGGCTATGTGGGAGCTTAATATTTTTTTATTAAGCTTTACAGGTATGAACTACTTTGCTTGATTAAATTAATTTATGTAGTGTACCAACTCCATTCCCGAGAATAAATTAATTATTTCCAATGGCTTTCTAAAGGGCTGACATTTTGTATCGATAAAGGCGATTTAAGTTGGATGGATTTATATGGTTTGTTTATGCTGAATTTCCAAATATTGTGACATGTTGTTGAGTTACAATTTGTTAGGCTGTTTTCAATTAGGTAGGTACTGCTACTTCCAAAAAGTATAAGTTCTGACTGGACTAATACTTCACTTCCCCCATATGCCTCGAGGTAAGTCCTTCTGCAATGTAGCACAGTGTCGCACCTAGAAAATATGATTGGGTGGGGGCAACTTAAAAAAATTTGACGTTTTACATAAAACATATTTTATGATTAAAAGCAATTTTCAAAAAAGCTTTTAAAGGCAAGTATATGTATTACAAAATAATACAGGGTGATTTATTCATAACTACATTAATTTTAACAGTGGGTAGCGAAAAATATCCTGAGCGCGAAATCGCAATTAAAAAAACTTTTTTCTTAAAGCCGGAATTAATTTTTTTCTAAACCGCATTTTTACCTATTTGGCCCCCTGTTTGCAGCTGCCAATGACTTTCTTTCAGGGCGCATGAGGCATCAGATTACGCTTGCCGTCATGCGCGTCAGCATTGTTGCCAGATGTACGAAACTTTCATAAGTTTAAAGGAATGTTTCAGTACATAATTATTTCTATTGTAGGCGAATGTTCTGCAAAATGCATGCGGAAATTATGGACAAAATGTTAACACTTAGGTACCTACCTCTTGTTAACGGTTAGTTTTGGCCTGAGACACCTTAAGGAGAAAAATAAATGAAACGACTGCTTACGTGACCTTATGATTTTTGGATGCTTTATTAAGTACTCAACTAGGGGGCTTACATGATTTCGTGGTCCTCTACACCACCGAGGACGATCTTTTTCTTGATAGAACAAACTTCATTCACTTTCACTTCGCGCACTAATTTTTCCGCTCACTAGTTCACTGATAATCCTTTTTACTGCACCGAGACGGTCTTAGAGATGTGTTCTGTGGGTGTTTGTCTTCCTCTGAAATAAGAACGTCAACATTAGCCAACATCTCTGGGGTCTAATTGCTTAAACTTACCGTATACATTCCGCTTACGTTGTATCGAACACGAACGACACACTTTTCTCAGTCCTTTCTTTCTCGTTATGTTTTGCAATAGAATCGAAATTTTTGAAACAATTTCAGTATTTTCCAATCACTGTTTGTTGAAACTGTGTGCGTCTCGTGCTTGTGATGGCAAAAATAGCGTCTGTGGGTGTTCCGCTTCCTCTGAAATAAGAACGTCAACATTAGCTAACATATCTGGGGTCTAGTTGATTAAACTTACCGTGTACTTTCCGCTTAGGTTGTATCCAACACGAACGAGACACTTTTCTTAGTCCTTTCTTTCTCGTTATGTTTTCTTGCCGTAAGGACTCATACCTATTTGCAATAGAATCGAAATTTTTGAAACAGTTTCAGTATTTTCCAATCACTGTTTTTTGAAACTGTGTGCATCTCATGCTTGTGATGGCAAAAATAGCGGCGAAAGTTCCCCACGATGTACCTACGCAGCCCCCGTTTTTTTATTGTGGCTACCCTTCCTATTTTCGAGGTCCCTAAACACGAATCTGACCTTAGTTTTTTTGCTCGGACGTAGTTTCCGAGAAAACGAATTTTCAAATTTCCTTTTCACATCTCACTTTTCACGGCGATATTTGTCGTTCTAATCCGCATGAATTTTTACTGTACGCAGCTCAAACTGATCACCATACTATTTTGCACCTTTTGCAACATCCACACTTCGCGAAAACCCACGGAAAACAGGAAATGTCCAAGATTTACACATTGTTTTCCACGGCGTTTGCCTTAACCTAAAACCTAACGCCCTGTGCGGCTTTGACGCATACGAAGTGACGTTTGTGTAGCAAAGTACCACCGATATTGATATTAAGAGAAGTAAACTGGAGCACTTGTTTGGCATGATAGAGCCAACATAATGTTGGTAAATGCTCTTAAAAATCCCAAAATCCGTAGTCTCCAAATTAAACCTGTGAAATACAAAAAAGAATCACGACCCTTCTTTAAAATACGCATTGCGGCGATAGTTACAAGAATAAACCTTAAGAAAGATTTAAGTAGGTACTATGCCGTGTTTACTTAGGCTATTTTCGCCCGACATTCAGGGCGAGCGTAGTTTAAAGAAGGGTCATTTTTCTTTTTTGTATTTCACAGATTTAATTTGGAAACTATTTGCGGCCTTTTTAAGAGTATTTACCAACCTTATGTTAGATTGTGGACCTCTATCAACACCAATTTAAATAATGTTATTCACAAAGCTGGGTGCTGGGCTGGGCGCTGGGCCTATAAAGTTGAACGTTTAAATTTTCATTTCATTAACATTTTTATTTTTCTTCAAAATACGCACTTAAAAGCAAGAGGTACTTCTTCAAAAAAGGAAGGGTAATTCTTCATTACGTAAAGCATTGAATGCCAAATTCCCTTGTGCGGATTTTGAGAACAAGTGCTCCAGTTTACTTATCTTAATATCGGTGGTACTTTAAATCAGGCCCCTCCCACTCACACGTCAGGCGCAGGCGTCAAACAGAAGAGCAATGGTTTGTTTGAGAATCAGTTTGAAACTGTCGGGAGCATGCGCAGTTTCAGTTTTGGAACGTCAAAATGAATCTGCGCATGTTCCTGACAGTTTCAAATTTCAAATTCTGCCGAAACAGAACAGACCTAATAGCGGATAGCGGATAGCGAACAGGGCCCCGGAAAACATGCATGTTGAATATTTTCTGTTTTCCCGCAGGTTTTCGCGAAATGTCGATGTTGCAAAAGGTGCAAAATAGTGTAGTGATTAGTTTGAGCAGCGTACAGTAAAAATTCACCCCGATTATAACCACAAATATCGCCGTAAAAAGTGAGATGTGAAAAGGACATTTGAACATTCATTTTCTCGGAAACTACGTCCGAACACCAAAAACTAAGGTCAGATTGTTAGATCTCCTGCTTTGTGCAGTGAAAAGTGTAGTGACGTTCTCGAGGAATATGTGTCAGTTAAACGCGGAAAGTCCAAGGTGTGCTAACACTCTGATTGTCCAACCAACCAGAGGTAAATTCATAAACTCCATATTTTTTCTTATTTAAATTAAGGCAACTAAACGGTAACGTCGCGGCCGGCGCCATGTGCCCCACCAGAAAGCCTCATCGCATTCAGGTGCGCCTTGTTACGTGGGATTAGGGATAAATTGCCCCATTATTTAAACATGCGGGGGAAATTTTTTTTTTGCGTTTTCGGCATATATATACCTCCCTGATGACGTGGTTAAAATTATTGTATTTATGAATAAATCACCCTGCATAAATAAAAAAAAAATGAAAATAAAAACCTTTTTAAAACAAGCTTTTAATTTAAGCGTTGTACTAAAACGAATAAAATAAGTTTAGGTTTTCCTTAAGATAATTCAATTCCAAATTGCGACAAGTTTTTGCAAATTGAAAAGCTTGTCGCGCGAAATGTTGATGAAAGTAGGTACCAATTAATTTTTTTGGACAGTGATTGGTGGATAAGCAAGAACCTATTTGCCAAAGTATGCATTTGTTTCGTTTCAATTCGCGCGACAAGCTTATCAATTTGCAAAAACTTGTCGCAATTTGGAATTGAATTATCTCAACGAAAACCTAAACTTATTTTATTCGTTTTAGTACATGGCTTAAATAAAAGCTTGTTTTTAAAAAGGTTTTTTTTTATTTTCAATTTTATTCTGTGCTTTTTAGTACCTATTTGATTCCCATGTCAAGAAGGTGGTAAAGAAATTTAGTCCGCCCTGCTTCCATTTGATACCCATGTTGGGTATCAAATAGGTAATCCGCCAGCTTGGAGCGGCGGCCATGTTGAATTTAGTGTGATGTCACTAACTTTATCGTTTCCTACTCTTCAAGCCCTTTCATTTGATACCCATATTAAGGGGATTGAAAAGAAAATATAATCCGCCATCTTGGCGCGGCGGCCATATCGAATCTAGTGTGATGTCACTAACTTTTTCGTTTTCTACTCTTCAAGCCCTTTCATTTGATATCCATACTAAGTGGGTTGACAAAAACGACATCGTCCATCATCTTGGAGCGGCGGCCATTTTGAAAGTATTACAATATTGAGTATTGCAAATTGTATTGTCACCGGAACTAAAGGTATATGCAAAATTTCAGCTCAATCGGATGTCAGGAAGTGGTTCTAATTCAGCTTGCAAGATTCGACCTACACATACTAACAGGTAAAGTTAAATAAAAGCTTGTAAAAAATCTTAGACATTTTAGTCAGTAAGTGCGTAAAAACAAAAACTTCGACTTATTGTCAACAAAAACTTAATATTCTTATACGACAAAACATATATAAAAATAATATAAAATCCAACACAATCTTAAAATAGGTAAATCACAGCCTAAATTAAAATATTGATTCTTCGCCTTTGTTTAGATAATTCATTTGACCTATTCACAAGAAACTAATATATTATGGTTATGGTTGTTTTGTTAGTGTATAAAAGCAGAAGACCATTTAATCTTTTTTGTGCTCTAGTTTTTCTAAGAAGTGTAATTTAAGATGTTTTAACGTGGCAAATAGTATTTTCATTACGAGTCTGGAAATAAAGATTTTTCCGTGCGCGCGTGACAAATTACACGGGAAGTCATGCAAGCACGGAAAAATCTATTTCTGGACGTGTAATGAACGATATTTTTTATTATACTTTTTTGAAAACGGAAACTTAAAACATTTTATCGGCATATTATAATAAATTTAATTGACAAAAAATAAACAATGCAGACAATATAGTGTTTGGTACGTATGATGCGTTTCCATGGTTACTCTCAAATTATTTCAAAGGTGCTTTGTTGTAAATTAGTTGTCAGATAAGGTGAATAAAACGTCAAAAATATTACAGAAATGTATCTAAATATTGAAACACTTACGAATTAAAATACATATGTTAAATATCAGAGAGCATATAGAGTTTCTTAAATTTAGTTTACTTTGCTGTATATTTCTATTTTAAAGCCATATATTCTGTATTTTTATTCAGCGCACGGAAAGTTTTTCCATGCGCTGTTTCCGTGCGCTGGCCCGAAAAAAAACATTTTTCATTATTGCCAAAACAGATGAAAATAAGGTGTTTTCAAAGAAGTATAATAAAAAGATTTTTTAGAGGTACTGTATATAGTAACAGGTAAAGTTAAAGAATTTTTAAAATATGAAAGGTCCGGGGGGGGGCGAGGCCATCAGCCCCCCTTTGGGTGCGCCACTGAGTAGCATTTAGATTCATTCTTTCCAAGGCATTTAAAACAGAGTTTTTTGACACTCCCTGGTAAATGTTGCTTTGTTTTCTCATCTGAGCCGCCAGGTATGTCTTCTCCAAGTAATTAATAATTTTCTTGCTGTCAGTTTATGTACTTAACCGGCGGAGTAAAGTGAAGGCAACTGTTCTGAAATTAACTGTGTACCCCTCTTTATCGTTTTGAATAAATTATAAGTGCCTTGGAAGAGTTCTACGCAACTTTTGAGTACGTTAAGTGTGGAGAAAATTTATTTCGTAGCCCATATGTTTACTGCGTAAAATTACACACCAAAGTTAAAGGCAAACTTTTGTCAAGCTATAAGGGCTGCAATTAATAAAATATAACACACATTTCTATATACCTGGTGGTCAAAAAAATTTTAGACTTCCTTGTTTTGATAAATGAAAAATGTAGGTCTTAATACTCACAGCTCATCAACATTATATAATAACAAATATTTGTTAACAAATAGGAGGAAGACTGTACATACAGGTATAACTCTAAAAAACGGGGAAAAGACGTAGAAATGACGGGAATTCAATGTTGTTAGATAAAACACTCATTAAAATTGGTCAACTAGATCCTCGGAGCTATCAGTAGAAAATATTAGTGAATGTCTTAGAGGATTCAAAATCATTTTGAGCATTTAAGGCATTATCATATTTTTTTTACAATGGCTGTGTATTTCAAGTGATTCTAAATTATTTAAAATAAATCCTTTGTTAGCTATATGTAAAATCTGGATATCTGTCGTCTGGTTAAAAGTGTGTTCTGTGTCAATCAGGTGGTTTATAAAATGAGATTTTCGAGAACCAGATTTTAAGCGCAATTGGTGTGTTCTTTCATTCTGGTTTTAAAATTTCTACCAGTCTTACCCATATAGGTCGCCTACCTATCTATGTAGGTCGCCTATTTTAAAAAAAATTGAGCTGTGAGTATTAATGCCTTAATTTTTCATTTATCAAAATGGACTCACACGGAGTAGCAGAAATATTTTTTGTTTTGGCCCTAACTTTTTTGTTTATCAACCTATTTTAAAACGAGATATATTTTGCATGCAGAAAAAAAAAAGAACGAACTGTTGAGAGAAAGCCTTAAAATAGCCGTTTTTTATTCCAGTATTTTGGCGAAAAAAGGAAGGGACAATTTTCAACTGTCGCCGCCATTTTGAAATTCAGAAAATTAGCCATTTTAAACTTTTATATCAACAGTTCATCCATTCTTCGAGCAACAGTATAACGTTCATCAAAATCAATTAGTAAATCAAAAAATTATGGGCAAAACAACGTAGACATCTTCACTACTATAGCATAACATATTTATATAAATTTACTTCACGGTGACCTTAAAAAATAGAGCCAGGCTTTATTGATTTTGTGTATTTGTTGCATTATTCCAACATTTTGCTTAGAAAAGAATTAACCCACGGAGAGGACAATTTTCAAGCATGGCCACCATCTTGTAATTCAGAAAATCGGCCATTTTGGAAATACAAATTATTTGCCCCACTATCTCCATGCACTTTTCAGAAGGAGCTTCACTTTTTGCGAAGCCTAAATTCCAGGAGGCCCACGATTGATATGATACCGATATTTTGCACAGATGATATACGCCTCAAAGGTCGAAATATATCAATGAAACATCGGCATTAGTTGAGAAAGTCGTTTCTTTTTGAACTTCTATCCCTGTGATTTTTTCTAATCATACGAAGAATTATACGATTTGACTAGATTAGGTATTTTATCCTAGTTACCACCTTAAGGTATGAAGGGATAGCAACTAAACCACTAAAATGCATAGTTAGCAAGTTTCATTCAAATAGGGGAAACTTGTTCCTGGATTAGGAAAAGTCATATAAACTATTCTGGCAGACGCACAATAATTAACTGACAGATATATTTATATGTTCTAAAGCTACGCCTTGTATATTTGCACCTTCAGTGATGAAGTGCTTCCATCTCTTAAATGATGTAGGATGGTCAGATGCATCTTCCTTCGACAAATCTCATTGGGCCCCTTCCGGGTTTACTGAGCGCACCAATATCTCTTCAGGACTTGACTAGTTCGAGTCCTATTCTTGTGTCCTCCTCCAGACATGCCATTCACGTAAAATATGAATGGGGCAGTTATTAGCGTTGACGGAGATTCCCTCGTCCACCGTTTTACGCTCTGCCCGTCGCCCTTGGACGTTTCAGACCATTAAACACAATTACACGGCGCCCGGTGACGACAAAAGCCGAACTTATGTAATTATTACTTCGCGGAGTTGGTAATAACTGTAGGAAAATAGGATGGATTAATTATTAAACCGGCGCCCGAGTTGGGATCAGAGTTTGCCGGGCCGGCCCTGCCCGACCCCGGCCTGGGCCCGTTCCAGGGTAATTACCTGTGTACAGGCGGGCCGTCGGGCGGAGGCAGTGTTGTCTCGGACTTTCTGACGGGATTAAAACCGTAATCGCGAGACTACGGTTTGAGGGCCAAGAAGAAAATTTTCTAAAGTAAAAACTAACTACCATTTACCCATAGAGATCTAGAGGTTCACGAATATTCCTTAGCTAAATCCGATGCTTGGACTGTATTTTGCACTTCTATAGGTGGGAGGCTTGGAAATATTTTCCTAGTCGATTTGTACTTTCACACACTCATACAAATTTAGGAAAGTAATTAGAACTTCTAGATCGCTAGAAATTAGAACATATGTTCATTGTTCGTCCAAACAGGGATGGTAGTCGAAATTAAAGTGTTTATAAATCATGTGTTCTGTCTGGAATGTGGCACACTTGGACATAAGGACATAAATACAATAATAATTGTTTTTGTTGCTTGTTGCCACCTTGTTCAACACAAAACCTTTATCGGCGAAGCCCTCAATATAATCAGCTTGTATATTTTCTCTAATACCTAGTAATAAAATCGGACTTAACTTTTTTTGTAGGTTCTGCTAAAACGTTTTAATTATTTTATTGTTGACGTTGAATGTTTTGGACATTGAATGTATCAATCTCTCAGGGAGAATCTCTCAAGCTATTGGTTCATTGGTGACGTGTAATGAACTAGCTACAATCTATATACCATTTATTTTGCTTTTAATTAAAGCTAGCAACAACTATGAGTTGCACTTAGCCTCAAATGCCAGTTGTTTGTCACTGGATAACTGCTTGCAATTCTGTTTGGTTTTTAATAAAAAATAAATGTATACTTACTAAATTATTATCATGGTACCTAAATAATTAGGCAGTGAAAAGTGTACAAAGAATAAACTGGTATTTTCTTTCCGGTAGTGGTTTTATGCTCAGCCCTCACTTCCAGCGTAGAAACTTCATTCCAGAAAACGTATTGTGTCAAGTTTTCCAAGTTCGTCAGATGGGTCAGCTGCTATACAGGCTGTCCGGTAAGTATGGAGCAATCTGGCGGAAGCAAGTAGGAAACGACAAAACATACAGGGTGTTCCATATAAATATTTTTCCTACTATGTCCATTAACGGAGATATGGGGTCACAAACGGGCAACCAACGATTTACCTTTTCGGCCTGTAACTTTGAATCTAACTAGTACAATGGAAAGAAGTTCCTCGAGGAAGTCGTCTAGAAAAGAACTGTTGAAGTCGCAATGGGTGTGCAATGAGTACGACAATTTGCATCTGCGAAAATAATGTATAAGTTGAATTTTTCTACTGCCCTCGTAAGGATTAAAAATTTGAACTTACGGTGTCATACGGCCTGTAAATACATTAACTTAGATGTCCCCTTTGTAAAATTACCGTTTTTTACAAATATTGCATGAAAATGTATAAGCAAAAAGGCCGTAAGCTGGAAATGGAGGCCATTTCCAATCACAAACGCCGTATCTTTAAGTTTTAAAGAAGAACGCATAGTATAGTATGTACGGATATTTTCTTTATGAAGCCCTTGATACGGCGTTTCCCTTTATATAGTGCGCGTCTCTAATAAAACATGCGAGATTTTGCGGCGTTTTTGTTTACGAGCTATGCGAGCTTTTGTAGGGAGTACCTATAGTAGACATTCACCACCTTATTATTATCAACCCTATCCATACCTATTATTTGAAAGAGTATAGATAATATCTAGGTTTGGTCTATATTATAAACTAAGGAACACTGAATTTATTCATAAAATTATTAAGTTATTATGGCAAAATAAAATAATAAGCAAAAATCACAATTACGCTAAGGAAAAACGCGCAGTAAATCACCATAAATACAAAGTTATACATTTACTGCGTTTGTCCTTAGCGTCTGAAGCCATATTTTTAAGCCAATTAAACTACACATTTGGATATGATAACTTACTCAATTATGACAGTTCACACTAAAAAACTAAATTAGTAATTCACACAATTACATCCTAGTATATCCAGTTTAGGAGCTATTATACGTAGAAAAAACCTTGCACAACTCGAGTGTTCAGTGCATATTGCCTTTGAACCATTGAGTAGTCCTCCTACGTCGTATTTGGTGTTAGAATCCTGTAGGGGAGCGACAATGATCTCTTCGAAAATTATCTGAGGAATATTTAATGATAATATGTGTTGATGGAAATATTTAGCAACGAAGAAACTGTGACATATGGAGTGCCTCCGCATGTCCTATTGTATTCTTTTTCTACATAAATGATACTGTGATAGTGTTTATGCTCTGACAGATTATAGAACAACTTAAACATAGAACCAGATTTATAATTTCTGAATATACGAGTAATAATTAACGCGTTTAAAAACATACTATACCTAAGTATTAACAAACATTCGTTGTGCAATTTGATCATCCGTGCAATGAACCTCTTAGCCTCACACAATTCCTTGAGAGATCTAAACGGATAATGGTCTGTACTATTAAATATTCTACTAAAAAAGTAATTATTGAGCATTTAGATAGATAGATCACCTAAGATGCGATAAAGCATAAATATAGTATTCCATACACTAATAATTTAATATCAATTAAGAGAATTTTCATACTTTTTGGGCATTTACCAGCTTGGAAAGGACCATCTGATATTCATTGTCGACGCCTATAAATATTTTTTAAAATATGTTTTAAAGTTATTTGCAAAATAAACAAAAATGGGCACATGAAATAATGTAATTTTAAAGCGTTTTTAATATTGGATTTACTGAATTACCGAGAATTAAATATTTAGAGTATGCGAGTTAGTCACAGAAAACGTTGTGGTTTTTCCACATTTCAAGACTTTAGTAGTATAATTGGCAATATGGCAATTAAAAAATACTGTGTTCCCCGAGGTGAAGTGGATCTGGGTAGATTTCTTTCAAGTGCGGACTACATAAGCTTCACGACATTCTACCTGTGCCGAGTGAGCGCATATCTGCATTTTCCTTGCAAGCGATTTACTCTGTACTTCCTAATGTCCGCACAGGAAAAGCCACACACATAAATCTAGAAACTGGAAAACTCGTGGGAGCCACCTAATAAAAATCCCGCAATATCCGCCCCTCTCGGGCGGGCGGCGGGAAAATTTAAAACGAAAATTTATGTCGACCACCGAGCACTAGGGTAAACCGCCTCTCCGCCCATCTTCTGATAAATTAGTGGCTCGGAAAATTGCTTGTCGATAACCATTAGGCGATTTTCTCCGACGGTATGCAAAGAAAGCGAAAAATTTACGGCGAGAATGCGCATAAATTTTACCCTTTATTGCCCTCGAAGTTGCGCGCGGTCAAGTTTTCTGCTCTCCGGAATTTAGGGGATATTAAAGAACGGAGCGCTCTCAGGAGAGTGTACACCTACCTTCATGGAGTGTACTTTTATTGTGCACAAAGTAATGTGGTATTGTTATTCAAATGCTTGTTTCGTTTTTAGCGTTATTAATAAGTCATAGGTATGTACACAGTAAAATAATCGGTGTAAATCCTCTTAGTGTAAGTGGTGAAAGAAATTTGGTGAAAAATTGACACGAAAATTGGTGGATTCCAAATATCTCAACCAAAAATTCACACTACATCAAATTCTTCAATTTTTACACTTAAGGGTTTAATTTGTTTATATTTAGAACACGGCTTCGTGTTTGTTCACAGCATTCGGTGTCCCTAGCGGTGTTGAATTGAACGTATTAACACAATTTCGTGTTAGGGTGATGAGAGGGGGAAGGCATTTCGCCAGTTACGGGTGTAAAATCTTAGGAAATAGAAGCTAGGGCATCAGTCGTTTGTCGAACGTGTTGCGCGACGGAGCTTATCAGTTTGTCTGACGTGTGACCCGACCGCGAGGCGCGTATAATAGGTATAAAAGTGATTCTATCGACCGCTAGTGCAAAAATGGTGTTGTTATGTAAAGTAAAATTTCATAGTGAAGTCCGATGTATTAAAATGACAGGCGAATATGCAGATGTGACAACGAAAGGTACTTTGTGGTAGCCGAGGTGCCCCTAACCTATACTCATCGACTCTGTTGATATGAGTTTGTTCTCACCGAAATCAGAAACCAGTCGCGAATCTGATTGACGGATTTTAAATTATCTGACTGTTCTGATTGTTTTGATGCCTGCTGATTGGCTCTGATTTAGTTGGGACCTGCTTGTGCTTGTGAGAACACGCGTATCTATCTAAATCGCTGTCACAACGTTTGAAGTTTGTTTTTGTCTCACACGGACAGTTCTGTAAGGCAAGAGTTACTTAAGTACATTGTATGAGAATTTGTACGAAATAGTTTGGTCGCATCAAAATATCGTACGAATTTGTAAGAAAATGCTCTTTTGCAGTATAAGTATAAATAACCTCCTAACATAAAGCATTTCTTGTGTTTGTGGTTAGGCACACTTTTCTTACAAATTCGTACGATATTATATACATAAATTTTTTATAACCAAATATTTTTGCTGTGAGAATGAATAATTATTTATAGCTTTAAGAAAGAAAATGTTGATCTTTTCATACCTATTTGTAAGGAATTGTTCATATATTTTGGAAATGAAATGAAGTACTTTTTTTTACTTTTTACTGTTTATTATTTCCTTCAAATAATTTAAATCGAAGACCAAGCTCATATTATGCCTGGTTCATACAGCTTCTTTATCTTTTAGTTTTATTTTATTTTTACAAATAACACATTTCCTTTATTTGTACTTATCAATGGCATTTGAAATATCTTTAAAATAAAGTACCTACAATATGTACTATTACTACTACTATATGGTTACATTGATTAAATTCCTTATGCAATGGTAGAACTATAAGAGAGAAAGAAGAAGAAAATGGGAATACCAAATAAATTAACTTTTGACACCATTTTGACCAAATTGCGTGTAAAAGTTACACAACACGGTGTTAATCTTAAATACCAATTAAAATAAATTACACTATTTTGACCAAATTGAGTGTAAAAGTTACATAACACGGTGTTAATCTTACACAACGCAGTGTTAAATATTCACACCAGGATATTTCTTATTGACACCAGAACATTTGGTGAAATTGACCAAAAAAGAAGGTGTAAAATTTACCAGATATGGTGTGGACTTATATAGACCACTTTTCGTGTCAAATTTAACACCAGATTTTTTACTGTGTATAAACTGTAATAAAGTTTCGTAGTATCAAGCAGTTCGAAGATCCAGTACTTGAAATAATTCCGGAGGCAGGCTGTTAACGGTACTACAACTTTACAAAAGAATAGTTATGTTTTGCGAAATAAGAAATCAAACAATTGTTTGAATCCACGTAACGCTGTCTCATTGGCTTGAAGTCACTGGCTCAATAATCATGAAGCGCGCGCGTCCCTATGGCTGTTGATCTTTGTATATTACCACACGAGAAACTTAATTATCGTAAAATAAATATGCCATAACGCCCTAACCGTTGTATATCCGCCCCAAATTCGCTTCTTCTATTTTGCATTTATTTCGGTAAGAATTGTATTTAACTATATTATTCAGTCGGCCATTTAAACCGTAAGGCTGCAGATGAGGGTTCAACCAGCTCCCCACTTTGAAAAAAAAAATATATGTAAAATACATGTGATTTTGTAATTTACTATGACTAGAAAAAGCGTCCTCTTTCTCGCGACCAATGTCCCAATGTCGTGTCTAATAGCCTTTAAAACCTGGAGAGTCGCATTTCGATCGCGCTCGACCTTTAGGCAATAAAGGATAAAATTTATGTCTCTTCTGGCCGTAAATTTTTCAGTTTATTTGCATACCGCCTGCAAAAATCTTCTAATGGTTTTCGACAAGCAATTTTCCATGCTACTAATTTATAAGGAGATGGACGGAGTAGCGCTTCTTGCGGAAGTTCGTCGCGCATTTTATGCAGTCCTTTCGGCGTAAATTGTTTTAAATTTCCTTGTGCGGAGGCAGAGGATATTTTGGGATTTTTGATAAGCTGCTTGGGGAGGAGGTTCTTTAGGATTTTTTATCTGTTCTTCTTACATTCATCGAAAATCTGACAATGGACATTTAAGTAGTCGTTGTTAGTTATGATTACAACCCAAGAACAAAGTTACCTACTCATTACATGCACCCAGAGCTGGGTCAATTACAATTAAAACTGACCAATTACAATTCCAGTTACTTTTGTAGGAATGTACTTAGATCCAATTACAATTCCTTTGATATTTTGAAATGTAATTGAATTACAATTACAATTACTTGTATTTGGAATTGGAACTGATGTAAACAATTACTTTTTCAATTACTTCTTGTTTGCTTTATTTTCTATTAAATTTGTAGACACCAAAATAAGGTAGGTACTTACCTAGTTACTTAAAAAAACATAACTGATAACTTAACTATATTAAGCATTATTTGTTCTGCGATGCAAAACAATTCTAGTCTTTGTGTCTTTGTAAATGGCAAATATTCCAATTAAAATAAATAAAATGTACAGGGTGGGCCAATTTGGACACTTTTGAAGGGAAACTTCTATTTTTAATGGAAATAGGCGAAGGCTGATATCGGTGTATGAGGCTCATTTTTTATGATAAATTTAATGGCGAAAACCGCAAATCGATATCTGTCACCGTTCTTGAGTTACAGGGCGTTTTTCGAATATGTGCGTTTTCGAAAAGTGGCCGTAACTTTTTTCAGGATGAAAATGTTGTGTTTCTGTAAAAACATTTCTAAAGCACTTTTTCACGTAGAATCCAATGCTGCTACTACATTTTTTTTCAAATCAATGGTTTAAGAGTTACTGATGAAAAAATTCTTCATAAAAGCTATTAGTAATTGATAACTACTTAAGTAAATCATTAAGTGTTATATATCTTTGGAATGTTAATTTTTTGCTCTATTAAAAAATGCAAAAATATACAGGGTGTTCCATTTAAAAAATATTTTTTTCATCGGTAACTCTTAAACCATTGACTTGAAAAAAAAAATGTAGTAGCTACGTGAAAAAGTGCTTTAGAAATGTTTTTACAGAAACACAAAATTTTCATCCTGAAAAAAGTTACGATCACTTTTCGAAAACGCACATATTCTAAAAACACCCTGAAGCTCAAGAATGGTGACAAGATACAGATTTGCGGTTTTCGCCATTAAGTTGATCATACAAAATGAGCTTCAGACACCGCTATCAGTTTTCGTCTATCTCCATTAAAAACAGGAGTTCCCTTTAAAAGTGTCCCATTTGGCCCACCCTGTACAGTATTTTAATGAACAAAACGAATTACATTCAGTAGGTAACAGTATAATATAGTAATACCTATGTCTAAAAACACACTGGCCTCAGAGTCACAGCTCAGTTTCTATGAAAATAAAACTGAAAATAAACGGCTACATGAATAGAGAAATAAAATAAATCTTTTAAAATGCATAAAAATAAATCTTAAGGCCGTGCCATATGGGCTTTACAAGAGATATAAGAAAAATAAAAAACAGGCCTCTTTGTTAAGAAATTTTGTTAGCTTTCATTATTCCCAACATTTCAAAATTATTATCAGTTAGAGCATGCCTTTTGGGGGCATTCACAATTGTCGCAAACGAAAATAGTCTCTCGACTGGTGCTGACGATGGAAGAATACGATTATATTTTAAAAAAACTTTTCTAATTATTGCGGACTTTGTCAGTGATGACGCATTTATTTTGCATTGCATTTTGTTGGCGAGGTTGGCCCAAACAACGTTGCAATATTTCCAAAATCAATCCAGGTTTCCCCGATTAATCAGCTCGGGCCGTCGCCGCCCGGCACCGCAAGAGGAGATTGTGTAAGTAATTGTAATTGAAAAAGTAATTTTAATTGGACAAGTAATTGTAATTGGAAAAGTAATTGTAATTGAAACAGTAATTGCATTAAAGGAATTTTATAAAGGAATTGCAATTGTCAGAAGTAATTGATTTTAAATTACAAGTACAATTCCCTTTCAAAATGTACTTGATATTAAATTACAATTACTGTCTCTATTTAAAAAGTAGTTCCAACTAAGTACAATTCCATGAAAAGGAATTAATTGACAGTTCAATTACTTTCGCCTAATTACTTGCCCAGCTCTGCATGCACCTTATAAATACTTACCTATACCTAACAAAAAAAAATATCAAAACCGGTCAACAATTGAAGGATTTTACAAGGGTGGTAAGTATTTAACTTAGACACACTGTATGTGATCACTAGAGTCTGGGTGCTTCGAAAATGTTCTAAAATAACAGTACATCTTAAAAATAAGCAGGCGCTGGTTATATGTGGACAAAACGGATAAAATTATAAACTAGGGAAAGTGGGCTACAACCTTTTTCCTCTCCTGGATTCAATAGATGTGGATGATGTATCCTGGAGCCGGCCGGCACACTTCTTGGATTCACTCCCAACGTGGAGTTTGGCGAAGTTTTGTGGTTTTAACACAGTTTCCGGTTAATACGGAACGGGATAAATACTCGATATATGTGGGCAGATCCACAGCTCGAATCGTACTGTGCTTATGTCCTTGGTAGGAGAGCAGCGCTACTTCTTCAATGCGTGCGCTTAGTTTCACCCACAAAGAAAAGGATATAGGATTATGCGAAAAAGAGAGCTAATTTGATGCGGCAAGGAGATTAGGGCAAAGAACGTGAGATACCACCCATCGAAATGTTACATTTTTTTAGAAAAGATAATACTGTTATAATAATTTGAGATTATTTTTTTTAGAGAAGAGATTAGGTACTATTGTTATATATTAAATTGTGTAATAGTTTATGATAACGAGATTATGTAAAGAGAGTTATTGCGGTTTTCAGAGTTAAACCATCAGCACCTGGATGTACCGAGGCTCCATTTCAAATGAAGTAAATTGTCATTTTTTATTAGATGCAGAGCATTATTATCTATTGGTTTGGAAGGATCAATTCGCTTTTCTCTTTGGTGTAGCGTTTGGAGGTACTCACGATGCCACCTATTCCAAAAAGTTCTGTGTAAAGTAGATAATAATAATTCCCAGCGAGAAAGACGGTTACATTTTATTCCACAGAACTCATATTCAGGATATGCACTCAGGGGCTCAAGAGTGAGGAAATGTCCCGGCACGTGAACAATAAAATCTTTTTAGTCGGTACTCGGTAGACACACCTATTGGTCGAGAGTTAAGCATTGCTAAAATCTGTGCCAATATAGCATAAAACTCTTCAAGTGCTCTCCAAGGACTCGTTTTAAATGGGTTTTTTTCCTTGACAAAATGAGGAGCATTGGGGGGATTAAAGTACTCATTTTTCAATGCGCGCACTTAATGCCACCCACAAAGAAAATGATAGGATTATGAAAAAAAGATAGCAAACTACCTAAATGCGGCAGGAACATTGAGGTTGAAGACGTAACAGGACCAACTACATATTATTGAAAAAAATCTTACGGTTTGTGTTTACCGCGGAATTTCCGCAAAGACTGCCACTCTGTTAATCTCCATAAAAATTAGTGTCCTGGAAATGGCTTGTATAATATAATCATTAGGCGATTTTTGTCCGCTCCATGCAAAAGCAGTAAAGATGTATGGCCCAGATGGACCTAAATTTAAGCTTTTTTATTGCAATCGCTTCTGCAAGTGATCATCAGGTTTTATTCTCTAAATATTTTAATGATTATTAGAACCGGACACCGTTCGGGAGATAGAGGATATTTCCTCAAACGTTACGCTATGTCGATAGATTAATCGGAAACAAACCGAAGTAATACTCTTACGATGTCTTTATTATTTAAATATTTTAATACAAAAATGACGTTTCTGGCAATATAAGAATACCTACATTTGGAATCTAGCTTAGTTAAACTATAAATCATAAAATACCTTAAAGGAGCGTCTTGCTGCTCCCTAGAAAACATTATCGGGATTTTTCAAAAATGCACATTTCTTGTTTTTGGCAAATATTGCGTGGTCCTTTATTAATTTTTGTATTCAAGATACTCCAACTTCAAACTGCTCAAATTTTTGTACATAAGTACAGAATGCAATGCAGTGGCGGGTCGTCCGGGGAGGCAGAAGAGGCAGTGCTTCCTCTATAAGAAAGAAATAATAAATAAGCTACCTATACGATTTACTACAATGTATAGTGTTGTTATATATCAGCTTTCAATGAACATTTTTGCACTGTTTTATAACCTACTCAAAGATTTAGCACATAAATTTAAAGTTTCATCGGCATTTTACTTACAGTTTTACAATTGTTTTGATTAGTTTAGGGTCATTTTCCGTCACATCTTTGTTGGTCTGAGGCCCCCAGGGCCCCATTTTTCTTTAGTTTTCATTGTTTTCCCAGTAGAGCCGCCATAACTTTCTAGAAAGTTTGCTAGAACTTTATGATTTGTGAACTATCATTGCCCAGGAATATTTTAGAGTATTCTCCAGCCTTCCATTTGAGTATATATAAGTTCTGGGAATTGGGCCTGGGGAGTGAAAGGTTAGAAAGCGATTTTGTGGGAATTTTGGAGCTGAACTGTGAATTTATTTTTACAATATAGGTACACAATTAATTTATAGGCTAGAGTATTCAGACATTTGACCAAGGGGAATGACACTGTTCTACTAACCAGGGCGCAGGCGCGAAGCGAGACAATTCTCCGACCGGCAGACGTTTTTAGTATAATTTGTAGATTCGGCATGTGAGGAATACTATTGTCCTTCTCTGTCGCATGCAGGGGTGCAGCGGTGTGAAATTGTTTCAGATCTTCGCAGTAGACAAAACCAGAGGCAAAGACGCCCATTGCCAAAATGCCAAAACAATGCAGTTAGCACCAGTTCTCGCCATTAAAAAATTGCGGTTTTTAGGGCATGCCATACGTGTTGTTTGGTCCGGGTCGATCGGTGTAAAAATAAATATATTTTGTGTAGAAGAACAAATATGGAGGTATGTTACATGAAGATAACATACAGGAGAAGAGGAGAACGTAGGAAATTGTAAGAATATAGAATTTTGTCCTACAGATAGATTAGCACACTGTCACATTACGATAGTTATTTCTTATTATGGATCTAGGGGCACGTACCCCATCCAAATATCTCATCTAATCCAAGTTGTTTTCAGTGGCGGCTCGTCCATAGGGGTCTGGGGCTAGAGCCTCCCAGTAGAAAATACGAAAAAATAACGACCGCAACCGATAGCGTACAGTTCGGGCGATTTAACTAGATACTCCGCAGAAATGCTTGGAATCACGATAGACCCAGTGTGTCGTGCTTGGAATGCTTCTTCGTGGCGATAAGGCGCACTATTGGCTGCCTTATATCGCTACTTCGATCGCTATTTACAAGGTTCTCGCGATTATACGACACCTCAATTAAATTCGTACATATGATCATATGTATTATTATTCGAATAAAGACAATTCCGATACATTTGGCAATGGTGCGTTATTAACTTCTTTAAAAGACAGGAATGTGTTCTTTTAAAAATGTAGCCCCCCTCTGTGCATTTATCGAGAATCTGCCACTGCTAGGTGGTTTGGCTTGCTTCTGGCAAATAAATTTGAAATTAACGTCTTAAGAAAACCCTTTCTTGGTTAAATATATTCATATTAAAATTTTGCGAGCGAACAAGTGTATAAAAATACCGATACAAAATATTATTCTTTGACCAAGTATCCTTTTCATACTTTATTAGAAATAATTCTGCCTTCCCATGTGAAATTGGGACGAGCCGCCACTGATGCAGTGGTAAACCCACAGATATTCACAATCAGGAAACAAAAAATATCACTGTGTCCCGGATAAGAATGAACAGCATGGGGATATTGCAAACGGTGAGAGATAGAGCAACGGTTAGATGGGGAAAAAGTTGCGCAATTTCGAGGTCAATAAAATGGCACAAACAGATTTCTAATATCTTTTTTCGTTTTTGAGTTATTTTGAAAAAGATAAAATTTTGCGTTTTCGATTTTATTTTTTTCTGAATTTGTTATCACAGATAGAAAAAAAGAAAAACACTTTCTTATGGCACTTTTTAACGGGGTTTAAGATGGCGTTTTAGATTTGTTCTACAACGTTTCGTTTTTGAGAAACCACCTTCAACTTCAATTATTCTGAAAATTCCCTTTTTTCCATTCATTTTTTTCTAATGCGGCCCTGTATTTAATAATAAGAAGTCTAAATATTAATCAGTATTGTCAACAATTTAACTTACAACTTATCTTTCAATTATTGGAGAACTAAAAAAAAGACGGCAAAGACTAATAACAGTCACATACGATAATAAAAAATAAATGAAAACCCCCAACTAGAAGGCTTTGAAACAATGAAACCAACCCCTTGTCATTTGTCATAACTCCCACTGTATCATTTAGTTAACAATTTGTATCATTAGAAATGGAGGGTGCTTTTTCAAATGGCGACAAATTTAACATGTCAGCATGTTATATCTTGCGTCACAGAAATAGTGTAAAGGGCGAACGAAAGTATTGTTGCAATTAATAAATAGCAAAAGTTATTGGTTTCGTTGGCTTAAAGCTTTCTTCTGACAATTAGAAAAAGCGAAGAATTTACTCCAAAACACAATGCGACACTGCTGTACAACAACAGAGGAAAACACTTATACCAGACAGGGCCGTATTTAAAAATATTAATTTTTCAAAGTAAAAATAAACTGTAAATAAATTGTTGTCAATACTGATTAATATTTAGACTTCTTATTATTAAATACAGGGCCGCAATAGAAAAAAAAATGAATGGAAAAAAAGGAATAATCAGTATAATTGACTCAAAACATTTTAAAAATATTTCGTGTCATATATCATGGTAATTGCAATGAAAAGTGCTTTCAAAATCTGCAAAAAAAAATCCAGGTCCGTATTTAAAAAAATTAAGTTGAAGATGGTTTCTCAAAAACGAAACGTTGTAGAAAAAATCTGAAAACGCCACCTTAAAGCCCGTTAAAAAGTTCAGAAAAAAAATAAAATCGAAAACGCAAAATTTTACTTTTTTCAAAATAACTCAAAAACGAAAAAAGATATTAGAAATCTGTTTGTGCCATTTTATTCACCTCGAAATTGCGCAACTTTTTCCCCATTTAACCGTTGCTCTATCTCTCACCGTTTGCAATATCCCCATGCTGTTCATTCCTCGGTTCATTCTTATCCGGGACACAGTGTATAATGTGAATTCTTTAGGTATAATGTATATCGTGGCAACATACTGTTGGCATACACGGCATGGTAAATATTTTACTACTAGTTTTATCAAATACTTATGTCTCTGATCATATCCAAATAAATGATAGATATGTGTCAAATTGTCCCAGTTTCTCTTAAATTCGGAGTCTTATCTTTTCTTGGGTAATCTAAATATTTTAATCAGCCTCGAGGATGTATTCCACGCTTTTCAGCCAAGAGGCACAGCTGAATACATTATAAATTTTAACTTTGCAACTCCGGGACTTTAGCTAATTTGCTGTATAATTTAAAATAATAATGTAGCCAGCCTGGCACGTGTAGTAGAGGGGTGTCGAGAAGACGGGGGTATATAAGTGCCACATGAAAATTGGTATCTACAATAATATTTGGGAGGCTATATACAAGGTGGTTCTTAATAACATGCTAATACTTAAGGGGGTTATTCTTGGCTTGGGTCCATTTTGAGCTAAAGCTTTTAACTTTTGCGAGATACAGGGTGATAAAATTGGACCATGTTAATGTTAATATTAATGATGTTTACAAAACAAAATCTGATTCTTGCCAAGTAGATCGTTTTGAATAATTGTTAATATCTAATTTGATACCAAGGTGCAAATGACTGAGTTTTATTTTTTATGCGAAAACCGTACGTCAAACAAAAAAGATCAAGATACCTCATTTGCTCAGAAAGGAATGGAGATTTCAAAAATAATTTTTACTGCTAAGAAATAGCAGTGGCGCCAGTGGCGTACAGATGCCACTTATAAAAGTAATAAAATTATTTGTACATCAGAAAATGCATCTTGATGCATAGAAAGCGTGCACCAAATTTCACAAAAATATCTAGGGTAATACTAAAGTTATAATAAAAGAAGATTTTTTCTTAAAATTTTAGCCCCCTGTATCTCAAAAGTTAAGACTTTTAGGACATATGACACAAGATTAATTTTGGCTCTATTCTAAGTTACGTTTTCTGGCGGTGGAAATAATTATTTCTTGCAGGGCATTGTCTTTCAGGATAAGGATATCGTTTGGCGTACAAGTTTTTAGCAACAACGGCATTTGTTGGCACTCTCCATAAATCAGCAACATATCCACTTTTTCCGATCTTTTCTAACTTTGAGACATTTTGCAAGCACTATTTTTGCAATTGTTTTACTCGACAACACATTGATACCGTAATTTATTATAAGAGAAGTACTTTTCTGTAGACTGACTGTTTGGCAGTTCATTAAAGATATTCAGTTTGTCGAAGTTCATTTGTTTCATAGCCACCTTCAGTTTATTATTACAAATCCAAATAAGTTAAAGAAAAACCACTTTCTGTCAGCCAAACTGTCACTTGTGAGGCATCGTTGGTTTCAGTACATCGAGGAGAATCCGAAACTTAAATAATATACAGGGTGTTCAATTTAAAAAACAAAAGTGAAGGTCACTTCCGGTAAAACTGGAAGCGGAAATAAATGAATTTACACGTCAAAAAGTGACATTTATAAAGTAACATCGACATGCCAAATTTCAAAATTGTATCTCAAAAAACAAGGGAAAAAAGTGGGGTGTACCATGATTCAGTTCCACCCTGTATACTCTAGACAAATAAAAATTCTTGTTATTTTATGGGAGACGTTGCCAAATTTTCAACGCTTAATGTGTGCTTGTTTCTAATAAAGGCCGGTCCACACGCAACGATGTATCGTACGATTTGCATGCGCAAGTAAATCGTTACAGATAAATCGTTGCGTGTGGATAGCAGATTTGAACAAAATTTAGAACTGTGCAACGTTGGACGTCGGAGTTGAAAGTCTGAGCCGAAAGGCATAGATTTGGGAGATTTGCGCATGGAAATCGTAACGTGTGTATACGCTTGTCCGAGATTTGTGCAGTTTTTAGGTGCGACGGTAGCTGACTCCTACCTATTTTTAGACTGGAAATTATTAATTTAATTAAAACTAAAACAATAACTGATTTTCCTCTTCTAAAAGGAAGAGGAAAATCAGGAAACTTTCTAAAAGGAAGAGGAAAATCAGAAAACTTTTAAATAGATCTAGATGGTCTAAAGCATGGTTATTGAAACGAAGTCTATTTTACCTATGAATTATATTATAAAATTATGCGAATTGGTCGGCATATTTTTTAACAAATTTAAAATAAATCAGTTATTGTTTTAGTTTTAATTAAATTAATAATTTACAGTCTAAAAATAGGTAGGAGTCAGCTACCGTCGCACTTAAAAACTGTACAAATCTCGGACAAGCGTACACACGTCAGGATCTGCATGCACAAATCTCGGACAAGCGTACACACATTACGATTTGCATGCGCAAATCTCCCAAATCTATGCCTTTCGGCCCAGACTTTCAACTCCGACATCCAACTTTGCACAGTTCTAAATTTTGTTCAAATCTGCTATCCACACGCAACGATTTATCTGTAACGATTTACTTGCGCATGCAAATCGTACGATACATCGTTGCGTGTGGACCGGCCAAACGTCAAAATACTCCAAAAACCCTTCCTCCATGATTATTGTATCAAGCCAAAATTGCAGCTTTACTACGATAAGTTGTTATAATGTGGACGCACTGAATTTGTAACGATTTATCTGTAACGATTTACTTGCGCATGCAAATCGTACGATACATCGTTGCGTGTGGACCGGCCTTAATATTATTTCCATCAATCCGGCAACTAAACGTGTATGTATTGGCCATATTTATAAGTATCAAAGATCATAATATTCTAGTATCATGATCTTTGTAAGTATCAAGTGACACAAAAAACTGGACATTTGTTTGGTCCACTACAATGATGTAAAATTATGAATTCGCACATGTTTGAAGACCCAAAGCATGGGTGCTCGAATAGGGTATAGAAGGCACATCGCAAAAAAATATTTGTTATACAGGGTGATTTATTTATAACTACATTAATTTTAACAGTGGGGGGAAAAATACCCTGAACGCGAAATCGCAATTAAAAAAATTCCAACTTTTTTAAAGCCGGAATTATATTTTTTCTCCGCATTTTTACCTATTTGGCCCTCTATTTACGGCTGCCACTGACTTGTTTTCAGGGCGCATGAGGCATCGGATGACGCTTGCCGTCGTGCGCGTCAGCATTGTTGCCAGATGTACGCAACTATCGTAAATTTAAAGGAATGTTTGCAGTACATAATAATTATTTGTATTGTAGGCGAATGTTCTGCCAAATGCTTGCGGAAATTATGGACAAATGTTAACGCTTACCTCTTGTAACGGTGAGTTTTGGCTTGAGACAACTTAAGGGTTAATGTCAACGAGAAAAATAAATGAAACGACTGCTTACGTGACCTTTTGATTTTTGGATGTTTTATTAAGTAGGTACTCAAATAGGGCTAGGGGGCTCACATGATTTCATGGACCTCGACACCACTGAGGACGATCTTTTCCTCGATAGAATGAACTTCACTCACTTTCACTTGGGGCACTAATTTTTCCGCTCACTAGTTCACTGATAATCCTTTTTACTGCACCAAGACGCTTCTAGAGTAAGTAGTTGTGTTCTGTGCGTTTTCCGCTTCCTCTGAAATAAGAAGGTCAACATTACACTTCTCATTCCTTTATTTCTCGTTATGTTTGCTTTTCATCCTTATTAGGGCTCAATATTTGCAATAGAATCGTCTCCGTGGTGGTGGTTCTCCCCTGTGACATTGGTTCAGTCGTAAGTACTTGAATCTTTTTAATTTTCTCCTTTCGATCTTTATAGCTTTTTCGCACATAATATTGGGTACGCATTATAAATAATTTGCAAATATGTTTGGGCTTCTTGGGTTTTTTCGTGATGTTATTTGTTTCCCGTATTTCACAGAACACATCATTCTCTGTACTTTTGTTTGGATATTTTTGACGGTTATGTCGCATTCATTGACACTAGTACCTTCGTAGCAAGCATTCCTGTAATGAAACGTGGTGAAGTTTCGCACGAGGGCCGTCTTAGTTTCGTTACCTGCCGATAGGTGGCGCGCTGGGCGTGGATTTCTTCTTCCATCTTCTAAATAGTTTCGCGGTAGCTTGACTGACATTCTGCAGGCATTCTCCATAAAGGATTATTATGTCTATCATTTCCGCATTTGTCTAGAGAACCATTTTGGTAAAAAAGCAAAAATGTTGCACAAAAAGTACCGCATAAACAGAATGTAGACAACTCTGGTTTCTTTAGTAAGTGCTGCCGTCTGTTAGACAGGTTCGCTATAGTTACCGTGTCAGAAAGCGCGCTGTAGACTTTTGGTCACCTAGAATAGAAACTAGGTAATCTGTGATAGAAACCGGCAGCAGGTCCTTGACAAGTTTGACGTAATAAATAATAGTTGTGGAACGCGGATGGGAAGCGCCCGTTGGTTTTAATAAAACTTTTGTCTTAAATCTCCAAAATCTATCGAATTTCTTAAACAGTTTCAGTATTTTCCAGCCTCTGTTTGTAGACACTGAGAGCGTTTTGTGCGTGTGATTATGAAGGCCTCTTGTATTGTTATAGCGCCTGCTGTGAAAATTGTAGTGATAAGGGTCTCTCGAGTTAGATGCTGAACGCGCCAAGTCCAAGGTGTGCTCACACCCTGTTATTGTCCTGTCAACTAGGTGAATTCATAAACTGAATATTTTTTCGTATTTAAATTATCAATAAATAACGGCAACGTCGCGGCCGGTGCCATTTGCTACAGCTAACATCGTAGTCACATGCGTTCAGGTGCGCCTCGTTACGTACCTCCCTGATGACGTGGTTAAAATTAATGTATTTATGAATAAATCACCCTGTAGAATAAGGATTGAATCACCCTCCAAAATAAACATTTCCACTGCTTTAGTTGATAGAGGCGTATTCCTAGGCCACCCTGTATAGTGTTTATCTTATAAAATTTTTCATATTTATCTTTTATGCTGCAATAATTTATGTTTATGTATGTATGTGTAAATGTTCAAATGAGCAATATAAAGTCTGCCTCAAGAAGCTAAACCCTAACTCGGTATGATTACTTTATTTTATACTTTAGTTTTCGCTGTATTTCTGAAAGTTGTATTTAATTGATGATTAATTAAAGAAAACATCATTGTTAGTTAGGAACTTTCCTTGTTCTTCCGAGAAAATACAACACGATTCGTTTTATAAAGTCTGGAAGTTTTAAATATTAACATTTATATTAAACTTCTCGAGTTTGTTATCTTACTATTAACTTGGAGCCCGGAAGCTAACAGTTGGTCTATTTGACACTCTAATTTATTTCATTCTATAATAACGAGCACCTAGGAAGTTTTATTGTTCGAGTTAATGACTCGTTTCAATATTTGTGTTCTTAAAACAACGAGAAATTATAGAGTAGAATGTAGGGTACGAATGTCTATAATGACAAAGGGATATAATAGGTAATATAATTTATTAATAACCACCTGGCGGCGTCGTGCATGACCCTTTTTAATAATTTACTGAATTGAACATGTATTTCAGTAAATTGAAAAATCCGGTCAACGTATAAAAGGTTTTCAATAAATTATTGTAGGTAATCGCATGTTATTACACGTGAAAGCTTTTGAAATGGATCACTTGTTGAAAAAAAAATCAATACAGAAAAACTCGTAGTTCGTTTCTAATATTATTTTCATTTCATATTATCATTTAGACGATTGTGAGCCACGAATGCAGACAAACCTTTGTGCCACCTCATGGAGACCTAACATAAGCTACATATAGCTGAATAATTATAGGTATCGACAAACGTAAATAATATGTCATCTTCTTCCCTCAAGACTATCGCCGCATTAGTGTGGGCAGATCCTGAAAAGAAAAATCGTTGCCGCCTTCAAGACGAGCTCAGTCTCGATAACGCATTTCATCCCGAGAAACTCGGTTTTCGAACTGCCCCCTGCGTAGAACCACAGACATATATAGCGAAGCTATATAGGTCTGTGGTAGAACATAGATATATATATGATTGGACTGGGAATGGCGCCTTGGCCTCGTTTACAAACTACTCTCTCTCGAAATCACTTCCCAGATTTTTAGAGCTGTATCATCGTTCGGCTTGGGACTCAGCTTTATTCGAAGAAGCCCATCAAGGCCGGTGTTCCCCAAGGCTCCGTACTCAGTCCCACTCTTCGCACTTCACTTCACCTGCACTTATATCGATGAAAATGCGATGACTTCTTCAGACTCTCGCAATCAGTACGACTACAAGAATTTTTCAAACTTTTACCTGTGGTGTAGATTGGTACATCGCCAATATTTACTTTAATCTCAATATCCGAAACAATATACTGGTATTCATGAACGAGTTTAATGATAAATCGACCAAACTGCTTTCTAGGCAAACTCCACACGTCACTTTTCACTACAATCAGAAATCCCTTGCCTGTTGTCTGCTATAACCAAATATATTTTTGAAACCAAAGGAAATCAAGGAGATATTTCAGTAGGTACGCAGCCCCAGGGGTGTTCCAGCCAAATAAATTCACTTCACTTTCTTGCCTGATTTTTTTTAATCAAGTTTTCTCAGGGTATATTTTGGACAATTTCATTGGTTGGCAGAAAGTTCACGCTAGAAGCCCAAGCAATGTTAGTAAAGTGTGACACATTTTTCTTATGGGTCCTGGTATGATTGAAAAGCGATACCAATCTAGGGAATAATTATTATAACTACATTTATACTTAATATAATTTGAACTCGTATATTATGTGCTCTTGAGAAAGGAATTAATTAGTTAATCAACACTTTATTGTATTACTGGTCTGGTCACAGACCTATATAAGCTATATAGGTCTGTGGTCTGGCTATACACCTAGTTGTTATATTCAGTAAAGTTCTACGTAAATCGTGCTTCTCAAATAGCAAGCATTGAATTTCACTTTTTTTTATATATAAATATAATGAAGTGTTTTTTTTTCTCATATATTTGAGGCTGGTGGAGATTATAAACAGAAAAAAGTATAATGCCTTCCTTGCTTTTAGAATAATTATTTTGCTTCAGGTATGAGAAAAATTTAAAAGGCGTAAGGCAAAACGGGGCTTGATTAAAAAGAAACGGAACAAAAAATATCTTATTTGAATTTTCTGTATAAATTTTTTGTATCTTGTTGGGTGGGTATTCGGTTCATTAAAAAATACATATAGTGTGTCCACGATAAGGACTTTTTGTTGGCCGATTTTGATAAACTCTTTTGTTGTTGGGTAGGTATTCAAAACGCGCATTCAATAAATGGGACTCTTGGGTTGTAATCATGGTCAACTACAACCACTTTTATGGTCTCAAATTTCCAAAGGTATCTACTATTAGGGATTTCTTGAGAGACAAAACGGCTGCAGATTCTATTTTGAAAAATGAGGGCACTTTCCGCTTAAGCAACCGTTATATCGTTTTGAAAAAAAAATATATAAGTGCATCTTGAGTTTTACAAGAAGCAGAAACTTTTAAACTAACTGACTTTTTAACCTGAATGAACTTTAGCTGTGTTTGAGATTTCTATGGCTTTAAGCACAAATTATAGTTACTAGGTGCGCACTACTTTAAATCAACAAAATAATAATTTAAAAATGAAATGGCTCATGGCATATGGGACAAATTGCTTTGGTAATTTGGCAACACCAAACTAGTTTCCAATATCTAATGGAAATTTTTTGTGGGTCTTTTGGAGGTGTGCAGGCCACGACAGGTACATGTTTCGGGCTTGTTGGCCCTCATCAGGCAGACGTAGCGCACCTCACCGAAAAACCCAAATTCTGTTGGCTAAGTAAAATAGGAAATAGTATAAAACGGTGAGCATTTACCATCCAATGCCATCTAGCTGGTACTGCCAAAACCAAAACAATGTGAGTGTGTATATATCGAACGGTCGATCGACATATAAAAATAACTCGGCAAAGCGGCGCGGCGCGGTGGAAAAACACAGAAGAAGCATACATACGGGGAGCCAAGAAACTCATTTGATCCATCACCGAGTATCTTCTAATATATAGAAATCAACAAGGATCGAATCGTAAATTTCAATCCTCGTGTGCTTACGTCTATAGCCCCCAAACGATGATTAAACAAAATGAATATTTAATGTCCCCAAAATAATTTAAAAATGAAATGGCTCGTGGCATATGGGACAAAGTGATTTGGTGATGAGGGCCAACAAGCCCGAAACAGGTACCTGTCGTGGTTTGCACACCTCCGAAAGACCCACACAAAATTTACATTAGATATTGGAAACTATAGTTTGGTGTTGCCAAATTACCAAAGCACTTTGTCCCATATGCCACGAGCCATTTCATTTTTAAATTATTTTGGGGACATTAAATATTCATTTTATTTAAAATAATTTTGATTCTCAAGTGGCGGCTGTTTTATTTCAAAACATATTTTTACACAAACCACTTTCATGTAGGTAATTTTGTTTGAGAGAACTTAAAATCTGTTAAAAATTCAATACAGCATAATTATTGTTGGTATATTGCGTAGCAAGTTAAGCAATGGGCATATGAGTGAACACGTCGTGGCACGAGGCAACACCATCTCCATTAATTGGAGACGGTGTTCTATTGCTGTTTCTGCTCAAGATACCTATTACCTATTATTTGCCACAACGGTGTACAATAGCTTCAAATTCCACTATTGCGCAATACACTGTCAAATTGCGCGTTGACTGGCTAAACCACCCATTGTAATAATGTCAGCTGTGCACAATATAGAAACGAACGTTTTTTTGCATTCCTTAATCCATATTTTACCCAGGCATATGGTTTCGTTTTTTTTTCTCCCCGATTTTCTCACACACCGTCACGCATAGAGTATTAAACCGTCAAGGAAACGACACTGTCTCCCCCATGACTCCGGGGTTAATCCGATCCGCGGCCAGCGCGATAAATCCGTCCCCGAACGGATCCAATTTCCCGGGGCGGACGGGACCCGATTCGTCGGCCACGGCCGGGGCGGACGCCGAAGAATCTCAGGGAAATGCGGTACATTCATTCTGGAAATTTATGCTGTTGGCCGCGTGTGCAGTTGCAGTCACACCGGGTCGAACGTGGATTAGCGGCGTGATTAGTTTGCTTTTCAGAAAACTGTTTGTTAGGTAGGTGAACCTGGGTAACAGTGAGACATGGGTAACAGTGAGACATTCGAAATATCCCTGCTCCTATAAATAGCTAATAGATGGCATTAGGTGTGCATAATGGCAAGACCCAAGGTCAGCCTTCTCCACTACTTTCACTGCTCCCACCCATTCAGTTTAGAAGTTGTGATGTTGCTGTGAAGATTGTACGAAAATTCTAATTTTTAACGGTTGGATTGAGCTTCTGCAGAAACTGTCAGAAAACTGCGACGTTTTTTTTTATTAAATAGTGGTTTTATTCTATAGTGTTGAAAGGTGTTTGGTATAGTTAAAATATAAAAACAATATTTGAGATTAGTATTGTTATCATATTTTTATTTCTCAATACCACAGACCTATACCTATAGCTTCGATAGGTCTGTGTCAATACCATAGGTAACAGTGAGACGTAACCCATAAGTATGTCTCACTGTTCCCCATATAATAGATAAATGTTGCTTACTGCTCCCCACCCCTGGGTAACAGTGAAACAAAGGTCAAGTGTACTTTCATTTTATTTTAGACTTAAATTCATTTATTAAAATTACACATTATAATATACAGGGTGGAACTGAATCACGGTACACCCCACTTTTTTCCCCTGTTTTTTTGAGATACAATTTTAAAATTTGACACGTTGATGTTACTTTTTAAATGGAACCCTTTGCATATTATTTTTAAGTTTCGCATTCCGCATTCTCCTCGATTCACTGAAACTAACGATGCGTTTCAAAAGTGACATTTTGACTGACAGAAAGTGGTTTTTCTTCAAGTTATTTGGATTTGTAATAATAAAATAAAGGTGGCTATGAAACAAATGAACTTCGACAAACTGGACATTTTTAATGAACTGTCAAACCGCCTGTCTACAGAAAAATACTTCTCTTATATACATGGTTAACTATCACTTAGTACAACAAATTTTACCACGCGCGTAGGGTGGCTTAAGAAAACATAGAAAAATATTTTTAGATTTTTTTTACGATCTTTAAAAAAAAGGGTAAAAACCCCTATTTTCCCTGTAAATCTCCGCCTCTAATTAAGTCATCCAATATGACTTCGGAACCTACTGTCAGATTTCCGCGGAGTTGCCGTTGTTTTCGGAACGTTTCGGAATGATGAAAATAACTTTTTACTCAAACAAATCTCTGTATGCACTCACCCACTTTTTATTTTTTGAAATTGTTGGAGTTGATAACACATTTATACCGTAGCGAATAAGAGAAGTACTTTTCTGTAGACAGATGATTTTAAATTTCATTAAAATGTCCCATATACCTAGTTCATTTGTTTCATAGCCACCTTTAGTTTATTATTACAAATCCAAATAACTTAAAGAAAAACCACTTTCTGTCAATCAAAATGTCACTTGTGGGGCATCGTTGCTTTCAGTGAATCGAGGAAAATCCGAAAGTTAAATAATATACAACGGGTTCCATTTAAAAACAAAATGAATGTCACTTCCGGTAAAACCGGAAGCGGAAAAAATGCATTTAAACGTCAAAAAGTAACATTTATAAAGAAACATCAACATGCCAGATTTCCTAATTGTATCTCAAAAAACAGGAGAAAAAAGTGGGGTGTACTATGATTCAAATCCACCCTGCATTTTATAAACACGACGGAAAAAATATTTTTGAAACTACTACTGATGAATATAACAAAAAGTCAAACTAAAGCCATGAATATTATAAGTGATCCCATCTTAGTTTTTAGATTTAAAACGCACAGAAGAAGAACAACATCTCATTTCCAGAGAAAGTAAAATTACAATCGTGGAAAACACAAAGTGGAAAAATATTTCATCTAAATACACATACATAGTACTTCGTTTAGTTCCTTACACAGTTCTTAACACACTATAGCAAATATGCGAAAAATACATAGATAAACAAGAAACAAAAAACATATCTGAATCTAATTTAAATGTGTCTAGGTATAATGTATAAGTACTTTCATTTCTAAGATTTACTTTTTATAACTTCCTACACATTTTAAATTTTATTCGAAAAAAACATGTCTATATTATAAAAGATCTTATCCAACAATATTTTTTAAGTTCAAAATGTAATGGTCTTCTACAGTGTGTCCACGGATAGAGTTCACGTAGGGTGTAAATGACAAAAAAAATTCGAGTTGAAATTTGAGCTTCTGGGGATCAGCCCTGCTTGGTTTTAAACTAATTTGTGACATAATTTTACTTTCGAAAAATCACGTATGAATAGGGAATTTTGAAAAAACTAATTTTCCGCATCAGTAAAGTGCCCTTTCTGTAGGTTTTACGACAAAATGTTATTAAGGAAACTTGTTCAGAATGAAGAACTGAGTAGGTTTGCGAAATTTCGAAAGTCTAGGCCTACTTTGATTTTTTGGTATTTTTTCCCACTTTTCTTCAGAAAAGTGCACTTTGGGTAGCTTTCACATTAAAATGTCATAAAGAAAACTTGTTCACAATGAAGAACTGGATAGGTGTGAATGAATTTCAAAAGCCTAGGTATACTTTGATTTTTTTCTGCTAAAAAATTTAAAACGCATAAAAATTAAAGTAGACCTAGAGGCTTTTGCAATTCTTCCACACCTATCCAGTTTTTCATTGTGAACAAGTTTTCTTAATAACATTTTAATGTGAAAGCTACCCAAAAAATCAAAGTAGGCAAATTTTTCGCAAACCTACTCAGTTTTTCATTCTGAACAAGTTTCCTTAATAACATTTTTGTCGTAAAACCTATAGAAAGGGCACTTTACTGATGTGGAAAATTAGTTTTTTTCAAAATTCCCAAGGCATACCTACGTGATTTTTTGAAAGTAAAATTATGTCACAAATTAGTTTAAAACCAAGCAGGGCTGTCCCCAGAAGCTCAAATTTCAACTCGAAAGTTTTTTATCATTACACCCTACCTGAACTCTATCCGTGGACACACTGTAGATAAAATTTTGAGGCGAGATGGTAAGTTATTATGAATTTTACTGCAAAAATATCAGCAAGACCTCTCAAAAAAACGTAGTATTTTGTAAATCAAAGAAAGCTGCTTCCAAAATTAACAAAGAGGGAAAAGTCAAAATTCCCACACAAGACCGATTTATAAACGTTGCCGTTTGAAGTTTGAAAGTTGGACATCGGAGATATCTATTTGATATTAGTATTTATAAACTCAAACTCCGTTGCCGTTTGCCGTTTGACATTCCTCCGGGGATAACCACAAAATAGGTTGGGGTTAGGTTGGGTTAGGGATAACCAACATTATCTACTATCTTTTTCCGTTTGCCGTTGCATCTCCTGCCAATGAAGTGCCTTTTTTCAGCTGATCTTCTGTATTGATTTTGTGTAAAAATTTGAATATTATAATTATTGTCCAAAATAACGCTACATACTACATAGTACTAGACAGAATGGATTCAGAGTTGCTAATTCAGAATATTGAAATCGAACGACTTCGCTTCGCTCCGATGACAATGATTGTTGTTTTATGGTTTATCTTTCCGGCGTTGATAACACGCAGGCGTACGTTCTAATCCGAAAGGAAAAAGTTTCTATACGTTATAAATAGTTAAAAGAATAATATAATTTTTCAACTTGACATTATTTTAGTAAGGATGTGTGTGTGTGTGAAAGACTAATTTTTACTTGGATTTGGGTACCATTTTCGTATTTTTGGCCATCAGGAATGAAGGGTAAAAGTGTGCTCAAAAGCTAAAGTAATAAATAAAGTACAAATGGAATTTACTATGCGACTTATAAAATTTACAATGTCAAGACACTAATGAGGTCGCGAACGTGCTTGCTCACGTTATTTAGGGATCGATACACGACAAGGGGACAAGGGGGATGAATATAAGAGCTGCCGGATCACCCAGAAGATTAGGATCTTGTGCTGAAGTCTTCTACTTTGAATAGCCATGAAAGAAATATATATAAATACAGGGTGATTCATTTCAAATGGGAAAACAAGAAACTGGAGAGAGCAGGGCCAAAAATGTGACTATATACAAATGTTGGTCGCTTGAGAGCTACATTGTCTATTGAAGATGAAAAATAATAAATAAAAAATATTTTTTAAAAGAAGGTTTTATTTAAGCCATGTACTAAAAGGAATAAAATAAGTTTAGGTTTTCAAAAGGCTGTCGCGCGAAATGTGGATAAGCAAGTAAGAAGGTACTCAGCTATATAAATTTTCTTTACAATTTGATTTGTTTTGATAAAATATCGGGAAGCATTTTTCTTTTAATTTTAAAAATAAAAATAATCACTAAATAACTGAGGACATTTTTTGCATTTAACCAGCCTAATGGGTTAAACATGTCTATAATTTTTGTATATTTATTTCTATGTATAAAATAACCCTCATTGGTCGTATTTGCAACACTTGTAATTTATGGACAAAATCCCCATTTGCTGTATAAAACACAGTGGAACAATACAAGAAGTGTGGTAACATAACTGTATTATAAATAAGTGTCCTGAAAAATGACGTCACTCACCTTGTCCTTTTTCTACTCAAACCCTTTTATTTGATATCCATATCAAGGGGTTATAAAGAAAAAAGGTAATCCTTCACCTTGGGGCGGCGGCCATTTTGAACAAATTACAATATATTGGAGGGAACTGGCTTAAAATTCAGTTGCAAGATTTGACCCACATACATATTAACTAACAGGTGAAGTAAAATAAAAGCTTGTTAAAATCCGGTTTAAGCTTTTTTCCGTCACATATTATATTTAAAGTGTTAGTTAAAATTATCAAAGAAACAAACAAACTTTAATTCCAAGCAAAGAAGACGGAACTTAAATTGAAACGTAAAAAAAACGATTTACTTTCAATTCCAGTGTCAAAATATTCTTCAAACAAAGGACTTATATAATCCAGAATTATATTGCCGCCACGTGCATTCTTCGACTTTATTTCCCAGGTCGCCTAAACCTTCAAAAAATCCGCAACCCTTTGTTAGGGAGACGGCATTCCGAACGGCATGCGTCGCTTTGTAAAAAATCGTCTAGTTTCCTCAACCTTTGAAAAATGCTCCAAATACCCTCTATCTGCGGCCCAAAGAGAGGCATTTAGAGAATCTCGCCGGAGAAAAAACTGTCAACGCCGTAATAATTGGCCGAGCCTGGGTCCCGCGGGGTCGGGCGGGACGGGGAAGCCACTCGACCCAAACAAAGGGGATATCATTCACGTCACCGGACAAAGGCCTGCCTGCTGACCACTTCACTTCCCCCCTATCCGCAGGTATACAACTGCTGCCGCCCACACGGGGTTTACCAGGTATATACCCATATTTGTTCAAAACGCGACGAGACACCTATGTTTGACCACAGGTTTGACGAAATAAAACACTTGCTACATAAAACTTATAGTCCAGTTGAAATAAAGAGGGTTTACTCCGAATAAGTGAGGAAGTTTTGATTTTTTGGGAATCGGTAGATTTTAGTATCCTATTTAACATACTACATTTGCCCTTCCGTACCTCTGCCGCGAGCACCGCCATATTGCCAAGATGGAGCTCAAAACGGATTTTTTCAAAATATCTCGCTTTCGGTGCCTCCTAGCGCCAAATAAGTATCTATTACAATATTTACAGAAGAGAAAATTTGCTACAAAAATGGTTCTATGCTTTTTTTCTCCTAACTTTAATAGTTTAGTCGCGACAGGCGATTCATTGCTGCATGTACCTATATGTTATCGATAGTGAAAATGGATATTTACCTGCTTTTGCGCAACACATATTGGCAACCCAGCTTATAGAAATGTACCGCGCGGGAAAATTGCTCGCACATTTCTGTACACTCACCCCCTCCACTACTCCACTACCCGTTTCGTTGGGTTGGGAGTGGGCAGTATTGCCAGTTTATTACAATTTTGTAACAGAGATCTATTTCCTTTAACGATAATTTATTACGCTGTTACTTTTTGACGAAATCTGTTACTATTTATATTTACCTGCGGAAGAAATAATTCGGTAAAACGGAAAAATAAAAAAAATCCTACGAGAAATATTTATTTGATGGAATTAACGGAAGAAGAAGAAACAGTTCAACCTAACATTTATAGTTTGTTTATTGTATAGATTTTTTAGAGTATAGATAATTTTATCGTGACATGGAGTATGAAAACTGTTTTATCTGCAGACACTCTCGCAGAGGGTCAGATTATTGAAGTTAAAGAAAGAGTTTGGCCACTTTTCAACGTTTAAGAAAGAAGAGAAAAGACGGTAATATAAACTTTTTAAAACGAGAAAAAATAATCTTTTTACAGATAAAAAGGTTTTGAAAAATACATTGAGAAGAAGGTTATATAAACAATAAATATAAGTTATAAACTTTAGGTTGAACTTTTCCGCTTCTTCCGTTAATTCCATCAAATAAATATTTCTCATGAGATTTTTTTTATTTATCCGTTTTACCAAATTATTTCTTCCGCAGGTAAATATAAATAGTAATAGATTTCGCTAAAAAGTAACAGCTTAATAAATTATCGTCAAAGGAAATAGATCTCTGTTACAATTGTAATAAACTGGCAACACTGCCCACTCCCAACCCAACGAAACGGGTAGTGGTGGGGGAGCGTGCACAGAAATGTGCGTGAGCAATTTTCCCGCGCGGTACATTTCTATAAGAAGGGTTGCCAATATGTTTTGCGCAAAAGCAAGTAAATATCCATTTTCACTACCGACAACATACATGCAGCATTTAATCACTTGCGTCGCCCCTAAACTATTAAAGTTAGGTTAGGTAAGGCAAAACATAGAACCTTTCTTGTAGCAAATTTTTTGTTCTATATAAATATTGTATGCTCGCCTCCATCTTGGCAGTATGGCGGCGCGCGCGGCAGAGGTACTAAAGGGCAAACAAACGTAGTATGTTAAATAGATTCCCAAAAAATCAAAACTTCCTCACTTATTCGGATTAAAAACTTCCTGGCGACTGGACTATTATTATGATACCGTGCATAGTTTTAGGGTTGATGTTGTTTATTGTTTGTCGAACAGCTCCGCCAGTACTACACCGGCGTCGAACTCTGATAGAATATTGAAACCATCTACTTTCCTCGTCGGACCACAAAAGAGTAAATTGTTTGGATTTATTTCCCTTATTTTAGCTAATAATTTAATTGCGCTTATACATATAGAAAAATCACGAGTATAAATTGGTATCTTTATTTTCGGATAAAATCCCTGGAGGTTCGCTGGAGGCAAAATAGCGCTTATGAGAATAAATTTATCAAGAAAAATTATACGTGTAGTTTTCGATTCGATGTAGTTACAAAGTCATCCTGACAGGCACTGTGCGTATTGTGTGCAATGAATAAAGAACCCCAGGAAGGAGCATGTTTGGGATTAACGCGCGACAGGAACAGTTCCTGCAAATATGGCGGGATGCCGTTTCCTGTTTCACAGTGGCGTGCAACCTTTTGAGTAGTTTCAAGGCAGAAATCCTCATTGTTCGCAAAATCATTACCTATACAATACAGGCCAAAAATTATAAAGGCACGTTTATGTCTTTAAGTTTAGGAATCCTTGATGATAGAGCAATTCCGATTTTAAATTTCCAATTATCATGAAATAGGTACCTACACAAACGCCTATGACACGTTGGGGAATGGCCTCAAAATTTGATTTAAATAATTACAAAATTACTTACCGAAGGATTATTATCCTTAAACATTTAGTTTTGGATGCCAGGAAAGAGCCACAAGCCGCACACATACTGGTAATTATCACCGTGTCAGAAATAAAAATATTGTGTCAAAATTTGGTTCCTACACAGGGCGATTTCCGTCTCACATATTTTATAATATCCCTAGATCTTTTACTCATTCCTGGAGTTCCTTATTCATGGATTGTGTCTTATAAAAAAGATTTATTTATTTATTTATATACCCGAACTATGAAACTTCTAATGCGTCGAAAGTTTGCGCATTTCTTTTTTTTTTCACTCTTTCTTCCCATTTCCGCTTCTTCAATGAACAACAAAGGGTTCAAATCGCATATACCATTCAATCAAATTTCCTGTTAGAAACCGCTGCCCTTCCTACACTGAACTCGATACGAAACCATCCTGAGGCCGAATCCGGCAGGTTCGGCTAGCCACAGGAAGCTCCCGGGATAAAACCAGGTATATGAGAAAGATTTTGTGATATCTATCTACCACTAGAAGAAACTCGTGAGATTAAATATCTTATATTAAAGACGGACACACAGGTCTCTAACATTTTAATTTTTGAGTGACTGATCCTTGCGTCGAAATAACGCTAAGCTAGAAACTCTTTCCAACTAGGTTTACATATCGTAAAATCGTCTTTCACACAGAGTGATTTACTTTTTAAGAGTGTAACATCGACAAAACCTTAATATTTTAAATTAAATTGTTATGAAAAGTATTGTTTACTTATTGCAAATTGGGCGCCAACTCCATGTTCAAAGCAGGTTCTACATCGCTATAATATGTATTATCTTATTAGAAGGTGGCTTTATCGAGAAAAGTCCAATAATTTAAATCGATTTTTACTTGTTGAATGATATTAAACTACTCCCGCCGCAGCAGCCGCTTTGGAAAAGTAAAGGATTCTACGATTAATCCACGCGCAATTTGGTCCACGCTGATCAGATTTTTGTGGCCGTAAGCCAGGGCCCCCGCAAGGCAGTTGACCGCCCGCGTGCGAAATAAAATTGGCGCCCCTTCCCCCGAATAAAAAAATTAAAGTGATGTTGATCATTTACATAAAAAACATTTATTCCATAAACTAAAAAACAAATTAATACTTCTCTAACTCTAACAAAAAAATAATGTGAAATCTTTGGTTTATCAGTCATAAAGTAACATTTAAATAATAAAAAATTAAACAAAAGAAAGTATTTCTCTAATTCTAACAGAAATAACGTGAAAGACTTGGTGAATCACTAATAAAATAACTTGCTTAAATACTATACAGGTTGTTTTTTTTATGACTACCACCGCGATTTTCTCCCTCATTTTGCGCCCTACAAAAAAATACCTAAGGGACAAAGATGTGACAATTTTGGACAGATAAGTGGTGCTGGAAAAGAAATCGGAATCCATGGCCAACTTGTCGCGCAATATAAAAAACCTCGAATTGATCAAAACTCTTAATAGCTGTGGAATGTTTATTTTAAGAGACATAGGAAAACTTTTATATTGAAAATTGATGGCACTGAGAAGCTTTATGCATCCACGTACTCAGAGAGTTTTAACAAATTACATAGGGTCTTCGGCTCTCTTGAGGGCATGAACATTTTTGTCCATTTGAAGTTTTTTTAGCACAGCGCGAAAAATTGCGCATGGAGGCCCATTTCTTTTTTAACGTCACCTGGCTGGCCAAAATTGCCATATTTAATTTTCTTATCTATTTTCTGTGCGGCCGAAAATAACCGAGAAAATCGCTTAATAACAAATAAACAAAAAATGCATAGCCTCAAGAGAGCCGAACACCCTGTGTAATTTTCTGAAACTATCTGAGTACCCAGTTGCATAAAGCTTCTTGGCGCCATTAATTTTCAATGTGAAAGTTTTCCTCTATCTCTTAAAATAAATATGCTATAGGGCTATTAAATTGCAGGGGCGGACTGGCACCTAAAAACGGCCCGGGCGCTTTGTATGAGACCGGCCCATGGACTGGAACTGGAAGTGGGGGTTCCGTAGGGTTCCTTGTAGCCAAAGTGAAAGAGACGCCAGAAACAGTTGGTTTCAAGATTTTTTTATTTTCTTAGGTATTTTTAGATTTTGGGGAGGACCAAATTGTCGAAATCAGTTTATGTCGAGGTTTTTATTTCAAAAGAATATAAAGAAAATAAAAAAAGCAATTCTTAAAAATAAATAAAGGAAATGTAAGCACAAAAATCACTCTTCATCTTTTGCGAACCATTTTAAAAAGTTAAAAACATAATACATTACGTATGCCTTTGCACTCGACCTAGACAGTATATTAAATCTTCATTATCTAATGAAATTAACTTTTTCACAAGCCATTCACATGAAAGCTTCCAAATGGTCTTATATTTAATTTGGAGAAAGATCTTTCACATGATACTTGTGAAATAGACAAAGTTAATAAATATTTAAATGTCTTCTCCAAATTGGGGTAAGCTTTCAAATACAAGTCGCGGCGCGCTGACTGCTGCCGAGTTCGTCGCGTGCGTGTGATATTATTATTGCGGTGTTGCCATAATGCTTATAAGCGACGGCGCGGCGGCGGCCGGCCCATAGCGGCCCAAGTAGGTCCGGCCCAAGAACGGTAGACGCACAGGATTGCTCGATCTCGTAAGCGTAATGTTCGCCAGTCGGCAGATGGGTGTGACGTCAGCGCTAGACTAACGGTGTTATTTGTACATCAGCGGTGCGGGTTTTGACGCGGGTTTTGACTGTGTTTTCTTTATTTTATGTAACCTGTTTTTAGTTTTAAATTTATTATTGAATATTTGTACCATAGTACCATCTTGCTTAGTATTAAAAACGTAAGAACTAATATATTTTGTCAAATTATCTCTCTAATATCGAATGTTTTGTGCCATTATAGGTTAGAAGTTAGATTTGAGATCTCCTCGTCATTGTCTCCGATTTTTTTTGTAGGTACTGGGTTATTTAATAGGTAGGTACTTATATTTTATCATTTTAAATACACTTTACCCTATACTTTATTTTTATTATTTATTTAGAATAGATTATGACAGGAACGAGGTGTGCTGTTTATGGTTGTAATACAACTTAAGCTTTAAAAAAAGCAGGCGAAAATATTATGTTCCATACCTTCCCCAAGTCAAAAGATATGGTTTCACAAACGATTAGGAGAGCATGGGTGGCAAGATGTAAAATAATGGACAGTTTCAACCCTAATAACAGTCATATTTGTTCTCGTCATTTTACGGAAAATGACTATGAAAGAGATTTACAGAGTGAACTGCTAGGTAAAAGAGTTTAACCTTTCCATCTTCATCCAAAGCTTCTTTAACTACAGATTAAATCTGGCAAGAAGAGTAGTTGAAAATGCATTTGGCATTTTAGCCAAACGATTTAGAGTTTTTTGACTAAAATTAATTTGAATGTGGAAAAAGTGCAAACCATAACATTGGCATGTTGCACATTACATAATTTTTGAGACCCGAATGTTCTACTTCCATCCTAGAAGAGCTTGATAAAGACTATATATTTCAATTTGGACTTTCTTACCAAACATGCTCACCAAGACATGCTTGCGTTGCTGCCCAAGAGGAGTTTTGTGATTATTTCGTGAATGAGGGAGCTGTGCCTTGGCAGCGGAATACATAAATAAAACATATTGTAACATTTCACACACTTTTTATCTAAGTATATTATCTTTAAAACTATGTACTCTCCTCTTTCTCGTCTAATGCCTCAAACAAAACTAGTATCAAAATATAACCTTCCTTGTGTTCAAATTTTCAATGTTAGTACTCCTAAAGTTCACGCAAAACTTGACGGAAAGTAGGACATGCTCTAATTCGTGAAGTAACTTCATGAAGAAATTCATGAATTAATTCATGAAGAAATTGCCAGTGTAATACACGACTTTTTATAATAATTTGCCCTTGAAGTGACTTCATGAATTAATTCATGAAGAAATTGTCAATGTAAAACAGGCATCCACAGAGTGTGTACCAGTACAGGTGCAATAAAACCAAATGTCAAGTCCTATAAGCGCCTTTTATCGAACCTTTTGTGAAACATAATTTTCATAGTGTTTATTAAGAGTATTATACTCGTAATAAATTTAAACTAAAATTTGGCATACATTATTTTTAATATTAATTTATAAAATAATATCGCAAAAGATTAGTATCATAATTACCGTCTTTCAAACGTTCAAAATACTTTGTATAATAATAATATTTTATATTTGCCTCGGCCAGAGGCCTCGGCAACTAAATTCCACATGAGTCATAAAAAGTTGAACTTCAGTGCCTTGGTACATAAATAACTATTTTCGAAATTTTCTTCAGTATGCAATTATTCCATATATTGCCAATTTTATAAATTAATCCCTTAGTCTTGATACATTCTAAGTAAAAAATAAAAGTTCTCTGTACTCTTAATAGTGTATAAAAATCAAAGGATTGGCAAAAGTAGCTCAAAAACACAGAACATCCACAGAAAACCCACCCTTTCCATATTTTGAACGGTAGCTCCCGGCGCGCTTAGCAGATAGCAGTCTAGCGGTGACGTCACGCCGGCGGAGAGATTTGCCCGATCGAGCAATCCTGTGCGTCTACCGTTCTTGGGTCCGGCCGATCGGGCTAGCGCCCGATCGCCCGATGGCCCAGTCCGCCCCTGTTAAATTGTTTTGCTCAATTTGAGGTAGTTTTTATATTGCGCGTCAAGTTGGCTATGGATGCCGATTTCTTTTGCAGCAGCACTTAAATTAGCTGTTCAAAATTGCCACATTTTTGTTTCTCTACGATTTTTATTGTATATAGGGCGCAAAATACCTAAGTGAGAAAATCGTGGTGGTAGTTCTAAAATAATAATCCTGTATATAAAAAATAAGTTGATCAGTTATATAAAATTTTATTACAAAAAGGAGAGTATGAAACAAACATTTGAAAAAAAACTATACGTATTAAGTAGATACAGGGTGGACCAACGTTCGCCGCCCTGCCGGAGGGGCCCCCGGGTGATACGCACGCCTTGCACCCCCGCTTATGGGGCCCTGCCGTAAGCTGTATTTTCGGTGGTGTTATTAGGCTAGGTAACGTACTTTTTGTGTATAAGATATCGTCGTGTTTTGAGATCAAGCATATTCCTGAAAAATATAAATTTTTCACACCGACCCGTGGATACCTACATTTTATACCTGCAATAAATAACCAACGAGTTTTACAGCCGCCGCTTCAGAAAAACTAGCAAAAACCAGCAAGTGGCAAATTGGCCCGCACACCGCCAAAACAACGATCTGATAAATTTCCGCCGCGCCACCTGGGCCGGCGCGCCGTTTTTGCTCGTCGTCGCAGCTCCGGCCTCGGCCTACTATTCCATCGGCGGGAATTTTTATCGTCCGCCGCCCGATATTAATTGCGATAGTTGGCTTTGGAGACTCGCGGACGGCGTTTTTCATCGGCCGCTGTTAAAATTCCCGACCCACCCGGCTCCCCGGGAAAATTTCATTACGCTTTTTATTGGTGGCTGCCGCGGAGTGGGCTCGGCGTTCGCGGAACGCTCATGAAGCGGTTAAAGACGTGGGTAATTGGAGGTAATGGCGGATGATCAGACCGCAAAGGTTTTTTTCAGTGGTAACTAGGGACAGACCAAACTGTAGAAATGTAGGCTTAAGTAGGTACCTAATACCGCGAGTACTTAACATTTCATGGTGTATAACATCAAAGAGAATAGGGATGTTCACAAAATATATGTATCTGTTTAAACGCCATAAAAATGCTGTAAGTAGCATCCAAAACATATTTTCTGCAGAAAAAATAGCGGGAAGGTATTTGCATTAGTGTGAATTCGCTAAATGCTCTCGCATTAGCATTAACTGTCCCAGTTGGGAACCGCGCACGTTGCTTGTGCTGCTGTTCTTTGTGCGTATTACGATAGTACAAGCATGTTGTCGCAGCATAAAGAGGCTATATTCTCTGTGTTCCCACAATAAGCGCCGTAAAAGTGCGGCTGACAGTAGTAATACAAAGAGAGTTCTAACCCACGACCTTGAAAAAAGCGTGCAAAGTGGCTACGTCATGCCCGAGGTCACGTGACGTCACCGGATGACCCCAGTTGACCCCTAGATCCTGATAGATTAACCTTTGACCTTTGGGCCACGTGTGACCCCCAGTTGACCCCCCCCCCCACTCCAACGGCGGGTGTCAGCCCCCACTCCAACGACGGGGCAACCCCCACTCCAACGGCTTGGTGGGGTGAGGTCTATATATTCGTGCGCAAGAGCAGTTTTCCCGTTATATACACTTACAATTTCCTACAGTCTGATTTGCCGAGTTCAAAATGCAGTCGTTCCTGAATCACCTGAACAAGAATTTGATCTTCAAGAAATTCGAAAGCGTTCAAAATATGGAGGTGGGTGAAAATTTTCAAATCACGAGCGTGGACAAAGTCAACACGCAATACGGAGAGAAGGTCTACGTCGAGTTCGAAGAATTTAAGACGGTGCTGCCGCAACGATACACGGCCGAGTTTACGCCCCAACGGATCGAAGAAATTAATAGGGATATCGGTAACGGAAGGAGGTATTACATGAAGAGTCTTGGACCCGTCGGCCGATCTACAAATATCGAATTTATTGTAGAACCATGACGAAGCTGGAGTACAGAAGAAAACTGCAACAATATTTGAAGAATTTAGAAGCATTGAAATATGAACTTATGTTATATGAAATTAAAATGAAGATAAAACATATTGACTTACACAATTAATTTTTAATAAACGTTTAAAAATCTTTTGTTGCGTTTTTTTATAAGAATCTTTGTGTTGAAGGGAAAACACCTGAAGCATCATATTATAATAAAACTCTCACTCTAAGCAATAATATCACTCTATTCCACTGTTATGTGTATACAGGGTGATTCTTAACTTATACACATAAATTTGGAAAATTGTAGGTTATGTCAAGTAATGGCTAATAATGAAAAAAAAAGTCTAATAAAATTGTTATCGATAAGGTCTGCGTTTGTGATCTTATGAACCATAATTTTTAATTTATTTGTGCAAATAAACCCCGAATTGTTCAAGTACACAAAAATATAACTCAGCTGTTGCGTCGCATCGGGTTACTCGCTGCGAACGCGTGACCGCATAGTAAATATATAGTAAGAGAAAACACGTGGAATAGTTCACGACAGACGCCTGCTTTGTTTGGTCGAGCACTCAGCGATTTTGCTGAAACCGCATATAGAACAATAGGCTACAAATTTCACCCAATTATCTTCTAAATAAAAAAATCTGAAAAAATTGCAGATAGAATAATAAACGGAAAATTTGGGAAAATCAGCATGTAACGCAAACGATTTAGGCCGGAATCTTCAACTAGACACGTGGAAGTCCGAGGTAGACTCCTTGGTATCAGGAAATGTGATACATTATGGTAAATAAGAAACCACGTGGAACCGTATATGATGCGATGTACAGTCGCGGACAGTTGGTATCGAACGACCTGAAGAGGTTTCTCGTGGCTATCGTTACAGGGCGCGCGGAGACGGCAACAGCGCGCGCCTTCGGCATCGGATGGTTCGAACGGGTGTCTTGTTCCGAGAATTCTTTGCAAGCGATTAAGCCGATGTCACCGAAAGGGTTAAAAAAAATTAAGGAATCAGTATTAAACTATTTATTAAAACAGTTCACAAGTATACAGTATGATTTTTTAAACTACCACCGCGATTTCCTCGCTTATTTTGCGCCCTACAAAAAAAACATGAGAAACAAAAAAGTGACAATTTTGGACAGCTAAGTGGCCCTGAAAAAGTAATCAACATCCATGGTCAACTTGTCGCGCAATATAAAAAAACCTCCAATTGAGCAAAATTATTAAATAGCCGTAACATACCTATTTATTTTAAGATACCGAAGAAAACTTTTATATTGAAAATTGATGACACTGAGAAGCTTTATGCAACTGGGTGCTCAGATAGTTTCTGAAAATTACACAGGCTCTTCGGCTCTGTTGAGGCCATTGTTTTAGTTATTAAAGGCCATTGTTTTAGTTTATTAAAGTAGTTATTTGGCTCCCTACTGAAAAATCTTAAGAAACAAAAACGTGTAAATTTTAGATAGTTGGTTAATGTTAAAAAAAGAAGTCGGTATCCATGGCCAACTTTTCGCGCAATACCAAAAAAAACTTAAATCAACAAGAATCTGAAAACAATCAATTTATTTTGAAAGTCGAGGGAAAATTTTAATTGGAGATTAGCGGCAATTAGATCACGCAAGAACATTGACAAAAGAAAATTTTCATACAATTTGTACTAGTTTTCCCGCTAATTTGTTTAAAGTGTGAAGTCGAAATAGCAATTAAAAACATCAACAGTTATTCAAATTAAAGACAAATTTTCTCATATTAAAGATCTTGTTTGATCAAAAAAAAATTAAATAAATTGATAGTTTTGTTTTCGCATTTTTGTCGACTTGAGTTTTTTTTTGTATTGCGTGAGAAGTTGGTTATGGATGCCGATTTATTTTTTAACATCACCTAGCCGTCTAAAATTGCCATATTTATTATGCTTATATAAGCTTACTTACATAAAAAAAATATATTTAATGCAGTGATAGGGCCAAAGCGAAAAATGTTTTTCAAATAAATCAAAGTGTGCCAATTGTTTCTAAAATTGGTAGTATGGAGTATCCTTTACTTTTGAACAACTTTTCCTAGCAACTTATTTCCACATAAGAAATGTTAGCAAAGTTTTTATCAAGAGTAACTTTTTGCGGTAAAATTAAAGATAAGAAAGTGTTCCTATTCAACACCTCTTCTGTGGACATACTGTATATACATAGTGTATTTGGAAATGAAAGGAAGGTTTATGGCTTATTATAAATATAAATGCAAATTCTTTATCAGAGGCTCGAGAGTCCGTCATAAAATACTACATAACTCGCCCGAATATTAATTTGCGTATTTATCCTCATCAGATTTTTAGCAAAAGAGCACGCCACTGAAATGGTCGAATTTTCCTTCTCAATCAATATTTATGGCCTCCTTTCATTTCCAAATACACTAAGTATAGTTGTCAGCGGTTTTAGACATTAAGTTAATAAATATTTTGCGTTGCAACAAAAATGTATTTTTATGTTATAATAAAAAAATATGTAGTAACACTAAAAATATATTTAGCTAATAACCCTAGAATTAAAAAAGTTAATTAAAAGGATTTTCATAAATTATTCTTTTCTTTGCAAAATAAGTATTTGTTCCAACATTTAGTTGTTAGGTCTCGTAGTCCTAAACATAAATGATTATAAAATAAAAGGGGTGTCCCTTTTATTTATTTTTTATTATTTTTGAAGAAATTGGTCAGAAGTTTTAATAAATTGGTTTTCGTGGTGCTGCAATGCTCCATTGTTTCTCATAAAATGCCCTTCAACAGATAAATGAGATTAGGGGGTCACAGACATAAAATTACCCTTGTAACTTAATAGAGAGTTATTGCAGAAACTGTTTTTGGCATTAAGCAGTATTTAAGACGACCTTATCTGAATACTCTCATACGTTATTTATGATTCTGACAATAGTTATTGCAAGTCGTAATTTATGTATCCAAATTAAGGGCTTGTTTACGTTTACTTTATTGTTTTGTATTTCTACACTTTCACTAGAATATTATGTGCTTTTATAATTTTGCTCCGGAAAAAACTGGGAAAACAGCCAAATAACCACGGAACACCAAGGTGAAAGACTAATGAAAACAAACAAGGTGCAAACGCAAACAAGCAACGAACATTTTAGGTTAAGTCCTACTTTCACAGAACACTAGCGTTTTCTGACAAATCAGAATTTATTTTAAGAATTGTGACAAATAAGGTAAAAATAACGTATATTATGGTATACACAATAAATAAAAATAAAGGAAAATAACCTTATTATGGACGACCTTATGTCAAACTACGACTGCGCATGCTCAAATGTCAAAATAACGTCAAAAAAGAGCGCGACGTTATTTATTTCTGCAATAACTCTCTATTATTTAAATTGCATACCTTTATCAATAACATCAGAAGACACACAGCAGGGACACGTGTCAAGCTTTACACACCTCCCTGGACCTCAATGTGATTACCTGGATAAAATAAAATAATTTCAGGTGATTGAGGACTTCCACAAGCTGGATATAATGATTACGAAGTTTTATTAGAACCACCGACACAGGAAGAATCCGAAAAAACTATAAACCCATTAAAATCTTTATGACTATAACATAATTAAATAAAGGCAAGAAATCAAATGCATTTTCCATTATTATATTATATGTATATTAATATTTAGTATACCCACCTTGGGATAGGATGACTTTCTGAACTCTCCTGCTCATCGAATCTATGAGTTGGCAGCAGAGATCATGGGTTACGACTTCATCCCACGTTTGTTGAATCTTCTGCCAAAGTGCCTCCCTATTTTCGGGTACGAAGTTCTCCATTGTCCGCGCCATTCTGCCCCACACATTCTCAATGGGATTCAAGTCAGGACTCTTCGCCGGCCATTGCAACTTTTCTACGTTGTTTTCGGTATCATTCGCGAACTATTCTTGCTGTATGCACAGGAGCGTTATCATGCTGGAAAACGAAGCCATCGGGATACATTTCCGTTGCAGTTGGTAACAATCCGCCTTCGAGTATCTCGCAATAGCGAGCTGCTGTGAAGCGGTCGTCGATTCTCCAACAAATGCCAGGTCCACGGTAGCTTATCCAGGCCCATATGTTGACGGAAAAATGCCCACTCCTTTTCCTGGGTGACACAAATCTTTCGTCATATCTTGAACTCACCGAAGGTCTATATACTCGCACTTTGCCATTGTAATGGCTTTGAAAGATCTTTTCGTCGCTAAATATTACCTTCTCCCAATAATGTGGCGGTAAACGCTGAAACTCTCGGCATATCTGCAACCTGACTTCCTTATTAGCCTCGGTCAGCTGAATTTTGTTGCTGGCCGTGCGAGATTTCAGATTGGCTGCATCTAATCTCCTTCGGGCAGTTCTAACACTTGCTGGAAATTGTGTTGCAGATACTGCTTCAACGGCGGATTTAAACGGATTTGCAAGGCAAAAATTAGCTAGTTGCTCATCTTGTTGGTCAGACGTAATTTTCACATTTCCTCCTCTATGTATGTTTTCCACGCTTCCGGTTTCGTCATATTTCTTCTTTATATTGAAAATGGTGCTTTTAGATACACCAAATTCTTCGGCCAGTCGGGAAATAGCCCAACCATTTTCTAGTTTGGCGATGATACGGTGCTTGACGGATTCACTCAAACGAGGCATAACGAACACTGTTAGTTACTCTCTCGAATTAGGATACTGACTAAATAATTTTAGCCCACCCACCTTAGTATTTATACAAAGGGCTAGGAGCAGGTATAATCGATATTTTCAAAATCTACATCCAATTCAATATTACAATTATTAAGTTAATCCCCTAAATTTAGTTATATTAAGTGCAGGTAGGTATAATTAATAAATACCTATTTAAAAAGATATAAATATCTATGCTAAAATATTTCAACTCAGGTAATCCGATAATCCATTAATTTTGTGCCATACATTTTCTAATTAATATTAAGAGCCCCCATATCTACTTTTAAACATATTATACAAATCCTTGAAATCTTTAATTTTTGAGATAATCGCTTGATCTGTTTTTTGTCCGAAAGGACTTCAAAAGCCGCTTATTTTAGCAATCCTGCCATTTTCAAATTGCAAATCCAGGGCCGGCTACGATTTTTTTATTCCCCCGATTTTCACAAAAACCATTTAGCCATTTTTTTATTTAAAATCTGACACCACAGCGTCAATCAGGACAGTCGAAAACCCTTTATATACCAAATTTGAACAAAAAATATAGAGAGAGTTCTATTCTACAGGATGTCAAAATTGAGCAAAATAGTAAATTTAAAGAAACCTCTTCAGGCATCTCTGGCGAGTCAAGTCATAAAAATTCAGCATTTTCAGATGGGGCAGAGAAAAATACCCTGTATTGAATCTTTGCACACCAACACTTTGAGCGGTTCTGTTGACAATTAAACTATTTTGACGGGATTCCATGGCACACTTGACTCGCCAAATGCCTGTAAATTTCCTATTTTGCTGAACCTTGACATCCTGTAGAATAGATCTCTCTCTAAATTCTTTGTTCAAATTTGGTATATAAAGGGGTTTTAGGGGGATCCTGATTAACGCTGTATTGGTAGATTTTAAATAAAAAAACACTCAAAAATCGTAGCCGGACCTGGATTTGCCTTTTGAAAATGATAGGAAGGCTAAAAGAAGCGATTTTTGAAGGCCTTTCACACAAAGAATGTTCAGGGATTATCTCCAAAAATAAAGATTTTATTAATTTGCATATGTTTAAAAGTAGACACCCTGTATATTAAATTATTGTTTTTGAGAAATTCTTCGGAATTCTATTGTGGCTCAAATTGACTATGGATTTACCTAATTTCATATTCCTAATTAATACAGGGTGCTGGCAGCAAAGGAAGGAAACTCGAGAAAAAGCAACTTTTATTGTGGTGTTGATTCTAATCTCAGCCTTGATATTTATTATTTTTTTATTTCATTATCATAAATACTAGACGGTATAGTAACATGATAAAATAGTACGAAATATTAAATACCAACACTGGGGTTGGAATTATTACCAGCACAAAGTTGCATTTTCCTCGAATTTTGTTCCTTTGCTGTGAGAGGCTGGAGGCTGTAATTTGCATTTTATGGTTCTATTTTTAGCAGACCGGCCGGCTGCAGACTCCAGCGCGATGTTGCCGTCTCCGCGCGCCCTGTAACGATAGCCACGAGAAACCTCTTCAGGTCGTTCGATACCAACTGTCCGCGACTGTACAACGTAAACAATTAGTACGTCAGGGGCTCGGATTTTCTGCTGATGCAGGTATATCGTGATTTCCAAATATATCTTCTGATCGGCTGATCGGAAAAAATCCTCATATAGCGCAATCGATTTTGGGGCCACCCCTTGGGGGGGGTGGACTTAGTCTACCCCGGGGTGGGTGGGGGGTGGCGGGTGGGCAACTAGGTGCCAGGAGGAACGGAGGCCGAAGGCCTCCGTCCGACTGGCATGTAGTTGCCCGAACAAAATCCACCCTTCCCCCTTGCACGCGTTTCGCGCATGCGCAGTTCCGCACTTTTGATACCTATGAAAAATTGAAAAAATTTGAAAATTTTTTATTCAAAAAATGTAATTTTAAAAAGGTCCTGATCCTATAATCCCGATAACATTTTGGGAAATTTTCATTTTTTGACGGTGAAATGTACAAGACAAGACTCAGACGAATGTTTTATATACAAGTGCAGATAGAATTTTTTCGAGTGACTGATAAAAACAGTTATTATAATAGTTAGTCGGAAGGCCCCAGATAACATAGGAAATTTTGTTTGAACAAAATCTGTAAAAAAAATCCAAGACGTGAAAATGTAGGTAGAATTTTCGAATAAGTTTTGTATACCGGTAAAAATATATGTAAAGGTAAAAATAACGTCAGTTTCACTTGGAAAAAAATGATGAAAAAATTTCAGTAAAAAAAATACGATGTAGAGGTTGTACCAAAAAAAATTGGAAATAATTATTTATTCCAGTAAAATATACACAAGACCGAAAAAGGTAATTGCGCGGCTGTCCCATTTTATACACCCTAGCTGTTTCAGTTCATCTCGTTTGGAAAAATTTTAGGGGTTATTACTTTTTTAAATACCGGTTTCCTCAACCTTATTTGAAAGTAAATATTTTTTAGTTCCCCACAGAAGGAAATAATGACGATATTTTATACCGGTGGATTCAAAAAATATATAAGGTTAGGAAAAAACCTTGGTAGGCAAACGCGGCTCTGCTGACCAGACAAAAAAAAACCTTAGTCGACAAATAATGGCCTATAAGAAGGGTGCGTGATTCCACGTATCAGTTCGAGTGCTCCAAGATGCAAGTAAGTATATACCAGCTGTCCCATTTTTAAACAGCTAGATATTTGGAAACCTTTCGTAAAAAAATTCCCAAGGATTACATGAGCAAAAGAAAGAAAAAAATGTAAATATACCAGCTGTCCCATTTATAAACCGCTTGATATCTTGGAAACGAAAACTTATATAAAGGAAGTAAAAGCTATATCTTAATAGGCGGAGGACCGACTGTCATTCAGACAGGTGAAAATTTTTTGTGATTTTTTGTAGAAGTTTTTTGCCAAAATTTTTTTTTGTCAATTTTTTTTTCGTCAAAATTTTTTTTTGTCAAATTTTTTTTTGACAATTTTTTTTGCCAAAATTTTTGTTTGCCAAATTTTTTTTTGCCAAATTTTTTTTTTGTCAAAATTTTTTTTGTCAAAATTTTTTTTTTGTCAAAAATTTTTTTGTCAAAATTTTTTTTGTCAAAATTTTTTTTTGCCAAATTCTTTTTCGACAAAATTTTTTTTGATACAAATATAATTGCTAACGTTTAATTTGTTTACCCCATTTACGAAAATGATAACAAAATTGGATCAGACAAGATGTTTTTTCGAAGTATAGTTTTTAAACACAGGGTGCCACCACCGGTTTTACGATATAAGTTTCAAAATGCGACGCAAGTACATAAAAAAAATACCCTAGAGATAAGAAAACAAAATACAACTCACAGAAAGATTCTTGATGATGTATAAAAAGAAATCAGGTTACATCTAATGCCCCAGACAGTAAAATAAACATCCCCGAGCTATCAGATATAACCAAACATCATTTTTCTAACGGCACAGTCATTTTCACGGGAAAAACAACCAGTAACCGTTCAAATTCCATAGATAGGTACTGCCGTAATCCAAAATTTCACTGAACTACGCGTATCTATTATACTGAAGTAGGTACTGATACACTTCCATCTTTCCAAAGAAAAACAAACACGAAACTCAGACTTTTCATATATTTATTACAACGCCTCGATAGAGTCTTTATTTGTGGCCACGACCGAGAATCTACTGAAGCAAGTGCGACGCATAGGACGTGAAAAGTGCCGAGTTGGTTTTATTAAACAATGAAACTTATACCTACGTATATATAAAATAAATGAGAAATATGCCAGAGATGTGAAACCTAATTGTGTTGCAAGTTTGAGGGTCCAAAAAAAATATTGGCTTTAATTTTTTAAGGTGAGAAACACATCTAACAGCCAGTTTGGAAATATACAAGGCAAAAAAAGTAGTGATGTGGCTGTCCCATTTTATGTTTTATACAGGTTGGGTTATTTTAGAATAGTTGTTCAATAGACCGAGACAACATCATAAACGCTTCCCGTTAGAACAGAATGTGATGAAAAGAAAAATTCCATCTGGGTCAAGCTACTACATAACCAAAATAAAAAATACTGAACGTTATAAAATTTAAAAAATCATATTTTCTACGGATTTTTATCCTCTGAAAATTGTTCTTGTGTAAAATTCAGTTTCTCTGGGTCAAGCTAGGTGGTAACTATATAACCAAAATAAAAAATACTGAACGTTATAAAATTTAAAAAATCATATTTTCAAGGGATTTTTGTCCTCTGAAAATTGGTTTTGTATAAATTGAGTTTCAATAAGTTACTAATTGAGATAATAGGAAAAAAAATCTTAAGAATCTCTTATAGAATTCTGAGACAACGACCCTGAGAGTAAATATCATACAAAAATCTTTGTGCGTTGACTTTCAACTCAATTTAATAATTAGGTTTAATAATGACAATTTTCTCGATTATCTAGAATCAAAAATATTGCGAGTGGCAATTTTCTAGATATCATGTGAAGCCTTATTATTGCGTCGTAAGTTAGAGGATCCAAAAATATTGGCTTAAATTGTTTAGTAAATGCGATTAAAATATGTTTAGTTTATCAACAGTTAATTGTAACATCTTATAATCTTAGAAGCTAAACTCTTTAAAAAATTTTTTAGACAAAAAGTTGTAGTTTAATAATGGTCAGTTGGATTCCTTTTGAATCATGTTTGCATATTACCTACAAGGAGTTACAACCTCAAACCATAGAAATCGCTCATTTTAAACCGATTTAATAAAAATTTCACCAAAACAATACTTTCACTCATATGATACACTTCTGATTAATAAAAAAGGCACCATAGGTAGTAATAATAAGATATTCAACGGAATTTTTATCGACTGTTTGCCCATTTTGCTAGCTTTTGGGGGTATTCCTTGATATTTTAGACTGATAAAAATGAATAATAAAAATTAAAAATAAAAATTTCACCAAAACAATACTTTCACTCATATAATACACTTCTGATTAATAAAAAAGGCACCATAGGTAGTAGTAATAAGTTATTCAACGGAATTTTTATCGACTGTTTGCCCATTTTGCTAGCTTTTGGGGGTATTCCTTGATATTTTAGACGGATAAAAATGAATAACTAAAATACAAAACGCACTGTTGACTTTACTTACGTGAATAGTAAGCCTATAATACGTATCGAAAACAGAGAAATATTCAGGTCAAGAAAAAAATGGCCTAATTTACAATAAAAAATATAGCAGACAACATAGCGATGACACCGATTGACCCGTTTTGCTGGTAAAAAGTAAACAAAGGTACCTATTGCGATTCTAATCAGGCATTTCCAACGGAGATGCCTTCAATACACCCACGTGGGAGAGCCGCCGGTGTTTCGTCACATGCAAATCGCCGCTCGAGATGGAAGCATCTCGGCCTTTCGACGCATTGCGCGCCACTTCGTTTGTTGAAATCTGGCCGCCGTCAACTTGCCCGGAGATGCCTCGCTACGTGGTGCGTCGCATACTCGCCGTCGCGTGGTGTATGGGCGCCAGCTTTTGGCCAATTTCAAGGGAATCGTTTTTCATATTTTCGACGGATTTTCGTCCTTTTTGCAGACGTTACACTGCTAAATTGATCCGTTTTGCTGGCAAAAAATATTTCTATCGCCATGACTGAGTCACGACGCTTGGCCTTATGCGATAAACAATGTGTGTGGGTAGAGACATTCGCGGGAAAAGGTGTAACATAATATGCATGCTTTCTTCATGCAATGAATTGTAAATAAAATTCATACATCGAACTGTGACTGGTGACTGGATAAAAATGCCGTAATAAGAATCGACTGTTTTCATGAATAACCTCATTGAATTTTATGCAGTTTTAGAAAGTTAATGTGGGTTGGAAAACTTGTATTATATGCTGGATGCAGAGAAAAAGTGGAAATTTCATATAAGTTGAGCTGTTTATGAATGAAAAAAAGTTGAGAGGACAATACCTACTTATACAAACACAACAGAACGAGACAGTCTTAAAGAAAATGGGCAATTCACTCTTTGTGTATAGGACTCGAACAGCGACTTATTATTTTAATCGGTACTGTTGTAAGAAATTCAGAAATGGAATTTTGGTTTATTTAATAAAAATGTATACTTACACATTTTATCTTTATCTTTTTATGGTGCACTTTAACATATTTTCAGTTTGTAACATGTTTCTCAGGAGAACAAAATCAGGAAATACTTGTCTCTAGGATTATATTATTATTACATTTTAGTTTCAACATGTTTTTGCACTTATAAGGGAGGATAGAAAAAAACCAAAAATATACATAAAACATATTTATTGTGTATAAAAATATAAAAGAAAATATACTTAAAAGCTAAGAATACGTATTAAATTTAAAACTAAAAGATCTATAAACAACGTTGGAAAATAAAGACTCAAAATTTTTTTAAAAATATTGAATGTGAGAAAAAACTACTTTTTTACCACATTAAATCTTTTTAAAATACCAGCAGACAGCCGTTTATCCCTCTCCATTTTCTCAATTTTGGCTATAGATACCTGCTCCCTTTTTCTCAGTCGTTCTTTCTCTCTCCTAATAGTCGCCAGTCGATGTTGCTCCTCTCTCAAGGATTTTAGATTTTCGGCGTCCTTTTGTTTCAGCCCTTTTGAGACCTGTAATATATAGGAACCGAGTGAAGTACTCCCAGGACTAGTCAGCTCCTCGAATTCATCCTCGCTGTCCATCTGCTGACTAACACTAATGTGCACGTCACTAAAGGAGTCCTCGCTGTCTATGCCCAACTGACGCATGTCTTTACCACCATTTCCTTTCAATTGTGGGTTATTCGTGTTTTCCACACCACACTGCTCGACGTCCTCTTGCCGATGAACCGGTGAAATAATGGAATTCGGACAGAATGCCATTATCTCGTCGTAACAAGGCACTTGGGAGGGCGACACGAAGGACGCGCTATTCAAATCGGGCATGTTGTATGACTGTGCAGAGTCGATGGTTGGCTGAAAAGAAAAAAAATAATAAGTTTAATTTAGAAAAAAAGTATTTTTCAGAAATAAAGTTTAAAAAATAATTTTGTATGAAAAAAATTGTTGAAGATTACCAGAAAACCAAGATTTATACTTACAGGCATTATTAGCATATTGCTAAGGATAGTAGGTTTCTTTGTCGAGAGAGACAACTTCTTAGGGTGCTGCATTCTAAGTATCCAAAATACACAAAAAACACACCACTGGAACTACTATTGTGAATCAAGAAACTTATAAGAGAGGAGGCTGTGAACTGGCTAATGGCCATTCAACAAACCTCTTTAAAGGGAAAAAATTCGATGTCAGTCAAAAAATATAGTAGGAGAAAAACGATTTGCCCACTCTAGAATTTTTAAAAAACTTGTTTATTGATCTGAGCGAGACTGTGTGGCGTTATGCGTGGTCATTAAATTTAATATGTGGTAAACAAGAGGCCACGGGGATGAACGATATAATGCAATGTAATCCAAAAAAAATTAGCTAGACTGTATGGCGTTATACACGTTCTTTAGGGCCGGACTGGGCTGATGGACTAGGGGGAATTAGATTGTTAATACATCGCAGAGTCTTTGCGAAATTGAATGTGATAATGTTTAAAGAAACAAATCGCGCATGGGTTGTCCAATCATATCGTTGCACAGTTAATTAAAAATGTAGACGCAAAAACATATCTCCCAAAAAAAAAAAGTTCAACCTACTTTCCGCTTAAAAATCGAACAACAGAGGTATCTCCCATCGCTCACAAAACCAATTCCAGAAAGGACAAGAACGCCAAGGCCGGGCGCACTCAAATTTCGTATCGGTGTTTTCTTTTAGTCGAAAAATATTTCCAAGGTAAAAGCTGAACTTTTGGGGTGTATGTTGAAAATTTACATTTTGGGGTACGAATGAGGTTGATCGCGGCGTCTCGGCTAGAAGGTCAAAATGGGTCAAAATGGGCCTAAGGTTTTGAAATTTTTTTTTACACCTACCTAATTCTTCATCTTGAACAAGTTTCATTAACAACATTTTAACGTGTAAGCTACAGAAAAGGCACTCTTCTAAAATAGTATAATATTTTTAATTAAAAGATACCTCTGTAAGGATATTAGGCAGACTTTTAGGCTATGTGTTCTCTAGAAAAATTGTTAGAGTGCTTGCTTTAGGTAGCGAAAATCGCAGGGGTAGAAAGTCACGGTGGAGTCATTGATAAACGGTTCCACTTATCGAAATTTGGAAGGAAGTCACTGTGGTAATCATCGTTAAAATCTTCTATTACCTACGCTGCTATAATTAAATATTTATCTACGGCTTGGTTCTGTTTCTTTTCCAATGCCTAAATAGTACATTTTATAATATTAATTTTGTTTCCTCTCCAATATATTGTACGGTGTTTGTATCACATATATCTGTGAAAAACAACGTTTCAGATATTTCTCAGTTTTTAAGAGCGGTGTTTGGTCAGAAACGATCTAGTGGATGATGGGGTAGTAAAAAGGCCGCCGTTTTTCCAGAGCCTGTTTTGAATACACCCCACCAAGTCTTGACTTGTCATTATGATAGGTATTGCATACTTTTGTATAGGAGTCAGCTTTTGTTAACCCAACTTCTTTCTGTTATCTTCTTCCACCATTTTAATCTCAATTCATCTACCCGACGCCACAATATGTTACTAATCGTGAATAAATAGCACATTTCATAGTGAAGATTATAAACCAGTGGGATTTGGCAATTTTGTTTAAATATAATGAAAAATAGCTCGTTTTGGTCTTGATTATTGTTAGACAAATTATCGCAAACTTCACTTTTCAGAAGAATGATTTTATTGTGATGTAATGATTGTACAAAGACGCCAGCGCAAACACGATCACGATAATTAACTGCTAACCTTAAACAAAACAGCTGACGATTTTATGCGATTTTTATTATGACTTAGCTTGTTGTTCCCCTGTTCCGCGCTGACTTAGCCTATTCTTCCCGTGTATGGGTATTTTAAAGTAATACGTATATTGTGACCTAGCCTGTTTTTCCCCTGACTATTACGTTGGTTTGAAAGAGCACACAATTTACCACAAGATGGCACTGTAATCCCAATTTCAACAAAAAATGACTTGGCCTGTTTTTCCCGTGTACCCTTCATATGGTTTTGTTTCTCTCAAGATTGGGTTTCAACCCCAGTGGCGAAAGAAGGAAGGCCCCAACTTGCATTATCTAGTTTTTACTCTAATCTTTTCTAGTCTATATTGTTTAGGATTTGTATGAAAAAATGAATTTTGTATCATCAAGTTTGCGACTCTCCCTGCAGCTCGAAACGGTTGTTTGTGATTCCATACTTTCATAATATAAGCTTATAAGGTAATATCCCATATTTTTAAATTACACTATTCTTTGTATCTCTCTAATATGTTTGATCAAACATGGATTAGACCTGCATTCTACCTCAAAGGTGGTGGGAAAATGAATGCATATAGTTTTGTTACAATTTAAAAATATATATAAAAGAACAATTCAACCTATTTATAACTAATATCCATATGAAACTGTACGTCTAATTTGCGATTAAAAATTTTTGTTGAAGGTGGGAAACATTTTCGATTTTTTTTTATTGCGTTCTGTATTCTACCTCGAAGTAGGAAACGAACGCATGATGATTGTCAGTTAAATGCGACGTGGTTCTTCAATTTCTCGGCCACGCTCGTCGGCCAAATTTTTTATCGAGACTTGCACAGCAAAACGCCGGGCGCCACGGAGCGCCGCTGCGTCTAGGGTTCCGATGCAAAATATCTCAGCCGCGCTCGTACCTGGATCGTGGGAGCACAGATGTTTGATGACACCCGGATTTCAGAGGCGTACATCAGGGTGTAGTATAATTTCTTGCTGAATCATCAATGTTGGAGGATTTCGGCAATAATGGACCCGATTTTGAGGTGCTTTGTGAAAAAAAAAAGAAGAAAAATTGACACAAACATTTTATTAGGGGATCTATACATGGTGTTATAATTTATTTCTCCGTAATTAATACATGAACAGTTTTCAAAAAGTTTTTCTGAATTGGTATTAGAACAGAAAGACGTAAATTGATTAATTTTCTTAATATGATTCACTAGTCTTGACGCATATCCTCTTCGACGATATTCTTCATGGGTAAAAACAAAATTGAGATTTTTCGGGTTGGAGTGTTTGTTTAAAGGGTCGAAATCAATTTTTGACATTAGGACAAATGAAACCGGTTTAGCATCAACGTATAATATATAGCACGATATTTTTTTATCTAGGCACCACTGATCGAACATACTTCTTGCAATACCATCTCTCACGACTTCTTGTCTTATTTTGTTTACTGCTTGTCGATCAAAAAAGAATCTGATCTCCATGTTGCACAGACGTTTGAATGAAAAATCATCGGTCACACACTTTTAAGACATTACCCCCACCACTTTTATATTTTTCCATACACTTTTTAAGACGTTACCCCCACCACTTTTATAAATTTTAAACTAGCCGAAAACTTGACCCATTTGAGATGTTAAGATATTTGGGGAAGCTTTTGGAAGTTGCGCCAGCAGCGAATTGCATAAGGTCAAGCGTCGTGACTCAGTCATGGCGATAGAAATATTTTTTGCCAGCAAAACGGATCAATTTAGCAGTGTAACGTCTGCAAAAAGGACGAAAATCCGTCGAAAATATGAAAAACGATTCCCTTGAAATTGGCCAAAAGCTGGCGCCCATACACCACGCGACGGCGAGTATGCGACGCACCACGTAGCGAGGCATCTCCGGGCAAGTTGACGGCGGCCAGATTTCAACAAACGAAGTGGCGCGCAATGCGTCGAAAGGCCGAGATGCTTCCATCTCGAGCGGCGATTTGCATGTGACGAAACACCGGCGGCTCTCCCACGTGGGTGTATTGAAGGCATCTCCGTTGGAAATGTCTGATTAGAATCGCAATAGGTACCTTTGTTTACTTTTTACCAGCAAAACGGGTCAATCGGTGTCATCGCTATGTTGTCAGCTATATTTTTTATTGTAAATTAGGCCATTTTTTTCTTGACCTGAATATTTCTCTGTTTTCGATACGTATTATAGGCTTACTATTCACGTAAGTAAAGTCAACAGTGCGTTTTGTATTTTAGTTATTCATTTTTATCCGTCTAAAATATCAAGGAATACCCCCAAAAGCTAGCAAAATGGGCAAACAGTCGATAAAAATTCCGTTGAATAACTTATTACTACTACCTATGGTGCCTTTTTTATTAATCAGAAGTGTATTATATGAGTGAAAGTATTGTTTTGGTGAAATTTTTATTTTTAATTTTTATTATTCATTTTTATCAGTCTAAAATATCAAGGAATACCCCCAAAAGCTAGCAAAATGGGCAAACAGTCGATAAAAATTCCGTTGAATATCTTATTATTACTACCTATGGTGCCTTTTTTATTAATCAGAAGTGTATCATATGAGTGAAAGTATTGTTTTGGTGAAATTTTTATTAAATCGGTTTAAAATGAGCGATTTCTATGTTTTGAGGTTGTAACTCCTTGTAGGTAATATGCAAACATGATTCAAAAGGAATCCAACTGACCATTATTAAACTACAACTTTTTGTCTAAAAAATTTTTTAAAGAGTTTAGCTTCTAAGATTATAAGCTGTTACAATTAACTGTTGATAAACTAAACATATTTTAATCGCATTTACTAAACAATTTAAGCCAATATTTTTGGATCCTCTAACTTACGACGCAATAATAAGGCTTCACATGATATCTAGAAAATTGCCACTCGCAATATTTTTGATTCTAGATAATCGAGAAAATTGTCATTATTAAACCTAATTATTAAATTGAGTTGAAAGTCAACGCACAAAGATTTTTGTATGATATTTACTCTCAGGGTCGTTGTCTCAGAATTCTATAAGAGATTCTTAAGATTTTTTTCCTATTATCTCAATTAGTAACTTATTGAAACTCAATTTATACAAAACCAATTTTCAGAGGACAAAAATCCCTTGAAAATATGATTTTTTAAATTTTATAACGTTCAGTATTTTTTATTTTGGTTATATAGTTACCACCTAGCTTGACCCAGAGAAACTGAATTTTACACAAGAACAATTTTCAGAGGATAAAAATCCGTAGAAAATATGATTTTTTAAATTTTATAACGTTCAGTATTTTTTATTTTGGTTATGTAGTAGCTTGACCCAGATGGAATTTTTCTTTTCATCACATTCTGTTCTAACGGGAAGCGTTTATGATGTTGTCTCGGTCTATTGAACAACTATTCTAAAATAACCCAACCTGTATAAAACATAAAATGGGACAGCCACATCACTACTTTTTTTGCCTTGTATATTTCCAAACTGGCTGTTAGATGTGTTTCTCACCTTAAAAAATTAAAGCCAATATTTTTTTTGGACCCTCAAACTTGCAACACAATTAGGTTTCACATCTCTGGCATATTTCTCATTTATTTTATATATACGTAGGTATAAGTTTCATTGTTTAATAAAACCAACTCGGCACTTTTCACGTCCTATGCGTCGCACTTGCTTCAGTAGATTCTCGGTCGTGGCCACAAATAAAGACTCTATCGAGGCGTTGTAATAAATATATGAAAAGTCTGAGTTTCGTGTTTGTTTTTCTTTGGAAAGATGGAAGTGTATCAGTACCTACTTCAGTATAATAGATACGCGTAGTTCAGTGAAATTTTGGATTACGGCAGTACCTATCTATGGAATTTGAACGGTTACTGGTTGTTTTTCCCGTGAAAATGACTGTGCCGTTAGAAAAATGATGTTTGGTTATATCTGATAGCTCGGGGATGTTTATTTTACTGTCTGGGGCATTAGATGTAACCTGATTTCTTTTTATACATCATCAAGAATCTTTCTGTGAGTTGTATTTTGTTTTCTTATCTCTAGGGTATTTTTTTATGTACTTGCGTCGCATTTTGAAACCTATATCGTAAAACCGGTGGTGGCACCCTGTGTTTAAAAACTATACTTCGAAAAAACATCTTGTCTGATCCAATTTTGTTATCATTTTCGTAAATGGGGTAAACAAATTAAACGTTAGCAATTATATTTGTATCAAAAAAAATTTTGTCGAAAAAAAATTCGACAAAAAAAAAATTTGGCAAAAAAAATGTCAAAAAAAATTTTACAAAAAAAAATTTTGACAAAAAAAATTTTGACAAAAAAATTTTTGACAAAAAAAAAATTTTGACAAAAAAAATTTTGACAAAAAAAAATTTGGCAAAAAAAAATTTGGCAAACAAAAATTTTGGCAAAAAAAATTGTCAAAAAAAAATTTGACAAAAAAAAATTTTGACGAAAAAAAAATTGACAAAAAAAAATTTTGGCAAAAAACTTCTACAAAAAATCACAAAAAATTTTCACCTGTCTGAATGACAGTCGGTCCTCCGCCTATTAAGATATAGCTTTTACTTCCTTTATATAAGTTTTCATTTCCAAGATATCAAGCGGTTTATAAATGGGACAGCTGGTATATTTACATTTTTTTCTTTCTTTTGCTCATGTAATCCTTGGGAATTTTTTTACGAAAGGTTTCCAAATATCTAGCTGTTTAAAAATGGGACAGCTGGTATATACTTACTTGCATCTTGGAGCACTCGAACTGATACGTGGAATCACGCACCCTTCTTATAGGCCATTATTTGTCGACTAAGGTTTTTTTTTGTCTGGTCAGCAGAGCCGCGTTTGCCTACCAAGGTTTTTTCCTAACCTTATATATTTTTTGAATCCACCGGTATAAAATATCGTCATTATTTCCTTCTGTGGGGAACTAAAAAATATTTACTTTCAAATAAGGTTGAGGAAACCGGTATTTAAAAAAGTAATAACCCCTAAAATTTTTCCAAACAAGATGAACTGAAACAGCTAGGGTGTATAAAATGGGACAGCCGCGCAATTACCTTTTTCGGTCTTGTGTATATTTTACTGGAATAAATAATTATTTCCAATTTTTTTTGGTACAACCTATACATCGTATTTTTTTTACTGAAATTTTTTCATCATTTTTTTCCAAGTGAAACTGACGTTATTTTTACCTTTACATATATTTTTACCGGTATACAAAACTTATTCGAAAATTCTACCTACATTTTCACGTCTTGGATTTTTTTTACAGATTTTGTTCAAACAAAATTTCCTATGTTATCTGGGGCCTTCCGACTAACTATTATAATAACTGTTTTTATCAGTCACTCGAAAAAATTCTATCTGCACTTGTATATAAAACATTCGTCTGAGTCTTGTCTTGTACATTTCACCGTCAAAAAATGAAAATTTCCCAAAATGTTATCGGGATTATAGGATCAGGACCTTTTTAAAATTACATTTTTTGAATAAAAAATTTTCAAATTTTTTCGATTTTTCATAGGTATCAAAAGTGCGGAACTGCGCATGCGCGAAACGCGTGCAAGGGGGAAGGGTGGATTTTGTTCGGGCAACTACATGCCAGTCGGACGGAGGCCTTCGGCCTCCGTTCCTCCTGGCACATAGTTGCCCACCCGCCACCACCCACCCACCCCGGGGTAGACTAAGTCCACCCCCCCCAAGGGGTGGCCCCAAAATCGATTGCGCTATATGAGGATTTTTTCCGATCAGCCGATCAGAAGATATATTTGGAAATCACGATATACCTGCATCAGCAGAAAATCCGAGCCCCTGACGTACTAATTGTTTACGTTGTACATCATGATGCGATGTACAACGTAAACAATTAGTACGGTTCCACGTGGTTTCTTATTTACCATAATGTATCACATTTCCTGATACCAAGGAGTCTACCTCGGATTTCCACGTGTCTAGTTGAAGATTCCGGCCTAAATCGTTTGCGTTACATGCTGATTTTCCCAAATTTTCCGTTTATTATTCTATCTGCAATTTTTTCAGATTTTTTTATTTAGAAGATAATTGGGTGAAATTTGTAGCCTATTGTTCTATATGCGGTTTCAGCAAAATCGCTGAGTGCTCGACCAAACAAAGCAGGCGTCTGTCGTGAACTATTCCACGTGTTTTCTCTTACTATATATTTACTATGCGGTCACGCGTTCGCAGCGAGTAACCCGATGCGACGCAACAGCTGAGTTATATTTTTGTGTACTTGAACAATTCGGGGTTTATTTGCACAAATAAATTAAAAATTATGGTTCATAAGATCACAAACGCAGACCTTATCGATAACAATTTTATTAGACTTTTTTTTTCATTATTAGCCATTACTTGACATAACCTACAATTTTCCAAATTTATGTGTATAAGTTAAGAATCACCCTGTATACACATAACAGTGGAATAGAGTGATATTATTGCTTAGAGTGAGAGTTTTATTATAATATGATGCTTCAGGTGTTTTCCCTTCAACACAAAGATTCTTATAAAAAAACACAACAAAAGATTTTTAAACGTTTATTAAAAATTAATTGTGTAAGTCAATATGTTTTATCTTCATTTTAATTTCATATAACATAAGTTCATATTTCAATGCTTCTAAATTCTTCAAATATTGTTGCAGTTTTCTTCTGTACTCCAGCTTCGTCATGGTTCTACAATAAATTCGATATTTGTAGATCGGCCGACGGGTCCAAGACTCTTCATGTAATACCTCCTTCCGTTACCGATATCCCTATTAATTTCTTCGATCCGTTGGGGCGTAAACTCGGCCGTGTATCGTTGCGGCAGCACCGTCTTAAATTCTTCGAACTCGACGTAGACCTTCTCTCCGTATTGCGTGTTGACTTTGTCCACGCTCGTGATTTGAAAATTTTCACCCACCTCCATATTTTGAACGCTTTCGAATTTCTTGAAGATCAAATTCTTGTTCAGGTGATTCAGGAACGACTGCATTTTGAACTCGGCAAATCAGACTGTAGGAAATTGTAAGTGTATATAACGGGAAAACTGCTCTTGCGCACGAATATATAGACCTCACCCCACCAAGCCGTTGGAGTGGGGGTTGCCCCGTCGTTGGAGTGGGGGCTGACACCCGCCGTTGGAGTGGGGGGGGGGGGTCAACTGGGGGTCACACGTGGCCCAAAGGTCAAAGGTTAATCTATCAGGATCTAGGGGTCAACTGGGGTCATCCGGTGACGTCACGTGACCTCGGGCATGACGTAGCCACTTTGCACGCTTTTTTCAAGGTCGTGGGTTAGAACTCTCTTTGTATTACTACTGCTGACAGTAGCCATTCCCGATGTTATCACTTTTTCGTAGCAGCTAATTTGGGTTGTTTGCTCGTCGTTTCTGAGATATTATTAAAAATCAGTTAAAAATAAACTTTAATAAGCATATTTACGGACCCATGTCCCTCAAAATCAAAATTTCGCTCGTTAATTGCATAAATTCCCTTTACAACAATTAGTACATAGCATATGGCAAAACTTCGAGAAAATATCGTCAAAATAAGTAGGTTTTTTCCACATAAACATGTATCGAAATTTTAACGGTTTTCGTTATACAGGGCGTTAAAAGTCAAATTTTGTTCAAGTTTTCTTTTATTTTTCCTAAAGGAAGACAGTTAAGGCAAACATATTTGGTACAGTTTTCACACTAAATGCTATAAATTAGAAATAATTCGGCCGGTCTACTTGCACCAGTGCTGGGAAGGCGGGGGTCAACCATCATAGTTTTAATTAAAAAAATGGAAAAGTAATCTTTTTTGCATTGACTAAATTTCACAATAATTTATTTAAAAAATTTCCCGCCTTTTCCGAGAAAAGTGCCTAATGTTTGTTTTTTAAAATAACTTTTTTCCGTTTAAAATTTTTTAGCAGGAGAAGATCAAATCTGTTTGAAATTTTGCACACTTAATCAGTTTTTCATCATGAAATGTTTTCTTAATAACATTTCGAAGCAAAAACTAGAGAAATCGCACTTTTCTAAAAAAGGAAAAACAAGAAATCAAAAGGGCCTAGGCTTTTAAAATTTTGCTCATTTACTCAGTTTTTCATTTTAAACAATTTCCATAATAATATTTTGTTGTAGAACCTACAAAAAGGGAATTACCTATGACACAAATTAGTCGAAAAACAAGGCCGAACCCCAGAAGCTTAAATTTTAACTTGATTTTTTTTAAGGAGACAAATTTTATTATTTTTGCCCACCCTTATATATTCTGGCGCCGCCCATGAAGGTGTCGTGTTACTTCTTAATAAATTTTTAGTATTATTTTAGTGCCATGCATTCTCTACAATAAAGATACTGTATTATAAACTAAAATTAAAAATATGACGTGCGTATAATAGATTTTAAAATAATTTTTTCACAAAAGCGCTAATTTTTCTAAAAAGAAGTTAATAATAGTTATTTCTTAGGGGAATTTTTTCTTGGAAAATTTGGAGGTGTATCATTTTTTTATTACCACTTCGGCACTGGTGGAAGGAAACGGTACTAATTGTTTTCTAAATTATAGCATTCAATGTGTGTCTAAACTGTAACAAACATGCTGGCTTCCTTTAGGAAAATGAAATTGAACTTTGACGCTCTATAACGAAAACCGTTAAAGTCTATATGAAAAAATCGACTTACTTTGACGTTTTCTAGAGAATCCATAAAAGTTGGACCATACGTGCTGGTTTTTTTGGTCATAACTTAGAAGTACACATTATGTATGTTCTTGTTATGTTCTACTTTTATATTTATAATTGAAGGGATTCTTTTGCCATTTAAGTGACCGGTTTCAGTTAATTTGGGGACATAATATATATAGGTACATTACATTATCTACTTACTATAGTTAAAAAATCCCTGGAAGAGAACGGTGGCAAGAAGTGACTGGTTCTTGTTCCATGGATGTTTTAAAACGTTGTCGGTGATACAAGAGAATGACCACTTACATTCACGATATGAATTCTGCAGGAGCGCACAAGGCAGGCGGCCTCCTGCAATTCCCGTTTGTTGAGCGAGAACAATTCCACAAGGCCTGAAACGGCTGCCGGGAATTGCAGGGACCGAAAAAGTAATCTTGGGTGGCGGAACCAACGGACGGTCCCTTTGAGCGGGTCTCAGGGATATACCAATTTATTTTCAAGGGATACTGGGGATCCTCAAAAAAAGTAGATATCCCAGGTGTGGTATGGCTATCCAAATTCAATAAATGAATAAGAACCACAATCACACATACCCGTGATTTTCCATTTTGTACACTGGTCCCTAATAAAAGAGATGTGGCCCTAAATTTCGGGTTTTCGGCTATACATTTGTGGCAAAATTTGTTGTAGCCCTTATAGATGGCGTCCTGTCATATCAGTTTTTAACAAAATCTTGCTTTTCATAACTAATTCAACCATTCTGTGGTAAACAATTCTTGCAGAATTAAATTTTGAAAAAGAAGTATACAGGGTGTAACTGAACTGATGGTCAAAAATGAAACCACGTATTCTTGGAGTCAAAATAAGGGCACTTCTTCATATATAAATTTTTCTCCTATGGGCCATTAGTTTTTTTTTATCCAGAGCGTAGAAGTTTAGAGAAAAATACACATAGTTTTAGTATCTCTAGAAGGATACGAGATATTTTCTTCAAACTTGGCGTGTCACGTAAGCGGATGAGCCGTCAAACTTAAGGTTTCTGAGGCCCCCAGTTGCGGAGATACAGGGTGTTATTAAAATTCAGAAAAATATGAATACCAATCGCATTTTTTTAATTTATTTTGAGTGGTGAATCCAATGGTTAACAAAAAGTATCTTTTAGTATTTTTTCATATTCGCAGCCGTTTCTTAATTATTTTCAGAGAACGGCAATGCTGCAATAAACAAGTCATTTTAAGAATAAATCTAGCAATCCGTGGATGCCAATTAAACTATATTTAACAAAATACGAAAGCAAAAACGATAATAAGAAACGTAATGCTATTAGAAAATTATTAAATTGTTAAATGTTCGAAATGTTCAATACACGCAACTTATTATTGCCATTGGCAAGCCGCAAGTCTATAGCAAAAGTGCATGTCAATCAATTCTTCGAATGTAAATATCGTTTTTCAATATCTAAAGTGCAAAGTTGACAGCTAAATGAATCAAGTTTATTTAACATCCACAAATTGCTAGATTTATTCTTAAAATGACTTGTTTATTGCAGCATTGTCGTTCTTTGAAAATAATTAACCCATTTAATCCTGAAACTACTTTTTTTCTAAATATTTATTTTTTTCTTCAAATTCTCTTTAAATACATAAAACTAAGTAGAATAAAAATAATTTAAAATTTCTTGAAGTTTTGGATTAAGTCAAAATAGAGTGTCCTTTTAAAAGGACGGTAGGGCTATAGGTATACTACTATTAGATTAGAATAAGACACGGTCTAACCCCCCCCCCCCAATTATTAAACTGTGATACTGTGTGAACTGTGTGCAGACTAACATCACATTTACGGCTTATGCAATTGGCTTTTTTATAACATATACAAAGCAACGCCGTTGACCTTCATTGTGTTATAATACTAAGTGATCGATCTGGTCATAGCGAGAAAATTCGTATATATTTTTGGGAGGTTTTGAGGGACCATTTTTAATTATTCGTTTGTATGTTTCCAGTAACTCTGTCACTACTACTGACCTTCGAAGTTCCAATTGGTCCAATTTGCCATCATTGCTTTTATAAAGACGCCAATCGTTTTGCATAGCCATATATGCAATGAGCAAATAATGGAGAGTATATTAGATATCACGAACCATGATCCCTGCGTCACAATGGTCGACAGTGTAATTTCCATTGTCAACCATTGTGACGCGAGGATCATCGTTAGTGATATTCCACTAAATATAGGTATATCATTTCTTTCCTCTTATTGCGACTCTATACTCACTAAGAGTTTGATCTCCCTTATCTACACTTCCCTTATTTTTGTTGCAGAATTTTATAAGTTTTGGCTGATCTACATAGACTACGTTTATCTCGTGACAACTCGATCGGATTGAAATGGATCCGATTGAGTTATGTCAAATCTTTTATAATTCTACGTTTACAAAATCAGTATTGAATTCTGCGGTTTTCAATCCTCTCTAGGGACATTAACTTATTATACTTATTCCACAGTAGGTTGGTGCACATTCTGGCCAACTTCTGTTCAGAAATAGCGGCTTGACTTGAAATTTTAAATATGATTGAATTTCAATCTGTAGGGTTTACGCCGTCTATTTGAGTCCGCTCCAGTGAATTCAAACCTCTCAATCGCATCGAACGCGTCGAGATTAAGGCAGTCATAAATATGTTTTTTATCGGATTGAGAGAATCTTTTTATCTTGTTTAGCGGAAATACCGATAAAGCATTAGAAGCTACATTTACGACATTCAGCTCTTAGCTGAGATCCGGTAAAATTAGTGGAAAAATTGTTATACACACACCAAAACTTATATAGAATCACGCCTTATTTGCGACCAAAAAAATGTTTTTGACAAAAAAAATGACATGCCACGGAAAGTAAAAAGTTTTTACCAACAAAAACTGCTGAATATGAAAAAAACCAATTACCTCTTCCTTTTGTGGTGTAAAATATTATTTTGTGGTGTAAAATATCAAATGCAGTAGAAGTTTTTTATTTTAATTTTTTTATTTAAAATGCCGTATGTGCGGTTACCCGATGTTCAAAGGAGAAGAATAATTGCCCTGGTGGAGCAAGGTATGTCACAGAGGGAGATTGCAAGGATTGTAGGAGTTTCACTAGGGGCTGTTTCAAAAACCTATGCGAGGTTTTCGGAGCTGCAAACTTTAAAAAACAGGCCGAGAATAAGTCGTGGAAAAGTAACCACGGAATGTCAGGATAGATTTCTAGCCCAAATCGCCAGAAGAAATCCTACTATATCCCATCCCGAGCTTCAAAGGCAGTTACTACAAGCTACGGGAATTAATGTATGGGTAGAAACGATCAGGAAAAGGCTTCGAGATCGGCAGTTATTTAACAGAAGACAATTAAGGGTTCCAAAGTTAACAAGGCGACATAAAATCAATCGTTTAAATTGGTGTTTACAACATGAAAATTGGACAATAGAAGATTGGCGAAATGTGTTATTTTCCGATGAAACCAGAATTGGTCTACGGTCAGACGATCGGTGAATTCAAGTTTTGAGGGGTCGTGGGAGGCAAGCTAGACTCCAAAAGGCCAAATCTGATTCAAAATATAAAGGAGGGAGTGTAATGTTTTGGGGTGGTGTAATGGCAGGAGAAAAAACTCCATTGGTTCAGACAGACACTAACTAGCCAAAGGTATGTCGATTTAGTATTAGAACCTGTAATAAGGCTCTGGAGAGGTGCTTATGGCCATCGATTTATTTATGCAAGATAATGCGCCCCCCCACACTAGCAGAGTGGTTGAAAACTTTTTCGAAACGGAAAATGTGGCTGTTTTACAGTGGCCCGCGTGTTCTCCGGATCTTAATCCCATAGAGCACTTGTGGGATGTGATTAAAAGAAAGATTAGAGCTCGTGATAATAACCTTGGTAACTTAGAACAACTGATTCAAGCAGCCTTAGACGAATGGGAAAATCTTTCTCAAGAACAAATTAATAATTTGATAACAAGCATGCCTCGTCGTATTCGTGCTTGTATTTAAGCTTAGAGGTGACTGATTATTAAAAGTTTTTTTTTGCTAAATATAGCATTTAAGTTAAAGTTTGATATTAGTAATATTGACCCTTTATTTAATTCTTACTGTAATAACATTAGGTTCATGGATTTTCAATTAATTTTCTAATAAAAATGGATTAAAGAAACTGTATTTTCATTCCCAGCAACTATTTTTTTAGTAAAAAATTCTTCAGCGAAAATAGCAGGGGATTCCATATAATTTTGGGTGTGTGTACTGTCTGGAATATCTGCGTCATATTTGTTCAATTTCTTAAGTTTGGCGGCTCATCCGTTCATGTGACACGCCAAGTTTTTTCGAGATAATAGTCAAAAATCGCCAATACAAATTTTCATGCTTTTATTAGCTTGAATATGTCCGTTTGTTTATATGTAACTTTGTAAACAAATATCTAGCAAATCGCTTTTCACCCACTTCTAATAATTGTCGTATCGATCTGAATTTTAGCAAAATTATTCAATCCCATCGAGATTTTAGGATGATGGAAAAGGGAGGTGGTCATAGGCATAGGGTTTCTTGTAATAATGACTCATTAGCGGATATGAGAGAATGGGAGCATATATCCTAATGAAAGAGTTATAGGTCCTCCATATTAGATACCTGATTAGATTTGAATGTAAAAGACTCTGGAGTACCTACTTTAGATCCATAAAAACTCATTTAAGACTAAAAAGTTAAAAAATAAAATTGATATTGTTCCAGTTTTTGTATCGCCTTCGACTATTATACTCAAAAGGAGATGAGAGTGGGTTTTCCCAAGATCAAGAAAATAAGATTTTATTACTGGGCGCCAAGGGGCTTATGATACGCCAAAGCCATACTATTATTTGTTTTTTTTTTTTAACCTCTAAATAACTATTTATTGGAAGAAAACAAACGCTGATATGATAATTAAATGACACCGATCTATTAGGCACATAAACAAGTTACTGTTAAACATAAAATCTATTATGATCAGTTAATAAGGACGTATAAATACTGACGGTGGCACAGTGCAGCTGTTTGCGTTAACACCCAACTCCCAGTTTCACCCTCAACGAGCACTTGCCTACCACTGGAGAACGTTGTAGTACAGGTCCTCCAAGAGATTGAATACTACATCGAGGTCAGGTAAAACTATCACCGAATGTCACGCCCAACTACAAAGTTCCATCAAACGTACCAAGATCTTTTCACTAATAGTATTCTTTGCTACCTAAGGCACTAGGCATCGATGAGGAAGTGGTATTCAAGGCAGAATAAAAGACATTAAAAAAACCAATAACCATCTTACTATCACCAATAAGCCGTAAATAGAAGAGGGTCTAACTCTTTGGAAGGGACGTCGCTGTAGCACTTTTCTGAAGAGGCCGTGCTTGTTTAGTTTAGCAACTAAAAAACACGCTTTTACTTCTGAAAAAAGTAAAAATAATGCTTTATGATTTGGAAATAATAATAGATTTATAAAATGTGATGTGGAAAATAGTAATTCTATTGGCAGGAGTTTTTGACCATATTGAAGTAGACAATTTATGAGAATTTCATTCACTTGACAAACCTAGGCAATTGTTGGTTTTTCCCTACGTTTTAAAAAACAAACAAGTTCCGAACAACAGAACAGAAAGAACTCGCCCCCGAACGGCGATAGAAGAGAACGACCACTTATATTCATAATATGAATTGTGCAGCAGCGCACGTAGTGCCCCGGCAAGGGTCGTTCGTTAAGGAGAAACAATTCCGTGCTCCCTGAAATTGTTGCGGGGAATTGCCAGAAGCCAAAAAATAATCTCAGGTTGGCAGGGCAACAAAATTATTTTTTTAGATCGAATTCTCGACCTGATTATTATTCGTAGATTTCAGTTGAGATAAGGGATCACCATAACATTTATTGTTGTAGTTCTAAAGAGGAACGATAAGGTTCGACAGTGTCGAGAGCCATGGTTAACTTGCATTTGTTTAGTACAGGTACAAAAGTTTATAAATTTAAGAATATATTTTCGGAAATTTCTTTGTATTTCTATTTATTTCTTAATTGGCTTTTTTGCCACGTCAAAGTGAAATAACCGAATTGAGGTGACATTATCTTTGAGAAAGAAGTAAGATTTAATCTCCGAAAGCTCAGAAAAGAAAGTCGTTGAAATTATTTTTGAGTTAAACGTTCATTTATGAATTTTCTTGGCAACTTGAAAAAGTTGCCTTTTAAATAGTTTGGTTCAAGTTCTTGTGGCAAAAAACAAGATTAATAAATAAATGGTTAATAAAGCTTTGTTTATTGACAGCTCAAAGACTATCAGATGACGGTTAACGAGACAGAAATAGTGCTTGCCAGATTATTTGTTAGTTTTGAGAAAATTAATTAAAATCACATATCACAGCTTATAATAACTTTTTAAACAAATATGTAATCAAATATGTTAGGCGTATGTTAAGTTAGGTAGGTATATGTGCGGTCATTTAAGTAAGTGTGCAAATATGAGCGTTGACTAATATATTATTAAAGACTGCTCACGGCTGTCACGTATGACACATTTTTGGCTCACCATGCGCTTTCCGGAGATTAAATACAATGCAGAATACATTGTTAGCTATCAGAGCCATCTGTTTTCCAGGACATAAAACTATAGCCGTGAGAAGTTTTTATAAATACGTCAGTCAACGATATGAGACTTTTTTTTGTTAATTGCACAACCAAAATACAGATATTGCCGAAAGTTGATGCATGTTCAATAATCATTGGGTGCACTTAGAATGGTTGCAAGTTAAACAGCATACAGGGTAAGTCAAAAAATATAAAAATTGTATAAGAGTAAAGTACCCTTATATCAAAAAAATCAGCAAAAGGTTATGAAGAAAAGTTGTTTAAAATAAAAGCTATGCCTATATAACAAAACATAACCTCTTAAGAAAAACACATTTTTTCGTTAATTAATTTCCAGTTTCTTAAAAAACATTTAAAATAAAAATTTTGCACCTTAAATTTAAGTTCTTTAATATACACATTATCATTACTAATCTTTTACCTTGTTCGGAAGAATTTTTGAGAAATTTTAAAGTTTTGTTTAATATAGTTGCAACAAACATGAAGTGTGCGATTCCCTAAAAAATTAAAAATCTAACTTAATTTCACAAATATGCTTGAATTCGAACAAAGTTATGCGAAATTGATTTAATTTTGATTGATTTATGAAATTGTTTAGGGTGAATATTAAAACAAAATTTTTTTAGGAGATAATTAACGTTTTAAAAAACAAATTTTTTTCTTAGGAGGCCAGGTCTTGGTATTTAGGCATAGCTTTTAATTATAGACAACTTTTCTTGATAACATTCTGCTGAATTTTTGAAATAAGGGTACTTTACTCTTGTGCAATTTTTATATTTTTTGCCCTACCCTGTACCTATGCTGTTTGACTTGCAACCATTCTAAGTGCGCCTAATATAATTATCGAATATGCACCAACTTTCGAGAGTAATTGTATTTTCCTTGTTCAGTTAATAAAAAAAAATCCCATATGTTGAACACTTAAATGACCACACTGTATATTCAATTAACGAGCATCCAATATCAATGGATTGCTCAGTAGCCTGAAAAATATGTAGCAGTTTCAAATAAACATTATGACCGCAAAAAATAAATTTTTAACTTTTATCGTCCTCTGCTCTCCTCATTTTATTTTATATTGACTTTTTCCCTTGTGGTCGCGAAAAATGAAGTTAAATAATAAAATTTATTTTACCAGAAAAGGTTGTTTCTACGAAAGCGTAGAAAGGCCATGCCATTTTTTTTATTTCAATTTCCGACTTTAATCTCGGAATTCCGACTTTAATCTCGGAATTCCGACTTTATTCTCGGAATTCCGACTTTTTTCTCAAACCAGCTGTCGATCAACTGATTCGCCAAATAGTTCTAGACAGTGGCGCACCCAAAAAATATGATTGGGGGGGGGGGGGTAACTTAAAATGTTTGACGTATTGCATACAAAATATTTTATGAATAAAATAAATTTCCAGGCCAGGTCTCGGATTGGGAAAATAATTGCCAAGAGTCGCACAGAGGACAGTACATCTACGATACCACCCTCGAGAATTATTTAAAATATGAGAGGTCTGGGGGGGCGCGAGGCCCCCTGCTCCCCCTGGGTGCGCCACTGGTTCTGGAATTATTTTCTTTTGTTTTGATTGGTTCAAGGTTCAAGACAGTTCTGGAACGGTTCAGAACTGCTGTTGAACAATCCCATGGTGATGGTGTTTCCTCGCTTCTCCGGATTTGAAGTCAACCAACTAAATAGTCTAGAAGTGCAAAATAAAACAATTCCGCGTAGTGAAGTTGAAAACCTAATTTTTGAAAACTTTCTCGTGATTTCTGTCCTGAACAATGAGCGTTAATGCAAAGTCAGGCATTTAGCGCCTTTTTTGTTACCAAAACGAACGTACGATTTATTTGCTTTGGAACCACCATTTTTGCCAAATAAGGCAGGTTTCGAACACGACTTTACTGCATAAGTCTAGGATGAAATAATATCGCCATGTTTACGAACTATACCTACAAATAAATTGTTCGGTAGGACCCTTACAACCGCAAATTTTGTATTAGGAGCGTCTCTGTTTAGCGACACCGCCGATATCTTTAATTTTGGGGGGCTGTAGTACTCAAACAAGAACGGTACCTACCAAATTTCTCAATTTCCAATAGATATTTTACCATTGCCCTAATAATTATATTATTAAAGGAGACCTACCCAAAGTGGCCTATAGCTGCGTTAATGCAAAAAAACAGCGTAATTAAAAATATAACAGAGTAATTAAATATAATACGTCCATGTCAAAAAGGGACAAGAAAAATAAAAATAAAATTATAATATGTATTTTCCATATATTTGATAGTAATGACCATTTCACATAATATAAGGACCCATGTATAGAATACAGTTACATAGGGATAATGAAAAAACCTGCTACCTATGCTATCATCGGTATATGGATCCATTTAATTTTTAATTGGGTTTTTTCGCCACAGAAACCTGAACCAAACTGATTAAAAGACAACTTCGTCCAGCAAAATTCATAAATGCCTGACATTACAAAAACGAAACTTTGAACGTTAACTTAAATCAAAAATAACTTCAACAACTTTGTTTTCTGAGCTTTCGGAGAATAAATCATCCTTCTTTCTCAAAGATAATGTCACAAAGAAATTTCCGACAATATCGGTATATGGACACACAAAATTCAACCATAAGAACGCAAAAACAAAAAAAGGTGTTTCGAAATTTTGTAACATGCTATACATATTTATAACCCAAATATGGTCCGTTATTACCAGAATTCCGATAAAAAATTCGTAATTCCGAGATTAAAGTCGGAATTCCGAAACACCATGGGCTTGTTTCAACAGCAGTTCTGAACCGTTCCAGAACTGTCTTGAACCTTGAACCAATCAAAACACAAGAAAATAATTCCAGAACCAGTAGCGCACCCAGGGGGGGGGGGGCAGGGGGCCTTGGCCCCCAGACCTCTCATATTTTAAAAAATTCTCGAGTGTCGTAGATGTACTGTCCTCTGTGCGACTCTCGGCAATTATTTTCCCAATCCGGAAATTTCTTTTAATCATAAAATATTTTGTATGCAATACGTCAAACGTTTTAAGTCCCCCCCCCCCAATCATATTTTCTGGGTGCGCCACTGTCTAGAACTATTTTACGAATCAGTTGATCGACCGCTGGTTTCAGAAAAAAGTCGGAATTCCGAGATTAAAGTCGGAATTCTGAGAAAAAAGTCGGAATTCCGAGAAAAAAGTCGGAAATCTGAGAAAAAAGTCGGAATTCCGAGATTAAAGTCGGAATCCCGACATTAAAGTCGGAATTCCGAGAAAAAAGTCGGAATGCCGAGATTAAAGTCGGAATTCCGACTTTAAAGTCGGAATTTCGAGAAAAAAGTCGGAATTCCGAGATTAAAGTTAACAACAAAGTTTTGATTGGTTCAAGGTTCAAGACAGTTCTGGAACGGTTCATAACTGCTGTTGAAACAAGCCCATGGTGTTTCGGAATTCCGACTTTAATCTCGGAATTACGAATTTTTTATCGGAATTCTGGTAATAACGAACCCTATTTGGGTTATAAATATGTATAGCATGTTACAAAATTTCGAAACACCTTTTTTTGTTTTCGCGTTCTTATGGTTGAATTTTGTGTGTCCATATACCGATATTGTCGGAAATTTCTTTGTGACATTATCTTTGAGAAAGAAGGATGATTTATTCTCCGAAAGCTCAGAAAAGAAAGTTGTTGAAGTTATTTTTTGAGTTAAGTTAACGTTCAAAGTTTCGTTTATGTAATGTCAGGCATTTATGAATTTTGCTGGACGAAGTTGTCTTTTAATCAGTTTGGCTCAGGTTTCTGTGGCGAAAAAACCCAATTAAAATTAAATGGATCCATATACCGATGATAGCATAGGTAGCAGGTTTTTTCATTATCCCTATATAACTGTATTCTATACATGGGTCCTTATATTATGTGAAATGGTCATTACTATCAAATATATGGAAAATACATATTATAATTTTATTTTTATTTTTCTTGTCCCTTTTTGACATGGACGTATTATATTTAATTACTCTGTTATATTTTTAATTACGCTGTTTTTTTGCATTAACGCTGTAACTCTACCTTAAGGGTAGTGCACAATGCGTACGGCAGCTATGGGGTTGGTGAAGAGCAGGGTTCGTGGGCAAGGAGATTTTCAATTCAATTTATTTTAACGTAAAGCAAATGTTCATAAAAAAAGAAAAAGGGCGCCACCGAGCTTTTTTTGGAAAACTGGAAAACCACATTGATTAAAAAAACAAGTGTCACTTTGCAATGATGTGAACAATGAAACACAACTTGTATGTAAAACACATTTTTAATAGGCGTAGGACCTACCTACAAACAAAAGTCATCCATCTGGATGAACTCAACCGTCTACAAATGGATATGAACTTATTTATGACATGTCATTAGAGACGTGCACAAAAATATATTAAATTGCATTATAGTAACTAGTACTTTTCAAGTTCGAACTCTTAAAGTTTACACTTTTACTTTTATGACAAAAGTATTATGTAATAATATGATCACTATTCAAAATAAAATGAGGGGGTCTTATTATGACCACAGTAAGTAGGTAGATACTGAGTTTGCTTGTAGTGTGCGAGAAAATAACTCGATTGTAACGTCAGACAATAATACGTGTTCACCACTTATTTGGTTTGGCGTTGAGTCGGGAAGAGCCGGAGGAGAAAACCAAACTGGCAGAACCGCTTGTCGGGTGTAGGCAGGAGTTCGCTGCAACCGTCTTTGCTGCACCCTGCGTAGGTTCGGACGCCACTGAATCCAGGGATAGCTCTCTCTCTATCTATTCCAATTAATGCAAGAAACTATAGCAACTGTCGTAAGCTCCATCCCAACAGAAAACCCTAAAATAGGCACCAATTCGACCTATCTCATAGTTATGACCTAACTTGTACACTTACCACTTTCTTGTGGGTTTTCTTAGATAACTAGACAAAGCTGCAGGCTTTCTGTGACACAGGGATGAAAGAACTGGATATGGGTATAACAGTCCCAATCACTCGGGCAGGAAGTATGCCTACAAGATCATAAAAAAATTGTCGAATTCAAAAAGAATAATAAAAACGAGCTTACCCACTTAAAAAGAAACAGTCCACCAGGCGATACTGGCTCTCCAGAATGCAAACGATAGGCAAAGTAAGGCAGGGCAAGGTACGGCACTCCAGAAGATATCAAAAATATTCCGAGGACGAAATAATCCAAAGATTTCGCCAACGGTTCAGCCCAGACTGCCTTTTTTTCCAACAAAAACGGTAGGTACCACCGGACACCACAAAAACTTAAGTTCGCCACGGAAAAACCGGCGTTGACCAGGTAAGGACTTACCAATCTAGTTTGCCCTAATTTATTCCACAGAACAAGCGGTTTTAGACGGCAGAGTACAATTACTAACCTTTCTGAATATGATGGGAAATGCACAGCGAAGTGGCAGTGAAAAACTCAATCATTTTCTCTCCAATAAACTCGACCCAACCTATAGCATCTACCTTAGTGACTTTAACACATCTACAAATCAAAAAATAAGGCGCGATATTTTTGAAACGCTACACTATCCCCCTCCAAAAAGAAAAAAAAAGTATTCACCTTTTTTTTTTAATTTCTTTTGAGAGGATCCGTGGCATGATAACTTCGTGTATCAACCGTCCTAGAAGGAATAAAAATGGGGGAGCAACAAATCGGGTAAGGTCGAAATTTGTAAAAAGTCAAAGTCGGTAAAGTCCAAGAACCACGGGCCTTTTTTCTCAGATTTCCGACTTTTTTCTCGGAATTCCGGCTTTTTTCTCGGAATTTCGACTTTTTTCTGAAACCAGCTGTCGATCAACTGATTCGTAAAATAGTTCTAGACAGTGGCGCACCCAGAAAATATGATTGGGGGGGGGGGGGAACTTAAAACGTTTGACGTATTGCATACAGAATATTTTATGATTAAAAGAAATTTCCGGATTGGGAAAATAATTGCCGAGAGTCGCACAGAGGACAGTACATCTACGACCCTCGAGAATTTTTTAAAATATGAGAGGTCTGGGGGGCCGAGGCCCCCTGTCGCCCCCCTGGGTGCGCTACTGGTTCTGGAATTATTTTCTTGTGTTTTGATTGGTTCAAGGTTCAAGACAGTTCTGGAACGGTTCATAACTGCTGTTGAAACAAGCCCATGGTGTTTCGGAATTCCGACTTTAATCTCGGAATTACATTTTTTTATCGGAATTCTGGTAATAACGAACCCTATTTGGGTTATAAATATGTATAGCATGTTACAAAATTTCGAAACACCTTTTTTTGTTTTCGCGTTCTTATGGTTGAATTTTGTGTGTCCATATACCGATATTGTCGGAAATTTCTTTGTGACATTATCTTTGAGAAAGAAGGATGATTTATTCTCCGAAAGCTCAGAAAAGAAAGTTGTTGAAGTTATTTTTTGAGTTAAGTTAACGTTCAAAGTTTCGTTTATGTAATGTCAGGCATTTATGAATTTTGCTGGACGAAGTTGTCTTTTAATCAGTTTGGCTCAGGTTTCTGTGGCGAAAAAACCCAATTAAAATTAAATGGATCCATATACCGATGATAGCATAGGTAGCAGGTTTTTTCATTATCCCTATGTAACTGTATTCTATACATGGGTCCTTATATTATGTGAAATGGTCATTACTATCAAATATATGGAAAATACATATTATAATTTTATTTTTATTTTTCTTGTCCCTTTTTGACATGGACGTATTATATTTAATTACTCTGTTATATTTTTAATTACGCTGTTTTTTTGCATTAACGCTGTAACTCTACCTTAAGGGTAGTGCACAATGCGTACGGCAGCTATGGGGTTGGTGAAGAGCAGGGTTCGTGGGCAAGGAGATTTTCAATTCAATTTATTTTAACGTAAAGCAAATGTTCATAAAAAAAGAAAAAGGGCGCCACCGAGCTTTTTTGGAAAACTGGAAAACCACATTGATTAAAAAAACAAGTGTCACTTTGCAATGATGTGAACAATGAAACACAACTTGTATGTAAAACACATTTTTAATAGGCGTAGGACCTACCTACAAACAAAAGTCATCCATCTGGATGAACTCAACCGTCTACAAATGGATATGAACTTATTTATGACATGTCATTAGAGACGTGCACAAAAATATATTAAATTGCATTATAGTAACTAGTACTTTTCAAGTTCGAACTCTTAAAGTTTACACTTTTACTTTTATGACAAAAGTATTATGTAATAATATGATCACTATTCAAAATAAAATGAGGGGGTCTTATTATGACCACAGTAAGTAGGTAGATACTGAGTTTGCTTGTAGTGTGCGAGAAAATAACTCGATTGTAACGTCAGACAATAATACATGTTCACCACTTATTTGGTTTGGCGTTGAGTCGGGAAGAGCCGGAGGAGAAAACCAAACTGGCAGAACCGTTTGTCGGGTGTAGGCAGGAGTTCGCTGCAACCGTCTTTGCTGCACCCTGCGTAGGTTCGGACGCCACTGAATCCAGGGATAGCTCTCTCTCTATCTATTCCAATTAATGCAAGAAACTATAGCAACTGTCGTAAGCTCCATCCCAATAGAAAACCCTAAAATAGGCACCAATTCGACCTATCTCATAGTTATGACCTAACTTGTACACTTACCACTTTCTTGTGGGTTTTCTTAGATAACTAGACAAAGCTGCAGGCTTTCTGTGACACAGGGATGAAAGAACTGGATATGGGTATAACAGTCCCAATCACTCGGGCAGGAAGTATGCCTACAAGATCATAAAAAAATTGTCGAATTCAAAAAGAATAATAAAAACGAGCTTACCCACTTAAAAAGAAACAGTCCACCAGGCGATACTGGCTCTCCAGAATGCAAACGATAGGCAAAGTAAGGCAGGGCAAGGTACGGCACTCCAGAAGATATCAAAAATATTCCGAGGACGAAATAATCCAAAGATTTCGCCAACGGTTCAGCCCAGACTGCCTTTTTTTCCAACAAAAACGGTAGGTACCACCGGACGCCACAAAAACTTAAGTTCGCCACGGAAAAACCGGCGTTGACCAGGTAAGGACTTACCAATTTAGTTTGCCCTAATTTATTCCACAGAACAAGCGGTTTTAGACAGCAGAGTACAATTACTAACCTTTCTGAATATGATGGGAAATGCACAGCGAAGTGGCAGTGAAAAACTCAATCATTTTCTCTCCAATAAACTCGACCCAACCTATAGCATCTACCTTAGTGACTTTAACACATCTACAAATCAAAAAATAAGGCGCGATATTTTTGAAACGCTACACTATCCCCCTCCAAAAAGAAAAAAAAAGTATTCACCTTTTTTTTAAATTTCTTTTGAGAGGATCCGTGGCATGATAACTTCGTGTATCAACCGTCCTAGAAGGAATAAAAATGGGGGAGCAACAAATCGGGTAAGGTCGAAATTTGGAAAAAGTCAAAGTCGGTAAAGTCCAAGAACCACGGGCCTCTCTATTTACCTAGTAACGAGGATTTCTGCAATCCTCAATACCCATAACTACAATAATAATTATAAGAAAACTTAAATAAAAACGTATTTACAATAAACTCATTAGCCCTAAAACTACATGTGTATCTAACTGATCATCCAATAATTATAAAGTGACAGAGACATGGGGTTGGAACAGCACAGAGCCAGCAATGTTTGGCACTACATCCTTCCCTATCGCGGGAAACCACTACCTATTCTGATGAGTGCTACTCCAAACATCTGAAGACTATATATAGCGCCGCCCATACTCCGACACAAATTCTGGTACGAATAGGTAACTAAAATGATAAATTAACCATCATGATCATCATTTGTGGACTCCTCTGAGAAGTCAGGGTCATCATCTCCCGCATACGGTTTCATATCCTTAATGTGCCATTTGCCGGCATTTGAACCATCGGGATTGACCAGCTCATAAACTAATCTTGATATTTTCTTTTGCACGGTACAGAGTACAAAACGAGGGGCTAACTTCGCAGAAAACTTGTCTGCGGCACTAGATAAGACTTTATTTCGCCTCCAAACTTTATCACCTATGTTAAAAGAAGCGTCACGTCGGCGCAGATTATACTGCTTCGCATTGCGATTATAGGCAGCGTGTAAGCGATCTCTAACTTCGGAGAAAATGTGGCGAAGGCCTAGGAGATTTGTGGCATAACTTTCACGATCACCGGGAAGAATTTCCACATCTTCGAATAGAGAAATCTGGTCTGAATAGAATCGGCCAGAAATCGGGAGGTGCCTGCCAAAGACGAGAAAAGCGGGGGAATGGCCAGTGACAGAATGTTTTGCCGTATTGATGGCGTATTGAATTTTTGACAGTTCATCATCCCATCTATCATGGTCAGATACATATGAACGAATAGCCGTTCCTATGGTTTTATTCATTCTCTCCACGAAGTTACACTGTGGAGAGTATACGGCATTAAACCATATTTTTTCAACTTCGTACCGCTTTGATAGATTCCTAAAAATTCTCCCAGAAAATTGGGTGGCGTTATCTGCGATAATAAACTGAGGCACGCCATATACCAAAAATACTTTGTCCTCCAAGAATCGTTCTATTGCGTGGGCTTTAGAAGTCCGCAAAGGAACGAGCAACGTATACTTGGAAAACCAATCTCCAACCACCAATAACCACTTATGGCCCTTCTTTGATCGAGGAAAAGGTCCCATAAGGTCTAATGCGATAACCTGAAAGGGATAATCGACCTTTTTCTCTTTACCAAAAAGGCCAAGAGGCGGATTGGTGGAGGATTTTTGGGCCCCACATATGACACAGTTACGGATATACCTTTGTACGTCGACTCTCATTTTAGGCCAAAAGTAAATCTCTTGTATCCTGGCAAGAGTTTTGGAGAATCCAAAGTGTCCTGCCGTCGGAGGGTCATGGCATGCTTTGATGATATCATTTCGTTGGGGCTTTGCCACTACATATTTCCATTCAGAAATATTGGAAGAGAGCGGCAAACGAGACGGGATAAATTTGAAAATAAAATTATTCTCCACCTTCCAGTGTGGGTAATTTTCGGGGAATGATTTAATTTTCTGCCTTAACTCGTCATACCATATGTCGATACGATCTGTATCTACTAACACTAAATTTTCATGTGAAACCTTATCTGGTGAATCAGGGTGAGGAATACGACTTAGGAAGTCGGGAACTACATTTGAGCTACCCTTCCTATGAACTAAATTAAACGTATGCTGGCGCAGGCGTACTGCCCAGCGGGCCAATTTACCAGTTGCATTTTGCAAACGGTTTAGCCATAATAAAGAAAAATGATCGGTCACTACCGTAAACTTAGTTCCTTCTACCCAGGGACGAAACTTTTCTATTGAAAATATAACCGCCAAACACTCGAGCTCGGTAGCCGAATAATTGCGTTCAGCCCGAGAGAGTGAACGACTGGCGTAGGAAATCACCCGTTCGGTACCATCTATTTTTTGAACCAGCACACCGCCTAGACCAGTACTACTAGCGTCGCATTCAACTATAAATGGTTGCGAAAAGTCAGGCTGGGAGAGAATAGGGCCTGAAACTAAAAGTCGCTTAATTTCTAAAAAAGAAACTTCAGCTTGAGGAGTCCACAAGATCGACTGCTTTATCTTTTTGCCCCTCAAGAGATCATTGATAGGGGAGACTAGGGCAGAAAAATCCTTGATGAACCTACGGTACCACGAGCACATACCAATAAACCTTTTTATTTCTGTAGTTGTGGTAGGGCGTGAGTAATTTACTATACACGCAACCTTGTCAGGATCCGTCTTAAGTGAATTGGAGCCCACTATGAAACCAAGAAATTTAAGGGATTTCTTTAGAAATTCACATTTCTTCAGGTTTATCGTCAGTCCAGCCATCTTAAGTCGGTCCTTCACTTCGGTAAGGAGTTGCATGTGTTCCTCAAACGTCTCGCTACAGACAATTATATCGTCGAGATAACAGAAAACTCTCGGTTCATACTTTGGACCGAAAATGGAATCAACAAGACGTTGTTGCATTTGGGCTGCATTGCACAACCCAAATGGCATGGTTACAAAATGAAATTGACCCCTACCAATTACACTAAATGCCGTTTTTTCTCTAGAGGCAGGAGATAATGGAATCTGCCAGAAACTTTTCCGCAGATCTATACTGGAAATGAAATTTGCTCCCCTCAACATATTTAGAATCCTGTCTATGTTGGGCATCGGGTAGCTATCGTGCTTTGTAATTTCATTTAAGGCCCGCCCATCAAAACAGAAACGGTATTCATTATTGGCTTTTTTAACAAGCAACACCGGGGAGCACCACGGGCTCTGTGAAGGTTCTACCACACCCAAGCGCAACATATCATCAAGTTCCCTATTTAGAATTTTCATCATATATGGTGACAGTACATACGGACGTTTTTTGAAAGGTTTGGCATCACCAGTGTCGATTTCCGTCGAGACCAAATTGGTGCGTCCTAAACCTTTTTCACTACAGATATCATTAAAAGAGTCAATAACTTTTTTCGCAATGCTGCGGTGTGCAAACGTGAGATCGTCTAACGTGAAAAGAAAGTCCGATGTTAATGGCGGCGATATGTTTAGCAGAGAAATCTTAATACCAACGGTATCTTTCTGGGTGTTCCAGGTGTTATTTTTATAATCGACGAAAATGTCGAATTTCTTTGAGAAGTCGCTGCCCAATATAAACGAATGAGGTAAAGATGGAACGACTAAAACTTTTAAAACTTCACAAATGTTTTCCACCCTGATCGGCAAATCAACATAACTTTCAACAGTCCTCCGCGTTCCATCAGCAGTCACAACTACAATATTAGAGCTATCGTTGAAAACTAGATTCCAGGACTTCAATAAAGCTATACCTGCTGCTCCTACAACGGATGTGGTACAGCCCGTATCTAAAAGAGCAGTGATCTCTTTGTTATACACACTTACTACTATATATGGCCGGTTGTCATCTTCCATTGTACTAAAAAGTTGAACAATTTCGTGTTTGTTTGAAAAAAAGAGTTTTAGCTTTTTCAGCCAGTGTGAGCGGTCCTTGAGATCAGTGAAATTATTTCGCGACGCCGATGGTGTCGGATTAGTGCAAAGAGGAAACGACTTATTATTTTTTTGTGACGGAAAAGTTGAGGAATTACGGTAATAGAAATTTGTAGCCACCGTAGGTGATGAGGAATGCTGGGGGCTACTCCCAAGTTCCTCACTCACTCGTTTTTTGAGGAACATTTTGGACATTCCGAAAGTTTGACACCTGGATGTCCACACCGATAACAAAATACTTTGCGTTTTAGGCAACAATTATTATACGTATTGTTTAGCTGTAGGCAATTCCAGCAAGTGACTGCACTTGGCATTTTTGTAGGCGCATTACTACTTCTGGTTTCAGAACGAGAAAATGCGGACGTTGAAGCGTTATTAGACACAGTTTTGTTATACAAACTTTTTCTGTTTGGAGAACTTTTATTTTGATTCGAAGCATTCGAGTTCGATTTCTGTGTTGGCACATCTCGGATGGTAGATACTTCTGTCATGGCGTACGCTTTCGCTTTAAGTTGAGAAGCTTCTTCTAATTTTCTACAAAGTAAACTAAGCTGATTTACTGACTCGATATCTAAGAGAGCAAGCTGAGAAATAAAATCTGGGAGCAAGTTCTTTCTTATATGCTTAACCTTAGTTGACTCTAGAGGTGGATGTGACAACCTACAAAAAAGATTCTCCATTTGGGCAATAAATATTACGACAGACTCTCCCGATTTCTGTTTTCGAGACTTAATTTGTTCCCAAATGTCCTCTTCACAATGAGCAGGCAAAAAGTCGGTCTTTAACCTATCTACCAGAGTTCCCCAGCTATTAACATAACCCTTTATGCTCCTGAACCAAGCGAAAGCGCTGCCGGTAAAAAGTTCGACTGCAGACTCAAATAATTCTTCGTCAGACACTTTGCGAGAATGAGCCAACTCAGAAACACGTTCGATAAAATCGTATAATTTTTTCGAATCCCCAGAAAATTTTACAGGCCATTCAGAAATGTTAGACTTATGTACGTAAGTCACTACAGTAGGAGGCATAGGAAGGACAGGAAAAGAATCAGCCTTTGGCTTAAAATTTGCCTCTTTAGGAAGCTTATAAAATAAGTCACCCTCTAACTGGAGAGTCGTAGCAAAGGATTCCATTTTGAAACGCTCTGCTTCTTCTTAGTTATCCTCGGGGATTTTCACGCGCTTGATACGCTTAGTAATATGTATAAGTCGCAATTTGAGACGTGCAAAAGCTGAATCTGATTCATCTCCCTCAAACTCCGAAATAGCAGATGTAATGGTATCTAAGCAAGCTTTAATTTCCGCAGATTCTTCCGCATAAGTTTTTTTGTATTTAGATAGGTCGACTTCCGCATCTGTTTTAGCTGACTCCCTAGCCAACAAACGTGCTAACATTTTTCTTTTATCGGTAAGATTTCGTTTGGTAACTATGCCCCGTATAGCTAATTCGTAATCAATTTCGTCACTAACCAGATATTTTATATGAAAAGTGTCCTCCATTTTGAGAGACTGAACGATACCTACTATTATCAACAACCAAACTATCGAATTTCAAATTTTATAACAATGCTTGTAAACAAGGTTTTAAACGCCCCTGTATAGTTATAAATTTAAAATTAGAGATAAATATCGCTGTTTAGAACGAGAAAAAACTGACCACCGATTCCAAGTGCCTTAAAAAATCTTCGAAAAGGCATACGACAAAAAAACTAACAAAAAAACAATGTCCAGCACTTCCAACCAGAACCGAATAACGTTAGATATTTTATAAAGTTTAAGCCATCCTAGTAAAATTCAGGACGTCTTATCTACTACGTCTACTCACTATTGTTTAGATAGTAATTAATCTCGAGCCTATGATATCTCTCACTCTCCCCGAGACGAATAACCAGACAAGTTATTTTTTTTTATTGCTAACATCACTGCAAAGGCAAAAAACGAAAAAAGTAATTTCAAATAAACTAGAAAATGACTCAAAATCTCAAGCCCCAGACGTTGGTCGCCATTTGTGTAACTCTACCTTAAGGGTAGTGCACAATGCGTACGGCAGCTATGGGGTTGGTGAAGAGCAGGGTTCGTGGGCAAGGAGATTTTCAATTCAATTTATTTTAACGTAAAGCAAATGTTCATAAAAAAAGAAAAAGGGCGCCACCGAGCTTTTTTTTGGAAAACTGGAAAACCACATTGATTAAAAAAACAAGTGTCACTTTGCAATGATATGAACAATGAAACACAACTTGTATGTAAAACACATTTTTAATAGGCGTAGGACCTACCTACAAACAAAAGTCATCCATCTGGATGAACTCAACCGTCTACAAATGGATATGAACTTATTTATGACATGTCATTAGAGACGTGCACAAAAATATATTAAATTGCATTATAGTAACTAGTACTTTTCAAGTTCGAACTCTTAAAGTTTACACTTTTACTTTTATGACAAAAGTATTATGTAATAATATGATCACTATTCAAAATAAAATGAGGGGGTCTTATTATGACCACAGTAAGTAGGTAGATACTGAGTTTGCTTGTAGTGTGCGAGGAAATAACTCGATTGTAACGTCAGACAATAATACGTGTTCACCACTTATTTGGTTTGGCGTTGAGTCGGGAAGAGCCGGAGGAGAAAACCAAACTGGCAGAACCGCTTGTCGGGTGTAGGCAGGAGTTCGCTGCAACCGTCTTTGCTGCACCCTGCGTAGGTTCGGACGCCACTGAATCCAGGGATAGCTCTCTCTCTATCTATTCCAATTAATGCAAGAAACTATAGCAACTGTCGTAAGCTCCATCCCAATAGAAAACCCTAAAATAGGCACCAATTCGACCTATCTCATAGTTATGACCTAACTTGTACACTTACCACTTTCTTGTGGGTTTTCTTAGATAACTAGACAAAGCTGCAGGCTTTCTGTGACACAGGGATGAAAGAACTGGATATGGGTATAACAGTCCCAATCACTCGGGCAGGAAGTATGCCTACAAGATCATAAAAAAATTGTCGAATTCAAAAAGAATAATAAAAACGAGCTTACCCACTTAAAAAGAAACAGTCCACCAGGCGATACTGGCTCTCCAGAATGCAAACGATAGGCAAAGTAAGGCAGGGCAAGGTACGGCACTCCAGAAGATATCAAAAATATTCCGAGGACGAAATAATCCAAAGATTTCGCCAACGGTTCAGCCCAGACTGCCTTTTTTTCCAACAAAAACGGTAGGTACCACCGGACGCCACAAAAACTTAAGTTCGCCACGGAAAAACCGGCGTTGACCAGGTAAGGACTTACCAATCTAGTTTGCCCTAATTTATTCCACAGAACAAGCGGTTTTAGACGGCAGAGTACAATTACTAACCTTTCTGAATATGATGGGAAATGCACAGCGAAGTGGCAGTGAAAAACTCAATCATTTTCTCTCCAATAAACTCCACCCAACCTATAGCATCTACCTTAGTGACTTTAACACATCTACAAATCAAAAAATAAGGCGCGATATTTTTGAAACGCTACAACGCAGCTATAGGCCACTTTGGGCAGGTCTCCTCTAATAATATAATTATTAGGGCAATGGTAAAATATCTATTGGAAATTGAGAAATTTGGTAGGTACCGTTCTTGTTTGAGTACTACAGCCCCCCAAAATTAAAGATATCGGCGGTGTCGCTAAAGAGAGACGCTCCTAATACAAAATTTGCGGTTGTAAGGGTCCTACCGAACAATTTATTTGTAGGTATAGTTCGTAAACATGGCGATATTATTTCATCCTAGACTTATGCAGTAAAGTCGTGTTCGAAACCTGCCTTATTTGGCGAAAATGGTGGTTCCAAAGCAACTAAATCGTACGTTCGTTTTGGTAACATAAAAGGCGCTAAATGCCTGACTTTGCATTAACGCTCATTGTTCAGGACAGAAATCACGAGAAAGTTTTCAAAAATTAGGTTTTCAACTTCACTACGCGCAATTGTTTTATTTTGCACTTCTAGACTATTTAGTTGGTTGACTTCATATCCGGAGAAGCGAGGAAACACCATCACCATGGGATTGTTCAACAGCAGTTCTGAACCGTTCCAGAACTGTCTTGAATCTTGAACCAATCAAAACACAAGAAAATAATTCCAGAACCAGTGGCGCACCCAGGGGGGCAGGGGGCCTCGCGGCCCCCCCAGACCTCTCATACTTTAAATAATTCTCGAGGGTGGTATCGTAGATGTACTGTCCTCTGTGCGACTTTTGATATTTTCTGGGTGCGCCACTGTCCAGAACTATTTGGAGAATCAGTTGATCGGCAGCTGGTTTGAGAAAAAAGTCGGAATTCCGAGATTAAAGTCGGAAATAGAATAAAAAAAATGGTATGGCCTTTCTACGCTTTCGTACTTTCGTACCATTTTGCTATTATATTGATTTACTAAAGTAAGTCTCTCAGAAGGAATCTAACATAACTATTAAAAATCCGCCTTAATTTCATTCCTAACTGCGATCATTAAAATGATTTTTTTTTATAAACTACACTACACCACATAAAGTATACGTAATTTGAGTGAAAAATATCCATATTTTAATATGGTGTTGCCTGTGGCCAAGGGCAACCTTTTTGCCATTGTATACCATAGCTCGCAAACTACAGTTTGAGTCAGAAATAAAGGGTGAAAAATTGAAAATGTCTGAATGTTATAATCATGCATAACTAGAACCTAATACTCAATATTACTTAGTCTTAGAGAAGTCTCACTTCATTGAAAAGTGTCATTACATATACCCGGTGTTCAATAAATAGAAAAAAAACTTAAAGTGCGGTAGAATATCCAACTGCTTTTATTTGTAAATATACTGAAAATATTAGGAAAAGTCGTTGTTGAATTGAAGTTTGTCAGTAATAACAATTTACGGATAAATCAACCTACATTGATTTATTTGTAAATTACAGTTTGGGACCTCAGAACAAAAGTATATGCGTATAAAGTAATGCCGGACGTCTTTTTACTTGAGTTTAATTAGATTGGAGTAATTTATTAAATCAATCAATTTGTATTAATTTTATTGATTACAAATACTTAAATCGGCCGATTTATACCAAAATTAGAATTATTGCCAAATATTTAATTCTAAACGGCTTCTCTTCATACGCACCTTTTTACTCGCTTTTTCCATATCATTTCACATAAAGGCAATTTTATATATTTTCTATTTTTCAAACACCCAGTGTAAGTAATGTTAATTTTTTAAATGCCCATAGTATTTGAAAAACAAGCTTTAAACCGAACCCTGTGGGCATCTGTATTAGCAGTTATTATTTACGACTAAGGGATTATATGTATATATCTGGAATTAAGTCAACAGCAACCTTGTCCAGAAATATACCCCTTTATTTCTGACTCACTCTGTAGTTTGCTAGCTTCGGAGTAATGGTAAAAAATTTGCGTAAGACCATGTTACTCACATTACGTATACTTTGTGCCGTGTCTTTTAAGTCCACATAATATATAGTGCTAAAGGGAAAAGCAAACATCAACATATTATTGCGATAAAAAAATAAGCTCTTCCAAAATATCTGCAAATATACAGGATCTTTATGATTAAAAACAAAAAATATATTTTGTCCCACTTTCGCGATACACTACAAGCCTACATTTCTAAAGCCCGATCCCGATAGTTACATTACAACATTTATATATAGTTTTCTCTCTCTCTCTCTCTCTACAACAGGAAAAAAATTGCGATGTGTGCCTATTTGCTAAATAGTGGATTTTTCCAGCACCTCAGTTCGAACGTTTACGCTCGAAACCGTAAATAAATCTAATAATACCTCAGGCCTCTTATCACTTGACCGGTACTAGCAAAAAATATGAAGAAACAAAAGCTTAAATGACTTTTTTCTTTCATCTGCATGCTCAAATAATAAAATGTTTATTTAAAACGTTTGTTTCGTATATGTGTTCCTAACGTTTTTCAATATTTTGGTCAACCATCCACTACGAGAATATTTTTTCTCAAAGCATTAGTTCCCGTTTTAGAGATTCTGTATTAGGTGGGTACATTTATGTCGAAATCAACTATAATGATCTCAAATGTTAGTTTGTCGGTGAAGTTTATTATTATTTGAGCGTTCGTCTACGATTACCTACTAGGGACATCCACAGGGATGTACTCTGAACCAAAGAAACATTACATGTCATTCAGCCTGCGAACGTCCCAAATTTATTATTACTTATTTGTTCTTGACTTTTTGTCTCCACAACCACAGACAGGTTGTGTACTTCGGCTGTCCCTGACTAATTATTAGCAATAATTATGTATGTGTTAGATGATTTTTGTATCTTTTGACCCCATCGATACCTCTAGTTTCAATATCTCCGTAGACTCCGTTTTTGTTCTCATCCTCCCTTCAACTTAAAATCAAGTTATATCTTATGCATTTCCTCCCGGCTCGTGCGCGCTTAAGAATCGGACTGACCTCCCCCTTAACAATACATTTTCATATGTTGGGTCCACTCGGGATGGTCATAACTCCGTCGTTTCCTTCAAAATTCCCGTCGTGATGACAATGTTGTCTCCTCAAGGCTGGCCCCAAGGGTGCCCGTGACTTACTTTCTAGGGGGTTTTATGTCGTCGGCCGACTAAGGGGATTTTTATGGACATATGGCACGAGTGGAGTGGTGGGGTAGTGTTATGCGTCACGGTGACTATAAAGTAATGCCGGACGTCTTCATAAGCAATCCTGGGATTATTTGGAGGGGCATGAATCTCATAATAAAAGGATTTATGTAGGGACCGGATGCCAGGAATTGAATTTTACTTTTAATAATAACAAGCTTTATTGCCCAAACCAACCACAACTACGGTTTGCAGGACAACATTATAAATAAAATAATAAATAATTATTAGAAAAGAAATAAAAAATTTTTCAGGGAGGTTTTTTTCCGTCCAGTATAGTCATGTGGAAAACTTTTTTCTGCTGATGGACTTGGGGAAAAAACAATTAAACTGCTAGACTCATTCAGCTAACGTTTCGACTTTTTATTTCTTAGTCTTCTTCAGAGCTTCTACAGTAAGAACGAAAGTAAATAATGAAAGAATGAACAAATTGAAACATATTAATACAAATTAAAACTAAGAGATAAAACACACAACTCTAAAAACAAAACAACAACAACTTTCAGTTTGTAAAAATATTTATATTCTTGCAAGGATGTACCAATATGTTCCCCTCGTATATATGGATCTTAACCTTATGTTATAGAGAAACTAACTTGAACAGAAGATATGTCGTTTTGAACGTCTACTTTAGCAATAGTTACCTAACATACTCTTCTCGTCTACATTAAAGCTGGTAGTTCTCTATGAAGTTAAATCATCACTATCCGATTTTGCTATTTCCGAATTCTTTGGATACACCGTGTACAATGTATCAAGTATCACTAACATAGAACCACACAACTAAGAAATAATAATGTCATAGTATAGGTCGCAAAGCATTAATTTAACAGTTTATACAGTGCACAGTATTATAACTGGGTAAACATTACTCTTGTTCTAATAAGGCAGTTTCTCCATCCTATGTCAATATTAATACATAATCAAAATTTTGCAAGGTGGCTGTTTACTTTAACAATACTGGTACCTAAGGACCCATTTTAACTAAGATTAAAATAGTAAAACTTTAAGGTTCGCTCATGTGAGTTTAGATATGAAGTAATCCATAGTGAGATATTGCATATATCAATCGATACCCATAGATTGATGCAATATTACACAAGTTAGTTCTACATCTACAAGTCACGAACAAGATAAAGGTAAAATATTGTGCTAAGATGCGTTCTACTATTAGTAATTGTGGTAATAGTAGTAGAAAAATTAACAAGTTCTTGAGTGAAAGTTTCACTTTTGTTTGTTACCGTGATTTTAGTTCATTCCGATTTGTGTTTATTATTATTAACTATTTGTTGTTACTGAAAGTTGTATGTTATTGAATTTTTCGGAAACTCCTTATTGAACCACTCCGGTAACAGAGGGATGCCGCTATGTCTACTGTGATTAGACCTTCTCCTTTTGACAGGAATTTGTTTTTTGTGGTTGTGCGAATACTGGTCAGCGAATCAGATCTCAAAAGTGTAGGAATGTGACTAAATAATTCCCGAATAATTGCTTTGCTAGTGTGAAATACGTTTTGACCCAAGTATATTTCCAAGTATAGTTCTTACTATTGAAAATAAATACCTGATTCTATATTGATCATATCGAATTTATCTAACTAAAGTGATTTATGATATATCTATTCCTCCATCAAATGTCAAAATTTTGCCATTCAACTACCTAACCTTTTTGTTTTGATACGAATCGCAACTAGAAACGGTAGTTGGATTCAAATATCTATTTGTTTTATAGTGTCTTTTGTTAAGAATTTTTCGAGGGTTGATGATAGATTTCGATCGAACGTTCCTTATAATATATCGAAACCGGAAATCGTACCACAAAAGATTCTTACAAGTTCTCATTCTAATTGGACTTTTCGTTGCGCTCTAGAGGTGCTCGCATCGTGTTTTCGGCTTGGCCATCTTTTTATCTCAACCCCAAATTTATAGGTTTGATCTAAAGTGTATCATTTCAATTTTACAATTCTTTGGCTAATATTTGTTGTCTGTCATTTTCATGTGAAACTTATCTGCGGAAACCCTGTTTTCTGGTGCATAATAAACCACGTGGAACATCCCAGGATTTCAGCCCTCTGTTCAGCAGTGCAGGAGGAATCCACAGGGACTGGAGTGCTGTAGAAGTCTGTGGAAGCCCTGGTGAGTGGATTTTATTACATTAATCTATTTTTTCCGTATTTATTGTACCTTTTCTCAAAAGATCTACTCACCGAGCTACTTCCACCTACAGACTCGAGTTGTCCCCTGGATTTCAACCTGAGTTTCGTGCATTATGGTTATGTCATAAATTTGTATACCATTTTATTGTATTTATTTTGATTTAATGTTTGATCTCCGAAAGAACGTAACGAAGAGTCAGTTTTACTTACCCAGATAACACATAAGTTAAAACAATTTTACTTCCGACCTACGAGATTGCGGGTAGTGCTTGGTTTTTCGACTTCACAGACACATCGGAGCGGTTACACAACGCTACCTCCTACAACCCCTTGACTTCTGGTTTGGATACGTGCACGTGGGTGATAGACCCACTGGCCACAACAAAGACCCACGTCCCTGCTAGTCGGCACTGCAGCGTTTGCAGCTATAAGTGGTCTGGTGTGGTTTTCGCACATTTGGCACAAACTAACACGAGTGAGGAGTTGAGGTATTGTGCTGGACTGTATTATGTTCACCAAGTCGAAAGGACAGAATCAAACTCGCAACTAAAATCTCGGTCGGTGGTAAATTATTGCAATTGATTCACTGTAAATTCTTTTATGATTTAAACTTTTAAACTGACTTAACCTAACTTAACATAACTTTTTGTAAAGCAATTTCATGCAAACAGAAATTTTCAATAAATATATTTTCAGTAAATAAATCTACTTTTAGTAACACTGTGTTTTATCTGATTGCCTCATAATTGGTTCCAAAGGAAAAATAAAATAACTGCTCTCCGCATCTCGCTCTCGTATTACCTCCTTATTCGTTTTAAAGAAGAAACTATTAATTTGACAATGTTACAATGGTGCCTGAAGATTTTCTTCTAAAGTTGTTAGAAGGCATAGAAACAGGGCTAGGAAACTTCCCCTAACAAAAGTTCGGATCGTTTCCCAGTGTAGCTGACTACCAATTATTAATGAAGGCAGAAAAAATTATTTCGTCATCCGATGAAGACATTTGACTTATCAATATTAATTTTCTCATTTGTATTATAAATAAATTGAACTGTGTTCATATACCAAAATATTCTTATTCTTAAGTTAAATGGAAGTAAACTTAATTAACAAAATACGAAAGCAAAAACTAAAAGAAACGTAATTCTATTAGAAAATTATAAAAGTATTAAATGTTCGAAATGACCGCCGTCTCTTTCAATACACGCAACTATGTGTTTCCGCATGTTTATTATTGCCATTGGCAAGTCCATAGCAAAAGTGCATGTCAGTCAATTCTTCGAATGAAAATATCATTTTTCAAAATATTGATACTAAAGTGCAAAGTTGACAGCCAAATGATTCAAATAATGCCAAGTTTAATTGACATCCACAGATTGCTAGATTTATTCTTAAAATGACTTAATTATTGCAGCATTGCCGTTCTTTGAAAATAATTAAGACACGGCTGAGAATATGGAAAAATACTAAGAGATACTTTTTGTTAACCATTGGATTTACCACTCAAAACAAGTTTAAAAAATGCGATTATACAGAGTATACGCATATTTTTCTGAACTAATTAATTATTAATTTTAATATCACCCTGTACCTCCGCAACTGGGGGCCTGAGAAGCTTCATATTAACCTTAAGTTTGACAGCTCATCCGCTCATGTGACCGTCCAAGTTTGAAGAAAATATTTAGTAGGTATACTAGAGATACTAAGAAAATGTATATTTTTCTCTAAACTTCTACACTCTGTATAAAAAAACTATGGCCGTGTGAGAAAAAAATATATGAAGAAGTGCCCTTATTTTTACTCCAAGAATACGTGGTTTCATTTTTGACCGTCAGTTCAGTTACACCCTGTATGGACTTCATCGAATATTTACCAAACTAGTTGATTTATTTAAGTCATATTATTAATTTGGTATACGTTATAACGGCATTTAGTAATTAGTAAAATTATTTTTAGAACAAAACATGAATCCTTGTATTGTAATAAAAGGTATTGCATTTTTTATGTAGATTTTAATCGCAGACAAAAATGTCCTCTTGGTTATTTGTTCGCATGTGTTATTCCGCACCAAACACCCACGGAATTTCTGCCGGATTTCACAACTTCACGAAATGCCCGTGGATTGTCAACAGACCAAAATATACTATTTTTCCGGTTGTATATTCCCGCCGTTGTAAATGTAGCTTCATCGGACCAAATAATTTGTTTAAAAAATCCAGCTCCACCTCTTGCAAAATAAAAGTTTAACATTGTTTGACAATATTTCAGTCTTCTTGCAGCATCTCCAGGGAATAGCCTTTGAACAGGTAATATTTTGAAGGCTTTAAATTTGCTTAATTTCATTACCCTTTGTATTGTAGACCGGGGAATTTGTAAGTCTCTCGCTGCATCTCTCTGAGATTTTTCGTTATTTCTTCTGAAATAATATAAAATTCGTTCTCTCTCTTCCTCACTAATTCTAAACCCTTTTTTTCCCTTGCTAATCACACTTCCTGTCGATCTGAATCTTCGATACAGCTTACATATAAATGAAGCACTGGGAACATTTCTATTTGGATATTTACGAGAATACTCCCTCCAAGTTTCTACGTATCTTTTATTATTTTTGATAAAGATCTCTAAAATATCACAGCATTCTTCTTTCAAAAACATTTTTTAAACTGCAACTACTAACAGCTTCAGCAACAAAATTTTAGACTAATCTGACACGTAAATAGAAATATTGAATTGACAGCCTACTCGATTGTCAGTTTTATTATCTTGGCTGACTTGATTTGTCATAAATTTGGTTTTATTGTTTGGCCTACTCAGATCGAACATCAGACACCGACCATGAGACCATGTATCTAGTTTGATGGAGCTTCTCTGATAAATATCTCGGAAACGGTTGGAGATAAATAGGTCAAATTATATATCGTTGGATTCAGAATTAAAAAAGGAATCCTGTGGTGGTTAAGAGAAATGTGTAAGTTGTAAAATAGAGAAAACCACTTTCATTTCCGCTATAACCGGAAGTTATATTAAAAAACTGAATATTCGGGAATACTACTTAAAGGTTCTCTAACGGATGTGTAGGTAAAAAAAAATATTTTTTTATTTTGCAAAAAATGTTTTTTCGCGATAACTAACCCTCGAATTCCCCTTAATTTTTACTACAATCTCATTTTTTGAATGACGATTTTATGTTAACGTGTCTCCACGTAGCACACTTTTTCCGCTTGGATGGGCCACCCTGTACCTATAGTATAGTCCTAAGTAAACTAAATGCGTCGTACCGTACCCAAATCCTCGCCTCTGAATTCCCTTAGAATGTTAAACACAAATGCCGCCGACTGGACCTGGATACCATCTGAAGCACGTTCCCCGATATCCGAGAAGACTGTAGAGTGTGGATGTTGCGCAACGCTCTGGTATTTATTTTTGTTTTATATGTGCCGTTTAGTTTAGACAGGTTTACGTCATTTAAATGCGCTTTGATCACCGGAATGGCGGAAAGAGTTCTAACGAAGTAATTCTATCTGTTTTAAGCGATTCGTGTAGGTAAATTGTTGGCAACGATATAGTAATTTTGAAAAATTAGCACAGTTCTAGCTCTCTATGTATATATTAAATAAAAAGAAGGAGTAAGAATCGTCTTGACATACAAGCCACGATACAAGCAATTAAGTAATAAAATACCAGAAAATGAAAAATAATAGTCAACAGGATACAATGTTCTGGGTTGATAGTAGGTACCGAAAGACTTTCAGATATTTATTTTTTATTTGATGTAGTGGCATTTTGAGATCCGGAGATGCTCTGTTGTCTCTGTTGTTATATTTTAGTCTTATGCCCAATTTTGTCAGTGTCGCTTCTTAAATTTCCCGTCTTTTTGATTACCTCCCTGCTGGAAATTTTTTATTAAAAAATTTGGGCTTCCTACTTTAAAAAGTAATGAAACCCGACGTCGTCGGCGTAAAAACGTATTTATGCAAGTTTAATCGTGCGTAACTTCAGATCCTCTCTTAGAAAGCGAATTGTATTAAAAAACCCCTGGCGGACAGGCACATTTCAGCTTTGTTATTTTAGGATGGAAGGATAACACTGAGCCGGTAAAAATTCACTCTAGCCGTCGCGGCGGGCAAATACATTTTTTCGGAGAATAAAATAAACGGACCCTATCGCCAAAAGTGTTTGCTTACGAATTCTTGCGCAAGATTAAGGTCGGAAATTCTAAAAGCGACCAGAAAGATGAATGAGCATCCTAAAATTTTACATGCTTAACTTTATGTAGTTATTACTACATAGGTACTATAGGATATCGTGCAGGTATAGAGAAGAGTTGTAAACAAAACAGATCATTTAACTCACTTTTAATTGAAGGACCGGTATGGATTCACGATATCTATAATCAGTTGCCGATAGTAGCAAGTAGCAAGCTTTTTCGTATGCTAAATCACTAGTGACGGAAATTTTATGGATAAATGTTTTAAAAGCGTTATTTTGCTTAAAAGGATCACTACTCAGAAAAATAAAAAACATAGAAATGATATCTGTAGATTGAAATGTTTGTAAGGGGTAGCACTTTTTATACTCTATAGTTACGTCGCTATGAACAATGGTCCTGATTGTATTAAAGTGCAGACAAAGTGCTGAGTGGGCGGGCACGTGTAGGCTAAGTTGCATTTTGTATCCCTATATATTTAATTTGCTCTATTGTTAATCAGTTCTATCTTGTCTTGTAGCAGTAGACGCTGCCCTGTTGTAACTGTCAAAATCAATTGTTTTAAAAACGTATTTTTCGAAATCGTTGATTTAACTCTATTATTTATTTACTAGTTAAAGTTTAACAGCGTTGCCAATAATTCATAATGAAAACTTGTTTCTCTGGTAAATTAAGATAATCTTCAAGATGAAATTGCAAATAATAGTTTTGCAACAGTGGTTTCCGTTGTATGTAGGGACTAGGGACATACCCAATCAGTTGCAAATACGTTTGCTTTGAACTAAATAATGGTAGATGATATTTATGTATTGATGAGATAAGGTCTGCGTGACTAATAGGTGAATCTAGTATTTATAATTATCTAGACACTTATTAGGCAGTATTTATATACTACGTGTAGTACCTACTTAATCTGTGATACAACTAAGGAAACAATATATACCTACAATTACCAATACCAATCGCACAATCTGACAAACGCGCAAATCGGTCAAGAGTGTGCCTCACCTTGTGTTTGACATAACTGTTGCTGTGTCCTTTAGAAGCAATTTTTGGCTGTTTTAAGTGTTTCTTAAGTATTCCTCGGTTTAAAATGCTTATATAGACAATTAAGTTATACGTTATGGGCAAAAAAAGTGTATTGTTTGCAAATCAAGCAACTCGCCAAAGGAGGTTATATATCATGCGTAAGTACATAGGCGTACCTAGTTCGGGGCACGGTAAAAGATACCTTTACCACCAGAGGGAAAATAATTCTCAACATGGGTATCAAACGAAAGGGCTCGACGGGTAGAAAACAATAAGGTGAATGACGTCATTGACGTCATAATAAATCTAATATGGCGGCCTCCCCAAGACGGCGGATTGCTTAATTCTTCACAACATCCTCGACACGGGTATCAAATGAAAGGATTTGAAGAGTAGAAAACGATAAGGTGACTGACGTCATACTAAATCCAATAGGGCGGATGCCCGATGCCCCAAAATGGCGGAATAACTTTCTTTACCACCCTTCTGAGATGGGAATCAATAAATAGGTACTAAAAAAGCACAAAATAAAATAAATAATAAAAAAAAACCTTTTTAAAAACAAGCTTTTATTTAAGTAAGCCATTTACTAAAACGGGTAAAATAAGTTTAGGTTTTCGTTAAGATAATTCAATGCCAAACTGCGACAAGCTTTTTTAAATCAAAAAGCTTGTCACGCAAACTGTACCTAAAGAAAATCACTGTCCGATAAACTTAATTGGTACTTACTTTTATGAACATTTCGCGCGACGAGCGTTTTGATTTATAAAGCTTGCCGCAGTGTGGCATTGAATTATCTTAACGAAAGCCTAAACTTATTTTATCCGTTTTAGTTCATGGCTTAAATAAAAGCTTGTTTTTAAAAAGTTTTTTTTTATATTGTGTCCGCCAAACAATCCCCAACTAGTAACTGTCAATAACATTGATAAGTTTGAATTTTAGAATAGGGTACTTGACTAAATTTTACAAACTTGATAAAACAATTCCTGGACACTTGCCTAAGACCCTACGATTATTTAAAAAATATATATTTACGTACTTATCAAGTTTTTAGACTTTCTTCGAAATTTGGCGGGAAAGCACTTATGACATCACAAGTGTTTTAAAAAGACAATTTGGCAACATAGCAATACCACTGAAGTGTTCTGAGACATAACCTTATTCGGCAGTGAAAGTTGCAAGGGGGGTTGAAATTTCAAAATTCTAACCTCAAACTCCCAGACTTATATGATGCCCCGTGAAACCACATTTAGCCAAGAAGTGTTTTTCTTTCGTAAATACCTATTCAATCGTTTTTCTGCAAATTTTTTGGCTAGGTTGAGCCTAAAGTCCGGAATTCGGGCTCAGTATTAAGCACTATGGCGCCTTTATAAAAGCGCCTTCAAGATGGTCCCTAGGTCGAGGTTCTCTCTTTATTAATAACTCATAATACAACTGTACTATTACTACAACGTAGGTACAAACCTTTGCAGTTTTATCCCATGAATTTCGGCAGACGCCAACATCGGATTATTAGAAAAAAATTGTGCTACTTAAAAAGCATCCCAATTTCGGCAAATTACGGATTGTCCTTTCAGGGTCCATGATACCTTACCTTACACATCTAACAACACGATAACTAGGTCCGCAAATAATGTATATAATAGTAAATATCAATAACAAACTATAATAAATTGCACAGATATTAATATCTACTAATGTTTTCTTCTTCTTCTTTTTTTTGGGTTCGGTCGTTTAACCATTCCCCAGGTCCGGTGTCTATTACACCCTTCTTGAATTTGGTTTTTTATTTCCGTTTTGTATCTTGTTTCCTCTTTGATTTTATATGATCATCTCCTCTCTTGATAAGGTAGTTGAGGTATTAGTATTTGACAAAAACAACACAGGATAAGACTCTTCTCGCTCCCGGACACCGGAGGAGCATTACACCCGATTTAGCGATATACGGAATGACAGTTGGCATCTCGGTTGGCATCACGGGATGTCATCTGCCGATCAGAAAACCATACGTGTTAGATGACATGTGGATATATGCATATGGTTAGATGCCTAGGTAGGCGGGTAACGTTGCCACATAGGCGAATACTTCCCCCATTATTGATACCTGAATATTTATAGTATGTTCCGTATACCTACAGATATTTTAACTAAACTGTTACGTGGCAGAGATAAAGAATATAGTTTGCAGCGTGTGCAGCATAAACAGACACCATTTTGCTATAGAGGAGTCAATATACGGAACATATTCGTAATAAAAAAGTCTTGATGTGACAAAATTTGTGTGTGCAATTGCGTTAGTTAAAGCTCAAAAGTTGCAATACATTAAGTAACAGATATTCATAGGCAAGCTGGAGATACTTGAATAGAAAACTGCAATTTGCCTTTGTTCCACGAAATATTGCAAAAGGGCACCGGCAACGTTACAGTTCCGTTTCTCCTGAGAGGCACAGAGTTGCCACTTTTGGCGTTCTGGACAATAGAACGACGAAACTGTAGATTTCAGCCTGAACAAAATTGTGCAACTTCGTCTTTAATTATCATAAATAAATAAGTGTTAAAGGCCGTTGTTTCATTTATTACGTGTTATGTTGGTGCATCTACTGTAAACAGAGTACAATTTTAGAGCAATTAAAGTACTCTATTGACGCGTACTAGTTGTACTTGGGGTTACACTTCAATTTTTATAAAAAAATTGAGATATAAAGGAAAATATATTTTTTCTTATTTTTATAACTACACTTCCCCCAAAAATTAACGCACCACTAAAAAATACCCAAAAGTTTGAGACACCCGGTATTTATAAAAAAGAGGTTTCAATGCAAATACAGTTAGTACAACAACGTTCTGGAAGAGACAACCTATTATTCAAAAAAAAAAAATTCGTCCAAATCGGACTATTGGTTTTGACAAAAATTTACTTTAAACTTTTGGGTATTTTTTGGGTGGTGCGTTAATTTTTGGGGGAAGTGTATTTTAAAAAATAAGAGGTACGCCACTGCTTTGTAATCGTCAGCACCACATCTGTCACCCGAACTGTAAACATTTTTTTTTATTATGGGAACAAACTTGCCGAGACAAAGCCAGTTCTACGTTTTTTATTTTTCTGAGGATCACTATGACAAATTTTATATTTCATGAATACGATTAATTTATTAATTTTTTGTGTACTTATTTCCAAAACGATTCAGTTCCGTCGAGTTTCCTGTTTCGAAATATCGGGAAAGTAGCAGTTTTTTTAGAAGGACTTTAACAGGTGATAGATCTTCAAAAAATAACCGCACTTTTCCGTATAAACTATATCTTTTTAAGGCTTCATAGAAAAGTTACAGGGTGTTAAAGTTGGAAAAATATGAAGACTTTATCGAATATTTACCAAACTAGTTGAGATATTTAAGTCATATTTGGTATACGTTATAACGCCATGGGTTATCATAAAACCTGTTAATATCGAACATCTTGCACAACCAGTGGCGGAGAAGTGGGTAATTAGTACAATTATTTTTAGAAAAAAAAATGAAGCACCTTGTATTGTAATAAAAGGTATTGAATTTTTAATGTAGATTTTAATTGCAGACAAAAATGTCCTCTTGGTATTTGTTCGCATGTGGTATAGTTTAATGGCAAATTTTTTGTATTATTTTTGAGCATTTCGTAAAAATTAACTAATACATTTGCCCCATAAGTTAGACTCAAAATGAAAAAACGTGTTTCTTACTTTAAATAAAGTAACTTTTTCCAATAAACTAATCCATTCAAGGTTTTACTTTTCATGATACAGAGCGTATAATTAACATTAATTATTGTATCTTCCTTAAATGTTTTAGACCCTGTAACTTCAAAAGTATAGCCTTAAATAGGTAACTTTATTGGAAAAAGTTACGTTATTTAAAGTACCTAGCAAACACATTGTTTCTACTTTAAGTGTTACTTATGGAGCAAATTTTTCAGTTAATTTTTCCGAAATACTCTAAAATAATACAAAAAAAAATCAAATTTGCCGTTAAACTAGAACAATTGTTTTGGTGTGGAGAATTTCCAAATTTTGTACCGATTTTGGATTTTGGGAGGCTCAGACAGAGGCCCATCTTGTATTCCATGGGTGACTTCTTCAGGTACGGGCGCGCTGTATTTTTATGTAAAATCTTGTAGAATATTTTAGAAAACTCCACGGGACACCAACTATGTCTTATAGGGCTGTATCTTTCGAATAGTAATAGGTAGACACTTGAAATTTTCACATTGTGTATGGCCGCTATAACAACAAATAATAAAAGTAAAATAAAGTTTCGATTTTTGTTAACAATGATGACACATCTAACGAACATTTCTCAAACAGCGAAGTGCGCAGTGGACACGTGCTGGCCTCATAACCCAGAGGTCTGGCGTTTGAAACCACGCTCTGGGGCAAACTTTTTTATTATTTTTTATTTTTTACTAAAGTATTTTTTAAAAATATTAGCGTTAAATATTGTACGGTGGTACGGAACCCTTCGTGTGCGAGTTCGACTCGCACTTGGCCGATTTTTGACTTTATACCTACTTACTTGTGTATTGTTATAGATAGTTGCAGTATTTGGCATTGCAGGAGCATGTCTCAGAGACGAGTTACAGAAATTACCATTAAATGATATTAGGAGCAAATTTTTCAGTTAATTTTTCCGAAATACTCTAAAATAATACAAAAAAAATCAAATTTGCCGTTAAACTAGAACAATTGTTTTGGTGTGGAGAATTTCCAAATTTTGTACCGATTTTGGATTTTGGGAGGCTCAGACAGAGGCCCATCTTGTATTCCATGGGTGACTTCTTCAGGTACGGGCGCGCTGTATTTTTATGTAAAATCTTGTAGAATATTTTAGAAAACTCCACGGGACACCAACTATGTCTTATAGGGCTGTATCTTTCGAATAGTAATAGGTAGACACTTGAAATTTTCACATTGTGTATGGCCGCTATAACAACAAATAATAAAAGTAAAATAAAGTTTCGATTTTTGTTAACAATGATGACACATCTAACGAACATTTCTCAAACAGCGAAGTGCGCAGTGGACACGTGCTGGCCTCATAACCCAGAGGTCTGGCGTTTGAAACCTCGCTCTGGGGCAAACTTTTTTATTATTTTTTATTTTTTACTAAAGTATTTTTTAAAAATATTAGCGTTAAATATTGTACGGTGGTACGGAACCCTTCGTGTGCGAGTTCGACTCGCACTTGGCCGATTTTTGACTTTATACCTACTTACTTGTGTATTGTTATAGATAGTTGCAGTATTTGGCATTGCAGGAGCATGTCTCAGAGACGAGTTACAGAAATTACCATTAAATGATATTAACAACATGGATTCTATCATAACTGTGAGAATTGCCGATAGTAAGACGAACAAACCTCGATCATTATTTGTTCTATGATGTTGGGGAGACTTGTAGGCCATTATTTAGGTAATGTTCGTTTAAAATAACATAAAAATTATATCTGGCAAAATCAAATTTCGAAGTCAAAAATAGGTTAACACTCTTTTAATAACAATCATAGGATTTTGTGGGATAGGTCCAAACCAATTTTCAATGTAGAAATAGGAAATAGACGAAACATTAAAGAATAAGCATTTATTCTAGGAAATACGGACAACTGTGTTTCAGTAGAATTCAAAAACATATTATTGCCACTTAGTCAAAGAGAAGTTAGTAGGTATTGATAATTAGATAGAACACAGGGACCAATATCAGACAAGTGGCTAAGCTATTGTTTCTGTTGTCATGACATTTTAACCTGAAATTTATTAATCTGTCATTTCACTTTGACGTGACATGATCATTGAGAACGGAGGAAGATTTATTCTCCGAAAGCTCAGAAAACAAATTTGTTGAAGTTATTTTTTGAGTTACACGTTCAAAGTTTCGTTCATTTATTAATTTTCCAGGCAACTTGAAAAAGTTGGCTTTTAACAAGTTTAGTGTTGAAAACCCAATTAAAAAATTCAATGGATATGATTAAGTCTGACTTAATTATCTCCTGATGATGCTAACATGGTAAGCGAAACGCGCGTCGAGTGCAAAAAAACAAAGTTTTGGCAGAGCATATAAAACAACCAGCAGTCTCACTCTCCATGGCTGGAAAATTCTGCGCACCTGTTCACTCAGCCGCCATGTGGGAATAGATTCTGTCAAATTGATGCAGTGTCGGGGCGATTGGGCAGTTCTTTTTTGGCTGTATGAGAGATATTATAGTGCCGTGGAGTGTGCCTTTTGTAAATTGTGCTTTTTGCTAGTATCTTTAAATAAAGAATCCCAGGAAGGAGTAAAAGCTGCTTGTGCTTACCACACACTATATACTTTACTAATACAACTCTGTATTTCTGAATTGATTTTACCGACTACACCTCTGGCTCAAGGTCATTGAATTTGCGGATGATTTCTCAAGGGTAAGTTATACTGCTGGTTGTTTTATATGCTCTGGTTTTGGTGTGTGGAGTTAACAAAAGAAGTACTTTCACGTTTTAGTTAAGCGAGTTCGATAACATCATCGTAACATATTTTCTTAAAATATAAGCCAATTACTTTGGAAACCACTATGGTTAATGTTGGCATAAACGACAATTTGTATTGACTTCCTCTATGCTAAAAGTATGCTATTTTTTAACAAAAATGTCTGGATCTTTTCCCTTTTTTTGCTCAAAATAAAATAAATCAATACATAATATTCGGTATTTTAGCGTTAAGGTAAAGAAAAGAAGGATGATTGCAACAATATTTTTGGAACAACCTATTTTTTTTTAAATTTAAAGCGAAATAATTTTAACTTAAAGTGTTACATTATTGGGCAAAGATGGATCAAATGAATAATAGATAATAATAATAGCTATAATAGATTCTTGTGAATTACTTCTTATGCTCGGAACAAAATAAGGGTATGTATTCTTCCTATTTTTTAATTAAAAAGACTTTCGAGCTATGTATATACAGGGTGTTTCTGAACTATTGCGCCAACGTAATATGATAGCTAGAAAATGCCACTTTGAACAAAAAGTTGTTGATTCTATCGTTATGAAACAAGAGTACCTTTTGTTGCAAAATAAAAAGATGCACTAAAACGATGAACCTGTGAGACCAAATAAATGATAACATCAAAAAAGTTATGACTATAAAACCCATTGTGCTACCCCGCCCCTCCGCCTCTGGTCGACAGGGAGAAACTGTTTTTACAGAAAATTGTTGCACTTCAGTTACTAAAGAACTGCACCAAGTTTCATTTAAATTGCATAACTTCTGTAGAAGTTATTGCCATAAAGATGTTTTTCAAACTATACATTTATCAAATTTAATAGGTTTCGGTCGTGTGCACGTAAATGTTAATAAAGAGGATGAGGTGTATATTTGTGCAAAATATATTTATTAAATTAGCATGGTAAAGCGCTTTCGGCTACATAGCCATCATCAGTACCACCTAAAAGAAAGCATGACACAACTTAGAGAAAAACCAACGATTTATATGAACATAGACGAACTGAATTTCTTTTTGGTTATGTGATACTCACATGTCAGGTGTGTACATAAAAAAATTGAGACAATAAGTCTATACATAATCTCTTCGATGTTGGGAAAATATATGCATTAAAAGTCATCACACTGCAGCATTCAAGGAAGACGTGAGTTGGAAGTTGCCCTCCACGATCACGGGACAAGACATAGACAATATCTACTCACGAACAAGAACGTTAAAGGCATATAAAAGAATAGGTCAAAGGTCTGCTCGTTTTACTGGTTCTCATTCAGCGTGTACCTGTGGATGATAGAAATATGGTTTGCAAAAAATCTTTCAAGAAACATTTAATCAGCATACAATTCATAACATTTAATCAGCATATAATACATAACCACCTCTATTTGTGACTATGTTTTACTTAACCCATGTCACACATAACCCGAAGGGGGGGGGCTTCGAGTGATCCTTTTTCCTCCTCCACTTTTTATATTAGCAAAAAGATATATATTTGTTAGCTCTCACCTTTGCCGGCTGGAATATTCACGCCCATGCCCAATTTCATACTTCGCGCTCTTCTTGACACTGTTTGGGGTCTTCTGCCCGAGTTGATTACTTCTCGAAAGTCACTGTCTCCATCGCCTTCCATACAATGCATCGCAATCGGTCATTCGATTTTACCATGAAAAATGTTTGTTTAAAATATTTTTTTTCTGTACACACCTGATATGTGCGTATCACATAACCAAAAAGAAATTCAGTTCCTCTATGTTCATATAATATATAAATCGTTGGTTTTTCTCTAAGTTGTGTCATGCTTTCTTTTAGGTGGTACTGGTGATGGCTATGTAGCCGAAAGCGCTTTACCATGCTAATTTTATAAACATATTTTGCACGAAAATAGACCTCATCCTCTTTATTACACATTTATCTATCACCCTGTGACTTTCTTATCATGCATTTTCGGACCCGTCTTTATAGGAAACTTTTTGTCCAAACTGACATTTTCTACCTGTCACAATACGTTGGCACCATAATTTAGAAACACCCTGTATATTACATAATAACATCGTTTCAAACCGCCTAGAGCCTATAAGAAACTCGATCGTCCTATAATGACACCTAACCCATCCCGATCACTTTCACTTGTATCCTTGATCCTAAACTCTCTTGTCTTCGCACTTTCCGATAAATTTGAACCCCCGCTCACCCCAACGTCCTCCGCCTCTGTCCATCTGCCGTGTCGGTGTCGCGCACACCTCGGTCTCATGTTACACCCGCCGGACCACACTCCGACCACACCTGAGGGCCGCCAGCCCCCGCTCGGCCTGTCCCTTTTGTTGTCTTAGGATAATGGCGGATTTTTGTGACACGCACGCCGATAGCCTACCAAAATATTTACCTCCGACATGTGGAGAACGAACAGGGGTGCTGCTCCTCCGAGCGGGTAATAATGTTTTTGTCTTGTGGGACATTTTTAGATTCGACCGCCGCCGGATGGCGGACGGCGTGAGTGTTTGCACAACAATAAACGAGAAACTGTTTGGAAGTGGGATATGTTTACTCTTTTCGGAAGAGTTGGTAGATATTGTCACGACCTGGTTAGCGGTGACTAGGGGAGGTAGTCTTTTTAGAAATATAGATTTAATAACAAAATTATTTATTAATCAATTAAAACAAATACGCAATTAAGAGAACTAACATTGTTTAAAAGAATGACACTTACTTTTTGGAAACGGGAGCAGACATCATCACATCATCACATCATCACTGGAACTTGTTGGCCCCACCGGTTAGGTTGATCTTACTGCTAGAATGACCAATGGGGACTGACTGACTACCTGACTGACCTTCTTGAACCGTCGTATAGTTTGTAGTTCAACCCTGAACTCAACCTATTTCAATAATTTATTTTATTTTAATTTAATTTGTTACTTTTTATTTGTGACAATATTTGAATATAAAAGTAGAATAAATTATTATTGGACTTTACTGACAGTTTCTTGGGATTCGAATGGCCCCTATAAGGGTCTCCGGACTTGGATCCTAACATTCCTTTCAGTGTGACCGTGTCCACACTGAAAAAAGTCGTACGTAATATTAATGTGTTTTTAAATCGATTGTTGAGTAATTTTACATTACGGCAGTAGCGGCTCGTCCATAAGGGCTACAGCCCCCAGTAGAAAATGGGAAAATATAATTTAGTGCCGCGACTGCTATATTCTATATTTTATCTCCCTGTTCCTTCCAAATTAAATTGAGACAACGTTCGCCGCCGATAATGTACAAAAGTAGTATTTGAACGCCCGAAACGGATCGTCGCTTGATGGCTACGAATATTTTTGAGCCGAGATTCCGAGGAAAGGGGCGCGGTCGGGCCGAGTCGGCTGCTTCCGCTATACGCGATTGTAGCTCAGGAGAGGGCAGCCGGTGCTCTAGCCCCAGTTCCAGTCAGTCAAGTACGTAGCAAGCGTGACCGCGTCTTTTACAAAACTTCTCCCTGTAAAAAATTAAAAATAGTTGGCTCACCCGGGGGAGGGGGGGGTAGGGGACATCGCCCCCCTAGACTTTTCATATTTCAAAAATTCTCGAGGGTTGTACCCTAGATATACTGTCCGCTGTGCAACCCCCGGCAATTATTACACACTGACTAATGTCTGAGTTTTTTTTTAATTTTTGTTAGTTTGTAATATACCTGTCTATAAAAAAACTTTTTAGAAACTTTTAATCATAAAATATTTTTTATGTTATACGTCAAACTTTTTTAGGTTGCCTTCCCCAATCATATTTTCTGGGTGCGCCACTGGTAATATAGTAGCAACTTTTTAAGACTTTCATTGACAAAAAAAGTATAAATAAAAACTCTTGAATCTTGGGAGACCAACTCCAGATTTGCAATTATCTCAACCGGAAAAAGTTGCAACTCCAACTCGCAATTTTACACGACACTTCTATAGAAATGTGTACGACAAGAAAAAGTGAACAAATTAAATGCACTGTTTTGCGTTATTAACATCTTGATAAACGGGAATTATTGTTTTATGCACCTCGGAATCTGCTTTTAAATACTGGATTCTCATATTATCAGTTAAATATCCAGATTGACTTGAAAAATCATAAACTGTCATGTTAACAAAAGTTTGACATTTCTCAGCTGTAAACCTTCATATTTAGTTTTGTATGCGTTGTAGTTTCTTGCAATAAATAAATAAATGATAATAAACACAACAACAAACCAGATTTGTTGATGAATTAAACCTTAAGGCTTACAACTGACCAATGTCAAACTTTTGTCAGGATATGACAGACAAAATGCAAATCCAGTGCCGGCTGCGATTTTTTTATACACAGCGTTAATCAGGACACCCAAAGTACCCCCATATTATACCAAATTTGTCCAAAAAATATACAGGGACTTTCATTCTGCATGGAGTCAAATTTTGGAAAAATAAAATAGTTGAATAGTCAACACGACCACTTAAAGTGTTGGTGTCCAATACAATATTCTATTAGAAGCAATGCCAAAAGAACGCGTCACTTCCTGTAGCAATGAATTAATTTTAAAATATTAATATGATAAAAAATAGTAATATGATCAAAAGCGAAAAAGATTTCCTGTCAGGTTCTGTCGTTTTTAAACAAACGCATTCTCCAATTGAATTGAATTGAATTATTGTTATAAGAGACTGGATAATTTGACTGACGATGCAAAATAGGTAGGTTTGGAGAGTACAGGTAGAGGATCCTGGGAAATACCAATATCGGTGGGATTTCCAATAAATTCAAATCCGTCTCTGATGCATTCCGTCCTCGCATTTCATAAGTCCTTCATTCTAGTCTGCCCGACAAAAAACATTCTACCACTAATGGCGTCGAGTTTGTTTACTACGTATTGTTTACAGTCGTAGCTATATATTTCGGTAAGTAATAACAAAACATAATATATTTTGTCTTATTACTACATTTTGTTATTTGCTATATTTCGGGCAAGCTTACACTGTAACAACATTGGTTCTAATCTAAAAAATAAGCACATTTGCAAAGCAATAGTAAAATACTGTGTGTCCCGATTTGATAGTGGACACCTTAGAAATATATGAAGGGCAAGGAAAACAAATGGTCTCTATTTTTTTATTGGTAGTACCAAGGGAGAGTATCGCATAGGCGGTGGTATTTGGATGGGGTAATTATTTCATGGCCTGCTATGATTTTTTAAAATAGCAAATTTTCAATTAACCCCATTAGGGATTTTTACGACAAAATGTTATTAAGAAAACTTATTCAGAATGAAAAACTGAGTAGATTCGCAAAATTTCAAAAGGCTAGGCCTACTTTGATTTTTAGATTTATCTCCCACTTTTTTCTTAGAAAAATGTCCTTTCTGGAGCTTTCAGTCGAAATTTTATTTTTTCACGATGATCAAGTTTCCTTAATAATATTTTGTCGTGAAAACTCCAGAAAGGACACATTTCTAAGAAAAAAGTGGGAGAAAAAGGCGAAAAAGCTAAAAAGCAAAGTATGTCTGGACTTTTGAAATTTTGTAATTCTACTCAATTTTTCATTCTGAACAAGTTTTCTTAATAACATTTTGTCGTAAAAAAATCCCTAATAGGGTTTCTTGGAAATTAGCTATTTTAAAAAATCATAGCAGACCATGAAATAATTACCACATCTAAATACTACCGCCTATGAGATACTCTCCCTTGGGACTATCAATAAAAAAATAGAGATCATTTGTTTTCCTTGTTCTTCATATATAGTTCTGAGGTGTCCAGTATCAAATCGGAACACACTGTAGAATCTCTAACTAGATAACTACTTATCGTTCTCATTATTGTCGCAGTGTTCTTGTAAGATAAGTTGGTATAAATTCAGGCATGGAAAAATCTTAAAATAATGACAGCCCGCCCATGCTTAGACTGGCATTAACTATTCCTGATCCGAGTGGGCGTGACGTCATCACTAATTGAGTTTATTGCCGAAAACCGTGGAATTAGTCCGGGCATTTAGGGGCCCCCGGAATCGGTCCCAGGACGCCGCCCGAAAGTGAAGTTTACAAGTCGCCATATTTCCCCGGATTAGCATTAATATCTGAGGGCGGCCTACAAACATAACCCTAACTTTTCCTAACTCAATTAGGAAGTTATAAGGAAGTTGGGCCGCCCCCGAACCTGTAAACGGAAAACCATCGGGACTTGATGATCTTCCTACCAAGAGCGGCGCCTAGAGGGACTTTCATCGATGAATTTCAGACACAATTTGATATTGTAATATTATATTGACTGAAACTTTTGTTGTTTATGAGCCTCAGTTGTTGTATAGTTGTCTTCTTTGGGACACTCTGTACATTTCCCTATTAATAAATGTCGGAATATTGAATACTACATCTTTGTGGATAATCTGACAATAGAAGGTGGCTGCAATGAAAAAGAATAATTCTGAAGCTGACTTTGTGTCTTTGTTCTATCTTTATCGCATCTAATTATATACGAATAAATATTGTATAGATGATGATTTTCTTAAGTCTACAAGCGCGATTTCCTTGCTTATTTTGCGTTCTACAAAAGCCCTACGAAATAAAAACGTGGCAATTTTGGACAGCTATAGGTGACGATAGAAAAGACCAATAATTTGTCGCGCATTATAAAAAAACCCAAATAGAGCCCTTCTAACAATGTTCTTTTGTACATAACTTCATGTAGACAGGAAAAGTAGCAATTGGACTACTAGTATAGCCGTGGCATGTTTTTTTGTTAGGAAATCGAACACCTATTTAAAATTAATAGCACTGGGAACGTTTATGCAACCAGGAGCACATATAGTTCCAGAAAATTACACAGGACCTTGTTCAGCAGAGCAAGAAAACCGCAATTTTAAAAATTATTATTTATTTGCCATTATTATTTCTACTTTTCCTGTCTACATTAAGTTATTTACAAAAGAACATTGTTAGAAGGTCTCTGTTTTGACATATTAGGTATAAAGAAAAATTCTTTATTTTCTAAAAAATATCGCTTGACCCCGTTATGCTATTTTTGTTAAGACAAAATATTTGAAAATACTAAGTCAACGATACAACACATGGGTTTATTGTGGTATCTTATTTATTTCTAAGATAAATATTTTCAATCAAAACCACAGTTTTCGCTTAAACCTGAACTTAAACTCAAGTTTTAACGCTCAAGAAGGGTGTCATTTCGTGAATAAGCTTGGCGACTATTAAAATCTACCAAAAAATAGCTCGACATGCAACTTTATTTTTTGCAAAATCTGCCCCCTTTATCTATTGTATTTTTGTCATGTCCTTATGTCAGTGTCAGATATTGGCTAACTAGAGTATCTATAAACAAAGATAATACTTGATTTAAATTTTAAATAAAAGTTTTTTTTCTCTCTCATCAAACTAATATAAATAGGTATAAGGAGCATGTAGGTTAATCAAACTCAAACTATCCGTTTCCAAAAATTCTACCTTTTAAAGGATGTTTTAGTGGCATATCAGGTAAAGGATATCAACTGAAAAAATTGCACTCCAGCCGAGACTCCCACTGTGTCCGTAGGCACTTAACCAATTGATATTAGTTAGTAGCGGTGAGATGTAGGAGACTTCGGCGTCTTCTACAGCTACAAGGAGGGGGGTAGCTTAGTTGGTTAAATGCCTACGGCCACAGTAGGAATCCCGGCTTCGAGTCCCGATTGGAGTGCATTTTTTCAATTGATACCATTTACCTGATATGCCACTAAAACATCCTTTATTATTTATAGTTACAGGTACTAAAAATCTTACTGTATTCTAGCTTTTCGTCGGTATATGTTGAAATGCTGACATTCCGTCCCAGTCTCGGTCCCAGTGTATTTTATTGAACACATGTCAAACGCATTTAAATCATTTTTTTTAATAGACTTATTGAAAATTATTTTTTCATGTCTTTTTTTCTATTAGAAAATAAATCAAGGTATACAGGGTGTTTACTTTTAGCGTGTACACTTCTAAATTTTTAGAGTTACAGATTGGGTTAAATTAGAAAAAAGTTGCGCATTTCGAAGCTCTTTAGGATCCGATAAAGAAATCGAAGATAGTTCAAGTCGTGAAATAGCCAGAATAAAACTTAAATTGACCGTTTTCTTTTTTATTTAATATCTTCTACAATAAATAATATGGGAACACAATGAAACTTAATACGTTTACATATAAGTCGACATGGGCTATCACCAGGAAATTTCAGAAAATTCCCATGCCCACTAGATTTTTATGAAGAAATGTGTAACTTTTATCTAATTAAAAAAAAAACACTCTGTATCTCTCCAAATTTAGAAGTTAGCATTGTTATACCAACAGTGTACTTAGACCCTAAAAGTATACACCCTGTATACCAAGGAAGGGTCACTGCTAAAATCTGTCAATTCTACGCTGCTAGACAATATTATCAAGTGAGGGCTATTTAGCCAATATAATTTTGAACTAACAACTTTCCACTAACCGCACGAGCAGGTTCTTGAGTTACTTGGTTAAGATTGAAAGTGTCTCAAAACAAACCGTTTAAAAAACTTGCCTCAAGAGTGCTCGGTGAAAGCAAACCAATATTTAAGTCACGTCAGGGCCGTACATAAAAGAGTGGGGGGGGGGGGGGGCGGGTGAGAGGAGGAATAGATCACTTTTTGTAGACTTCAGCTTGCCAAATACGCCCTAATACGTCCCTGATTGTTTCTGTCAATGCAAGCACTCTGGGGTAGTTTTGAAAATGTCAAACGGATGGTCAACGTCCGAATTAGTCGGCGAGATGTATAGAGGTAATAGTTTTGCCCAATTTGAAGTTTTTATTAGGTATACCTAATGACAGTTGCATGTTAGCTCTGGATTTCTTTTTTCAGCGTCACCGAGCTGTCTTAAATTACTTATCATGTTTTTTCTAGGATTTTGTTGGGGTGCAAAATAAGAGAGAATATCGCGGTGGTAGCCCTAAAAAAATCATCCTGTATACGTAGCATTATGGAAAATAAAAAAAATTCACTTAAATATAATAATTTTTTTTTAAATAAAACAAGAATATAATAAAATGTAAAAATATATGAATCCTATATCTACCTATAAGTTGCCTGAGATTAACCAACATTTAACTAGACTTTAACAAAATTGGGATCCGATAATATTGGCGAACAATGTAAAACACTTAAAAACACTGAATATGCCATATATTTAAAATTGATTGTCCTTTTTTGCCCCGAAGTCGTGACGATGTATTGTATGTGAATTAAACTTCACATCAAACCAAATGTTTCCCCCTTTAATTAGGGCATCACGAATGGGATGCCTTAATACAAACATTGAGTAAAGGAATAATTTATTCCCTTACACAATGATACAAAATAACTATTATAGGTTTTATAGTGTGGGTTGAAATAATTCAGGGCTATTATTTAATTTCCCATCAGATTATTAATTCCCACACGGATGCCTTTCAACCGCGGCTATATTAGTACGAGTATTAACAAACGTAAGAACCAATAAACCGGGTAATGCGTAGAGATTAAATTTCCGTTATTTCATTTTAGTTTCTTCATAGACGCAATAACTATTAGCGAAAATGGTCAATTTGTATACGTTAATTTCGTTTGATTACATGCCATGATGCACCTATTCCATAGTCGTATGCAAATAAGACATAGTCATTAGACCTTTCCCACCAATTTTAAAGTGTTGCTCACTTATATTGCACGGCTTGATTCCATTTTCGATGCCACGCCGCTCACCTCTCCAGGAGTGTTGTTTTATTAACGGAATAGAATTTCTTATTACTGAGATTTACAATGCAAAGCAGATTTGAGGGCTGATTTAATTATTTAAAAAATATATTCGCATTACGTTTTGGCTAAATACTTAATGCTGAATGATTGATATTATATTAATTATTTAATAGTCAGAACAGCTCTACACACATACTTGCAAATTGTGTTATATTGCTCAGAATAAAAAATCAGGATATTGTACCTAAATATACCAAAAAACGAACAGAACAACACACATACACAGGGACAGATAGAAAATAAAGAACAAAAGATGTAAAAAGGCAATAAGAATGGCCACAAATTTCTCTTTCCGAAATTAAGACATAATGTATGCCCTTAAACTTTATAACAACAATTAGTCAAATTGTGTTACAATTTGCAACTTTTATGTGAACTTTTATGTGAATCCTAATTGTTGTTATAAAGTTTAAGGGCATACATTATGTCTTAATTTCGGAAAGAGAAATTTGTGGCCATTCTTATTGCCTTTTTACATTTTTTGTTTTTTATTTTCTATCTGTCCCTGTGTCTGTGTGTTGTTCTGTTCCTTTTTTGGTATACTTAGGTACAATATCCTGATTTTTTTATTCTGAGCAATGTTTATCTCCATGCATTATTTGCAAAATTTACTAAAGGGTTTTTAAAATTTTTGAGATCAAAGCTGCTACAAAATGTTGTTCCGATTTCTTTACATTAATACCTACATTTAAAAACTTACGTTTATATAGAAATGGTAATAGAAAAGTACATGCGGCAGTAGTACAAGTAATAATAATACTCAAACAATACCCTACATTAGAAGCAACCGCATACTTGTGCGGGGGAGAGGTGGCAATTATTATTATTTAGACTTCAGTGCTATTTGCGGTTAGGACCCACTTTTCCCCATAAAACTAGAACAACATTCGCTCAACTAAGTACTACGGAAAACCCAAGAAAACCGTAGTAATCCCGCAGTTGGTGTAGGGAAATTATTAAGCTACACAGGACTGAAGAGCAGTACCGACAATCTACATTTTACCCAGCACTCTTGGCTATCAGCGGCGATTTCCTAAATAAAGTCCGGCAAACGAGAGAAGTCCAAGAAAAACTCAGTCTAAACGCCATCCGTATGTTATTAATATAGGCATGGGCGATTAGACTGAGTTTTTCATTGGACTTGTTTCGTTTGTCGGACTATACATGTTGCATTCGCTCTGCTCCGACCTCGACTAGAACCAAGGTCGATCTAAGGCAGAAAAACATGTAGTTTAAAGAGTTCGGGACGCTACGAACGTTGCATCCGCATTGTTAATAAAAACGAATTAATGTAAATTAGCCGCACAAAATTTGTGGCGTGATTATTTTCATAAATATTATAAAGATTTCAAGATTTTTTACTTTCAATTACCCGTTTCAATAAACCCGGAATGATTAGAAGGTAACTTATTTTTTGCAGAATTATTGCCGCAATAAGAGTAATTGCTACCCCTCACTCCGCAAAAGCCAGTGGTTATTTTTGGGGTATTCTTAGTTCGGAGTATTGTGAGGGTGAGAATTATTATTATTCTAAAAATGTCGATTGCTGTAAAAGAATTCTTCCATTTATCATTTTTCCTAATGACCGACAGAAACTTTGCACAAAAAATATTATTTTTTCATTTTTATTTTAGAGGAGACGAAATACCTAACTATAAGGTAGCTACTGTTCACACAAGTTAACTTTTATGGCACTCACTATGTGGCATCAAACTTTTCATTACCTGCATTTCTTTTGAGCCATTTTCATGTTTTTGAGCCATTTTTATTTTTCAAACCTCAGGTCAAATAATTTTGAAAACTGCGTTTTGGGTTTGCAGAAATGCACAAACTTTTACCTCGAATAAAAATTTCTGATAAATTAAAATTAAAAAGAAATCCTATATTATAGTGCCTACTTTCTGCCGGATACTGTGTTATAAAAATTAGAATAAAAAAATGTGTTTCACTTGACCTATAAACAAAAATTACAAACCCTGTAATGTAAACTATGTAAACTAACCTAAACGAACCAATTCCCTTTGGTTAATTTAGTTTTCGATAGTAAAATAATTCTTTGTAAAAAATAAAGTTTATTTAGGTAGGTACAACATTACATTGTAATTACTACTTAAAAATAAATAAAAAAAACATAAAAATACTATTTATTTTGCGTGACATTGATAATAAAACTCAAAACATTGAAACCACCAAACAAAAAAATATTATTTATTGGAGCATGTTGCACTGTTGTGGCGCTTGCTATTACACGTATATCCGGACTCAAGACACAGTAAACAATATATAACAGCACTCACTTGCCATAAACATAACCTCACTTTTCTAACAAATTAACCAAAGGGAATTGGTTAGTTTACATACTAACCAACGAGTTGGTTATTATGTATTACTAGTAATATTAAGTTCACACTTTATCCAACTAATGTGGATAGTTTGTAAACTAGCCGAAAACCCCGGTTAATTTGTGTAATTTTCTTGTGGTTTGTACTTTAGCGACAAATCTTATATAGTTTGTAAACTAGCTGGATAGTATACAAACCAACCAATATTCGTGGCTATTTTAGTGAAAAGATTATTTTCCATCAAAATAACCAAACATTTGGATAGTTTGTATACTATCCAGCTATAGTCTATAAACTAGCCAAGTAAACACTTTAACCGTAACATATACATTATCCATAAGCTTAACCCATTTCTACTGGGAATAGCAGTAGGTATGCAAAAAATATTTTAAGTCTTCAAAATAAGAAGAAAAAATCCTATAAACATACCCCCTAAATTGCACCCCTAGGAATCTACAGTCCTACAGCCACTAGATTCATGCTATGCTACGGGTTTGACTGCCAAAAATTATTGCGTTCTGTATATAGGTTGCCACAACAAACAAAGGAAACTGTTCATATTGTAGGATGTATGTTTATGGAATTTTTCTTATTTTGATGACTCATATCTCTACTTAAAATTGTTTACCCTTACTCCGGGTCACTCAGTATACTTATTGAATATAGTGGACAATAATTATTATAGATGATCCCACGTTAGCAGTGGGAAGAAAAGCATTATTCTTTTTAATATAGCTACTCCTAGTTGAGTCCCAGTGAGTCTATTGCGAATGCTTGAGAATTGAGGATTAATAATAAAACTGGCCAATGATCAGTGATTTTGATTGACTCAAACGAGGTTGGAAGGAGACAGTAGACATGGTGGAGTTTTAAGAAAATACATGAAGTTAAGGAATGTTAACATTGTTTATGATTAGTAAAAATATTATATCAACACAATAATGACCAAGAGTTTCAATGGGCCGTATGAATAATGAGTATGGACAGGAGATGAAATAATACGGGATGCACAGGAAAGTAGCAGAAAGAAAAAAACGCCTAAATGAAACTTGTCGGAAACAATACAAATGTAAATGTCTCAACAGTTCTACTCGTATAGCTGTCTATACATAACAATAATTGGAATGCTATATGGTTTGAAACATAAGGCAGTGTGTTTATCTTAGCAATTACGGAATGTTAATCTGGGTACACTTTAGGCCCGCACCCACCATCCCTTGGCGGAAAAAGCGATAATTTCTGGTGTTTAAATAACAGTATCTTCCGGATGTTCGTCGTTCGGCGTATTAATGAGTTTTTTTGTGCATTCTATTGTAAGTTTGGTGCGGGACACGCTGAGAGAATATATTAAATCTTGGAGAGAGAAGGGGAGCACAAAGCGCCCTCATTGATTCTTTTTCGGGGGAAATTGGGTTTAGATGCCTCCACCCTGATACAATCCTATGATAAATTGCATTTAATATGGAAAATTCGACAATGGAGCTCGGCGAAGGAGACGACAACCGAGCATTTTGTCTCTGAGGCTCTATTCTGTTGCCGAAAGCGCTCAAAGATCTTGATCTATTATGTGGAGGTTTCTGAAAGGAATTGCTGGCAGAAAAACGGAAGCAAGCCGGAAACCTATTTGTAGACCATTGTACTTACAAGGCCACCCAAAACGTACTATTCAATTTAGGTAAAACACAATAAACTTTTGAAACAAGTTGCTAAACGTCAATTTCCACTAATTTTTATTTAAATGGGACATTTATCCACAGATTAGAATAATGAGATCTATAATTAAGTTTGGCATTGCCTGGCGTTCTACGATTTTTTAATGGGGTGCGTTTTTCGAAAAACTGTTTGAGGCATTTTTAAAGAAAATTAGGATTATTTGGTATCCCTCAGAATAGTCATGTAGTAATTTTGGTGAAAAAATATCCATTCGTTATTTTTATGTGTGGTGCCAAACTTGGAAAAAGTGAATAATTCAGGGCATAAATTAATATTCAGTTAGACTTGTAAAATAATTTTGTTGCTGCATGTAAAAAATCGCGCCGTGCTAAATTAATTATTACTAACCAAAAAAGTTATATTTGTAAAATGTTGCATTTTATTTTTTTAAATTTAAATTAAATTTTATTTGCTTCAACTATAGATATCTACCTACTTTTTAATAAACACATTTTTTAGTCTTCTTATAAATCTTTCTTATTATCTGTCGCATCCAAGTCATCAAAATTTTAATTCGGGGAACACTTACTAAAAAAAGTATGCGTTGAAAAGACAATTCTGTCGCTTTATGTGATAGTTCCTAGAGAAATTCAAGTATAAAATTTTAAATCAAACATGTCAGAAAAGCTTACTTTACAACAGAAGTTCGAAATGATTATAGTAATAACTATGAAAATTCTAGAAGTTTAGTGAAGTGGCCCAAAGTTTTAATGAGCGCGGTTCAAACAGAAATTATTTCGCCCATTTGCAATCAATACTTTTTGATACTCAGAAAGGTTTTTAGTACCTGTAATTATAAATAATAAAGGATGTCTTAGTGGCATCTTCAGGTAAAGGATATCAATTGAAAAAATGCACTCCAGCCGGGACTCGAACCCGGGACTCCTACTGTGGCCGTAGGCACTTTAACCAACTAAGCTACCGGAGATACGGGTTCCATCGGCTATGTGTTATTTATTCCAATTGATATATAGTTACCTTCTAGTAGCTGTAGAAGACGCCGTAGTGCCTACGTCCACAGTAGGAGTCCCGGGTTCGATTCCCGGCTGGAGTGCATTTTTTCAGTTGATATCCTTTACCTGATCTGCCACTAAAACATCCTTTACTTTTTGATACTCTTTAAAAAAAGCAGACGGCTAGGCTTTCGTGGTAATGCCAAACCAAACGATGGCTTTCAGGGACATATCTATAAAAAAATTCCATTAAATTCTCGCAGCCTACTTAGATTTTCACGTGTGTTAGCACGGAAAACCGCCCCCCCCCTTGGAAAATCGCCCGCCGCGCCATGTAGTCATGTCATTTCCCGTTGCGATATCAATGATATCACAGTTTCAGTTTGCATTTTAGTGATTATATATTGCTGATATGTGCGAAAGAGTATATAATAATAATAACCAATATTTAATCATACATAGGGAGAAATATTTTTTGTTTCATTTAGGATTTGATATTTTTTGTTGTCGTGTTATTTCGTTTAGGAATGATGTTATTTTAATATTAGTTTTTCTAACGATAAATTTTTATTTCCAGAAAATTAAAACGTTTTTGAAATAAACAAAAATAATAGGTAGGTATAGTTTAAATTTGACTGTTAAACTGTATAAACGATCAATAGATATTCGGACTGACTACATCACCAATGACAAATGAGAAGAGAAAAGCCTTGCATTTATGTTTTAATTTTTTCTGTTAAATGTCTATAGTTTGGAGTTTTTATTCCATTTTGCCTGCTCTTTTAGTTTTTTATAAGAAAACGCGCAACTAGTGCTTCGGGTAATAAATGAACTCCTACAATTATTTATAAAAGTTTATTACTTGCAGCTCGTGCCACAAACTGTCATTCGTGAGAAATGAATGCTTTGGGAATATTTTCATGCAAAATATATCTGAATCTGAATGTTGTGTAATTCGGTTCGAGATTCTTTGGCATTTTAATTTTAAAAGTTCATAGCAAGCGCAGTAGGCAAATCCCAAGACCTATATCGCACCTATAAACTTCACTTAAGTAGCACTTTAAGAACAACAGTAAATTACACCTAATACAGAGCTGGGTTCGGATACAACAAATACGTATTCGATTACCGAATACGGATACTTTAAATGTATTCGAGTATATAATGGGGGCGGATACGGATACTTTAGAAATTTTTGTATTCGAATACGAGTATCCGAATACTTTTTTACGGATACCGCATACGGATACATACTGGTATACCTATTACTGTTGCCATTGTTATTGTTGTTATGTGAAATAGGTATCAAAATATCAATAGAGGTAATTATTAATTATTTTTACTTTGGGTCACCAAAAGAAGATAAGGGTTGAATTATGTGGATGACAAATTTTTAGAAATGACCAAAAAATAATAAGCACATTTATTATACAGTGTGTCCCAATTTGATACTGGACACCTCAGAAATATATGAATAGCAAGGAAAACAAATGGTTTCTATTTTTTTATTGGTAGTCCCAAGGGAGGGTATCTCATAGGCGGTGGTATTTGAATGGAGTAATTATTTCATGGCCTGCTATGATTTTTTTAAAATAGCAAATTTTCAAGAAACCTCATTAGGGATTTTTTTACGGCAAAATTTTATTAAGAAAATTTGCTCAGAATGGAAAACTGAGTAGATTTGCAAAATTTCAAAAGTCTACTTCGATTAATTTAATATTATTAAGGAAACTTGATCATGGCGAAAAAATAAAATTTTGACGTGAAAGCTCCAGAAAGGAAACTTTTCTAAGAAAAAAGTGGGAGATAAATCTATAAATCAAAGTAGGCCTAGACTTTTGAAATTTTGCGAAACCACTCAGTTTCTCATTCTGAAAAAGATTTCTTAATAACATTTTGTCGTAAAAAAATTCCTAATGGGGTTTCTTGAAATCTTGCTATTTTAAAAAATCATAGCAGGCCATGAAATAATTACACCATCCAAATACCACCGCCTATGAGATACTCTCCCTTGGGACTACCAATAAAAAAATAGAGACCATTTGCTTTCCTTGCTCATTCTACACGAGCTGATGAAGGCAAACAAGTATTGTACTTTATTGACAATTTTTTGAGAACTGGATAATCATTAATCATCTGGATGTTAGTTCGCTTGTCCTCTAAATACCTTAGCAACTTGAGTTCTATCTTAGACGTTTTGCTGTCTTCAGTATGTTGATATGGCTGATTTTGATTTGCATCATTCTCTCCATGTGCTTCACGACTAACCAACAACAAGTCTAGACCTCGCGCGCATTGTCTTTCTCGCGTCGGGTGGGGAGTAGTGAAGGAGAGGGAAAATGTATCCGTTGATTTCGTATTGTATTCGAATACAATGAAAAGTATTCGAATACTATACAAAGTATTCGAATACTATAAAAAGGATTCGAATACTATAAGAAGTATTCGAATACTCTGATTATGTATTCGAATACAGATACTTTAAAAAAATCGTGACGGATATGGATAACGGATACAAATTTTAAAAAGTATCCGAATACCCACATCGGATACCCAAAATGTATTCGAATACAGGATTCGAATACAAAAGTATTCGAATACTGCCCAGCTCTGCCTACTGACCAACCAACATATTAAAAACTTCATCGAATTTATAAAAATACAGTTTGCTAATGATTAGCATTATTCTCACCTTTGTTATAACATAACATTTCGACTTTGAAGCGTGTGGGATCTTCTAACCGTTAGTTGCCCTACGGGCTTCTCCCAAAAACGCTGGCCTAGAACATAGCAAATGGCGGAACCGCTCCACCTTACTTCCGGTGCAGTCCTAGGCGGGGCCTAGATCTTCGTATAAGATCTATGAACTAGAAATTAGCCCGATGGAATAAATTGACGGATAGGGGCCGGCGACCATGCTGCGGAGACGTTATAATTATAGGGTAAAAGCGCCAATCTAAATGGTAATTACGGAAATGAGCTTTTTAAAATGCTATTTTCTTAATTGATTCGGAAGGCGTGATGCCTCCCGAGGTGGCGTTATTTGATACACCGGGAGGGAGCCACGTTCCGAAATGGGGATATTAAGGCGCGTCTTAATAATTCTAAAATCCATAATTAATGATATTCTACAGGATGTATTTTGCCTTGGAGATTAAGTTTCGAGAGATAAACAGACGAAAATAAAAACACTTTTGATGTAATCTCACATTTACAACATAATTAAAGTAAAGGAATATGCATAGTTTCCAAGTATTTTCTACTGCGGAAATCCCCTCTCTTTAATGAATATAATCGGGTCTTCAAAACTACTTCCGGTTCAGCCGGAACTGACCTTGACTATTTTTATTTTAAAGCAATATTGATTCAACATCTGAATTATGTTAAAAAAATTGTTTTGGCAAAAAAATGGCCTATAGATAGATCTAAATGCTGCTTGTGAGTTTTCTAACATGGCCGTGAAATCACTAAAAAACCAGGTGAATAGCATGCCACGGAAATTAATTATTGGTTTATTTCTAATTTTGGAAAAATAAAGTTGGACCACCTGGATGTCTGGATACTACAATGGTGGCATTATTTTCAACGTTCTATTGTCTCCCAAAGTTTGTTAATTTAAAACTAAAACACCCTGTATGCATATGAAAAAAAAACATTTCAATATACAGGGTGATTCATTCCAAGGAAACGTCTGAGGTGAGCGATGTTGCTGCATTTCATCGTCAGAATTCAACTTTATTATTGAAAACTAATCTGAACAAACAAGATATATTTTTCTCTTATGGGAAGTATGAGATTGTCAGTTCTTATTATTCAAATGACAAGAGTTATACCACTTGAAACACTTTGAGAAAGTGTTGAGAACTTTTCACACATCAATAATTCGCATAGTTTTTAAATTACACGAAATAATTACTACTAGTAACACCGTTAGAGTTTGACACTCAAATGGTGTCATCCATTTGACACGTTTTCCGTTTTTCCTATTTATTTTTGGTAAACAACTAGATCAGCTTTGCGACGGAACATGTTGACGTTTGCGCGTTCACTGGTCAGTGCAGTGGACGCCAGTGGCACTCTGGAGCGCTTATTACAGATTTCTGTTTACACCAGAGGAGACCACGCAAGTTCTGTCAGCACCGCCTGATAGATGGCTCTGATGTAACAGATTGTATTCAAATGTGGGTTCAAATGTACCCCTGAAAATATTTCTTACTTGTTTCGCTGAGTCTAGATTCTTTAAATTAATTAATTAGTTTTTATCTACCTGTGCTTAACTCAACCTAAAAAACTATTAACTCTCAAAATATTAAATTTTATACACTTAACTTTTTTTTATAGAGAAGGCAGCTCTTGCAACGCCGTTAATGTATGGCACTCGTAGGTGGTAGTTGTTGGTGGTGTAGGGGATGTTTTTCTTTATAGCTTTGTCGTTTTTAAATTTTTCATCCCCACGATATAGGAGCATTGTATTCGTGGGAGATTTTGACATAAATATTTATGGCGATAACTGCAGCCGAGAGAATCGCCTTTGAAGTTGAGGATGCAATTAGTACAAATACGCGTAAAGGGTTTTGGTATATGCTAAAATTTCTTTCGTTCCCTGGATTAGGTACACCTTTATCAATGTCAGTGCATTCAAACCTACTCTTTTAAAAAGCCCAAGGGTATATAATATATTAATTCCTAATTCAAACATTTAGTTCGTGTTTTATTCGGTTCATTTTTTCTTGATTTGTAAGAAAATATGGACTTAACTTTTAAGTATGGACGCTCAGTACATAGCAGCTGGTAGACACAAAATGAATGGAAAAGCAAAGAGTAGGTTTTGATTGCAAAGATCAAAAATTGTTCACATTTCTGGAGTTATCACGAGAGTAATAGGTATAGTGAAGTATCAATATGTGTATCTATTTGTCTATAGGCCAGTGGACAAAAATTTTTGAATCGTCGAAATAAAATACCCAGTCTTCTTTTTATTCTGCATATTGGCTATAGCTTTGAATGGCTCTAAAGTACCCACGTCAGTGGATGTCACCCGCGATAAGCTGACTGCAACCATTGAATAAGATGGAATACCTTAATCAATGCTGCAACCACGATAGACTTACCCACGGTATGTCATTGCGCATCGTGTGACGCGTCAGTTGCGAATCAGAATTTAAATTGCTCCATATGTTTTGTGGTTTTTGCTTATTTTTAAACGTTTTATAATATATAATAATAAATAAATAATAATTTCTTTTCTTTGTGTTTTAGCTAATCGTATCCATGCAAATAAAATGTATGTATATTTTGTGAAATTAACAGGATTTTTCTTTTAAAAGACCGTATTGGTAGACAATAAAAAATAATATCATATAGGTATCTAAATAATACATTTATTGTAAGTAAGGTGAATTTCACCGATTTCACTACAGTAGTAAGACTATGAGAGCATGACGCCAAACCTGTCTCAACAAGTTTGGCGTCATACTCTCATAGGGGTTTTCGGTTGGCGTCATACTCTCATAGGGGTTGTGGGTTGGCGTCATGCTCTCATAGGGTTTGGGGGAGGGTGGGGTCCACCCCTACTCTGGGGTGGGGAGGTCCCAACATTATATAGGCAAGGTTCAGCGAATATTGTCAACAAACTCAACATGTCCTTCTTAAACAATTTAAATAAGAACTTGCTGCAGAAAAATCTGGTGAACGTTCGAGATTTGGAAGTAAATGAAAAGTTTGAGATTCAGAGTTTTAAGAGAATAAATACTAAGTATGGTGAAAAGGTGGTTGTGGAATTTGCAGACTTCAAGACGATTCTGCCGCAGAGGTTTACGGATGAATTAACTCAAGACCGAATAGATGAGTTGAATGGGGACAACAAAAGGTACTTTTTAACAAGCTTGGGACCTGTTGGTAAAACGACTAATATTATATTTTCTGAAGAACTGTGAGGCCATATGCTGGAGTTGGGAAAACATGAGTTAAAAGTGTAAAACTGCGAAAATAAAAATATTATTTGTTTGTGTGTTGTTTTTTTCTATATAAGGGGGGGTGATTGAACAAACTTGAACAATCTAATGTTGATTGTTAAAGGGAGCGGAGTGCTCAACACATTAATTGACAAATTGCCGATAGAGTTACACATTCCTGGCTATCAGTACTGCGGTCCTGGCACTAAATTAGAAAAACGGCTTTCTAGAGGTGATTCAGGTATAAATAAAGTTGATTCAGCCTGTAGAATTCATGACATTGCTTACAGTAAAAGCAAATCTCTAGAAGAACGACACAAGGCTGATTTGGAACTGGAAAATCGTGCTTGGGACCGAGTGAAATCAAAAGATTCCAAATTTGGTGAAAAAACAGTTGGGTGGCTTATTACAAACGCAATCAAGGTTAAAAGGAAGTTGGGAATGGGTACGAAACGACCATTTTCGTTTAGAAGAGACATAGTAAAGAAGGTGGATAAAGCTCTAAAAAAATCCTTTACAACCAAACAGTTGAGCGACTTAAAAAATTTAAAAAAATCATCGTTAGCGGCAGTTAAGGCAGCACGTGTACACATAAAAAAAGCTGGTGGAAAGGCTAAACTAAAAATACCCAGGATAATTCCGTTTCAAGAAAGGTCAGGAGGATATCTGCCTCTTTTGCCTATACTGGGTGCTCTGTCTGCTCTCGGTTCATTGGCGGGGGGAGCGAGCAGTGTAGCAAAAACTATAATCGACGTAAATAATGCAAAAAAGCTGATGGCAAATCGAAAGCAAGCTATGGAGTCCGTTGGTTCAGGACTTTATTTGCGTAAAAACAAGCGTGGCGGTCTGGGATTATTTTTAAAGAAAAAAAACTTTTGAAGCTACCCAATAGACCTTTAACCAATCTAGACCTTTTAAAATTCGCTAAAGACATTCCATTCTTTAGAGGTGTATATATGAGAGATACCCTACCTAAAAAGCCTCGAAAAAACGAGACGGCCATTTTGAATTTGGATATTCAGCGAAATTCTGGATCTCATTGGGTAGCCTACCGGAAAACAGGAAAAATATGTGAATATTTTGACAGCTTTGGCAATTTGAAACCACCAAGAGAACTCATTAGATACTTGAGGAGAGACATTGAAGTAGTATACAATAACGATTCATATCAAAACTTTAACCAAGTAAACTGTGGTCATCTTTGTTTGATGTTTTTACTAGAGAAACAAAATTTCTCGTAAAGAAATAAAATCTGAAAATATGAAGTGTGTTTTTCTTTCCCCAATAATCCTCTCCTCATTTATTATCTTTACTATGTATTTAAAGTAACTCACAATTATTGTATTCATATTTAAACGAGATGTTTCAAATTTTACTGTTCCCAGGTAGTAGTGCTATTATGTTGTTTTCAGTCACGAAATATTTAACTCAAGGATACACCAGACAGTATAACTGCTTTTATATTTGGCTCCTACAAACATTGTTTATGGAATATTTTATTCTTGTCGGATAAGCAGGTATTTTATGAATAAAATTAAAAGAGAAAAATGTATATGCTTTATATTCAACTAAAAATATGATAAACAAAAAAATACAGAGAAATACATATATACAGAGAAATGTATGTTTTATGTTCCACTAAAAATATGATATAAAAAATTCATACAGAGAAATATATACAGACAAATATATAAAAAATAAAAATACTTATACCTATTATAAAAAAAATACTTTTTCCTATTATATACATTTCTAAACACATCTAAATATATACAGGATGTTTCTTAATAACATGCTAATACTTATGGGGGTTATTCTTGGATCCATTTGAGAAAAAACTTTATATGAACTTTATATCAACATATGTCCTAAAAGTCCTAACTTTTGAGATACAGGGTTGTAAAATTGGAAGCATGATAATGGTAATGTTAATGACTTAAATACGTCTACAACTATGTAGACAACTATTTATGTGTTTACAAACAAAATCTGCTTCTTGACAACTAGATCGTTTGAAAATTGTTAATATATAATTTTATACCATGGTGCAAATGACTATTTTTTATGCGAAAACCGTACATTTGCTCAGAAAGGAATGAGGATTTCAAAAGAATTTTAAGAAAAAGCAGTGACGTAACATTTTTTTTTAATATTCAAAACCCATACAAACGCCACTGGTAAAAGTAGTAAAATTGTTTGGACGTCAAAAAATGTATCCTGCATAGAAAGCGTGTACCAAATTTCACAAAATATCTAGGGTAATACCGATGTTATAATAAAAAAGATTTTTTCTTAAAATTTTAACCCTCTGTAGTTCAAAAGTTAAGACTCAAAATGGATTCAAGAATAACCCCCTTAAGTACTAGCATCTTATTAAGAAATACCCTGTATATACAACCACCCACTAGGGGAGTTGCTTCAACAATTCCTCATACCCTTTCACATCTTTCTTACATTCATCATATTCATTCTCCGCTTGCTTTAAATCATTTTTCATTCCTTTCACTCTTTCTTCATACTTCTTAAGTTCACTCTTCTTTCTTTCAATTTCGCTTTTACACTTCCCCATTCGATCTTTTCCGCTCGCAATTTTACCTTTAACACTCTCACGCATTTCCTCAATCGTTTCCGCAACATTCTTACTTCTTCCTTTCTCGCAACTCCCCTTTTTCGGTGTTGAAGAAGGGCGTTTCCCAAGCAGGACATTAATGTTTTTACCCGCCCTCTTTTTGAACGATGTTTTTTCACTTATTAGTTTTTTACAATTAGTTTGCCTTTCGGGCGATGACGACGAGGATGACGACGAGGATGATGACGAAGTCGATGATGAGAATGACGATGATGCTGACGACCGACGTCTCTTCACATGTGGAGCCGCAGAATCGTCCTCGGAACTCCTTTTCGAGGACGATCGCGACTCCGCTCGCGCCTCCACCTGCGTCCTAGAGTGTGACGCCCTCGAGGACGACTCCGCTCGCGGCGCCAAACGAGGGTCGATCCTTGACGGGGTGGCGCAGGGCAAAAAGTCGTCGGCGGTCATATCGCCCAACTGTGATAGAGAAAGACGCATTATTTGAAAAACATAGATTGCTAAAGTTAGCTTACAGCCATCGGCACGTAGGGGTCAGACTCCAAATCAGCTAGAAGGCTTGCATTTGGCTCTGGGATCTTTAAAAGAAATGAAAATGTTATTTGACGAATTATCGACCAATGCAAACTTACGGAATGGTCATTTATAATTGAAATGACAGCATTCGCAGTCTCCTCGCCAGTTGGCTGAAAGTAAATTTGACATGTAAAAAAATAGGAATACAAATGGATGTACTTTATAGATTAAGTTTGTATGTAAGTCACTGAAATCTAAAAATAGTTTATAAGACTATAATTTGCGAAAATCCATTTTTTTTGTATTATTTTATATTTAAAAAGATGATAAAGATCGTTTGCAAATTTTACAAAACAAACCAATGATATTAGGGTAAAACAAGTCAAAATTTTAAATAAATTAAAATGGTTTCATATAGAAAATTATTGAGAATATAGAATTTTAGTACTCATAAAATTAAAACACTTTAACCTCCAGACGCATTACCGGAAATCTTGAATAATAAATTTTACTACAATAATAAACCCAACCTGTATTGGGGTATGAAATACCATCTAGAATAATAAATGTTATTGCTTTGGGATTTTTTCATACAATGGACTGGTCAAATATTACTTTATAACCTAAGGTAAAATTTACAATTTGGAAAGGTTCCTTGAAATTTTTATGCAGAATAATAAAGTTTACAATTTTGAAATTTCAATACAACTGGTCAAATATTACTTTACAATCTTTACGAGCTAAATTTACAATTGTGGTACCCCTAAACTGGATACTTTAACGACTAAGCAAATGAAAATTTTAAGCAGAATAATTGTCTACTTTGAAATTTCAATAATATTCGAGGGGTCAAACTGGTTTCTTTGGAAATTTTAAAAATATTGAACGAAATACAGATATACAGGGTGGGCAAAACAATTCATAGGTAACTTGTCGGAGGATATAGGAAATGTGGTTTTAAGACCTTTTGAATAAAAATTTGTGGGATGACGGTTTTTAATATACAGAATGTTACAATTTATCTATATACTTCTTGAAAAGATTTTCTTTTTAATTATGAAACTACAAAATATGAGGATAAATTTGCTAGGGAACATAACATCTTACGTTATTAAACAAGTAAGGATATTTTAAAGCGTCAGTGGTATGCGTAAAGGGACAGCTTTCCGTTTTAAAAGAAAGAAAATTACAGATTTTTTAAATGATTCCACATGCAATTCTAAACAGAAAATATTTCTTTCAAATTTGCTACAAAGTGACTTGTAAAAATGAAATTTTTTAACTGAAAAAACATGAAAAATACATTTTTTCATATTAAAAACAAAGCTCCCATATTTTTATTCAAAAGTTCTTGAATCACATTTCTGGCAAGTGTTGTAATTGACGAGGAAAGTAAAAAAAATCAAAATTGATTCAATATTCGATTTTTAAAAGATTAATATGTTAACGATATTTAAATCAGTTCAGATGTTTAAATTTGCTACAAAGTGACTTGTAAAAATGAAGTTTTTTAACTGAAAAAACATGAAAAATACGTTTTTTCATATTGAAAACAAAGCTCACATATTTTTATTCAAAAAGTTCTTGAATAACATTTCTGACAAGTGTTGTAATTGACGAGGAAAGTAAAAAAAATCAAAATTCATTCATAATTCGATTTTTAAAAGATTAATATGTTAACGATAATTAAATCAGTTCAGATGTTTAAATTTGCTACAAAGTGCCTTGTAAAAATGAAATTTTTTAACTGGAAAAACATGAAAAAGACATTTTTTGTAAAAAAAACAAAAGTCGTTCAAAATTCGTTTTTTAAAAGATTAATATGTTAACGTTAATTAAATCAGTTCAGATGTTTAAATTTGCTACAAAGTGACTTGTAAAAATGAAGTTTTTTAACTGAAAAAACATGAAACATACATTTTTTCATATTAAAAACAAACCTCACATATTTTTATTCCAAAAGTTCATGAATAACATTTCTGACAAGTGTTGTAATTGACGAGGAAAGTAAAAAAAAATCAAAATTCATTCATAATTCGATTTTTAAAAGATTAATATGTTAACGATAATTAAATCAGTTCAGATGTTTAAATTTGCTACAAAGTGCCTTGTAAAAATGAAATTTTTTAACTGAAAAAACATGAAAAATACTTTTTTTGTAAAAAATCAAAAGTCGTTCAAAATTCGATTTTTAAAAGATTAATATGTTAACGATAATTAAATCAGTTCAGATGCTTAAATTTGCTACAAAGTCACTTGTAAAAATAAAAAATTTTAACTGAAAAAACATGAAAAATACATTTTTTCATATTAAAAACAAAGCTCACATATTTTTATTCAAAAAGTTCTTGAATAACATTTCTGACAAGTGTTGTAATTGACGAGGAAAGTAAAAAAAAATCAAAATTCATTCATAATTCGATTTTTAAAAGATTAATATGTTAACGATAATTAAATCAGTTCAGATGTTTAAATTTGCTACAAAGTGCCTTATAAAATGAAATTTTTTAACTGAAAAAACATGAAAAAGACATTTTTTGTAAAAAAAAACAAAAGTCGTTCAAAATACGATTTTTAAAAGATTAATATGTTAACGATAATTAAATCAGTTCAGGTGTTTTTATAAAACTTATTTTAGTAATAAACATTGAACATAAGCTATAAATTTCGTTTTAATATTAATTTAGTCATAACAATAAAATTTATATTATTACATTTGACATAAAATAATTCTCTTAAAAGTTTCATCCACTGCTCTCATTAGTCTAAAAAGAAAATTCAAAGAAAAAAACAACTGCTTCTGGATACATACATTTTAACAAAAATTAAGTTGAATTTTATTTAATTTTGCTTCTATGACTTCAATTATGCTGTTCTGAAACTGAAACTATTGATTTTTTGTGCTTATGTATATCTTAATGCCTATTACTAAAACATTCTGTATAAACTAATCTTTCAAGTCAAATTAATGCGTAATTATTTATTAGAATATAGAATCGATATTAAGATAGTAAGTTTTATTTATTAATGTCGAATTTTGCTAAATTTGTTTATTAAAAATAAGTTTTAAATGAGGGTTTGGAAAAATATAAGTACTTACCGGCAGCAGGGTGTTGGTTTTCAAATGACGCATCTTGAAGCACTAAAATCACAGTTATTAAGCACAGTTGTCAATCGAAGTTATCAAGCTCAAGCAGCGGACTGAGGTGAAACTGAACAAGCAAACTATCGTCTGTAGATATGCACCACCCTCCGCCACTATCATCCACCCACATTAAACGAACCACCCCTTTGCCAACACGCCCACCAACGTTGACGGTACTGCACATGGGTACCACCAGTCTCTCACCATCCAATCAACGAGACACCCCCGACGCAAGCACCAATCAAACACCCCCGTACGACTGAGCACAACGTTGTCAGATCTCAGGCATTATCCTGGAACGAGACACCCCCGTACGACTGAGCACAACGTTGTCAGATCTCAGGCATTATCCTGGATGTTAGAAATGAGCCACACCGCCTTCTCCCACCATCCTCACCGTTCACCTATTGAATATAACGGGTGCCCCAGTAGGTTCATCGTCAGTTCTGAAAATAATTTTTCCATACAATTCAAGAATGGTGTTTGTGAAGTACATAGTGGATGCCGACGGTTTTCAAGTCAATGGCAAATTCTTAATTAAAGAATTGGGAATTTTCAATATGGAGACCGGAGATGTCACCTCAAAATATTTCCGCGTTGGTGACTTCAGGAATCTAAGCGCCAAGGATGCCTGCAGTGCGAGATGGGTTATGATGAACATTCACGGCCTCAAATTTTATGATAGGCCAATGGATCAAGCACAGGACAGCGTTGTGGCAGAGTTCCAACTTCTGGGTTCGCTTTCCGGAGTTCAGAAGATTGCTTTTAAAGGAGGACGTGTGGAGAAGGACCTGTTGCATGCGGCTGGATATGGACATCTTGGATACAATATCGAGAATATGGGGTGTCCAAAGTTTGACGTTCTGGTAAAAAAGCATCCCGTTTTTTACGAAAGGGTGCGAGGAAGGCAGTGCGACAGACACATCGAGAGGAATGGAAAACCGCTACACTGCCCTCGGGTGGAGCTGACGTTTTTTGCCGAGTATGTGCGAAGGTATGGTTATTGTGAAGCTTTGTAAATACTATGTAGGTTTTTAGTGAATTTTATTGTCATTTCTGTATCAGTAATAATTGTATTAAGACAATTTTTAGTAACAAAACTTTAAGAACGTTAAAGTAGATTTTTTCTTACAAATATGTCTAACAGTTTTCAATATACAGCGAATCAATTTTTCAAGTATTTTTAGAAAATCACTTATGCACCGGCCTATTGAGTTTCAAACTGTACAAAAAGGTTTTCTAGATTAAAAAAAAATCACGTCCTGGGAATTAAAACTATTTTTTTATGTTGGTTTACGTCAAAATGTCATTATTAGAAAGCCTAGAACTACTTTGATTTTCTTCTGCTAAAAATAAAAATTCAGGAAACTGAATTTTTCAAAACTGTACATTTCTCGAAAGAGTCAAGAATGTTTTTTAGAATTTATTGAGAAATTTAGCAAAAACAAAAAAATATTAATTTTTCAGCAGGTACTTTGATTTTTTCTTGCTAAAAAATTGCACCTATTGAGTTTTTAAACTTTCCTTAATAACATTTTTCCGTAAAGTGTACAAAAAGGTTTTCTAGATTCAAAAAATCACGTCCTGGGAATTAAAACTATTTTTTATGTAGGTTTACTTCAAAATGTCATTATCTAAAGCCTAGAACTACTTTGATTTTCTTCTGCTAAAAATAAAAATTCAGGAAACTGAATTTTTCAAAACTGTACATTTTTCAAAAAAGTCAAGAATGTTTTTTAGAATTTATTGAGAAATTTAGCGAAAACAAAAAATATTAATTTTCCAGCAGGTACTTTGATTTTCCCTTGCTAAAAAATTAATCGCACGAAATTGAACTTTTCGAAAAAAGTCAAGAATGTTTTTTTAGAATTTATTGAGAAATTTTGAAGACAAAAAATATTATTTTTGAAGACAAAAAAAATATATCATTTTTCCAGCAGGCACCATTTTGTTATTAAAAAATATGATTGTTGATCTCAGTCTTAAGAAAAGTTGTTAGGAATTAAAAACTGCTGTGCAAAATGTCTAAAGCCTAGACCCACTTTGAGTTTCATCTGCTAAAAATTAAAACGCACTGAATGTTTTTCAAAACGGTACATTTTCAAAAGAGTAAAGAATGTTTTTTTAGTGAAGCCAAAAAATATTACTTTTCCAGCGGGTATCATTTTGTTATTAAAAAATGTAATCCCACTGTCTACGGCACTGGTGTAAGTAGATGGATATTTTTATAGTATTGTATGAGCGTCTAAACTATATTAATTATGTTTGTCTGAACTGTCTTCCTTTAGGAAAAGAAAACTTGAAACAATTGTCGCTCTACTTTTACGTTTCCTAATGTTTTGTTACTAAATGTTGGACCACCCTTTAAATTGTATATAAGTGTAGATAAATAATTATGATTTATAAGAAAAATCTACTTATTTTAACCTTTTTTAAGTTTTGTTAATAAAACTTGAACCATGCTATACATTATATTCAAATAAATATAAAAATTGCTTCGATTACCTTTATGTCTTGTATTTACAACGTTGTTTTAAATTATATAAATTTGAAAAATCAAATAAAACATATGAACTTTTGTTGTGTTAATTCCTTCTCGCCTCAGTATTGGAGACGGGGAGGACTCAGATCTGACAACACCGAGCGGTGTGCAGAGCGTTGGTCGAAGACGCAAAGTGAAAGCCATATTTTATACCAATACTGCCAACTTAAAATTTTGAATTTGGAACTTTCCCACCATTTTAAAATCTGATCAATAGTGCATATATTCTTATGTTGGCAACTTCTTAAAATTTGGATAATTACAGTGGTGTATGTAACCTTGACAACGAGTGGACATCTAGGGAAATCATCCGTAAATTCAATGACCTCGAGCCATATTGGGGGAATAGAAATCAGAGATGTATCCGGGAAAATCAATTCAGAAATACAGGGTAGTATTAGTAAATAGTGTGTGGTAAGCACAAGCAATTTGACTCCTTCCTGGGATTCTTTATTTAAGATAATAGCACAATTTACAAAAAGCACATTCCATGGCACTGTAATATCTCTCATACAGACAAATAAGAACTGCCCAATCGCCCCGACATTGCATCCATTTGACAGAATCTATTCCCAAATGGCGGCTGCGCGTATTGGGGGAATAGAAGTCAGTCATATTGGGGGAATAGAAGTCAGCCATCTTGGGGGAATAGAAGTCAGAGGCGTATCCGAGAAAATCAATTCAGAAATACAAAGTAGTATTAGTAAATAGTGTGTGGTAAGCAGCTTTGACTCCTTCCTGCGATTCTTTTCTCTTAAGATACTAGCACAATTTACAAAAATGCACATTCCACGGCACTGTAATATCTCTTATACAACCAAATAAGAACTGCTCAAACGCTCCGACACTGCATCCATTTGACAGAATCTATTCCCAAATGGCGGCTGCGCGAACAGGTGCGCACAATTTTCCCACCATGGGGAGTAATACTGCTGGTTGCTTTATATGCTCTGCTTATAGTATATAGGTTGCGGTGCCGCAGCCGCTTGACATACTGCTTCAGTGCTTCGCTGCAAGATGATTGTAGAAAGTGAAATATCTGCAGTCAGTGACAAAACTGTCAAAGTTTGTGAGAAAACGTTTAATACGCTAAATGGTGGTAGTTCGGCTGCACATTCACAAGTATTGCAACGTTGGCAACAACATTTAAAATTGTCAATACGACAACATTACTCTGCGCTTCGATGTAACTTTAACCGTGGTACTATAGCCAAGTTGCATGCCAATTTGCAACATTTGAAAAGACTTCAACTATACTTCAAAACGTTGAACAAAACTGGTGCCGGAAAACGTCACAATAGAAGTGTACGAGTTAAATGGTTGGACGTTCAGGCAGCGTTCCAGAATCGAATTCGCACAGGTTTGGTAGTGAATATGAGACATATTGACATATGGCAGTTTTTTGATGATGCATTTATCCTCTTTAAATATCGTATAACTCGAATATTAAATGCTTTTCATATTGTCAAGTTAAATGTCATATTTAATGGTGAATTTACTAAAATATCTGAAGGTGGTATGATAACCGATATTAAATGTTTCGATACGAAAAACTCTACAATTGATCAGGGGGTTGATTTAAAGCGGTGGTTTCAAGATAATGTCGTTGATGCTCTCATAAAAAAGATTGAAGATTATCATCAACATGGGTCCGGTTGGAGATTGCTTAAAATATTAAGTTTAAATATTAACGTCAATAAATATGAGATTGGGAACGGAGCGTCATATCTACCACTCCCTGTGGAAATTTCTAAAAAACGTTCGTGTATCAATGTAAAAAATGGAGATGAAGCTTGCTTTTTTTGGAGTGTTATTTCAGCGCTCTATCCGATTAACTCTAAAAAACATGCTGATCGCACTAATTCATATCAGCATTACAATCAGTTATTAAAATTAGATGGTATCGATTTACCAATGAAAATACCTCAAATATCGAAATTCGAACAGATGAATGACATTTCTGTGAATGTGTATATTTTGGAGCTGGTATGTGAGGTTCCGCGTCAATTTATCACTTCCCCAGCTCGATTAACTAAAAATAAAATGTCCCGACATGTGAATCTACTTCTAATTCAAAACCATTATTATTTAAAAACTAGCGACTTTGAAGTTCCACCTGTAGATGATTCGAATATCGATATAAAATATCATTATTGTTGGATTAAAGATTTATCTAGACTGATTTCGAAACAGTCAAGCAAACATAATGGTCGAAAATTTATATGTGAAAGATGCCTAAATTACTTTACATCTGACACTAAATTAGAGAAGCATACAGTTTATTGCGAGCAAACAAATAACTGTAAAATCGAGTTTCCGAAAGAGAAGTTTATCGAATTTAAAAATTTTGTTCATAAAGAACGCACTCCATTCGTTTTGTATGCAGATTTTGAAGCAATTCTAAAACCATGTGGAGATTCTAATGATACACTGAAAACTGACAAATATCAAAAACATGAAGCAATCAGTGCTGGATATTATTTCAAGTGCTCCTTTGATAACTCACTCTCTTTTTACATTGCTAAGTTTGTATCCAGCAAATTGAAACATGTTGAACCTATGGATGAAACTATAAGCCTTAAAGATGCCACCCCTAATTGTCACATTTGCGAGAACAAATTTAATGTTAATGACATGATTGTTCGAGACCACTGCCATCTGACCTCTATATTTCGGGGATATGCGCATCAAGCATGCAATTTAAATTACCAAAACTCATTCTTAGTCCCCATAATTTTTCACAATCTTAGTGGGTATGACAGTCACTTTATAATACGAGAACTTGCCAAACGGAATCATGTCACACTACTTCCTGTAAATAATGAAAAATATATTAGCTTTACAATATTTGATAATGAAACAAATATTAAATTTCGGTTTATTGATTCTTTCAAGTTCTTAGCCTTCTCTCTCGACAAACTCACAGCATCTCTAAATACTTTTGAAAATACTAGAAATGAATTTCCTTCTGAAAATTTTGAGTTGCTAACTAGGAAAGGTGTTTTTTGCTATGATTACATCGATTCAATGGAAAAATTGCAAGAAACCTCATTACCACCTATTCAAAATTTCTATAACAAATTAAATGATTATAATATCGATGCAAAAGATTACAATCATGCTCAATTAGTTTGGGAGAGGTTTGGTATAAAGACTTTGGGTGGGTATTCGGATCTATATTTGAAAAGTGACGTACTTTTGTTAACTGATATATTTGAGCAGTTTAGAACCACTTGTCTTCGAAATTATGGTTTAGATCCGGCCTGGTACTATACTTTACCTGGATACAGTTGGGATTGCATGCTTAAATATACGAAATGTAAATTAGAAACCTTCCAAGACAGTGATATCTTAATGTTTTTCGAAAGGGGCGTTCGAGGTGGGGTTAGCCAGGTGAGCCACCGCTTTTCTCAGGCCAACAACAAATATATGGAAAATTATGATGTTAATATGCCGTCAAAATATATTCTTTATGCTGATGTTAATAACCTTTATGGCTGGGCGATGTGTGAACCTCTTCCTTACGGAGGATTTGAGTGGGTGTCTGATGTCGATGTCACAAAGGTTGCTGATGATGCTGATGATGGATATATTTTAGAAGTTGATTTGTCATATCCTGATCATCTTCAGAACCTCCATAAAGACCTTCCGTTCGCACCTGAACACTGCAAACCTCCAGGTTCCAAAATAAAAAAGCTCATGACCACTTTCTATGATAAGAACAATTATGTGATTCATTATAGAGCGCTTAAGCAAGCTTTACAACATGGTTTAATTTTGAAAAAAGTTCATAGAGTTTTGAAATTTAAACAGTCTACCTGGTTAGCTCCCTATATACAGCTCAATACTCATTTAAGAACTGTGACAACGTTGGATTTTGAAAAAACTATAATGAAGCTCATGAATAATGCAATCTACGGTAAAAAGTGTACAAAAAGGTTTTCTAGATTCAAAAAATCACGTCCTGGGAATTAAAACTATTTTTTATGTAGGTTTACTTCAAAATGTCATTATCTAAAGCCTAGAACTACTTTGATTTTCTTCTGCTAAAAATAAAAATTCAGGAAACTGAATTTTTCAAAACTGTACATTTTTCAAAAAAGTCAAGAATGTTTTTTAGAATTTATTGAGAAATTTAGCGAAAACAAAAAATATTAATTTTCCAGCAGGTACTTTGATTTTCCCTTGCTAAAAAATTAATCGCACGAAATTGAACTTTTCGAAAAAAGTCAAGAATGTTTTTTTAGAATTTATTGAGAAATTTTGAAGACAAAAAATATTATTTTTGAAGACAAAAAAAATATATCATTTTTCCAGCAGGCACCATTTTGTTATTAAAAAATATGATTGTTGATCTCAGTCTTAAGAAAAGTTGTTAGGAATTAAAAACTGCTGTGCAAAATGTCTAAAGCCTAGACCCACTTTGAGTTTCATCTGCTAAAAATTAAAACGCACTGAATGTTTTTCAAAACGGTACATTTTCAAAAGAGTAAAGAATGTTTTTTTAGTGAAGCCAAAAAATATTACTTTTCCAGCGGGTATCATTTTGTTATTAAAAAATGTAATCCCACTGTCTACGGCACTGGTGTAAGTAGATGGATATTTTTATAGTATTGTATGAGCGTCTAAACTATATTAATTATGTTTGTCTGAACTGTCTTCCTTTAGGAAAAGAAAACTTGAAACAATTGTCGCTCTACTTTTACGTTTCCTAATGTTTTGTTACTAAATGTTGGACCACCCTTTAAATTGTATATAAGTGTAGATAAATAATTATGATTTATAAGAAAAATCTACTTATTTTAACCTTTTTTAAGTTTTGTTAATAAAACTTGAACCATGCTATACATTATATTCAAATAAATATAAAAATTGCTTCGATTACCTTTATGTCTTGTATTTACAACGTTGTTTTAAATTATATAAATTTGAAAAATCAAATAAAACATATGAACTTTTGTTGTGTTAATTCCTTCTCGCCTCAGTATTGGAGACGGGGAGGACTCAGATCTGACAACACCGAGCGGTGTGCAGAGCGTTGGTCGAAGACGCAAAGTGAAAGCCATATTTTATACCAATACTGCCAACTTAAAATTTTGAATTTGGAACTTTCCCACCATTTTAAAATCTGATCAATAGTGCATATATTCTTATGTTGGCAACTTCTTAAAATTTGGATAATTACAGTGGTGTATGTAACCTTGACAACGAGTGGACATCTAGGGAAATCATCCGTAAATTCAATGACCTCGAGCCATATTGGGGGAATAGAAATCAGAGATGTATCCGGGAAAATCAATTCAGAAATACAGGGTAGTATTAGTAAATAGTGTGTGGTAAGCACAAGCAATTTGACTCCTTCCTGGGATTCTTTATTTAAGATAATAGCACAATTTACAAAAAGCACATTCCATGGCACTGTAATATCTCTCATACAGACAAATAAGAACTGCCCAATCGCCCCGACATTGCATCCATTTGACAGAATCTATTCCCAAATGGCGGCTGCGCGTATTGGGGGAATAGAAGTCAGTCATATTGGGGGAATAGAAGTCAGCCATCTTGGGGGAATAGAAGTCAGAGGCGTATCCGAGAAAATCAATTCAGAAATACAAAGTAGTATTAGTAAATAGTGTGTGGTAAGCAGCTTTGACTCCTTCCTGCGATTCTTTTCTCTTAAGATACTAGCACAATTTACAAAAATGCACATTCCACGGCACTGTAATATCTCTTATACAACCAAATAAGAACTGCTCAAACGCTCCGACACTGCATCCATTTGACAGAATCTATTCCCAAATGGCGGCTGCGCGAACAGGTGCGCACAATTTTCCCACCATGGGGAGTAATACTGCTGGTTGCTTTATATGCTCTGCTTATAGTATATAGGTTGCGGTGCCGCAGCCGCTTGACATACTGCTTCAGTGCTTCGCTGCAAGATGATTGTAGAAAGTGAAATATCTGCAGTCAGTGACAAAACTGTCAAAGTTTGTGAGAAAACGTTTAATACGCTAAATGGTGGTAGTTCGGCTGCACATTCACAAGTATTGCAACGTTGGCAACAACATTTAAAATTGTCAATACGACAACATTACTCTGCGCTTCGATGTAACTTTAACCGTGGTACTATAGCCAAGTTGCATGCCAATTTGCAACATTTGAAAAGACTTCAACTATACTTCAAAACGTTGAACAAAACTGGTGCCGGAAAACGTCACAATAGAAGTGTACGAGTTAAATGGTTGGACGTTCAGGCAGCGTTCCAGAATCGAATTCGCACAGGTTTGGTAGTGAATATGAGACATATTGACATATGGCAGTTTTTTGATGATGCATTTATCCTCTTTAAATATCGTATAACTCGAATATTAAATGCTTTTCATATTGTCAAGTTAAATGTCATATTTAATGGTGAATTTACTAAAATATCTGAAGGTGGTATGATAACCGATATTAAATGTTTCGATACGAAAAACTCTACAATTGATCAGGGGGTTGATTTAAAGCGGTGGTTTCAAGATAATGTCGTTGATGCTCTCATAAAAAAGATTGAAGATTATCATCAACATGGGTCCGGTTGGAGATTGCTTAAAATATTAAGTTTAAATATTAACGTCAATAAATATGAGATTGGGAACGGAGCGTCATATCTACCACTCCCTGTGGAAATTTCTAAAAAACGTTCGTGTATCAATGTAAAAAATGGAGATGAAGCTTGCTTTTTTTGGAGTGTTATTTCAGCGCTCTATCCGATTAACTCTAAAAAACATGCTGATCGCACTAATTCATATCAGCATTACAATCAGTTATTAAAATTAGATGGTATCGATTTACCAATGAAAATACCTCAAATATCGAAATTCGAACAGATGAATGACATTTCTGTGAATGTGTATATTTTGGAGCTGGTATGTGAGGTTCCGCGTCAATTTATCACTTCCCCAGCTCGATTAACTAAAAATAAAATGTCCCGACATGTGAATCTACTTCTAATTCAAAACCATTATTATTTAAAAACTAGCGACTTTGAAGTTCCACCTGTAGATGATTCGAATATCGATATAAAATATCATTATTGTTGGATTAAAGATTTATCTAGACTGATTTCGAAACAGTCAAGCAAACATAATGGTCGAAAATTTATATGTGAAAGATGCCTAAATTACTTTACATCTGACACTAAATTAGAGAAGCATACAGTTTATTGCGAGCAAACAAATAACTGTAAAATCGAGTTTCCGAAAGAGAAGTTTATCGAATTTAAAAATTTTGTTCATAAAGAACGCACTCCATTCGTTTTGTATGCAGATTTTGAAGCAATTCTAAAACCATGTGGAGATTCTAATGATACACTGAAAACTGACAAATATCAAAAACATGAAGCAATCAGTGCTGGATATTATTTCAAGTGCTCCTTTGATAACTCACTCTCTTTTTACATTGCTAAGTTTGTATCCAGCAAATTGAAACATGTTGAACCTATGGATGAAACTATAAGCCTTAAAGATGCCACCCCTAATTGTCACATTTGCGAGAACAAATTTAATGTTAATGACATGATTGTTCGAGACCACTGCCATCTGACCTCTATATTTCGGGGATATGCGCATCAAGCATGCAATTTAAATTACCAAAACTCATTCTTAGTCCCCATAATTTTTCACAATCTTAGTGGGTATGACAGTCACTTTATAATACGAGAACTTGCCAAACGGAATCATGTCACACTACTTCCTGTAAATAATGAAAAATATATTAGCTTTACAATATTTGATAATGAAACAAATATTAAATTTCGGTTTATTGATTCTTTCAAGTTCTTAGCCTTCTCTCTCGACAAACTCACAGCATCTCTAAATACTTTTGAAAATACTAGAAATGAATTTCCTTCTGAAAATTTTGAGTTGCTAACTAGGAAAGGTGTTTTTTGCTATGATTACATCGATTCAATGGAAAAATTGCAAGAAACCTCATTACCACCTATTCAAAATTTCTATAACAAATTAAATGATTATAATATCGATGCAAAAGATTACAATCATGCTCAATTAGTTTGGGAGAGGTTTGGTATAAAGACTTTGGGTGGGTATTCGGATCTATATTTGAAAAGTGACGTACTTTTGTTAACTGATATATTTGAGCAGTTTAGAACCACTTGTCTTCGAAATTATGGTTTAGATCCGGCCTGGTACTATACTTTACCTGGATACAGTTGGGATTGCATGCTTAAATATACGAAATGTAAATTAGAAACCTTCCAAGACAGTGATATCTTAATGTTTTTCGAAAGGGGCGTTCGAGGTGGGGTTAGCCAGGTGAGCCACCGCTTTTCTCAGGCCAACAACAAATATATGGAAAATTATGATGTTAATATGCCGTCAAAATATATTCTTTATGCTGATGTTAATAACCTTTATGGCTGGGCGATGTGTGAACCTCTTCCTTACGGAGGATTTGAGTGGGTGTCTGATGTCGATGTCACAAAGGTTGCTGATGATGCTGATGATGGATATATTTTAGAAGTTGATTTGTCATATCCTGATCATCTTCAGAACCTCCATAAAGACCTTCCGTTCGCACCTGAACACTGCAAACCTCCAGGTTCCAAAATAAAAAAGCTCATGACCACTTTCTATGATAAGAACAATTATGTGATTCATTATAGAGCGCTTAAGCAAGCTTTACAACATGGTTTAATTTTGAAAAAAGTTCATAGAGTTTTGAAATTTAAACAGTCTACCTGGTTAGCTCCCTATATACAGCTCAATACTCATTTAAGAACTGTGACAACGTTGGATTTTGAAAAAACTATAATGAAGCTCATGAATAATGCAATCTACGGTAAAACAATGCAGAACGTTAGAAAGCATAGAATTGTTAAACTATTAAGGAAATGGGATGGTAGATGTGGTGCGAAAAATTTTATTTCTAGCCCGCGTTTTAGACGTAGTGTAATTTTTGATGAGAACTTAATAAGTGCTGAATTAAATAAGACTAATATTATGTTTGATAAACCTCTGTACGTTGGAATGTCTATCCTAGACATATCCAAAACCTGTGTATACGAATTCCACTATGATTTTATGTTGAAAACATTTTCTGATAACTGCTTATTATTATATACTGATACTGATAGTCTAGTGTACGAAATACGTTGTGAAAATATTATGTTCGAAGACGTAATTAAGAAACATATCCATCGGTTTGATACCAGTGACTATCCCGCAGATAATCCATATGGAATTCCACTCGTAAATAAGAAAGTGCCCGGCTTAATGAAGGATGAATTAAACGGCAGTATCTTGACACATTTCATTGGTCTTAGATCTAAAATGTATACTTATAAAGTTCAAAGAAAAAATATGTGTGTTAAAAAATCAAAAGGTGTCAGGGGTTCCGTTATAGCGAAGCAAATAACATATCAAGACTATTTCGATTGTTTATTTAATAAGAGCGAAAAAATTGTAAATCAGCGTTCTATACGTTCATTTGCTCATAATGTTTTTAGCATAAGTCAGACTAGGATTGGTTTAAATCCATTTGATGATAAGCGTTTTCTAGTTGATAGTATTTCAACTATCCCTTGGGGTCATAAAGATGTGTGTAAAGTTGATGAATAAAAAAATATATATTTTGCAAATAGTGTTTTACTCCCCCTTCAACTGAAAATGTATCCACCCCTACTAACGTCCTAGCCACACCCTATCCCCCACTAGCCGCCTCCTTGCGGACGCACCCCTACCATCCCTAGATTGTATATAACTGAGAAATCCCCATCATTCTTCAGTCTGACAACCCGCAACATCGACAACAGCATCATCATGAACAACCAACCAATCCAGTTTGTGTCAGATTTGGTTCCCTGCCCATACGTTGCCAACCACATGGTGAAGCGAACTCGACTCCAGAATCACTTGGTGAAGTGCCGCCTCCAGTTGAGTACTGTGCCTGAAATAAATTGGGGCGAATATTTCAAGACAATCGACAACCAGCCGCCAATTGTCATTGCGAATCCAAGGGTTAGACCAGAATAAAAGTATATTTAAATAAAAAACACAATTTGTAATCATTGTTTTATTCCAACCTTCTTCTATACAAGTCTGCTAACAGAAATTGATTATAATAACAGTACAGCTCAAAAATGCAATGTGTTTCCATGCTAAACACAGCATTACACATTAAGAATACAATTTCCATTACATTTATGGCATAGTTGCTACGTACTAATAGTTCATTAGCCTTATCTAAAAAAATGAGGTAAAAATCATATAGTTTAAAATTAAGCAAAAAGTTTATCCTTAAGGTTATATATGGTTCGATATTTAATAGCTCGAAAACCTGCGATATTGAAAACCATTGGCAAACACCATTTTTTGCAAGCAACACTCGTTGATTTCCATCTGCAGTCAACATTGTTCTTAACATTATATTAGAATCAAATCTGATGAACATAGGTGTACCCAGATTGCTGGTGAAGTTGTTCAAATGATTCACTAATTCTTTCCATTCCAAATGATCCAGTGAAATCACATTTCGACGCACTGTTGATTGGATATTTACTTGAGGTTTGAAATATCTCATAATACTCAATCCATTAGCAATACTATATGTAGGCATTGTGAAACAAGATGATAAAAGCATAGAATCTTCGCCAACATTGTTTACTTCTTCATAATCGCTACCACTATCAGTTTCATAGCCGCTGTCAACCATGTTATCGTTTGTAGCACTACACAACGTTTGACTCGTCTATCCAAGAATCGTGGGTCTTATCAAACCCTAGCCATCGCACCAATACTCTCCCTCTTTTTCTACGAAGCACTTTTTCAACCAGATAAATATCAGGATTTGCAGTTTTTTGCAATTCTTCACGGTAAAACCCACCCTTTATAGATCTCCCACTTAAATCTTCTAGAAGATATGTGGGAGGATTGGTTATTTGTACTTTACTTATTTTAAACAATTCTGTAGTCCAATTAGGTGTATATCCTTTAGCAAATATGTGTTTCATTTTACTTATTCTCACAATATCGCCAACCTTCAATTTATTACCTTTGAAAATCTTCACGTGACTATACACTTTTTTAAGCAGATATTGTTCATTGGTTTTATTAACTTGGTTGGGTTTCATTTGAATCACTCTATGTTTTCTGTTATTATAATCGACAACTAGCGTAGGCAAATAATCATCCCATTTAAATTTACCATTTAGACTAAAATACTTAGAGTTCGTATTACTCTCTCAGCCATGGAGGCTTTCGTGCTGCTAAAGGTGCTGTAATGATTAATTTTGAATTTTCGCATCAAATTTTGAAATCTTGAGTTATAAAACTCTTTGCCCTGATCAGTTTGCAGGTTGCGAGGCTTTCGACTTCCCGATAGGATGTCAGCGAAGGTGTTGGTAACATCTTCCGCAGACTTGGATTTGAGCGGTCGACACCAAACAAATTTAGAGAAGCAGTCGATTACGACAAGTATGAATTTGAAACCATGATTGTGACTAGCATACTGATCCAGCTGAGCGAGATCGGCTTGCCACAAATCGTCTAAACCTTTAATAATAGTTCGACGACGTGGATAATTTTTTCGAGCTGGTTTATGTAATTCCTTAACTACTTGAATTTTTTCTTTACTGTGCATGACTATGCATCACCATTAAGGATCTCTGCCAGTCTGAGAGACAGTAACGATTGCATACGCTTACCAGTTAATTTTAAATAATAATCTTCTATAGTTTTAGTCAATTCTCTCAATTCATCAATCTTATCTTGAAAATTTTCGATCATTGTGTTGCGAATATGTAGATCACATTCATCAGTATGCTGTTTAAGATTTGTGTAAAAATATTGTAATGCATGAATTATCCCTTCATCGATATATTGTTTTGTGCTGGCATCACTACCATCGATCGGGGTCTTAACGTTGCTCAGTCTACGATTGTTACAATCATAGTTTCCCTCTAGATTCAAATTTAATGTGTAAATAGGTGGACAAGACCTGCCCTTCGGTCTCGAAGCACGTCCGAACTTGTTTAAGGACATATTTTAACTAACTTGAATGAACCATAAATTATGAGACTTCTCTAAATGTATCTAACAATTTGGGGTTTGGCTGGGCCTGTTCACCAACTATTTTCAAATAACACTCTTCAACGATTTTAGCAAATTTTCGTATTTCATCAATCTCCTTTTCCAAAGCATCTTTAACCGTACTCTCAATATAATTATTATGTTGTTCGAGAGTCGCGTTAAACGTTTTCAATGTTGCATTGATATTTTCATCGGCATATTGCTTTGTGACGACATCATTGCTGCTAATCGGATAACTAACTTTGCACAGTCTGCGGGTTTTGAAATCCCCCTCATAATTCAATGAGTAAGGACTAATCCTAGATCTTGAAACACGTCCGAACTTGTTTAAAGACATCTTGTAAATAACGTTAGAGAATAATTTTCGCTTCCTTCATCTCATTAATTATGGCGATGATTTCGTTTTCGTGTGAAGTATTTCCGGCATCTTTTGATGCTATTAGTAACCTTAACCTGTCTACAAGTTCATTAGGATTATCCCAGAAAACATATTCCACAGGTTTTGTGTTATACTTAAGATGCATACCAGAACCCTTCGCAGGCGTGGAGGTAGCCACCGGCCCCTTCATAAGAGGTTTAATAATATTAGAGTACTTAATTTTGTTGCTAGATTTTAATCGTCCCTTTGAAGTAAGGTGAGCACCAGTGAGATTTAAAATATCTTTGTAACTTTTCAAATCATCCTCAGTACTTTTTGGATTATCATAGAAAATTAGTTGGTAGAGACCATCAGTGCCTGCGAATCGAGTTTTGTTGATGATTATATCGCCAGACACTTTTTCAAAATCGATTTGTTTATTTCCTAGACTCCATACTGATTTGGTTTTGTCATACTTAGGACCATATTTCCAATCGATTTTAGGCGATTTATCCATAAATTCAGTTACGCATGATATAGCTACTTTAGGATATACATTATCAAAATGTCCGTACACTTTGTCAATTCCTTTCTCAACATCATTTAAAGTTTCATTCATTTCTCCTAAAAGTGCAATTGGACTTTTCAAAGTGTTGCGCCACTTTTCCATAAATGATTCGACTTTCGGTTTTAGTTCCGGTTTTACTTCCGGTTTTAATTCATCCTTAACTTGTAGACTTGCTAGAGAGTTTGTCACAGGTTTGAAAATTTTTTGTAATGTTTCATCCTCCTCAAATTTACTTATTTTTAAGGCGGTATATTTTTTCTAATCGTTCGAGCTAGTTCACTGATTTTCTTTGCGCGCTGCGCTTCTTGAATCTGTTCTTGCATCAACATCTCGATTAATAATAAGCGTATTGTGCTTATCATAACTTTATATACCTATCAAACCCTATTCTATATCGACCCTCATTCATATTAAAATCTTTAACAATAACCAGAGTTCCAAAATTGGTATCATTCCAGCAGAGTGAGCATAGATTCTTGAAATCTCCGTATGAGATGTCTGGTGACACGTGTTCGTCATAAATATGTTTAAGGTTTACCTCATCTTGTTTAAATAAAACGATTACATTACAATTGTCTCGTATTAATTGTTTAGGTATTTTTGAATATGTCTGGCACAGATATGCAACATCTATACTTTTATGGCGACCCATGGAATAAAATTCTCTAATTTTATCCTGTTTGTCACACAATGACGTCATCGTTTGAACTAAATGGAAAATAACCAACACATTTAGCTTTTTTAAGAACATCTTGTAGTAACTGATATTTAGGTTGGTAAAGGGATTTACTGTAAAGGTAGATGTTCTTAAATTTCAATCCATTCTCGTTGAATATTAAACTAAGTAGACTGTTTGTTTTGCCACAACCGCTAGGACCTCAAAATTAAGCTCTAATAGAGTTTGGCAAGAGTACTCCATGTTTAGATTTCTCACTCCGAACAAAATCTAAATTTTCGATTGGTAGAGATAACTGATGTGGTTCGATGCGCATCTTGTAAACATCTAATAATATATGACGTGCTTGCCTCATATATACATATCAGGATGTAAATAATAAACAGTTTTTCAATTAAGAATATTTATTTCCTACAGTGATATAGATTAATACATTTTCAAGGGAGGTAAGCTCGAATCTTCTGCTGCACAAGACTTCTGCACAGTGGACATTTCTCCATGAAGTCTGAACAACTCATACAGCACACCAAATGTCCACATGGAACCATCAAGACTTCTATGTCTTTGCAGTAGCAAACTTTACATGAAAACTCGATTGTAGTTTGGGGATTCGTGCTCCGAATGGCTTTTTCGGGTGGAATGTCCACAGGTTTGATTTCCCCCTTAATGAATGAACAATTAGGACTCCAGCTAGCATGATCTTGCCATGGATCATCATCCTTTTCCCATTTATATCCTTCGATATTGCAAAATGGACACTGGACAACGTCTTCATAATTCGTATAAAAAAATCCCGCTCGGGCAAGCTTTTCTGGGGATAGGAGGCTTGACCAGTTTTCAAACGTTCTTAGAAGACTCTCGTAATTATACTCCATCTCTCACTCAGTAATATTCTTACTATTTCAATAAATAATTTTGCTACTAGCAATGAAGAACATATAGTAATGTAGTAAATTAGTGGTACAAATGTGAGGTCTTTTATATGTTGTTCTTGACTGAGTTCTCTGGGTGTGACCATTGTGGGCGTGGTGGAAGGTGGGATCTCCCTCCACACACTTTCAGCAATCGTATGATTTTGTACGGCTCGAAGTTTAAATTGTGTAGCATTTTTAGGTAGGCTTGCTACCAAAATTTTTTCAACTACCGTCTTAAATGGGAAACATTTTTTATCCTGGTCGCAAATAGATACCTTAGCATCTTCAGGGTTGTAAATATAGAACACATTATTTATTAGTGAGAACAATATAATGTGACCCAATCTCAGCAACATCTTGATTATAACTGAAATGTCTCGATAAATGTTCTTTTATATATGAGGAACTACATTAAATCTCGTACAGTTTCACTTAAAGGTAAATATTCCATTGCGCAGTCATGAATAATTATGCAGTAGGCTCGAGTTCTATCAGGAAACCCACTGCTGTTTTCTATGTCCAGCTTAACGTCAACTGTGTTTAATTTTATAGATTCACTCCGGCGAGAACAGTCAATGACAAACAAGGTTGCATTATCTTTGTAATCTGCATAGCTAAGTAGCGGTCGACTCTCCCCCACATTCATATAACTTGAATAAAATTCCACATAACTGTGATAGGCCTCCAGAAAGTCGTTACCATCAAAATTCAACCTCTGACGTTCGAATGGAAAATATTCACCGTTTACAATTAATCTCACATCTGTCGTATCTATGTGATCAAATGCCGTGGGATTTTTTTTTGAATTCTCATTGCGATTAGTCTGAAATCCCACGATGACGTACCGAGGAGTTGACACTGCTGCAGATGACTTTACAGCCCATATTTCTCTTCGGGAGTTTACAGTAAGATTTGGCAATTCGTGTAACTCCCACTTACGGAACGCAATTATAATTGGACGATCAACTTTTATAGATTTAAGGAGATCCAATCTAATCATATCATTCGGCTGAATATGTTTAACTTTTAATTCAATGTTGGAAATTGTTATTTCTGCAGTTATGGCAGGAAGCGGGGTTGCAGCGTCTTGGGTTAGTAATAAAGCATTGTTATCATTTCGAGCTCGTATTAATCTCACTGTTTGTTTGCCGCAAATTGCCATCTGATAATCGTTGAATATTCCAAACAGATGTTTTAGCGGTATTCTTACATTGAATGTTCCATCATTGTTGACAGCGAAAGATTTATCGACCCCAGCCCAGCTCGCTGTTGACATATATTTTTCGTCACTAGTAGTATAGCAAAGATACGATCTGATTGTGCTTACAATTCCCGGGTTTCTCACTACCTCCACTTCTTTACCATTTAGTTCGTAAGAAATAGAATCGAAGAGAAATGCCCCCGCATTGTTGGATAGTTTACAATCTCCGGCACCAGTTTTCTTAGTCACTGCACCTTTGACAAAAATTGAAGCATCGTACATCAATAACCATGCATCACCCTGATTAATGGTTATTTCCACAATATCATTATTCCTGAATGACTTTACAAATGGGTAATAGGTGCGCTTCTCTAAACGTTGGATAGATTCATCATATTTGGGAGTGCGATGCACATTAAACACTTGAGGTGTTAGGGACATAGCCAAGTGCTTTTAGAAATTGCTGATTTTCCAACGAGAGCCGACCTGCACCCTTCCGTGAAATCTTTACTAGTGAGTTTTTACAGCGTTGTGATTGTCTTTTATACGGTTGATATCTGTCACCAAAAACCAAAACCATTTTGTTTCTGATCGAACTCAAAAAATTTTATACACGCTTCAACTCCAACCGCACAATTATTTCCTCACCTCTAAAATTTACAGGGTGAAAGTTCTGATCGAGAATAGTTAACGTTAAATTATGAATCTCACGATTTGCAACTGGCATATACACCAAATTTTTCGGAGACTCGTCTATGGCGTAACCAGGATCACTGCTAACTGCAAACTCGTAAATCGTATGAGTTGGTTGATTTTTATAGTATGCTCCAGATGTTACGTTACAATCTATATGTATAGTTCTGACCTTCACGATGTTTACAGATATATCAGAAGTATGCAATTGACCAGACTCTAATAGACTAGGAGAAAACCCTAACACATGAGCAATAGAATCTGTTGGTCGAAAATCTACTGTATATTTATCACTGTAAATTTCGCACTGTAAGGTGCTATTATTAGCCTTTATTGAAATTGGATTTTTCTGATCAGATTCCTCTTTTCTTAAAGCGCGAACTATGTACGCTTCTAGAGCCTCAATTTCATACGACCCTGTGGGAATCACTAAACAATTGCGATATCCATCAGCGTTTATATAATAAAATTTGTTGACACCAACATCTATATTGGGTATGCTGTTATATGTGTGTAATCCTAGGAGTGCCAAACCATACTCAACATCTGGTTCTAAATGTATAGGAATATTTAAGTCAATAGATAGTGTTGAAGTAAATCCATGCAGGGTGAACAGCAGCGACATGATTGACGAATCTTCTCCACAACTACCACTTTTATAGGCCTCGACCACAAACAATAAAAAACATACAAACAAATAATATTTTATTTTCACAATTTTACACTTTTAAACTTTTTATTTAACTCATACATAATAATCATGTTTTTCAGCTTTTCCAATTCTTCGATATGGCGACGTAGACTCACGTTCATTCTTCAGAAAATATAATATTAGTCGTTATACCAACAGGTCCCAAGCTTGTTAAAAAGTACCTTTTGTTATCATCATTCAACTCATCTATACGTTCTTGAGTTAATTTATCCGTAAACCTCTGCGGTAGAATCATCTTGAAGTCTTCAAATTCCACAACCACCTTTTCACCATACTTAGTATTTATTCTCTTAAAACTCTGAATCTCAAACTTTTCATTTACTTCCAAATCTCGAACGTTCACCAGATTTTTCTGCAGCAAGTTCTTATTTAAATTGTTTAAGAAGGACATGTTGAGTTTGTTGACAATATTCGCTGAACCTTGCCTATATAATGTAGGGACCTCCCCACCCCAGAGTAGGGGTGGACCCCACCCTCCCCCAAACCCTATGAGAGCATGACGCCAACCCACAACCCCTATGAGAGTATGACGCCAACCGAAAACCCCTATGAGAGTATGACGCCAAACTTGTTGAGACAGGTTTGGCCTCATGCTCTCATAGTCTTACTACTCACTACAAAGATTTATTTATCAATAATAAATTATTATTAACCCGTTCTTGTTTATTTATTCTTGTTTACACTTTTTTCTTGACACATTAAACTGTAAACTATAAAAAATCGTAAGACACAACCGCAGCCGCCCATTATTTTGAATTCGTGATTCGCAACTGACGTAGATGCGCAGATTTGCCTTGTTTTCGGATTCGTTACTGACATACCGTGGGTAAGTGTATCGTGGCTGCAACCACTCCCGCATATCTCTTCAGCTTATTCTGCCGCAATAGCCTTCTGCGTCTAATAAATTGTAACGGAATCCATGATGTGAACAACAATAGGTATTAAACTAGTTTATTTTTTACAAATAATAATTTGTGTTTCTTCAAAAGATACTTTTATTGCATAACCCTATACAGAGTTAACTATCACTTAGTACAAAAAATTTTACCACGTGCGCAGGGTGGCTTATAAAAACACAGACATTTTTTTTAGATTTTTTTAAGATCTTTAAAAAAGGGTAAAAACCCCAATTTTCCCTGTAAATCTCCGCCTATAATTACGTCATCCAATATGGTTTCGGAACATACTGCCAGCTGGAATTGATTTTTCGCTGAGTTGCCGTTGTTTTAGGAAGGATGAAAATACCTTTCTACTCAAAGAAATTAAAAAAATACATAAATAACAATCGATTTGAATCTGTACAGCCGCAGCGCTGTTAGATTTACCCGAGGTTCGCCTGGATTCACCTTAACTTAGTTTGAAATTTGAAAACAGAAAACAGCATATGAATCCTGAGTCCCGAGGCTCGTCTCGAGCTCGGCCCCGAGGCTAGGTATAGTATTTCTAAAGTCACTTGGAACAGCATAAAAACCTTTCAATTTTATACGGGTGATTTCTGCTGATAAGTCTGGCATTTTTACCAGTAGCAGAGCGTGGTAAAAGCTATGAAATAGATCGCGCCTCGTATATCACTGTGTTCCAAGTGAGTTCATTTATATTTTACCAGGGTAGCTCGAGAACAGGCTCTTCCGGCAATAAAATACGAGTCAAAACACTTTTTTAACCATATTAAACCGCACCTGGTTTTATAAGTAAAAGGATATGAAGGAGACAGAGACGATAGATATTGTCGTAAAAACAATTGACTCCATGCTCGCCTAATATAATATATCACCAATACTTGCATGGGCTACACTGTTCGAAGGCCGGCCACTCGTACAGCGAAATGCGGTGGATAGGCGTGCGATAATTTCACAGATTTTAGGATATACTTGCGTAAATAGTTGTAATCGATATGGCTTTTTAGAGACCTTTTGACAATATTGTATGGTGCATTAACCTTTACGTTGTGTTTGACGACAACTTTAAAAAACCCTTAAAAGTGTTGCTTTTAGAATATGTATATCTTTAAAAAACTGCGTGACGCTTATGTCCTATATTGAGGTTTTTTATGCAATTAGAGTTTTTTATGCTGTTTCAAGTGTCTTTAAAAATACTATAATCCTGAATCCCTACGCGTTTTTTGTTTTTGCATTTTCACATAGCAGCACCAAGTAAGTACAAAACTACATACACATTTCTCGCGAAACCACGAAAATTTCAGTAGAATCAAATTCGACATACAGCGCTATCGTAGGAATGGCGGGGGCGGACTGACAGACGAGAAAACTTGACAAAACGCACAAAACAGTAGAAGTTGGAGTGGTGCGTAATAATTATCGATATCGATATCGATGTCAATGTTAGATTAGTTGATTACGTTTTCAAACAAATAATTTTCACAAGAAAACTTATTAAAAATCTATCTAAATTAAACAAAAATAATTCTGTGATTTCTTAATGCCGGCGTTATTGGACTGAACGCTTTGCAATATAGAGACTGAACCATAGCCGAACGATACTCCGTTCGGCTATGACTGAACGTCGATGTGTATCGAATCGATGCACTGTCTTGTTCGACGTCGCATCTCTAACATCTGCGTCACACTTCACACTAGTTGCGCTAGTTGCCCGCGGAGGGCGTTTGCGAATTTAACCTCGCGTTATTTCCCAGCGTCTTTGTGAAAATGCCGGGGTATTCGAACGCCGAGTTCACGGACATATGGTTATAATGTACTGGATATGCAATGAAAGTGCATATCGAGCAGCTGCAGAATACCATATTTATCCCAATAGGGCATATATGCCAAATCCACGAACCTTTGTGAACGTTATACAACGTTTGCGAAACACTGGTGTATTGCAAGCTCGAAGGAGTGGACCTGGAGGGCAAATGAATATAAACGATGTTGAGGCAGTATAAACTTGATTTGGTGGAAGAGGAACCTTCCATAAGAACTACGGCTATTGCAAGGAGATTGGGAATATCTCGGAACAAGGCAAGTAAAATAAAACCAATAAAACTGACTTGTACCAAAGACAATCCCATCTGATGGGATTGTCTTTGCTTGTACCTATACCTAGATGAAATTTAAAATGTAACAATAAAATTATTGACAGGCATGGAGAATTCTAAGGGAAAACGGCCTTCACCCTTATCACATACAAAAGGTCCAAGCATTAGAAGTACATGATTTTCCAGTGATAATGACATACTGCACTTGGCTACGTGATCGAATCGCCCAAGACCCAAACTCTGTTTTCAACATTCTTTGGACTGACGAATGCTGCTTCGCACGTGCTGGGGTTTTAAACACGTATGTACATTTTTACTTACTTAGCTTTTTCTCTTCCATATTATTATCTTTTTTATTTATTATAAACTTGGCTTTGTAAAAATCAAGAAAACAGAAAATGGTACAATACGCAATTCTGGAAATGTCAGTAAGGCAGGTGTTTCATAGGCATTCTACATGTTTCTTAGAAACTAATCGTTTTCAAAAGGAAATCGAAATTTTGTGGTGAATCCTCGGATAAATTGATAGATGTGGCAACGCCGCGTTATTTCACTACCTGTCACTACCATTGGCATACGCGAAATTTTAAGACACGTCACGCGCGTCCGTAGGTGGCGTTTTTTGAGGGGTTTTATACATATCGAAAAAAAATTTTATAGGCTTAAGACAAATTTTACAAAATTTTTTAAAATTTATTTTTCTTTATCTACCATAACATTTTTTGTACTAAGTGATAGTTAACCCTGTATACAAATTACAAACGTTTCGATTTCGGACAAGTCGCTTCGGAGGTCTCGCGGGGCGAAACGTCGTTGCCCGGGCCTGGCCGGTCGACCGGCACATTTCCCGCTAAGGGAAGATTGCCGTAATCAATAAACCCGTTCGGGATTGACATTTAATCCAATCGCAGGCAGTCACGGGTTAAGGAGCCGAACCGGGGACCGAGGGCCGCCAAGCAATGCGAGTTCAATCAGCTAAAAAGAACTGCGGCGGCGGCGACGTCCCGGCGCGTAATACGATTGCCGGAGGAAGAGGAGGAAGGTCGACGAGGAGGACGCCCGCCTGCCGGTGGCGGCTCGGTCTGCCCGAACTTTACACTGAAAGAAAAGCAAATTAGACTGGTGCCAATGCATTTTTATAAAATATTTATTAATAAAATTATTAACAGGCTAGGGCCAGCCTGAAAATTTATTTAAGGTCATAACAAAGAAAACAAACAAGAACTAAACACATCAGTCGACATAGGAGCCGACTCCGCGTGTGCTCCGGGGCTCGAGCACCCGGCCAAAAATGTGGCGGGGTGCGGAGCACCCTGCCAAAAGTTTGGCCAGTTGTTGGAAGCTCAAGCAAAGGTGACAAGGTGACAACTAAACAATTTGAAAATATGTTAAATGTTCACCATAAAATGGTCCATAAGACTATAAGCACTTTTGCGTTATTTACGCAAAGTTAGGTCACTAGTTGTTTTTGTTTTTTTTTGTTTTTGTTTAAAGACCGCGTCTTAAAATTCAGTGGACTCTCATCTGGATGAATCAGCTGATATCTCCCTCTCATTTGTTTCCCTTTGGAGGAGAGGAAGTAAGAGACATATATCCAGCTGATTCATCGGGATGAGAGTCCGCTGAATTTTAAAACGAGGCCTTTCTTATATAAACATTTTATTTTATTATGTTTTCTTTTTTTAATCGTCAGGGTGATAACTGTTCGTTTTTTGTCATGTAGGTACTTTTACTTTATACCTATTTATAAATAAAAAAAATTAAATAACATTTGGGGGGGGGGGGTTGTATATACCTTGGGCACTCAGGCCACCCAGCCAAATTTTGAGAAATCGACGCCTATGTCAGTCGAAATGGTGAAATATGGGGTCGAAACTGTTTTTTGTGATTTTCGGCTAAACGTGACCTCCTATCGGAAAACATCCTAGACGAAAGTTGTAGATACTAAAAAAAAATCTAAAATTTTCATACAAAGCTTTTTTCAACATAACCTCAAATTTTCCGAGAGGTCACATTTCTATTTCGCCATTTCGTCTGATGTCGCGTATCTTTTAACTGACCAACGCAACCTCGTTTGCAAAGGTAAATACCCTGCATAATAGTATAGTAAGAAAAGACGAAATGGAAACCATAATCAGAACAATGTTAGAAAGCCATTCAAAAGAACAACTGCTTTTTGTCAAAGAAGCCTAGAAAGCACGACAGACTGTTTTGCCGACTCAACACTAACCGAGGTTATATTCTCGCGCTGGCCCGCCTTTAGTCAGTCTTGATATTTTTATTGTTATAATTATCTTACAACCCTGATTATAAATTTTGTTAGGTTTTTACACATAAATTCTGTTTTTAAAAACGGGTTGTTTCGGCTACAGATCCTAACTTGACGAAGCTGAAGTTGACAGTGAGCAAGAGCTAAGTGCGCGAATTGAAGATGCTGTAAACGATGCTTGCAAAGCAAGACAAGAAATTAAATTCATTCTTGTCTTGCCCGACTCTTGCTGGAAAAAATCTTGTCTTGCAAGCAAGACTTCTTGCAACTTCTTGTTCTTGCATTGTTTGTTTAGTGACGTCATCGCAGCAAGAGTCTTGCTACCAAGACTCTTGTTAGCAAGACTCTTCCAAAAAAAATTTTACTGCTGAGGATGAACCCCTAGCGGTTTGAAACATGTATAGTTTTAATTAAAAACTACTTGTGAAATTTTGATTGAGAGAATTTAGCTTTGTTTAATCTTACATTATTTATTAATGTGGATAACACCAACGATGTTGGTTTTGTTATTTGTATATATTTTTTTAAATTTAAATAATAATTTTCTTTTAATGTTTTCATGATTTTCAATTCGAAATACCTCTTAAGTCCAAGATTTTCCGTTCTGTTAAAGTTATTTTGATACCTGTGGATTTCGATATGTGTTGACAAAAACTGCGAAACCCACTCTCCCAAAATGTCCTTATCTATATACTATGTCACTAATATATAACGAACCAAAGCATTAGGAAGTACAATAGACCCGAGAAACAGCTGGTCTATAGGTAGTGTCATTTAAGTATTTTGGCAAAAACAGAGTAAAAGAAAACATGAAAAATAATACCTACCTATAACTATTAATTTGTCGAATTTATAAGAATTAAAATTAGAATGATTTTGTTTGTCGGGAGTCGGGAAATATGCATTTCCTGCCCCGCGAAAGCGGCATAATAGGTACGTTAATTCTCAATTTCTTTTTGAGTAATTAGTACCTATTACTTACCAGGATTATTGTAAATAAAATATATTTACTAGATAATATAGTAGCACAGAAGTAGTATATTTTCTGTGATAGTAGTATATTAGATACAGTAATTAATTATTCTTAAATAACCGTTTATATTTACGCTCATTTTTTTAAAAATCAATATTATCCTCACCAACAATTATTTCTTTTATTAAAGTTTTACAGGCATTATTACAGATACTTAGTGATTTTTGCAAGATTTCTTGCTTTTAGCAAGATTTCTTGCAAAATTGCAAGAGTCTTGCAGAATGATTTCTTGTCTTGTCTTGCAAAGCAAGACAAGAAATTTAAAACAGTCTTGTCTTGTTCTTGCAGCAAGAACAAGACAAGAACAAGAAATTTGCAAGAGTCTTGTGAAACACTAATAGGCAATGTACCTACCACCTACCATTTTCTTAATCTCCCATTTACCTGGCAACTAAAAATGTCAAACAAAGCAATAATCTCGGTATTTTTTACCAAAATGATCCCTTATTCTAACTTGTTGGTCAGTTGTGCTTTAATCGGGAAAATATACCTACCTACATGGTCAAAATTCGTTGTTATTTTTTCCCTAACTTAAAATTATTAAATTAATACTTCAAAGTTTAAAAATACGTAAAATGGAACTCAAAAGTTAAGAATTTAGTTGTTGTCAAGCAAAAAACTACCTTTAATTTGAAACCAAAATGATTAAAAACTTATGCAATTATTTTTAAAAATATAAAAAAGTTACACACTGGGACAAAAAATTAACTATTCAAAGGACGGTTTGCTTAGCACGCTTTCTTGCCTTGAATTTTGTTAATAAATATTTTTTAAAATGAGGAAACAAATTGAAAATACACAATATTTATGAGGAGCTCGGATTTTTTCAAAGTACCTATTACACCTAAAATTTACAGACATATTTTCGGCGCAAGGAAACAAAATCCTTTCATAAGCCTATTAGGTTTCCTAGGCAGACGACATTTTATTGTATCGGCCGTTTATGGCATATCTTATTATTCCTTTACTCAATGCATATTATAGAGGATGATTTTTTTAGGTCTACCACCGCGATTTTCTCGCTTACTTTGCGCCCTACAAAAAAAGCGTAAGACAGCTGAGTGGCGCCGCAAAAGAAATCGGCATCCATGGCCAACTTGTCGCGCAATATTAAAAAAATCTCAAATTGAGCAAAATTATTAATAGCCGTGGAATGTTTATTTTAAGAAACAGAGGAAAACTTTTATATTGAAAATTGATGGCACTGAGAAGCTTTATCCATCCACATAGTCAGATAGTTTCAGCAAATTACACAGGGTCTTCTGCTCTCTTGAGACCATGAAAATTTTTGTCGATTCTAAGTTTTCTTAGTACAGTGCGAAAAGTTGGGCATGGAGGCCCATTCCTTTTTTAAAGTCGCCTCGCTGACCAAAATTTCCATATTTTGTTCTCTTACGTATTTTCTGTGCGGCCTAAAATAAGCGAGAAAATCGCTTAATAAGAAATAAACAAAAAAAATTTCATAGCCTCAAGAGAGCCGAAGACCCTGTGTAATTTGCTGAAACTATCTGACTACGTGAATGGATAAAGCTTCTCAGTGCCATCCATTTTCAATATACAAGTTTTCCTCTGTCTCTTAAAATAAACATTCGATGGATATTAATAGTTTTGCTCAATTTGAGGTTTTTTTAATATTGCGCGACAAGTTGGCCATGGATGCCGTTTTTTTTTTACAGCACCACTTAGCTGTCCAAAATTGCAACATTTTTGTTTCTTACGCTTTTTTTGTAGGGCGTAAAATAAGCGAGAAAATGGCGGTGGTAGACCTAAAAAAAATCATCCTGTATATCTACCATATTAATGGAAAGATGAAACTGCTCTGTTCTTCATTATGGTCAGATTTAAGTTCACGCATAGACCAAATTATCTAATTATTTTCTAATTTTTACTACTTCAGTTGTAAACTTGACTAAAGGCCATACATTTATATTACCTATTTTTAACTTAAAAATAATATCCGGTTCATTCTCTACTTTCAAAATATTTACGTCATATGGAGATAAGCTGGTTTGGTCAAAATAAATTTCTAGAACAAAAAGAGTGATAGTCGACCATATACAGTACTGTTTCGGGACGGTAATCCCTCATCAGTATGGCTCACCCGACTACCAAGTGGTAGACAAACGTGCCTAGACGATAGATTTACTCTATAAGGAATCAATCAATTACCGAAGCAATTAATTGATCATGGAGTATTATAATGATAGCACACCCGAAGGTGCGGGACAAAGCCACTGGTCTTGAGAAATATATATTTTGCACGAAAATACACCTCGCATTTTCATAAATTTAATCACGTGCACACAGCCGACACTTTTCATTTTAAATGACATTAGGTATATTTGATTTCTGCTACTTTAATTTTTTTATAAGTGCTAAAAATGTAACGCGTCCTAGAATTTCGAGAAACAGAGCTTCTTCTATTTTCAATCAAAAGTCTATAAAAGGTCTATGGAGACAAAATCCGTTGGCTCTTTTCCTTTCGGTTTTCATCAGGAGTAGCTACAATAAAATGAAGTTAAGTCTTTGCATTTTCGCAAGAGATTTCTCAAGTAAAAATGTAATTTCTGGGCTTAAGTAAGATAACTTAAGCGATCTTGTATCTCGTGAGTTTTTAATTTCGCTATGCTAATAAGTTTTGCTGTTTCCTTACATGCGGCACGAGCACGTGGTGTGAGGACCAAGTATAATATGGTTTTCAATTTGAGTAACGGCCAGCAACAACGGAAGGCTACAAGAAGAGCGAACAGAGTCTGGATGAGTTTTAGTTGCCTTTTTATTAATTTGTCAACACCGAAATTTTTTTGTCGACTTTGACATTACGGAACACTCGCCCAGGGTTTGTTCTTTTTCCTCTGTGGGCTCCACGCTTAATTATATTTCTTATTTTGATTATGTACTTATGTTTGTTGGCACAGGTTTTCCCTGATACTTACCACTTTATCTAGTTATCATACCTAGTTAGTACTGCATTTGTTGACCATACTTTGTTTTACCGAGGTTATTTATTAGTTTTTGGTTCTGCATTTTTTCAGCAGATATTTCTCCTTTATGTAGTTGCTTCAGGAAAAGTCTCTATACTAATGGAATTGTTTTGTTTCTTTTGTCCCAGTAAAAAAATCAATAATTCTGAATCCATCAACTACACCGAAGAACAAATGGCAATGGCGTTTCTTCCGCCGGGGCGCCGATCTGCAGTTGAGCCCTGGAAATTGCAAAACTTCCGGAACTTTTGATTAGAACAAGAGCGCGCGCGATTGTCGGAAGTACGATACGTGAATTGACCCGGAGTTTTAACCCCATTACTGGATCCTGGCCGTGCGTTAATACTGGAATCGCTGTATCAGGACGGAGTGTGCTTGACCTGGCCCAGTGTTCTTTGCATCCGACGGCCAGTAATAAAATGTAAATTTCCTTCTCTGCGCAAATTTGAATAGAACGTTTTACTCTTCACGTATCTATAGTGCAGAGTAAAGAGCAGGATTCGGTATTGTAATGGGAAATTAAAAGATACACCGATTAAAATATAACAAACTTTACACTGGACGATACAATATTGCATTGCTAACTACTCTTATATAGAAAATAACCATTTCCCAATGAAATTGAAAACTTCGTTACCTTTACTAATCGTTACCTTTACCAATATTCAGCTATAGAATCTTATTACCAACATTATCAAAAATTTAAGAAAATGTACAGATTGTACAGGCTAATCCACATAATATTTTACCCCGGTTACCTTTTTTATTCTTCGGGTTAAAGAGAACAATGCAGAGAAAAAAGTTTTATGATTTTTCGTGAGCTTTTCCATGGCCTTGTTGCAATTTATACAGGCTGTTCTTTAAAAGCCCTACAAACCAAACTTATGTTTTTTAAATGTATGGAGCATATATACCTGCTATATAATATTGAATTTTCAGAATCAACGCTTCATCCCAACGATATTTTTATAGTGTGTCTGGTTTTTCGTGCTAACACCACTAAAAATCTAAGTAAGCTGCAAGAATTGAACGGAACAATTTTTTTCTAGATATGTAAATTTTGTAAAGGGGTGCGTTTCCGAAAATTTAGGCGTTTTCTATTTTATTTCATTACTTTCGGAGCATTAACCAATATGTCGAAAAGGATTTATTGCCAATGAGCGAAATAATATCTGTGTGGAATGTGGATGTCGTTCAATAAAATTTGGGCCACTTTACTAAAACCTTTAGAATTTTCATAAATCAGTCTAATGAAGAACAGTCCCTAAAGTTAAACCCCAAAAAGTGCCTTTGTTTGTGTCTTGGAATCAAAAGAATGTAAATTTTTTTATTGGCAACATCTAGAGTCCACTCTTCATTTTAACATTTGATTTAAAAATTAGTTCACAATGCTTCCTCATCAGTAGGTACTCAGCCATGTTCTAGCAATCCCTTAAACTCATTAAAAGCATACAATTGTATACCCAACCGGTTCAAAGTCTTATTTAGGGCTTCGAAGGGAAGTATTTTCTGTGCAATGTGCAGAGAGATATAAATAAAAAAAATACTTTTGGGTCACCGTGTAGACCCGAATAAAGCCCAAATCGAAAAATTTTATATGAAAGACCCCCCTTAAAACCATCTGCCGAACACCCCTTTAAAGTATTTACTTTACATTACGACTCACCCTGTATACAGTGTGAATCACTTCAAACCGGAACACCGCTATAAAATTTAAGGAATATTTTTTTATAAAAATACTTACTACGCCACTGGATTGGGCACCCCTTAAAAAGGGTGTGTACTAAATTTTGTGAATAAATATCGAACAAAAGAAATTCTAGAAACCAATGAAAATGACGATCTAACTTCTACCTGTTTTACTTCCCTACTCGCTTAAATCAATTGGGATGGGGATTAAAAACAATTGAAACTGTAACTTCCTTTACTGAAAGTAGGTACCTAAATAAAAAAAACTGAAGTAAAAATGAAATCTTTTTTTTTTCTACTAATCCACAATTTACTTCGATACATTTTTCATACGTCATAATTTTTACGTTATTGTTTTTGTATTTAGGTATACCTACTTATTGAGATTACTATTATTTGTAATAAAGTAAGTTACAGTCTTAATTGTTTTTAATCCACATGCAACTTGATAGGATTATTCTGTACAAACCCCTTATAAGGGATACCCAATCCAGTGGCGTATTCAGAATTTTTATAAAAATATACTTAATTCAAATTTTGACCAAAAAAATATCTAATATGTAGTAGCGTTGGGTGAGGATTATTCAGTCAACGGTAGTAGGCCTTGGTTTTTTTAAATAAAATGTGCCGTTTTGCCCAAAACTTACAGTTTTTGATGACCTATCGTTAAAAAAAACTCTATCAAAATCGGATGATAAATGCAAAATTGTATGGGGATCTTCCGGTTTAAAGTGGGCCACACTGAATGTATGTATAACTGAACTACGTTTTCTCACCGGGACCAATATATACCTAGTGTAACAGAAATGTCGCGTGGCGTCAATGTAGATATGGCGCGAAAACGGGCGTGAAAAGGCGTTCAGTTATTTATGCATAAACGGAACTGCAATAATATCTCTATATTAGATATTATATATCTTTAATAAGCTGTAGCATTATTTTATTCCATACATATACATCACTTTCTGGTGAACTATAGTGAAATTAAGTGGAAACTATAGCCATATCGCATTTTAATTGCTATAACGCTAATTTTGTATAAATATAAATACTCTTTGACATTACATTCGACGTTGACGACCCACAAAAATCGGGACAATGACGTCACATTTTTAATTTTCCGTCCAATTTCGATGGTTTCTTTATGATCATAAAGTGCAATTTTCCAGAAGCCGTTTAACGCCAACTCAGTAAACTGCAATCTTTCTAGGTCTTTAAATAGCGACATTTTAGCCTATTTGACGCATTTCGACTTGCTAATTCCAGTTTATATAGCTGTATCTATAAAGAAAAACGAACAATTTTATTTTTCGAAACGAATTTTAAGGTGATTTTCTCTCCTAGATATATCCCTCTCGATGGTAAATTCGGTCTTTCTTATTTGAAAGGAACTGCAACATTCACTAATGTGGAAATTTCTCTTCCCGAGGAAAGCGCGTGTAAGCTAAATTCACGTATCGCTACCAGGGTATCAGTTTTCGCAAACTATGAAACGAAATGAGCCGTGTCCGACGCACCCAGACGCGAAACAAGTGAAATGAAGCGGGACGTTCAAAGCTAACTTGCTTATATTGTTCGAATAGGAAACGGGAAAATTGAAAAAGGTTATGGATTTTTTATGACCGAATCAAATCTATCAGAAAAATGGAATTTCAGAAATGCCAGGGGTAGAAAATTCAGATTTTTAGATACCTATAGGGTGCATGCTATTTTATATTTCTTACTCCTAGGATAACCTAATCAAAACGTTTCATAAGCGACATTATGACTAAAAATTCGACGAAAACTAAATTAATAAATTTAGAAAAGGTGTACCTACCTATTTTTAAAAATTTTATTTCGATAAGAATTTTATTTAAAGTGGTTTTATGATCGATACATGCGACAGTTTGTTTTCCGTTAAAAGATCCACCTTCTTATAATAATAATTATTAGTTTCATCAAAGATAATGATCTTTGGTTTCATACAATTTGTCAAAATTGTACTTATTATGCAAGGGCGAGCGGTGGACTACTGATTGTTTTTCTACTGTCAGCCGGTGTGTTTACGTAACCTTCTAAATATCGGCCCTGGATTACCTTGTATGGAAACTATTTTTATCGGAAACAAAATAAATCAGTTCAACTTGAAAACCACTCAGTTTATTTTGAACTTATATACTTTTTTGGACAACGTTCGGACCCGACGATTTTTTTGGCAGGGACATATTTCGAAGTAGATATACCATGACATATTTCCGCCATATCTGGTTGAATTAAAAAAAGATAGGTGGTGACACTATAGGTTTTAGAGGGAGACTAGGGAGACTTATAGAATTATAACCTATTATTATGTACCTACCTACTTTAAAATCCGCCCCTATAACAAACCAACGATTTCTTCCAAAGAAGTCGACGCACATTTCTAAATAAAAGATGATAAAAGTGCTCTGTAGCGTACCCCGAATGTATCTCGGGTTTTAATCGGGAAATTTTAATAGGCGATATAACTAAAAATAAATTAAAAATAAAAGTTCATATGAATTTGTAAATATGTTTTAAAGCTTCGTTTTCGAGATGGGGTGTTTTTAGAGAAAAGCTTATTAGTTCAAATATATCAAAAACTACTTAGCCGATTTTGCTAAAACTTGGCATGTTCTTATAGTAATGAGTATAAGGATCTTAATTTGATGTAATTAGATTTGATTTATTTGTCCTAGGCGCGATGCTGTAGTATTATCCTACCCATATATTTTAAGAAAAAAATTTTGAGCACAACACTGCTTTTTAATAAGCTTGATATTATTTTAAGATTAAATAATTAAAAATATTTTTCTTGAATTCGGCAGTAAAGTGTTCCAAAATCGTCATTAAAAGCTCAGAAATCGGCACTGAAGTAACCCATTATTGTACGATTTTTTCAATAAGTAGGCCTCTGCGAGATGTAAACATCGAACATCAGACGCGGAGCCATCGCCCGTCAAAAGTGACCAAATATTCAAAACCCGGCCAATAAATGCTCATTTAACTATTCGTACACATTGCGAAATTGTTACCTATAGCAGCGCAGTCTATTAGTATACATATTTTAGTAGGTTTGAATATCAATAGATTTATTATGGAGGCTGCACAACAAGCAGCAGTTTGGTTTTTCTAGGTAGAGCTATCGTCAAAGTCAAGCAACGCCGCGCGTAGTCGGTTCATGGACGGGTGATCCCTTATTATTATTTTCTTGCCTAATAAAACTTTTTTTTTCGATTTCAAAAAAAATATAATACTTATGTACCTACCTCGGCACTGAAGTTCTTTTTATGACTCATGTGGTTTATTTGCCTCGGCCAGAGGCCTCGGCATCTAAATTCCACATGAGTCATAAAAAGTTGAACTTCAGTGCCTTGGTACATAAATAACTAATTATTTTTTGCCTCCTGCACTTTTTGTCTATTTAAAAAATAAAATATGTCGGGGAGCAACTTAAAGAAATCTAATTCTATAAATACAAAGCAAGCACATATACTTTTTATATTGAAATAAATTAATTAATTGTTAAAATTGATAACCTCTAACATCAGCACTTTCTACAACGGCGATTCGCCATTCGCCGTGGCGAACAACAGATGTTTTTTTATTACACAGTAAAATTAAATTTGATACGAAAAGTGGTCTATATAAGTCCACACTATATCTGGTAAATTTTACACCTTCTTTTTTGGTCAATTTCACCAAATGTTCTGGTGTCAATGAGAACTATGCTGGTGCATAGTAAAAAAAATTACATATATTTAAATGGGTAATTTTAATGCCTTGTATTTTTATGTATATTTACTAAGGAGATGTAAATTTACCCCGATTATTTAAATTTACATGATATACGTACCGTGTAAATTATACGTACCGTGTAAATGCACTTATAGGTTAATTATCCTCCATCAAGTATGTCTATTTAAGTGCACCATTAGGTTTACTTTCAAGAATTCACAGCATTTGTCTAAAATTTACATTAAAGTGCATGTAGTTTCACTTAAATGGAACCGTAAAATAGAGTAGCTTTTTAATGTTAATTTAGTATTTAAAGCTAAAATTACATGAATATAAATGTGTATTTACGATTTATCGTCCAAGAAATTACCTAGGAAAGTAAGTAATTTTATTAAATATTTGTAATATTACTAATGGGAGTATGAATATTTTATCTTTCAATTATGGTAAAGTTACTAATTAACTGTCGTTTTTTTACATATTCGTTGTCGTAAAGTTATACACATCAATTACACCGATAGCTGGCTATACAGGGTGTTTCCTAAACAACTGGCACAATTTTAAGGGGATACTCCTATAATTTTATAAGGTCAAAATAAGAAAAAAGATTTATATAAAAAAATGCCCAGAATAGCTTTATTTCCGAAATACAGGATGTTAAAGTTTTGTAAGAAACGTGTTTTTTATTACTATCTAGGAATTGTTTTTAATAAAGCAAATAAAAATACAACCTTTTTTGTTCCTTGATTTTTTTCGTATGTCGCTTCGTTTTCGAGAAAAATAAATAAAATTCAAACTTATAATAGGGACTTGCAAAGGTCCGGTTTTTTTCTCCAGAACGAAGCAATATACGAAAAAATAAGAGACAAAAAGTTGTATTTTTATTATATCTAATTGCTTTATTACTGAAAGCAATTGTGAAAATTGCAAAAATATACTGGGCGTTATTATTTTTGTCAAAAATACACCCATAAAAAAACTGTAAAAATTTTAATGAATTCGGCCCAAACGTTTCTTAGATAGAAACAATTTTTTGACAAAATGTATTTCAAAATTAAGCTTTTTTGGGCATATTTTTATAGGAACTTTTTCCTGATTTTGACCTAAGGAATATCCCCTTAAATTTGTGCCGCATGTTTAGGAAATACCCTGTATTATATTTTAATACAGCCGAAATTTTACCGAATAATGGTTCGATTCTTGCCGACAAAATGAAAGCCTGGCCGTTAGGTCGCTGTCCATAAGGACTGTTTAGAAAAGTACCTAATCATTTAAAAGCGTTTGCTTACAGAATAAATAAATACGTAGGTAGGTACTCATAAAATTTATTTTTCATAAAAAAATTATTATTTGAGAATTCACCTCAAATTTCAAATTTGCTCCTATTTCATTTTAAACAACTTTTTAATTTAGTAGCCCGGTTATATTATACAAAAATAATAAAAAATACCCTCTGCTACACACTATTTAATCATATTTGTAAAGAACAAACACACTTAAAAGATATTTCTCTCAATTTACCTGATTCCTGAGAGATCAGAGACATATTAGGCAAAAAGCCACAAAATATTATGATAAAGTCACAAAATGAAGACAGTAACCTACACCTTCTAACAAAATACCTGAAAGTTTATATAACAAAAATATCAACTAATCAACTCTATTATTGTTAACACAAAATTGACATTTTAAATTCATTTCAGTTATATAGGTACCTACTTACTGTTAACAATAATTTGTTAGGTATAGATAAGGAATCCGAAAAAGCAAGCGGGTCCAAGCGTGGCGTGTGGAAAATATGGCGACGGGCAGACTGTTGTCTTTGATACACAGTAGTGCAACTAGCTGTTCCCTCCGGCGTCCTGTGAAATGGCCGGCGTGATGCGCCGCTCTGCACTACAATAATTATTTTGCGCGGTAAATTCCTCGATGCACTATGCAGTATTCCGGAATACGACATACGACAGGGACACGGTACGTCCCTGAATAGCGCAAGGCACTCACCAGGCCCAATGGAGGAAGGCGTCAGGCTTCTAGAAGCCTCACCATGCGCATGCTTCGAGTTATTATTACATGCAAATGCATGTAATTTTTCATGATTGTTCGTAATATATTGTAAATTTACATTAAATTACATAATTTATGGTAAAATAATGTATTTTTCATTTTATTTACATTTTTTGCTCAATTTTACCTCTATAGTCTTCTAAAATAAGAATTACCTATAAAAGTATGTAACACTTTACCAGTTTGCAAACGATAAGTTTACATCGACTTTTTATAGTGTGTGAATATTTAACACGGCGTTGTGTAAGATTAACATAGTCTTGTGTAACATTTACAGGCAATTTGGTCAAAATGGTGTAACTTAGTTTATTCGGAATTCTTTCTCTCTTGTAGTTTTACATAATTATACTTTATTTTAAGGAAATTCCAAATGTCATTGATAGGTTCAAATTAAGGAAATGTGTTATTTGTAAAAATAAAATAAAACTAAAAGATAAAGAAGCTGTATGAACCAGGCATAATATGTGCTTGGTTTTCAATTTAAATTATTTCTAGAAAATAATAAACAGTAATAAGCAAAGAAAATACTTTATTTCAGTTCCAAAATATATGAACGATTCCTTACAAATAGGAATAAAATTATCAACATTTCCTTTCTTAAAGCTATAAAAATAAATATTCATTCTCACAGCCAATAATATTTGTTTATAAAAAAAAGTTATAGATATAATATTACGAATTCGTAAGAAAAGTGTACCTAACCACAAACACAAGAAATGCTTTGTGTTAGGAGATTATTTATACTTATACTACAAAAGAGCATTTTCTTACAAATTCGTACGATATTTTAATGCGACCGAACTACGAATTCTCATACAATATACTTAAGTAACTGTTGCCTTACAGAATTCTTCTTGTGAGACAAAAATAAACTTCAAACAGCGATTTAGTTAGATAGGCCTGTTCTCACAAGCACAAGCAGAGCAGGCCCCAACTAAATCAGAGCCAATCAGCCGGCATCAAAACAATCAGAACAGTATAAATTTAAAATCCGTTAATCAGATTCGCGACTGGTTTCTGATTTCGGCGAGAAAAAACTCATATCAACACAGTCGATGAGTATAGCTTAGAGGCTATCACCATCACCTCGGCTATCACACAGTACCTTTCGTCTTCACATCTGCATATTCGCGTGTCTTTTTAATCCACCTGACTTCACTATGAAATTTTACTCTACATAACAGCACCATTTTTGCACTAGCGGTCGATAGAATCACTTTTATACCTATTATACGCGCCACGCGGTCGGGTCACACGTCACACAAACTGATAAGCTCCGTCTCGAAACACGTTCGACAAACGAATGATGCAATGGCTTCGATTGCCTAAGATTTTACACCCATAACTGGCGAAATACCTTCCCCTTCTTATCTCCCTAACACGAACTTGTGTTAATTCGTTCAATTTAACACCGTTTAGTGCTAAGGGGCACCGAATGGTGTTAAGGAACACCGCGTGGTGTAAACAAACACGAAGCCGTGTGAGAAATAAAAAAATTACACCCCTAAGTGTTAAAATTTACGAATTTGTTATAGTGTGAATTTTACCAAATGAGGTTTGGTTAAGACATTTGGAATCCACCAATTTTCGTGTCAATTTTTCACAAAATTTCTTTCACCACTTACATGAAGAGGATTTACACCGATTTTTTTTTACTGTGTAACTTTAACTCTCTCTATCTCGAAAACGAAGTTTTATTACAGTTTATACTGAACTTGTGTATTTTTACTATTATGGCCTCTTTAATTTTTCCGATTAAAACCGGTTATATAACATTTTTTGTATCTATACTTAACAAAATATTTTCTATTCATTCTGAAATAACCGTATTGTCATAATGAGCAATCATTCTACTGACTTGTTACTGTTAAATGGTTCCTTTAATTTCTTTTTGTCTCAACATTTTAAGTCAATCAGTAAAAAAACTTTTACATTCCGTTTCTGCAGATTCTGTTCCCACTTCCCACGTTGCATACGCTGGAAAATTAAAAGCATTACCATTTTCCGTCTATCTCGGAGGAATTCCTATTAAAACCTTATTCGCGCCGGGTCTTAACTTGTAATTTTTGCAAAATAATTAAAAGTTCTTCGTCGATTCCGGCTCTTTTGTACTGGCCCCATTGTTGTCCGAATAGGCCGCGTCGGATGATCATATTGGTTTCACGGAATTTTAACACATGGGCTAAACGAGTGGAATAGTGTGAAATTGTCGGTGATTATGGGAACAGGATCGGATGATTATTTAGTTTCCGAGAAAATGGATCGAAAACATTGAAAAAGTCTGAAGTCGACTAAGCGCACCCAAAAAAGCAGATGCTAATTATTCTCGGAACACCGTTATTGCGACTTAAGAGTTTGAATAGCCATAGCGAATATACGTAGAGGAACTTATAGCTACTATTATAGTCGATACTTTCGTTGGGTGAAATACTTTGTTTCGGTAACAATAACTTGTGATTTTATACCGTACAAATTACCTACTTTAAAACATATTTGTTCGAACAGTAAGAAATAATATACAGGGTTTCCCAACGAAAACTTGACCCCCAAAAATTAGAAAACCGAAAAATATTTGAAAATTCGCCGAGACCCGTCGATTTTTGTTTTTTTGGTTTTTTTTTGACAGGCAAGCCAACGCGATATGTTCATCCCCCTAATCCCTAGCAACCCCAACTTTAAAATTTCAAATGGAACTACCCCCCTTGTGGCGCATCATTCTAAAGCCCTTTTTAAGTGATGTATCCTTTTTAAAAATCTGTTGAGATTTGACAGAATTATTGTCGTCTGATATTTTGTAAACAAATAAATTACTTTTGCGTTTATTAATATTTTTCAATAATTCCATAGCGCTCTTGACTCGCATAAAGTTGTATAAATCCAGCATTTTGAGAAAAAAATACTATGTATCTATCTATGTATCTATATTTTTTATTGGGTCTTGGCACAGCAACATAGTGGTCCTTTCGACTATTCAACTGTTTCGAGGTAATTTTACTCAATCTGTAAAAAACTCCCTTTTTGTTAAAATTTTGTGTATGGGTTTTTAAATACCTTCCAAACAAAAAAGTACAGGCGAATATCTCAAAAAAATTAAGATTTTATTTTGTTGAAAATGGCATTCGACTCATAATTAAAAAAAGTGGGATACGCAGTATATATATATATATATATATATATATATATATATATATATATATATATATATATATATATATATATATATATATATATATATATATATATATATATATATATATATATATATATATATATATATATATTGTTGTTTGGAGTTCATTAATTGTTTCTGGAGGCCATGGATTTTATACATATAATTCAATAAAAATTTGTGGTATCTACAATTTGAGTGACCTAAATAAATTTAATGTTAACTTTTGATACTAATTTTCATAAAATTACAACTTTGGTATAAAAAAACTATGTTGGCTTCTTTTTCAAAATTTTAATTTAGTCTTAAAATTTTGAGAATAAAGTAAAAGTTTTAAAATACAGCGAATTAAAATTTGCTACAAAAATGCAACATTGTGAGAAAAAAGTCCGAGCTTCAAAAGTCGCAAAAAAGATCAAAACGTTTTGAACAATATCAAAATCTCAAGAAAAAATTAGCCATAGTTAACCGAGTTAATTAGCAGAGAAAAAATTATATTTGTTGTCTATACATATATGCTCTAAACAGGAAAATTTTAATAATTTTGTATATTTTCATATACAGCGTGATCAGTTAAGGGCGGCCCTCGGCTGTTTCTCGGGAACTATGCAAGCTAGAAAGATGCGGTAAAATTTTTTTTTTATAAAAGTGAACCAAATAATTTCAATGAAAATGTTTTCAAGTTCCGTCGTTTGCCGCCAGGGGGCGAATCGCCATGTTGTTGTATAAAACTGTCTTTTCGTCCGAAAATCGCCTACCTTATCTGGATCTGAAATAGTAAACGAACGAACGGCAAACGAAATAACTTGAAAACATTTTCATTGAAATTATGTGGGTCACTTTTATTAATTTTTTACCGCATCTTTCTAGCTTGCATAGTTCCCGAGAAATGGCCGAGGGCCGCCCTTAACTGATCACGCTCTATATTTCATTAGTGATGGTTTAAAAATACTAACTAAAAAAGTAGGTACCAAGTAAAACTCCTTTCTATAAGTTCTCTGTGTCTTATTTTACTACCATATCCACGGGCACAAGTAAAAATCACCATAACACACCATCGCGTACAAATGCCTCGACATTCCACAAACTGGGTAGCACCCGGCAATCCAATTTAGGTTAGGCGGACTTTTCTGCCTCAATCAAGAGTTTCGGGGTGAATGTTTGGACACCCGTACACAAAAAACCCAGATCTTCCACTGGCTTAAGTTGATGTCGGAATATTTGAGTCTATAACCGCGACCGAATTCGACTTGTTCCCCTTTGACGAAAAGCCAAAAAAAGCGTAATCTTATCGACGGTGACGGGCGTCTGACGAGACACATTAAAATCTTTTTACAGTTAAGTGATTTTTTGAGTCGCCCCGGGAGATTATGCAGATGATATCTGGTGGGATTAAAACGGACACACGGCGCTGACGAGCGTCGTCTGTTAAATGTTTTTTGGGGGATTAAGATTGATGATGTCCCGAAATTGGTTCATTTACCGGTCTTCGTTTTCGGATGGGTTTCGGGTGTGCGGAGGGACCCGGAGAACGGGCGGAAATATCGCAGACGGCCGAACGCATAACCAACACAGGTAGCCGAGAAAACGGGCAGTCGACCGAAAGGATATACTCGCTATTATACTGAGTGTAACTATAGAGTGAACAACCAAACGAGAAGCATTATACACCATCATATCTTTATTTTTAGACTGCATGTTTTTCTGCCTTCGATCGACCTTGGTTCGAACCGATGTCGAGGCAGGGGCATGCACATATCATTAAAGAAAAACACCGCTCTGGCCAAGAGCGCTGGACAAAAAATGTGGGTTCACGGTAATGCTCCTAAATAGCTTTATTCGTGTGATTTACTAATTGTCCTACACTCACTGGGATTACTACGGTTTTCTAGGGTTTTTCGTAGTACTTGAGCGAATGCTATCCTAGTTCTATCGGGAAAAAAGTCGGCCCTAGCCGCAAATGGCAACGAAGACAAAATAATAGTAATTGCCCCCTCCCCCGCACAAGCATGTGGTTGCTTCTGGGGTACTCCTAGTTTGGAGTATTGTGAGGGTGAGAATTATTATTATTATTTATTATCAGTATGATTGGTTTACGTTTACATATTGTCGCGTTTAGTAAGTCGTTTGAGACACAAAAATCAAACCAGTAAGGACACAAAATGCCAAAATGCAGTACTTATACCTAGTATAATTTCGACTATAAATGGTTGACAATGGCTCGTACGGGGGAACAGCGACCACATCATCTTATTACAACATTCCTGTGACATTGTAACGAAAATTCGGTCTAGTTTTCGTTACGACGTTTTAAATGTCCATTTCATTCCGATTCGTTTGTTGAAGCCCGCGTGTAAACGTGCCATTTGTAAGAATGTGGCCCTACTATCTGCAAACACCTAAACAAGCTGATGCATAATAAATTTCCTACCTATGTATAGCTTGCTGTTTCAAAACCAAACTGTTGAACAGTATAAAAAGGTATGTGCCGGTTGCAAAAGTGTTTTTTCATATATCATTCATCAATTGAAGGTATGTACTATTCCAACAACTACATTGTTGTAAACACTGTCCGACGTAAATTATCGACAATATTCACTTTACTCAGTTTGTTAGCGCAACGGTGCTAACTTCATGTACGAACAGTCTGTTGTTTCGACATTTATTTATAGTCTAAGTCTAGTATCAGTGGTAGAAGTTTGGCAGAATTGACAGTTGACACTCGACACTGCTTTCTTGGTTTTCATTTATAAGTAATCTAGTTTTCAAGTTTTTTACCTAATTTACCGCACAGGAAACGGAAGTCTCCAGGGACTCTTTAAAATAAAGGGACCCAGCATGTCATAGTCATATCGCATAGGAAAAGTGAAGCATTAAGGGGAAGATTGTTTTCTGTCGACTCCAAGGAGACCACAGGGGGCTTGTACAAGGTTATATTATATGTCAGTGTCAAACTGTCATCAGGTTTTATGTGACATGTCAGTGCAATATATTCTAAAGGGGGTAAAATATTTCACATCATAATTCCCTATATATAAATCCTTTATCTATGATCATGATTCACGTCACTCAAATTTGAATTGCCTTAAATTACAGAGCAAAAATGACTTGGAATATTTACCTATGGTTATCTCACATATGCATTGGAATCATTTTAAGTTGTCTTATTTCCAAATACTCAGATGTGTCAGTTAAAGGTAATGCAGCTTTTTTAAGTGCCTTTGGCTGTGCTAATTTAGGTTTTATTTTTTACTATATGTGCTGAGAGCACGTGTCTTGAGGTGTGGGTGTCCACGTATTGCTGAGTTTCAACGGCGTTCTGCTGCAGGTGGACCACGGAGAGGATCCCGGGAACACAGTCTGGGTGAGTTAGCTGCTTGATTTTTAATAATTTCTTATTACTAACGTCATTTGACGACTTCTTGAGCTACTCTCACCTAGGCCTGTTCACCCCTTTTCTCTGTGGGCTACACGCTACGAGCTGTGGCCTTAATTTGGTTATAACTTTGTTTATTAGCACAACTTAGTTTTGCCCGAGATACGTGAACTTTACCACGGTTCTTTTTTGGTTATCTAGCTTTCGTGGCTGTTATATTTTATTTTGTGTTTCTGAGATCGAACGGGGAAGTCTCCAATCATTTTGTATTCTGTTAAAGTTATCTTTTACCTTGTAGATATAGTACAGTACATTAATTAAGTCGAGTTTAGTCAAGATAATTGAACGGTTTCGGATATTATTTTTAAAACTTTGGTTTCATCGTCAATTTAATGTCTCAGGGTTCATCATAAGTCAAAGTCACATGCTTTGGTCCTTCGTAAGGTTATGCATTTAAGTTTAACAAATTTCAATTTCAAAAATCTGTACAGATTTAATTTGTTTTCAACCTCTTTTTACATTATTTAAGAAATGTAGGTAACAAGTAATTGTAAAATCGTCGACGTTTCGACTGCAGTAGGTACTTAACAGGGACTGTTTTGTGTAATTTCTTTTACATGTGAGCACACGAGGCACAGGAGCCAGTTAACAACGGTCTAAGTGACAGTATCCCAGCCCTACAACGTGGCTCGAGAGTACTTTCCACGCCTTCTAGCACCAGCTTGAAAACCCCACGACCCGACACGAGTCTTGAAGCCTAGCCGAGGTCGAATGAACGAGAAGCTGGGCGCAGAGGTGGCAAATGTTCAGCTTTGACTGTGGAAAGTTTCGAGGTACTCTGTAAAGTAATCCAAATTGTCAAAGTACTCGTAAACTAACGTTAACATCTCGTGTGAACTTTTAAAAACACAGTGCTCTCGTTTCAACAAACGTCTCTGGTTTTGTAGTTCGTTTTAGACGAACATAACCATTCGATTGTTAGTTTAATACTTTAAGCTGCTATTGTACCTACTTATCACCTTTTGTTGACGATTTTATGTACAAATTTCAACTTGTAAATAAATTGTAAATAGGAAAATGTTATTTTTATGTAACCATTACATAGTTGAAGCTTCTGGACCTCAAATATAACCATTTTGGTTAAAACATCGGCATAAAGCTTTCCCTGTATGTACCTACTATCCACGCAGGCTAAAGTGAAAAGCTCGACCTGACGTGTGCAGGGGTTTGGCTTTTCGCTCTAACTCCCCGCAATGCTGTTTGGCCGTAATGCCATCATTGGCGTCTCTATAACGTTAAAAAGAAGAATGTTTGATACTTACCTAATAATACCCACGGTGTTTGCTTTTAAACCTACCTATATACATATCCGCATAAAATCTTTATTTTCGGAAATAATCGCCAGAACTTTTGGTTGGAAGGCCTTCAAAGACCTCTTTATTGATCTTCCTAGCATTTCCAAATTGCAAATCCAGGGCCGGCTACGGGTTTTTTTATATCCCCAATTTTCTCGAAAACAATAATTTATCGTTTTTTTTTTTTCATTTAAAATGTAATACTACAGGTACTACAGATCTGATACATAATCAGGACACCACAAAAATACAGCGAGTTATATTCTGCATTGTGTCAACATTAAGCAAAATAGGAATTTTAAAGGAATTTGGCGAGTAAAGGGTGCCATGAAATACCCTCAAAACAGTTAAAAAATACAGAAACCTGTCACTCATTATGTCCATACGAGTTAAGGTGGCTGGTGTGCCACAAGAGGCAACCTAGAGAACATATATCATCTTAGACAGTGACTTTGTTGAGAATGTACCAATAATTTAAATGGTTTTTATTTGTTGGTTGGCATTTTCAAAAAAATATATTACTTTTGTGTTTATTAATATTTTTTCAATAATTCCAGAGCATTCTTGACTCGTATAGTTTCATAAAAATTCAGCATTTTGAGATGGCCCAGGGCAAAATATCCTGTATATTTTTGTTTTGAATCTTTGCACACCAACACTTTGTGTAGTCCTGTTGACTATTCAATTGTTTTGAAGGGATTCCATGCCACAATTGACACGCCGGATTCCATTAAAATTCCGATTTGCTCAACTTTGGCACCCTGCAGAATCATGATATAATAATAAAGAAGGTATGATATTGCGCATTGTGGGCGGAGTCTTGTGACGTCACGCGGAGCGGTTTCCGTGTCAGTGTCAGTTTGACGCGATTGAATTTGCATTATTTAAATAATTATTTGCCTTTTTAAATGCGTTGTGCTGTAGCAACTTGTAATGCAGACAATGAAGCAAAAACATTTATGGAACAGTTCATGTTTTTCCGTTTACCAAAGGATGAAAAGCTTATAAAACAATGGACGATTGCTTTTGAACGAAAGGACAAATTTAACGTGAAAACCGCTAGAGTTTGCTCTCAACATTTTAGTGAGGAAAATTACGAGAGGAATTTAAAATATGAATTGCTAGGGTATTCAGCAAAAAATCACCGGCTTTTGAAGCCTGACTCCATACCGATACTTAATTTTCCAAATCAAAAGGTAACAGTAAAATTATATGAGAAGGCGAAAAGTGAACAAATAAATATTAGAAATCGATCAAAAATTGTGGATGAAATTCTTCAAGACAGGTTCGTTGAACATTTTAATTTGTTTTAATAGTGTCGTAATAATTATCGTTGTTTATATTAAGAAAATGGGCTTTTTGTTTCGCTGAATACTGTTTTTAGAATTTAAATAGGTACCTAGTTATTATTTATTATCAAATTTGCTAGCATTGGTGATGGTAGTGGTGGTAATTCTACAGAATTTAATGGAAACAAAAGTTTGCTCTGGCTGGAAAATCAAAATTTGGAGACTGGCATGTCAGCAAATACTGGAGAACCTGCATTCACGAAAAGGGATATTGGGTAACTACAATAAAAAATAATTACAAATGTTTTGTTTGTTTTACGTTTGAAAAAATAGTACATATTATACATAATACTACATATATTCATTGAGTAAAGGACTTATTCCTTTACTCAATGATATATTATTGTATTATTTTGTAGTGTTGGCACAGATAATAGTAAGAACGAAGAAACTGTCACTCAGCTCAAACAAGAAATAGAGCGTTTAAAAAATGAAAACAAGATATTCCAAAACTTTTTTAGTCCAGCACAAATTCGCAAATTGAAAGGGCTAAATAAGAGAGTAACTTGGACAGTTGAGGATATATCAAAGGCAATCGTCATACACTCTGCAGGTGCTAGAGCTTACAGATTGTTGCTAAAAAAGGGTTATCCATTGCCTGCGATTTCTACCTTGAGATCCTGGTGTAAGAAAATTCAGTTAGAGCCTGGGATATTAAAAAAGGTTTGTATTTGTTTGTTTGTTTGTTTTTTACCAAAGGTAGATGGCATTGTTGCCTACTTACTTCCAAAAAATTGGTTGCCTACTTCGAAGTCAAATCCACCTGCGATGCCACAATTAATGCTAAAAATCCGAAAGTAATATAAGGCTTTTTTTCCAAAAAATATACACTCTGTATGTTTTCGCGAAACTTCCAGATTTTAACAAAATTTATGAGAAAGTTTCGCGTTTTTGGGGAAATTTCTGAGAAAGTTTCGCGTTTAGTTGGGAAATTTATGAAGTGAAACTTTCGCTTGAAACTTTCAAAAATTTCACTGAAATTTCACTTTATGGGATAAGTGAAATATTTCACTTTTGAAAGTTTCAAATGGGAAAATTTCAAATGAAATTTTCAAGCGGCACAACCCTAATTGTAACATTGTAACAAAAGTTAATAAATATATATTTTTCCATGTTTACCTTTTATTACTGTTTGCTTTTATGTATGCATTATATATTAACAATCCAACTCGTGATACCTTAAGTTTAGAGCTTAATGATATTTTTTCTTCTAGCCAACAAAACTTTACATGAGTTGATCATTTACCGGAAGGTGGACTAATTAAACCATCCAAGCAAATGATGAGCCACATGTAAGACTATTTTTAATTCCATAAATCCTGATAGTTTATAGATATGCAAAGGTTACATAAGCAATTTATTGAATACTTCGTTCGGTAGAAATTACTTATGACGACTGCAACTGTATTCTCTTGTAATTCTTGGCAATTTTCGCTGTTATCGATTATTTTTTAGAAATAAACTTTGAGTTATTTACCTGCACTAAGGAAGTCCTTACAGTCCATAATATATCCTTGCATTATCTTTGTGTTAAAAAATACAAATGCTTATGTACCCTATTGAGAATTTTCTTAGCTTGATTATCATGCTACTTTAAATTAGTCGTATGTTCTAAATCATGCTAACTAATACAACATTAATTTACGGATACACAACGCAATATTCCATTAGAAAAAGCCGTTTCCCGCCTTAAAATTCAAATAATCCGCTCCGCGTGACGTCATGCGCAGAGCCGGACGAAATTGTGACACCGATCTATCATACCTTCCTTTCATTGTATCATGCTGCAGAATGAAAATTTTTTTGTACCTATTTGGTTTGCGGGGGTTTTGGGATATCCTCATTAATGCCGTGGTATCAGATTTTAAATAAAAATTTGGAAATGGTGGGAAGGTCAAAAGAAGCTGTTTTTGAAGGTCTCTCAAGCAAAGAAAATCCAGGCGATTATTTCAAAAAATATAATAATAAATTTTATGGATTACATGGGGCCGCGGTAGCGGTACATGCCTATTTCTATTTATAATAATCTGTAATATACAAAAGTAAGAACTAAATTCTTATAATATTAGACACGACTACAAACTTTCCATTTTAAAGAAATATAACATTTTTTCCTACGTATTCTAGGGCATCCCCGTACTATACAATGGAATTCCAAATATAATTTCGCAGCATGAACAGTGAACCGGATGCTGCAAATTTATTGGATTATATTTATGAACGGATTTCCCAACGAAACGGTTACTGTTATGTTCCTTAGCTTTATTTCAATCCCCGTTTGAGAACATGCGGGGATGAAAACTCAATGGGCCGCCCGGGCGCCGTCTGGTTAGAGGATTACATCGAATTATAAGATGGCGACAGGGTGAATGTGGTGCCACACCCTGTTTAGTTTGGAAGGAAATTAGTTACCAAGAAAAGCGTTGCCATAAAAACATTACTATTATATACATATATTGTTTATATTAGATGCGAAATAAAGCAAAAATATTAAAAAGCATATTTTTTGGTAATAACATTTTACAAAGAAGGATTCATTTATCAAAAACACCAAGAACCTCCATAAATTGGTGACCCCAAAGTGATGGAAGAAATTTATGTGGTCTAATACTAACTAAACTACTAAACTTTTTAAAGTTAACGTTTGAACTCATTTCGCACTAGCTAGGAAACAATATAGCAACAAGTTGATACAATAATATTATATGACATGTTCAAATGTCGGCACATTTACAATGTATATTTTTATTATTAAAATAATGAAACATAATTTATCGTTTATCCCGTGAGTAGTATAGTTTAGGTGTGCATGTGACAATTTCGTCAAATTTACCAAACAGTAAACAGGTTGATATTTTCCATGATTTATCTCTTAAGTTATATTTTGCCTTTGAGCAATCGAGCAATCCGTACCGTAACCACGTGTTCAATGACGATCCGCGATTGGTCGGTAAGCTATAAAATTTCAACCGACTCGGCAACAGGGACGTACTCGATCGCAAAAGTGTAGTAATTCGGTTTTATCTTGTCGTTTTCAGCTATTTAGACACTGCCACAAAAAATGTTATCGATATTTTGAACCATTTTAATTAAGCCAATAATTCTTTTCCGAAATATTTTGATGTAAACAATTGTAAAACTAAAATTAAATAAAGGTCGTGCCTCAGTGCGGCCCTGGCGAATATTTTAACGCAGTGCTCTTGTTTACGCCAGGCGTAAGAGTTGCTCTATTTTAGTTATAGGTATCGTGTGCTTTGAATAAAGAACCCCAGGAAGGAGTCAAAGCTCTATATATATTATCAAATACGTGAGACGGAAATCGCCCTGAGTAGTAACCAAGTTTTGGCACAATAATTTGATATCTGACAAGGCGATGGCTGTCAGTATGTGGTACTTAGATACTTTTTCGAGTTATTATGCTTAGGTGTGCGGATCGTAGCACTTTCCTGGCCACCAAAACTAAAATGTTTGCGTATACGAATCCATCAGTAAGTAATTTAGTAATTTAAATTAACTTTTGAGGCCATGCACGAAAGTGACATAGGCGTTTGTGTAGGTAGCTACTTCTTCATAATTGGAAATTGAAAATTAGAATTGATGCATTATTATCAAAGATTCGTAAACTTAAAGACATGCCTTATAATGTTTTGACTGTAACGTAGGACTGATTTAACGAAAAATGAGGATTTCTGTCTCGATTAGTTTGTCGAAACAACTCGCCACTGTAAAAACGGAAACAGCATCCCGCCATAGGCAGAGACTGTACCGGTTCAGCATTAAGCCCAAATTTGCTCCTTCCTGGGGTTCTTTATTCAAAGATCGTGTCCTATAAATTATTTGGTCTTGGTGCAAAGTGACATAGTGACAACTATTGTTTTGTAATTTGAAGTGTGCAGACAAGGTGTAGGTATTGCTGAGATGAACATGATGCTGGGACTTCCATTGTCTTTCTTGATGATTTACACAAATCATCTACTATTATGGGACGTTACCAAATTTTCCGAACTTCCTGGCGCAGACCGTATATGCTGCCAGTTCATTCGATTTATATAAGACGGGAATTTCAAAGAAACGGTTACTGCTATGCCCCTTAGTTTTTTCGATCGCATTTCGGGAACATGCGGGGATGAAAATTCAATGGCAAAGCCGGACTAGGGGATTGCTCGGGGTAATAGGAGGCGATGAGATGGGCCGATAGAGACATGGAACGGGTAATGGGGCCATGAGATGCGACTTCATGCATTGGCGGATGATTGCGGGGGAGGAACCATTCTCAAGCAAACTTTTGTCTGCACTTTGCAACAATGGTGACTGCCGTTTTGCTTCTACAGGGTGATTCAGTCATGATGTAGACAATTTTTAACGGCAGGTGGAAAAAATTGGTTAATACGAATCCGAAATAGAAAAAAGTAGAAAATATAAAGAAATATTTTCCCAAAGGCATCAAAACCAAATTAAAACCGTTAATTAACGGCGCTTATGGCTGACCACGCTGGTAAACATCACGTCGGGAGACTTTCAGTATGCAGATGCAGATGCCATATGAACTAACATATCGTAAATTTACTTATTTTTATATTTTCCAAGAAATCTAAAATTTTAGTTCAGTTAATTTATTACCTTTTTGATTATCTAGTGTCAATAAATTTCTTCGTTTATTCATATCAACCTTAATATTTAAAAATACGTTGTAGAGTAATTAGTGAGGTGGATTACATGTTCGCACATTTAATGCTAACACGTTCCAAAACCAAAACGCACTCTCACGGTATAGAAGAGCTGTTCAAATATACCAGCTTCAACTTGACTTGAAGTTCATAGCCTCCTCGATTTCTTCGCGAATCTAGTAGGTACCTAACGCTCCTAGCAGTTTCGTCAAGTCAAACATAGAACCCACCCATCTATCACGGCGATGTCAGAGCTAGCGTATAAGAATTCTGCATTAAGCTTCCTTCTCTATAAAGCTGTAAAAAACACAATTTCTACTTCTGTCATCATAGATGCGCTATTATACAATGTTAACTGGCCAGTGGCCAATAAATAATAATTAACTCGTCAAGCTCTTTTCTAGCATAGAAAATCCAAGAAAAAATTAACACGTGCAAAACGGATCGCGTTGTAGACCTCGTTACGATTTGGTAGTGTTACCATTGGCAATTTTCTCTTGTAATTTGAAAATTATGAGAAATGTAACGCGACAAATGTCCTAAAGTGCTGGTGCTTGCGATGTGAACACAACATGTTCTCAATGTGTTTCAAGTGTTGCAACGCTTGCCATTTGACAACTTAAATAATGCAGATGAGAGTTAAGTATTTCCTATTTCCACAAAATCTTCTACAATAATATTAAACAATGAAATGTGGCAAAAGCGCTTTGCTCCATGTTTTTCGTAGGTATGTTCTATTTTAGTGGACTTCCACCGAGGCTTCCCCCACTATGTCAATTTTACGTCATGACTGAATCACCCTGTATACATAGTCGACTTGCGAGGAGTGACACAACTGAAGAATGCAATCGGTTAACTGTTAAAGTGTTGTTTTTTAGATATATGGAAATTTCCTGACCAATCAAACGGTACTGGAAATAGACCCTTCCCATTTTACAAGCTTTTATTTAACTTCACTTGTTACTGTGTGTATTAGTACGTATGTGGTCAAATTTTGCAACTGGATTTTAAACCAGTTCCACTCAACCAATTGAGCTGAAATTTTGCACATAATTTTGGTGCTGGTGACAATACAATACAGCATACTTAATATTGTAACCAAACCAATTCTAAAAATAAACAAGAAAAGAAATATGAAAAAGAAACGACATCAAGTCGTAGAACTAGCAGCCAGCAGTGCGGGTACAAAATTATTATTCGCGTAGTTTAGAACGATTTCAGATTACTTTTTTTTATATACATATAGGTACATAAAACGATTGTAGAAAAAATATTGTATGCAACTCACGTACAAACTGCCTTTAGCGCACCCAAATGATACTTTAACTCGGACTTCCGTCATTGCCAATATATAGGAAATACCTACCTATAAAAATACTTCTGTCCAGTTTTGCATAAAAAATCAGGCACGGCCTCAGCAAAGTGTTCGATCAGTTCCAGGCACCAGAAACAAATTTAAGCCACGATCCACATGTGACTACAAATATTTTATTTTAATTGTTTTGTCTGATTTCTGCACGTCTTGCCGTATATCTGAATTTGCCGCCCGAGATCAGCCACCACTAAAAAACGACCCCCTGAAGGATAGACCGTACTACTACATAAAAACGTACATGCACAAAAACAGCGGTCGGCCATCCACCAAATGACTGCCGTGCACTTTAATATATGCACATATTTTCTTTAATGATATTATAATGACACGGGGGCCAGTGCATTAATTCTCTGCCTGGCGCTGGTGTGTCATTACGTCGAAAAAAGGCCGTCTCATTACGATTTCATTAGAGCGACCTGACAATGGGAGGGTTTGTTATGCAACACCGCCTAAATGATCGTATAAAAAGATTATAATGCCGTCAATTCCGGGCATAGGTCCCTTATTATTAATTTAATAAAGTTATTACCCTTGAGGAAATAACAAGTTAAGCAAGGCACCTACTCTTGAATTTCGGGCAAAGATGTTCACTCGGGGTAGTGTTTTGTGGATAATATTATTAACCCATCAATATTATTAAGAAATTAGTGTTTTCCGTAAGTGGGTAGTGGGTTTCACAAACAAGGAGATATTGGGCAGGTGGGGCCAGAATATTTCCGAAAATTGGCACAATAACAAGCGTGAAGAAGAAAATTATATATACCTACATTAATGTCTCTTATTTTTAACACCGTAAGGTATTCTCGGGTTGTTGATGACAAGCCAAGTTTAAATAGAGTCAATTTTACATACAGTGTGTGCTAATTTGATACTGGACAACTCAGAAATATATGAAAAGCAAGGGAAAAAATGGTCTCTATTTTTTTATTGGTAGCCCCAAGGAAGAGTATCTCATAGGCGGTTGTTAATTATTTCATGGCCTGCTATGAGTTTTGAAATAGCAAATTTTCAAGAAACCTCATTAGGGATTTTTTACGACAAAATGTTATTAATAAAACTTGTTCAGAATAAAAAACTGAGTAGATTTGCAAAATTTCAAAAGTCTAGGCCTAGAAAGAGGCAAGTAGCCAAGTTTTACGTAGGTGGCTGCCACTACGCGCACACGTAAGTGCCACGTGGCTGGAACGTAATGCTATAAGTTGCAAAAACGTGGTGGTAACGTGGCAGTCACCCAAAAATTTTCCCCATTTTGGTGGCAGCCACGTTATAGGAAGGTTCCTAAAACGTGTCGGCCACTAGTGATAAACACTTTAAAGTTTCTAGGTTGTGGTCGTTACGAGGCGCCCACTAAAAATGCTACTTGGGTTACAGGTTTTGCAATTCAAATTGACTCCCCCTCGTTGATGATGAATGCTGGTTTGAAATGATCGATCGAGACAGTTGTGGCTGTGCCTTTGATATCGAACTTGAATGTCTTCCCTTCTCGGTTGATGACTTGGTACGGACCGTCGTATGGCATTCGCAGTACATGCCTTGGCGCGTCGTGTCGCAGGAGCACGTGCTCCGTCGTTGCCAAGTATCTGAAAACAAACGATTTACGAACTCCATGTCTTACATCCTTTGAGGGTCTGAGGCAATGAAACTGTTGTCTGAGCTCCTTGATGTCATCGTTTCGTCCTGCTGGTGGACTGAGGAACTCCCCAGGCAATCTGGGTGTTTCTCCATAAACCATGTCAGCTGCTGTGGTTGGAAGATCTTCTCGTCAAGCGGTTCGGATGCGTAGCAGAACTGTCGGCAAGACTGCTGTCCACTGTTGGTCTTGATGGCAACTGATGGCTGCTTTCAGTTGACCGTAAAGACGCACGATCAATCCATTTGCCTGTGCATGGTAAGCTGTTGTTCGTGGATGTGTGCGTCGGTTAAGGGATTGGAACAACTTCGACGTAAACTACTGTCGGTGATTACTCGCAAAGGTACTCCAAAGCGACATATCCAACTGTTGTAGAAAGCTCATGCAACTGCCTTCGCCTCTTGATCTGGTAATGGAAAAGCTTTTGGCCAGCGGGTACACCTGTCAATACAAGTGAGGCGATACCTGTTACCTTCAGATTATGGCATGACGATCAAAACCAGGTGGACATGTTGAAACCGTGTTGCTGTCGTCTTAAATCACTTACAGGTGCCGAGCCATGTCTAGTGATTGTGGAACACTAACCTTCGTTGCATGCACGTGCACATGTCCTGCAGTTCTTTTTAATACTGGGACACACGAAACGATCTGTCACCAGCTTCGTCGTTGCTTTGATCCCTGGGTGTGAAAAGGTTTCGTGAAAAGGTTTCGTGAGAAAAGGTCTTATCTTTGGCGTTGATACGTCGTACCCGGAATCTCGACCTCCCTGAGCTGCAGAGATTAGCTAGTTGTTGGTCCGTTTTCACCTCCTCGTCGTTGGTTGGCGATGCTGCTAGTACTGCGTAGTCATATGAAACAAACTCAACTTTTGACAGAGCATCAGCAACTATATTGTTCTTGCCAGCTACATGTCTGATGTCTGTTATAAACTATTCAATGAAATCAACTTGTCTGGATCAACTTGCCTAGCTTGTCTGGGTGACGCCTTTTCGAGCTTTTGGTTAAATGCATAAATGAGTAAGTGGCTTGTGGTTCGTGAAAATGGTAAACACGCGAGATTCTACCATGACATGGTAGACACATTTCAGAGACATTGTGTCTTAAATGTTTGACAGCTAGGTAGATCGCCAGTAGCTCACGGTCGAATGCACTGTACTTCTGTTGAGTTGTGCTCAGCTGCTTAGAGAAAAAACCAAGTGATCCCAAGGTGTCTCCGGCTTTCTGTTGCAGTGCCGCGCCGACAGTGTGGCCCGAAGCATCGCACACCAGTGCAAACGGCGCTTGTGACTGGGGGTATGCAAGAATGGTTGCCTGGACGAGGTCCTCTTTGAGTTTCTCGAATGACTCGCTAGCTTCGGGTGTCCATCCGAGAGGTGATTTGCCTTTGATGTTTCCTTGCAACAGCTGGTTGAGAGGTGCCTGCATGCCGGCTGGTCCTGGCATGTTAACCCTGTAAAAATTTACCATGCCCAGGAATTGGCGTAGTTGTTTGGTTGTTTGTGGCTGCTTGAAACCTCTGATTGCGTCTACCTTCTCGGAAGGTGGTTGGATTCCGTCCGCGCGTACGAGGAATCCTAGGAGAAGCACCTCAGACACACCGAACAGGCTCTTTGCTGAGTTTAGAACAACCCCATACTGCTGTAGGCGCTTGAACAATATTCGTAGGTGCTCCAGGTGTTCGTCTTCGTTTTGGGATGTCATCAGGATATCGTCAATGTAGGCGTAGCAAAAATCGAGACCTCGTAGAAGTTCATCTGTGAATCTCTGGAATATTAGTGCTGCGTTCCTGAGACCGAAGCTCATGAAAGGGAACTCAAATAACCCGAATGGAGTTGTGATTGCTGTTTTGTGAACATCGTCTTCGGCGACTAGTATCTGGTTGTAAGCTCGAACTAAATCGATTTTTAAAAAAATTTGCTAACCTCGGAGCTCTTGCACAAAGTGTGGTATGTGGTGCACGGAATACCTGTCTGGAGTCGTCCTGGCGTTGAGTGCTCGGTAGTCGCCGCAATGTCTCCAATCGCCTTCGTTCTTGGGCATCATGTGTAACGGCCCAACTGCTTGAAGAAGGCCTCACTGTACCTACTATGCATTAGGTCTTTAACGCAGTGTACGGTTGAAGTACTGGAGGGTTGAGGATGATATCTTTGACCTCTATCGCATACCTTGGTTCTAGGGCGCTGCTTACGTACCCGACCTTCGTAGCTTCTGCAGTTACGTTAGAGCACTCGACATTCCGAACCATAGTGCCAGTTCCGACGGAATGAATGCCGGTATGCGGACACCAACCTTGTGGAACTCGGACTTGTGGGAAGGTGCGGATGAAAACAACAAAAATGTCTGAACTACCGAAATGTTTATTGTAAATACATAAGAACAAGAAAGTTAGAAAACTGATACGAGTACAAAGAAAGAAAGAATAGTACTGAGCGCGCCGATTGACTCTAGATTGACGACTCCTCAACCGCTGACTAACAACTGACATGCGGTCGACGCTCCTCGATCTCCATTTACCTGATATTTTGGATTTACAAAATAATGATAATTTAGCTGCTTGGGACTTTCCATGCAATAATAGTTAATGGTATTCGGAGAACGAGATAGGTAACCCTTTATGGCTAAATTTTACAATTTGGAAATCCTTACGTTGGTTGTTAATAGAATTATTATGCAAATGGAAATAAACTTGACAATCAAACTAATACGAAGAAATATAAAATATGTGAAAATAAGAAACATATAATACAATAAAAAAATATATCGGGTTGTCGCCACAGTGTCTGGGATGGTTTCCATATACTTACTGTTTAAATCGAATGTTATTCAATCATTTAAACGAGTTATTCGATGTAAAGTGTACATGGACATGCGCAAACGGTATGCCATCTTTCTTTTCAGCATTTTCATAATAAGAACTTGCATACTTCTCATTGGCAGCCTGTTCAGAAACGTGGAAAAATTAATTATTAAAATACAAGATCACGTGGCAATAATAGCCCTTTGGACCCACCCTAACGGTATGCCTATTTTTTCCGAGGAATTTTTTTATTTTGAAGTTCATTATAAAACACATGGCAGCCTGTATAAAATCATATCAAAACGCATATTTTTCGAATAATTGAAAACTCAGTTTTTCACATGAAGAACCCAGGATGACTCTCTGATTCATACCTTATTATTGTGAGAATATGTGCCACATAATGCGCTTTGCAAGGCATACTGAGTAAAATCACGTCCAAAAATCTGTCACTATCTCCCGGTCCATATTGGTACCTTTATCTTACCTTTTGTTAATTTGTTTGAGGGATTATCATTTTGTTGTGAAGGATATCACAACGTATAAAACCATAGCACCCGGATTTGTTAATTTTGTATTTTATGCGTATCTTTTCACACTAGATCAGCTGTTAGCCAAGTACCGTTACTTGTCGGTTGCTAAATATTTAAATTGCTCCTTCTTACATAATATTACTTATATTTCATTTTTTTTTTGGGAACAGAGAGAAGCCGAAGGTTTTTCTTGTAAAACTTAATTTAAGTGTCAGGGAAATCAAGGTCATTGAACGTTCTTTAGTCACTTTAGTAAGTTATTGTTATATACAGGGTGGCCCACCACGAACTGCATCGATCTATATATGGAAAACTAAAAGTAGGAAAATTCTGAAAATTTGGCACCTCACCAATGCGGATGGGCGCTGCTCAACTAAAATATTTTGGTGAATCTGGCACTTCCGGTTATACCGGAAGTCGATATCAACTTTCTTGAATCCGCACACCGCTGAACCCCACTCAAGCAGCTCACGACTGGCTTCCGACTAGAGCTAGTTCCGGAGGTCATTGCACGATCAAAGGAGTCTGGGTGACGCCTCCTGACAAGTGACTATTCATCTCGAAACCAAGGTATCCCTACAAGTCTTGGTGGTCCGAAATTGTAAGCAAGTTATCAAAATCAGTGTTCGAAGCAAACGAAGTTTTTTTATATACCAATAATATTAGCTTTAATTAGTTACTCTCATTTTAATTCAGATATTCATTCGTACTTAACTTTCTAGTTTTTCAACTACATTTCTATTGTAAACAGCCGAATAATTTTCTGTTAATCTGTAAATTTCAACCACAAAGTTTCTCATTAAACCTTGTAATCTTTTTATTGTCTTGTTTTATTTGGACTCCATCTTCTACACTCAGTTTCTGTTCTGTTTTATAAAAAAAAAGAGTATAATTATCTGGCGACCAACAATAAGAGCTCATTTTGTTATAATATTTTCCAAAAATTTCTTAAAATTTCGTAAAATTTAATTTTTTTAACGAACACCCAATATAAGCTAGACTGGCTCTACTACGTAGGTACAATAATACCTTAGACAAAGCTTAATCGATTTGCAAAAAAGATCACTGTACCCCGTGGTATATACAGGGTACTTTGGAAAGTCCATTTTTTTCGAACTTTGGCCCCACTTTATGAACGCCCTGTATAACTTATAGTCCTGATACTTCGTACAAAAGGTTTTGTGCTATGGCCAATTCGGTGGCACCATCCAATATGTTCTTAAAGAATCCCTAATATGGTGTCCTAAAAATGGGTATATAATTAAAAAAAATCATAGCTATAAACATGGAATAATCACTCAACCGAAATTTAGTGAGAGATAGGTAGGTAACTTCTCTTAAGTCAATCTTAAAAAAATGCCGAATTTTACTAGACTCTTCATAGATTTCTAGAGTGTTTATAAGCAAACGCGTACACACGGTATAAACGGAAATTTTTTGATTTAACGAAAAAGTTCTTTGAGTCAATGAAAAAATCTATAAAGACCGATCATTAATATTATGAACAATATTTTGTACAATCAGTGGACTAAGGTTATCATAATGAAATAAGTCGTTTTAATTGATTGTGAGGCTCAAAATTAATTGGGGGTTAATCATCCAATCTGGCCTAGATGGACCATTATTATATTCGTTTCTCTTGACATTTCCAATAAATTGAAAATTTGGAATATTGCGTATTCAGTACCTTCCCAAAATAGTCATAAATAATGTTTGTGTCCCAATTCTGGAAATGCACATACCGTGCTTGTGTTATTTTCTATCCACACTAATTGGAAACGTGACAACTTGGGCCGTCGTCCCTGAATGTATAATTTCGTTTAATTTGGGTGCCATCCTGTATAAGCCCTGGGATCGTTCCCGCACCTACTGCGACATTGAAGTGATGTTTACCTGAACGGCTACAATAAACGTTAAATTAATTTGTAAGGGTCCCAGGACGAAATAAGTTTTCTAATAACTGAAGCAAAGCTTGGCAATTTGTTGAAAATGTATGTGGAGATTGTCGGGGAAAATTGTTTGGAAGTTTGCAACATATTCCAAAGCAGAATTTGTTCTTACAAGTTTATTTCTTAATTATACGAGGCGAATAATGTAGCTACATTCTTCCACAATATAGGAATACCTTAGGTAGGTTCTTGAAGAAACAATGAAATCGGCTTCTTTCATGAATAATTCTTCTATTTTTTTTTCTAGGGCAGTGTCTGTGCACATTTTGTGGAGATCTAGAATTGTATTTTGTCCTAATTTTACCTCAACTATTAGGTGTAGCAGAATTTATACATTACTCTATACAGGGTGAGTTTTTTTCGATGCCCACTATATGGACAAAGGTTAAATGGGGAAAGAATTGCAGTTTTGAATGCTCAATCTAATGCCCCTTTTGGATTTTTAAAAAAGTTCACGGCTCACTAGATATTTTGAAAAAAGTTATTTTTTGCTATTTCTTCAGATCTCTGTAGCTCCGTTAATTCTGATTATACAGAAAAACTGTCGAGACAAAAATTGTAGATAATTTTGGGCTTAATAAGATACTCTTATCCATTTTTTTATGTTGTTTGTGATTTTTGAGATATGACATAAACTTGTGTTTTTTTAAATGTAAATCATAGTTGGCTGTGGCCATTTTTTGAGCTTTCCAAAGATATAATACCTACTCGGCATAGTTATTACAAAAAATAAAAGAGCTATGGCTGATTTTCTGTTTTTTTTTTTTTAATTTTTACATAGTCAGCCATGGAATATTTTCATAACTACGTTCTATTGTATAATAAGACTTACTTCAAACTTTCAAATATTTTATTTTTAGCTGGTGACAAAATGTAACAAAATAAAACAAAAATTATCATGATGGAGCTCCACCACATAATTACTTGCCCGTAAGAAATTACCTAGATCAGCTCTATCCAAATAGTTGGATAGGGAGAAATAGACCTATTTCCTGGCAGTCCCGATCCCCCGATTTGTCTGTTTTGGATGTCTTTTTGTGGGGAACAGTACAAAATAAAGTATGGGACAATTGTTAAATTCAGAGCAGCTGTTTTAGAACCAATTACCAGTATTGACAGGCGCTCTCTAAGAAACTCGCCAAATTCAGCTTTAAAAAGATGCAATATTTGCATAAATAATAATGGTGGATTGTTTGAACACCTTTTTTATTTTAAAAGGTGACCTTTTAAAATAATAATAATTTGAATTTTAGTTTCTTAATTTTTGTTTTATTTTCTTACATTTTGTTACCAGCTAAAAACAAAATATTAGAAAGTTTTAAGTATGTCTAATTATAAAATAGAACGTAATTATGAAAATATTCCATGGCTGACCATGTGAAAATTTAAAAAAAATCAGAAAATTAGCCAAAAATCTCTTATTTTTTGTAATAACTATGCCAAGTATTATATCTTTGGAAAGCTCAAAAAATGGCCGATTTTATAACGCCACAGCCAACTATCATTTACATTTAAAAAAAAAACACAAGTTTATGTCGTATCTCAAAAATCGCAAACAACATAAAAAATTAGATAAGATTATGTTATTAAGCCCAAAATTATCTACAATTTTTGTTTCTATAGTTTTTCTGTATATTCAGAAATAACGGAGCTACAGAGCTCTGAAGAAATAGAAAAAAATCACTTTTTTCAAAATATCTAGTGAGCCGTGAACTTTTTTAAAAATCCAAAAGGGGCGTTGGATTGAGCATTCAAAACTGCAATTCTTTCCCCATTTAACCTTTGTTCTAGCTCTGCTAGTTTCCGAGATCCCCATAGTGGGCATCGAAAAAAACTCACCCTGTGTATTATGGGGTGAAGAATAACAAAATTTTTCATCTCTCTAGATTAATGCTACATTCTCAATGAAATAAACGAACACGTTTAGCTCAACTATACAAATTGTGTATATGATAGGCAACTATACGTAAATTGCTGCAAACAGCAGTAATTAGTGAAGTTGCATAAGTAAATTTTAGGTACCTGTTGTATAAAAATGATCGGCATTTTACAAATCGATTAAACAAGAACTGACCTCCGATCAGGTCTAACTAACATAATTATATCAAATGTCAACAGAGAACAAGCTAAAAAATGGTGTAGTTACAATAATAAAAAATTCTAAATTTGGCTCCTAACTGACAAAAAAGGTATTACAAAGTTTGTTTGGATTTTCATATAAACGCCATTGGTTTAATCTGTATTCTGGGTGGCTATTTTGGACTTTTGCATTCCACTTATTTGGGGGAGATTCATTGGGAATGGGAAATCCCGAAACAAGAAAGGGGCCAAATATTGTATTAAACCCAATGCATGAGTTATAAAAATGTTCCTCGTTAAAGATGAGGTACAGTGCATCTAATGCTGCATTTTGAAATCCAAAAATTCAACAATAGACTGCCCTGTTTCCCCTTAACGAGCAACATTTGGTTAGCTTTAATCGTAATCTTTTTGTCCCCTTTGATTTCCCATTCCCAATAATAACTTCTGAAAGGTAGGTAGATATACAAACCCAACGGTAAAACTTTTCACTACAACAATTTCTCCCTTGCGTTGAAAAGTACCTAGGTATCAATTTTTAACTAGCTCTGTGTAATTCTAGTTTTGAAATACTCAGCTCACCGGCTATATGTTCTAGAAAAGCCATACATCAAATATTAAACGCTTTTTACCTACTTGCGATTTAAAATTTATACTTTGCCTGCCCGATTCGAGGAAATATATTACATTCCCTATATATATCACAATTAAATTTTGCTCCATTCGATCAGTGCCGTGCTAACAGTATTCTTTTAAAGCATAATATATGTTTGGTCGCTTTTTCATATTATTTATGCTTTGTTTAATTTCGTTCGAATATCTCCGAATAACATAGATTTTGCTATTTTTAAAAATCGATATTGGGAAATGCCTGTAAATTTATTCCAAAGAAAGCCTCTTTGTTAATACCTATTATTGAGTACCTACTTAATTTCTTAATCATTTGCTCTCAGGCAGTTTTGCAAATTATGTTAAAAAAATATAAAACGAAGAACGAAGTGTTACCTATATTCTGATCCCGCATTTCATGTACAACTTACCATCTTTCTCCGCCTCTGACTATACGCGTCTCCTATATGAATTACGCCCTTCCACAAAATATCCTATAGTGACTACGTTCGGCAAAATTCGACCGACCAGCGAGGCTAATGGTCTATGTAGCTCCGATAACAAATCATCAGATAATGAAGTATGAAATTGCACGGAGAGCCCAATGAGCTTCGGAAGCTATCTAAGCATTTTTTGTTCTGCTGGGGTAGGGTATAGAGGAGTTTTGTTGTTGTTGTTTCTCCTTTAATGGCCTCTCTGCAATGTGGAACAATTCTCTCGGAAATGCAAGTCTGAGTTTGCTTCATTTTCCCCTCCCTGAAGACCAAAGATGTGTAAAAATATATCTATAATGAGAAATAAAGTACCTAAGTAAAAAAGGGATAGGTATAAATGCGACGTTGCTACTACTTGAGAGCAATAAAACCAGCAACCAGTGTAGGGAGAGACACGAGCGAATAGCAAAAGGGATGCGATTAGGTATAATAAAATATTATAATCAGGGAATGAAGTAGTATAATCAGGGAATGAAGTAATGGAACGTGGTGGGATGAAGTACGGGCAAATTGAATAGTAGAGGCGGCGCCACGCGTCTCCTGAGGCATTCCCCACCTAATCGATTAGTAGGGAGAACTTACTTGCCGTTAGTGCCCGTACACCGCGATGGGTTGAATCGCTTTGATTGCGGAAGTTGTGGCAACGTCACCTTCATACGCACCTCTTTTATGCCTATTTGATTTTTTATTATGGATATATTCTTACAAATTGTTCGCCAGACGATACCTTTAGCACTGCCAGATCGGTATGTAATATGTAGGTCAGTGGCTCAGCGAGGTGGGGAGGGGTTAGGGTTTTATGGGTCCACCCCCCAAGACGTCGCCAGTGAGTAAGAAATACATAAAGTTAGCACCATTTAAGGGTATAGTGCTTCTATCTTTATATCGTCTGACCCTAATAATTACAATAATGGTACCCCCAATAAAAACCCATTGTGTTCGATACTTACAGCCAGGGCCAGATTAAAGCGCAATTGCAAAGGAACCAATAGGAAATTAGGCAAAATACACAACTTTGTATAAAATCAAAATTATGTTAAAGGTAATAGATTTTTTTTCATAAGCATACACAAAAATACAGTTATCTATACAATGAGAAAGTCACAACGTTTTGCAAGCCAATAAATTATTAGGTATACCTACCTATATGACGCAAAAAATATTTACATTAATTATTATTCTAAGGGAGTATCACTATCACTATCATCACATAGATATAATTAAAGGTTGAACATTTCTGTTAATTGCAACATATGAATCTTCGATTTTAATAACGTGATAGCCGGATTCTTCCAACTTTCACCTCTATCTCTTATTTTTATCGACCTTTGTCTCATTTTCCGATCGTCAATTTTTTTCTCCCCAAAATTTCCTACGCCAACCCTGCCCGTACAGCAAGGATTTTGCGCCCCGCTTATCATGATTTATATTTTACAATTATTAAGGTCAGAGGTCAGACGATATAAAGATAGAAGCACTATAGAAGGCAATGATACAGATTTAGCAACGCCGCTTGGGTATTGGTATTGGGTAATATTGGTATTCTTTTGTAATGATCCTACTGACCTATCAGTTCCAGTTTAGTTATACCTTGTTTTTTCGATCGAGGTCACTTCTCTCACCACTTAATTTAAACTGATCCGGTGTGCCTCTCCCTAACCCTTCCAGCTTCTTTTTAAAAACAGATGCAGAAGAACAACAAAAATAGTAAATATGATAGATTAATATCCGGAAAGCCAGGGTGCTGCTTGCTGCTGTGGACATCACAAATCCCGTTAGTGGTAAAGTGTTTACCTTTTAGTTAATCACGCCCCGCCTTGCGAATATTTCGTTGTCCTTTCGATTTCTGTAGGTCGCAGTTCAAGCCGAACTTATATTTTCTATCAGTTCAGTTTGAACCAGATCGGTATAAATCAGAATGAAAGGATACCACTATTATGAGTGCGGAATTTTTAGGAAAATATTAAATTTAGTTTTTATTTTTTCAATAATTCCAATATGTAGGTACCTAGTATTTTGATGTGCTTAACATTTTTCACTAATTAGACAAAGGTCTAACACTTTTTCTTTACTTAACCTCTCTTTCTTGGTTGTTATTATCAGCTATATTCTGTCGCGAAATAAAAATATCGGTAATTTTCTATTTTTAGAGAGTAAATTTTCCATTTTTCGTTCTACAACAAGTCGCCAAGGGCCAAGGTTCGAAAAAATGGATTTCGACTGAAAGTGAAACACACTGTATAATAGTCCACATTGTGGATCGAAAAAATCGTAGGAGTTGTCTTTGAACGAGTTTCCAGATAAACTGTTTATAAATGCATATGGGTAACATCCTTGAAACTTTTAAATGATATTGTAACGAAAAATGCCTCTAAAGGTGCCTGTTAGCTTTCATGAACATATTTGGACTGTTCTCTATCTCACTCAAAGATTTGGCAGTTGAATTTAAAGCTTCATTCTTTGACGTACACTAATATAATTTTAAGATTATATTAGTATGGAGGCATTTTCTGTTACAGCTTTGCTGTCTTGAGGCCACCAGGGTCCCGTTTTTCTCAACGATTTCTTTGTTTTCCCGGTAATGCTTCCAAAGTTTTTCTTGTTTTGGTAGGTTTAGAGCGAAAAGTTGGCCATGAACGTTGCTTACAGTTTTTTGTGGGACGCAAAATAAGTGAGATAATCGGTTTAATAAAAAAATAATAATAAAAATTGCATAGTCTCATCAGAGCCTAAGATTCTGTGTAACTTTCTGAAACTATCTGAGCACATGGTTGCATAAAGATTCCCCAATTTTATTTTTTTTTACATTTACAAGTTGCTCATGGGCATCGATTTCTTTTTCAGAGTCATCTAGCTATCCAAAATTGCTATACGTTTTTGTTCCTTGCGTTTTTTTGGAAATATAGAGTCTCTAAAGGGAGATATCAGTAGTATAGCAAGGGGTACTCCAGGGCGGAAGTGACGTCACAAGATGGCGGCCAAGGCGGGAAATTTGAAAATGGCCTTGACCTGCGGGTTCAATGAACTTTAAGGGGTCACGTTCAGTTAACCTTGACCTGAAGGTTATCTAGAGGCCAAGGGGTTACCAGATCGATAACCTTTATGGGGTCATTGACCCGCGGGTTCAATGAACTTGAAGGGGTCACGTTCAGTTAACCTTGACCTAAAGATCAATGAACTTTAAGAGGTCACCTTGTTAACCTTGACCTGAAGGTCGATGAACTTTAAAGGGTCACCTTGTTAACCTTGACCTAAAGGTCAATGAACTTTAAGAGGTCACCTTGTTAACCTTGACCAAAAGGTCGATGAACTTTAAGAGGTCACCTTGTTAACCTTGACCTGAAGGTCAATGAACTTTAAGGGGTCACCTTGACACGTGGCACTTTTTCTGGGAACGGAAGTGACGTCAATATGGCCGCCTAGGCGGGAAATTTGAAAATGACCTGAGCTGTTGTCAATTAAGTGAGACCGATGATCTTTAAGGGGTCACCTGAAGGTTAATAATCTCGTGTTGACACGTGGCACCTTGAATTGCAAAAAACTTTGCTCGCAGTTCACGGAAGTGACGTCAATATGACAAAATGCGGGAAATTTGAAAATGCGATGGGGTTACCTTGACATGAAGGTCACATATAAGTTAAAGATCTCTAAGGGGTCACCTTGGAGACCAATGAAATTTAACGACAATGATCTCGTGGTCACCTTGACACGTGGCACCTGGATTCAACCTTTGCAAAAATTGAACTTTGTTCGCAGTTCTGGGACGGAAGTGATGTCAATATGTCAAAATTGCGGGGAATTTAAATGGTTGGTGAATGAGCTGGCGAGTTTCTAAAACTTTAAAAGCCGTAATTGGATGGCAAAAATTGCGTTACGGAGAAACAATTTTTATTTGAAGAATTAGTAGAAGTACATCTGGAAATTAGCAGAGGACAAAAATTGCTTGGGTCTGAGAACAACAAATATTCAATTTTGCGAAGAGGCTGTATCTTATAAGAAAAAAGTTACAATCTGAACTAAGAATCTAGATAAATAAAATCTAGTCAATGTCAAAAAATTCCACAGCCGTGTAGTATCTCACTTCTATACGGTATAGGTATGCACAGACGTGTTTCCGGGAACACATCTATACAGGGTGTCCCACAACTGTTGGAAACAAATTTAACTAGAGATTCTTTGGCCAAAAATAAGACTTTTTTCCTATAAACATATGCTCTATCTACCTTCGTTTTCGACATACAGGGCGTTGAAAATTAAAAAAAAACGATTTTTTTAAAGTTTATTTCTAAACAAATTGTATCGCTTTGAAATTTGGTAGGTATTAGCAGTTTAGTCACCATTGTGAACAATATGAGCTCCAAACTTCCATCAGTGGCGTAGATACGGCGTTTCAACTTTTTCTTTAAAAAATGTGCTTAAATTTCAACGAAATCTTTGTACAAGTAGAAGAAGCGACTCAAAGCGACTATGAAAAACGCCTAGACTACTCGAAAAGCGTCTAAACGACTCGAAAAGAGACTCGAAGCGACTCGAAAAGCGACATACCATGAAATACCATCAAAGACCATGGAATACCATCGAATACCATAGAATACCGTTGAAGATAACGTATTATGTATTGGAGATGAAAAAATTACCCTTACACCAGGTCTGTCTCAACTTTTTTTGAAGAACAAACCACAAGGTTTTAATGACACTGACCTAAAAATATACAAAATTCCTGTAACTAAAAAAAGTTTTGATTTTGATTTTGAAAAAATATATTTTTGGAATAAATTTGAAAAAGTAAGTCTAGCTAAAATTAGGGAAATAGTTTTTAATTTACCAAATAAGACAAGTCCTGACGAAATAGACATAAGTTTTATAAAGAAATATTTTATTGAAATTGGGGAAATGTTATTAGATCAACTCAATGATTCTTTAGAGTTAGGTATTATCCCAAAAAATGTAAAAATATCAACTATTATACCTGTAAGAAAAATAAAGAATTCTAACCGAGCTGAAGATTTTAGACCCATTAATATGTCGGTTGCAATTGAAAAAATTTTAGAGTGTATTGTACATAAACAGTTGACAGAATATATTGAGAAAAATAATATTTTATCAAAATTTCAGTCAGGATTCAGAAAAAACATGATTGTGAAAGTGCTGTGCAATATGTAATAAATGAATGGAAAATGGCCACAGATGAAAATAAGATTGTATAGGCATTGTTTACTTGGATTTAAAAAGAGCATTTGAAACTGTTGATCGGTCTAAATTATTAAAGAAATTAGAAAAATATAGTTTAGGAGGAGTAGTTCTTAATTGGTTTCGAAATTATTTATATGATAGAAAACAAATAGTAAAGTGTCTCAATTTCAAGTCAAATGAATCATTTGTAGAAATTGGTGTACCACAAGGGAGTGTACTAGATCCTCTAATATTTGTTTTATTTTTAAATGACTTGGCATATATTTTTCAAAATTGTAAATATCGTTGTGTGCACTTATTTTTATAGTGAAAATTACAGAAATTTAGTGTTAAAGTTAAATAGTGAATTATTAAGTGTATATAATTGGATGTGCGCTAATAAATTACAAATAAATATAGCAAAAACAAAATGTATGATATTAGGTTCACCAAAACTTTGTAAATTATTTGTAGAAGAAAAACTAATTTTTTTATTAATAATTGTGTCATTGAAAGAGTGAATGAATATAAATATTTGGGTGTAATCAGAAGTTCAGATTTAAAATTTAAGGAGCATGTAAATTATATATGTAAGAAGATTTCAAGGAAAATTGGTGTGCTAGGTAGAGCGAGTGACAATTTAAGTATGTTTGGAAGAATAACTGTCTATAATACTATTATAAATCCTCATTTCACTTTTTGTAGCTCAGTTCTATACAGGGTGTTCCTCAACCTATACGCGTAAACTTGGGAAATTGTAGCAGAGGACAAGTAATAGCCAATTATCGAAAAAAAAATGTAATAAAATATTTTGTGTTTTGGACTTATTTCAATTTAAAAACACAGAACTCGAATTAAGTGTTATAAAATAAAAATGATGTTAGCTTATCATAATAACTGTTCAAAGTTATTTCCTTGATTTTCGATACACAGTTGAGCCCTGCAAATCGCCTCACGATCGGCCCGTTTTGTTTTGTTTTTTGTTTTGCCAGTTTCTCTGCCTCGCTGAATCACCCGCAAAAAAACCTCAATTCTTGGATGTAATCTTTGAGGACATAAAGATGAGATGCAGCCACTGAATTTTGATGTGATGCTTCTCCATATTGTTACGGGCTTAAAATCTGTTTTATTAATAATTTTGTTAGTCCTATTATCTTCTGGTAGATTCTAATGATAAGTGAAAATCTTTCTCCTTGTTTATTACATTTATTTTTAGGTTTTAATAAATAAATAATTTAATAAGTTGTTAATTCATATTATTTGAACTTTTCTTGGGCTATTGAATATTGTAGATCTGCGGGTTGCTTAGTTTTGGACCGCTTGGTATATTTCTAAAATGCTCGAATGCACCGATTCTTGTCGCTAGGCCGAGGAAGGCACCTTTTCGACCTCCAAAATTCACCTTCCGGGTCAGTAAGACAATCGCCGTCGATCACGAACCACCGAACCGAGTGAAAGCCGTATTATTTTCCAAAAAGGGTGACTGTTTTTGAAATCGAGTGCTGCGGGGTCGCAAATCATATTTATTTGGGCCCTATTGTCTATTTGACGGTTTCATCTGCCCGTTTTTCCGGTTTTCTCGGTCACAAGTGGTTCTCATCGCACTCCACGAGGCCAACCACCACCTCAGGTATGTCTATTCCCGCAATTTGAGGGTATTAGGTTCTATTTGTGTCATTTCCTTCCTCAGGCCTCTTATTCTAAGGCTGCGAAACAAGCCTTATCAACTCGCCGTTGTCTTACGTAACCTCCAACCACCTCCAGCTGCTGAGCACCGGAGTAGAAGGGCACGGTCCATTCGCCCTCCTCCCTTGGTACCTACCAAACTACTGAGTCGTCCACCAGAGCAATCTCCAGAGACGCGGCTGTTGCGCCGCACGAGTCAGACGTCGATAGGAGCTGAGAATACCCGGTGTCTCCAACAAGTCGATCACCCGACCCATGCAGATAAGTCTAAATTAAATGTAGAGCTCCACAATTTTGCCAGTTTATTTGCAAATACCAGTATACATAATATATTTCATACAGGAATATACTTAGGGTATCACATAGGGTTGTGTAACATGTTTAAAATTGTGTAACTCTGATGTAGCTACATCCCGGGACCAATAACTGTTATTGATACACATTTAGTCTTCTTTTTATTGCATTTAAGTGCCAACTGATTGGTGAATAATTGTTTGTCGGATACCTACTATTAATATTTGAAAGTATTACGTAATATTATACATATTTTTCGAGTCGTACCTCAGTTCCTAAAGGCATAACGTACCTTTTTTTTTTAATAATATTTACTTTTATTTGCCTAGTCTGCCTAATTGTTTTAATGTAATTTATTTGTCATATTCTGACATAGATGTTGTTGCGTTCAAGTTTGGTGGAATCCCTACCTATTTTATGCATTATTTAATGGCCCAATAAACTGTACCTGATTTACTAAATGTATGGTGTTGTTATTATTTAATATTATCAGAGATTTTGGGAGGCAGGAGCCCATTTCCTGTTTTGGGGTGTTATATTTTGGGGCAAGAACCGCACAGGGTTGAAGACAGGTGGCGCTCATTGATTTTTTATTTTATTTTTTTTCCACGATCACGGCTAGCTAGCTAGGGCCTACCCGCTTATGTTCTTTCCTAAAATCGTCTAATTTCTGCCACCGAACAACCAGTTCTCAATAGTTCTAAAGAAAAGTATTATAATTAGAATTGTTGGTAACAATATGCTAGTACCATGTCCATAAGTTCTTTGTTTACGAAACTATGTGCCATACTTTTGTTCTAATCGCGTGAAAATAAACACGAATAGCGTCTTACAGTTAAGACGTCATTGAAGACAGCTGACAACAAAGTACTGCTAAATACCGTATGTGCTATCATGACTTGTTATCTTCTTAATTTTTTATTATCTGTAAAAGTTTTTTCACTGTATCTACAAAACGAAAAATATTTTATTACATTTTTTTCGATAATTGGCCATTATTTGTCCTCTGCTAAAATTTCCCAAGTTTATGCGTCTAGGTTGGGGAACACCCTGTATATGACTTCACAAAATGATAAGCACCGATTACAAGTATTACAGAACAGAGCTATGCGAATAATTTTAAAATGTAATATGTTTACTAGTATTATAGACATGTTAAGTAAGTTAGGTTGGATGAATGTTGAAAATTATTTAAAGTTTATGAGCTTAATATTTATCCACAAAATTAATTTAAATGTATGTCCACATTATTATAAAAACTACATGACAAAATTTGAGGATGTTCATTACTATGACACAAGAAAAAAAGTCCCAAAGTATAATAAAATTGGTAGTGAAATAAGGAACATAAAATATATAAATAAGTGATAAGCTTAAAAAATTATATGTTGTCAAAAATCAAATTTTATGAAGGAGGAAATGCAAAAATTGCATATCGCACATTGGTGATGATCGTGTGAGATCAAAATGCAACTATGCAAGATTGCAAGAATATAACACCGGATCTAAATCGATCGAGGTAAAAAAATCTATGCTGCAATTTCTTAGGTCGTCACTTTGATGCGTCAGCTAGATTGAAAAATGCGACTCGACAAGAAAATCGGAAGTAAAATCGAAATATGACAAAATGGTGCACATAAAAACCAAATTTTTGAAATCTTAACGTGATTATACCACGGCATGACAGTACGATACCAATGATTTTTATTTACGTTCAACTAGCATTGACACAAGAAAAAAAGTCCCAAAGTATAATAAAATTGGTAGTGAAATAAGGAACATAAAATATATAAATAAGTGATAAGCTTAAAAAATTATATGTTGTCAAAAATCAAATTTTATGAAGGAGAAAATGCAAAAATTGCATATCGCACATTGGTGATGATCGTGTGAGATCAAAATGCAACTATGCAAGATTGCAAGAATATAACACCGGATCTAAATCGATCGAGGTAAAAAAATCTATGCTGCAATTTCTTAGGTCGTCACTTTGATGCGTCAGCTAGATTGAAAAATGCGACTCGACAAGAAAATCGGAAGTAAAATCGAAATATGAGAAAATGGTGCACATAAAAACCAAATTTTTGAAATCTTAACGTGATTATACCACGGCATGACAGTACGATACCAATGATTTTTATTTACGTTCAACTAGCATCTTAAAAACACTTAACTGAAAGTTCTGCAAAGTTTAACTTTTAAGTAGGTGGCTGTGAATTCATATTTGACATTGTATTGAGATTCCAAACAACTTTTCTTAGTGTCATTCTGCTGTAGTTCTAAAAATAAGGGTACTTTACTCTTGAGGAATTTTCATATTTTTCAACCTTCCCTGTATACGAATAGAAATTTCAAAATTTTTATGGGTGGATTTTGAGTTTAAGCATAAGCACCAACTTTTATCAAGAATAATTTTTTTTGAGAAACTATGGTGTCAAAGTAATCTTTAAAATATACACAATGTTTTTCAGTCCTTCATCAATACTCTTCACTCCGTCGTACACTCTCTTACCTGGCACAGAAACTTATGGAAATTAACATTAAGAAGTTCAAGATAATCATATACAAAAAATCTATATACCAGGTTTGAAAATGGTTGCAAAGTGCAAAATCTCCTTGCAAAAATCATCCCACAGATGTTATCAATGACGTCAGAACCTATAGACAGGTTTGTTTTGACGCCCAGAACTAACCACAATCTAAGCGCTCCATTAAATTATTCCGAAATGTCGCGAGATTGTCAGAAATTGCCCCTTTTTGTCGAGCCGTAGCGAACTTATTTCGACTCTGGGCTCGGAGGCTGGCGTCGTTAGACCATCCCCCGAGTCTTCAGGTGAGGTTCCGATGCTTCCGGCGCCCCCAAATAAGAAAAAACATGCGATATCTAAGTGTGATTCTGGAGGAACTATAACCGGGAATCACCGGGTGTATAGTTGGTTGATGGTTGACTTTCTGTCTTTGTTTGTAGCATGTTTTTAGAGTAGTATGGATATATTTAATCTTGCAGTCAAAATAAAGGGCATTTTAACAATGGGGCACCACGTCTATAGGTTTTGACGTCATTGGATGTTATAAATAAATGGAAACGTAACGTTCTGGAATGTAGAACCTAATATTTTTATTGGAACGTAGTTTGGTGACAGGCTACTTCAACACCACTGATCTGTCAAATTTGACGGCAGTATAAAAATTCTCGTAGGTAATATTCTTATCGTATATAGCTTGTTAAGTTGTGAGTCCTCCATGCCAAGATACTTATATGAATAAAAAGGAAAGAACTGTTGTAAGCATGTCAACAGAATTACTACATTTAAATGAACGTTTCCTTAAAGGATCATATAACTAAGAGTAGGTACCCCAGAAGCAAATGCTTGTGCGGAGGACCGGTGGCAATTACTGTTGTCTTTGAGAGACTAGGATAGCATTCGCTCTACTTGAAAAAAGCAGCTGGTGTATTTTTTAATCGTTTATTTAACCGAAGCAACAATGAACTGCAGTTCGTAGATGTTTATTTTAGAAGTGTACCTTTAATTTCTTAATATTTTTGTAAACCATTGTCGTTCAATCAGTAGTCTCTGAATAATTCTAATATTCAATTTCACAATCAATAATGAAATTTCTATTCGTATACAGGGAAGGTTGAAAAATATGAAAATTCCTCAAGAGTAAAGTACCCTTATTAGAACTACAGCAGAATGACACTAAGAAAAGTTGTTTGGAATCTCAATACAATGTCAAATATGAATTCACAGCCACCTACTTAAAAGTTAAACTTTGCAGAACTTTCAGTTAAGTGTTTTTAAGATGCTAGTTGAACGTAAATAAAAATCATTGGTATCGTACTGTCATGCCGTGGTATAATCACGTTAAGATTTCAAAAATTTGGTTTTTATGTGCACCATTTTCTCATATTTCGATTTTACTTCCGATTTTCTTGTCGAGTCGCATTTTTCAATCTAGCTGACGCATCAAAGTGACGACCTAAGAAATTGCAGCATAGATTTTTTTACCTCGATCGATTTAGATCCGGTGTTATATTCTTGCAATCTTGCATAGTTGCATTTTGATCTCACACGATCATCACCAATGTGCGATATGCAATTTTTGCATTTTCTCCTTCATAAAATTTGATTTTTGACAACATATAATTTTTTAAGCTTATCACTTATTTATATATTTTATGTTCCTTATTTCACTACCAATTTTATTATACTTTGGGACTTTTTTTCTTGTGTCATAGTAATGAACATCCTCAAATTTTGTCATGTAGTTTTTATAAGAATGTGGACATACATTTAAATTAATTTTGTGGATAAATATTAAGCTCATAAACTTTAAATAATTTTCAACATTCATCCAACCTAACTTACTTAACATGTCTATAATACTAGTAAACATATTACATTTTAAAATTATTCGCATAGCTCTGTTCTGTAATACTTGTAATCGGTGCTTATCATTTTGTGAAGTCATATACAGGGTGTTCCCCAACCGAGACGCATAAACTTGGGAAATTTTAGCAGAGGACAAATAATGGCCAATTATCGAAAAAAATGTAATAAAATATTTTTCGTTTTGTTGATACAGTGAAAAAACTTTTACAGATAATAAAAAATTAAGAAGATAACAAGTCATGATAGCACATACGGTATTTAGCAGTACTTTGTTGTCAGCTGTCTTCAATGACGTCTTAACTGTAAGACGCTATTCGTGTTTATTTTCACGCGATTAGAACAAAAGTATGGCACATAGTTTCGTAAACAAAGAACTTATGGACATGGTACTAGCATATGGAGAAGCATCACATCAAAATTCAGTGGCTGCATCTCATCTTTATGTCCTCAAAGATTACATCCAAGAATTGAGGTTTTTTTGCGGGTGATTCAGCGAGGCAGAGAAACTGGCAAAACAAAAAACAAAACAAAACGGGCCGATCGTGAGGCGATTTGCAGGGCTCAACTGTGTATCGAAAATCAAGGAAATAACTTTGAACAGTTATTATGATAAGCTAACATCATTTTTATTTTATAACACTTAATTCGAGTTCTGTGTTTTTAAATTGAAATAAGTCCAAAACACAAAATATTTTATTACATTTTTTTTTTCGATAATTGGCCATTACTTGTCCTCTGCTACAATTTCCCAAGTTTACGCGTATAGGTTGAGGAACACCCTGTATAGAACTGAGCTACGAAAAGTGAAATGAGGATTTATAATAGTATTATAGACAGTTATTCTTCCAAACATACTTAAATTGTCACTCGCTCTACCTAGCACACCAATTTTCCTTGAAATCTTCTTACATATATAATTTACATGCTCCTTAAATTTTAAATCTGAACTTCTGATTACACCCAAATATTTATATTCATTCACTCTTTCAATGACACAATTATTAATAAAAAAATTAGTTTTTCTTCTACAAATAATTTACAAAGTTTTGGTGAACCTAATATCATACATTTTGTTTTTGCTATATTTATTTGTAATTTATTAGCGCACATCCAATTATATACACTTAATAATTCACTATTTAACTTTAACACTAAATTTCTGTAATTTTCACTATAAAAATAAGTGCACACAACGATATTTACAATTTTGAAAAATATATGCCAAGTCATTTAAAAATAAAACAAATATTAGAGGATCTAGTACACTCCCTTGTGGTACACCAATTTCTACAAATGATTCATTTGACTTGAAATTTAGACACTTTACTATTTGTTCTCTATCATATAAATAATTTCGAAACCAATTAAGAACTACTCCGCCTAAACCATATTTTTCTAATTTCTTTAATAATTTAGACCGATCAACAGTTTCAAATGCTCTTTTTAAATCCAAGTAAACAATGCCTATACAATCTTATTTTCATCTGTGGCCATTTTCCATTCATTTATTACATATTGCACAGCACTTTCACAATCATGTTTTTTCTGAATCCTGACTGAAATTTTGATAAAATATTATTTTTCTCAATATATTCTGTCAACTGTTTATGCACAATACACTCTAAAATTTTTTCAATTGCAACCAACATATTAATGGGTCTAAAATCTTCAGCTCGGTTAGAATTCTTTATTTTTCTTACAGGTATAATAGTTGATATTTTTACATTTTTTGGGATAATACCTAACTCTAAAGAATCATTGATTTGATCTAATAACATTTCCCCAATTTCATTAAAATATTTCTTTATAAAACTTATGTCTATTTCGTCAGGACTTGTCTTATTTGGTAAATTAAAAACTATTTCCCTAATTTTAGCTAGACTTACTTTTTCAAATTTATTCCAAAAATATATTTTTTCAAAATCAAAATCAAAACTTTTTTTAGTTACAGGAATTTTGGATGCAATTTCATAGATGCTCGTAATATAAAAGCTATTATTCTGTCAACTCATAAATATTATTTTTATAACACAAATCATTGAACAATATTCCAAAATAGCTTTCTTTATTTTTACCACTAATTAGAGATTTTAGACACTGCCACATAAGCTTTGGCTCATGTTTGGACCAATAAATTTTATCTTCAAAATATTTACGTTTTTCTTTCCGAATATTTGACACAATCAAATTTCGCGCTTCGTTGTAATTTACCCAATTAACATAAGTTTCTCTAAAGTGATATAACTTGTAAGAGTCTTCCCTATATTTAATTGCCTTAAGAATATTATCGTTGAACCAATGATGACCAGGTTTTATTTTAATTTCAACTTGCAAATATTAGCTTGGAAATTTGTACTCTTAATTTCAATATTTATTTGAGGGTCATAACTATGATTTGAGTTAATGTTGTTTTCATTAAATTATCATCAAGCATTTTTTTTTGTAGAAAAATTGAATCAAAATAAGAATAATTTGAAGTAATTTGAAGTAATTTGAAGCGTATTATGGTCAGAAATATTTGGATTGGTTAAAACTAAACACTGTATAAGTTTGTTGTTTGAAATTACCAAATCAATTAAAGTTTTTCCACCGTAAAAAATATGTGTTGGATTTCTGACTAGCTGATAAAAATCACTGTCATCAATTAATTTATTTAGTTTGTTTGATTACTATTAGAATTTAGTCTTATTATTATGTTAAAATTATCTAAATTAATTTCAAAATCTTCAACCTCACTTGTAATATGAGTCCCTATTAAACATAGAATACATGGTAAATGTTTTGCAACAAAAAATGATACTTCATTGAAATGACTCCTTAATCCTTGACAATTTGAAATATAAATGCTACCCCCATTTTTGTGTGTAATAGTACTTAATTGCTATTGGTTATTCCTTGCATTATCAAGTTTCTTCACAAGAACTGGACACTCTTTACAAAATGGTTGATGATTAGAATTTAGTTTTAGGTTAAACTTCTTGTTGAAGTCATCACAGTTAGAACAAATCCATAGTTTGTTATCTGATGTGATTCAAGAGTAGGTATGTTAGAGAAACAAACACTTATTTAAACATTTTTATTTCTTGGATCTCTAATAACATTCATAGCTACTAGGGTGTTTATATATATATCTGTTTCTTCCCCCTTTTGTAGAGCATTCCTATACATATCGACGATGTCATTCGGATTGGTATTTTGATCCCATTTAAGTATTGACTTAATGTTGGAAGTTGTTGGAGAGTCCATTAAATGCAACTCTCGTGAAAAGCTGGTTGGAGCTTTATTTCTAGATGGAAATAACTTTGATATAATGTTGATATATTTCCACGTTTTGCTAGGGTTTAGTCGTAATGCGTTCCCATATCGTCTTTTCTGAGCATTAGTAATGATCAACAATTCTTTATATATTTTTAGGTCAGTGTCATTAAAACCTTGTGGTTTGTTCTTCAAAAGAAGTTGAGACAGACCTGGTGTAAGGGTAATTTTTTCATCTCCAATACATAATACGTTATCTTCGACGGTATTCTATGGTATTCGATGGTATTCCATGGTCTTTGATGGTATTCCATGGTATGTCGCTTTTCGAGTCGCTTCGAGTCTCTTTTCGAGTCGTTTAGACGCTTTTCGAGTAGTCTAGGCGTTTTTCATAGTCGCTTTGAGTCGCTTCTTCTACTTGTACAAAGATTTCGTTGAAGCACATTTTTTAAAGAAAAAGTTGAAACGCCGTATCTACGCCACTGATGGAAGTTTGGAGCTCATATTGTTCACAATGGTGACTAAACTGCTAATACCTACCAAATTTCAAAGCGATACAATTTGTTTAGAAATAAACTTTAAAAAAATCGTTTTTTTTAATTTTCAACGCCCTGTATGTCGAAAACGAAGGTAGATAGAGCATATGTTTATAGGAAAAAAGTCTTATTTTTGGCCAAAGAATCTCTAGTTAAATTTGTTTCCAACAGTTGTGGGACACCCTGTATAGATGTGTTCCCGGAAACACGTCTGTGCATACCTATACCGTATAGAAGTGAGATACTACACGGCTGTGGAATTTTTTGACATTGACTAGATTTTATTTATCTAGATTCTTAGTTCAGATTGTAACTTTTTTCTTATAAGATACAGCCTCTTCGCAAAATTGAATATTTGTTGTTCTCAGACCCAAGCAATTTTTGTCCTCTGCTAATTTCCAGATGTACTTCTACTAATTCTTCAAATAAAAATTGTTTCTCCGTAACGCAATTTTTGCCATCCAATTACGGCTTTTAAAGTTTTAGAAACTCGCCAGCTCATTCACCAACCATTTAAATTCCCCGCAATTTTGACATATTGACATCACTTCCGTCCCAGAACTGCGAACAAAGTTCAATTTTTGCAAAGGTTGAATCCAGGTGCCACGTGTCAAGCTGACCACGAGATCATTGTCGTTAAATTTCATTGGTCTCCAAGGTGACCCCTTAGAGATCTTTAACTTATATGTGACCTTCATGTCAAGGTAACCCCATCGCATTTTCAAATTTCCCGCATTTTGTCATATTGACGTCACTTCCGTGAACTGCGAGCAAAGTTTTTTGCAATTCAAGGTGCCACGTGTCAACACGAGATTATTAACCTTCAGGTGACCCCTTAAAGATCATCGGTCTCACTTAAATGACAACAGCTCAGGTCATTTTCAAATTTCCCGCCTAGGCGGCCATATTGACGTCACTTCCGTTCCCAGAAAAAGTGCCACGTGTCAAGGTGACCCCTTAAAGTTCATTGACCTTCAGGTCAAGGTTAACAAGGTGACCTCTTAAAGTTCATCGACCTTTTGGTCAAGGTTAACAAGGTGACCTCTTAAAGTTCATTGATCTTTAGGTCAAGGTTAACAAGGTGACCCTTTAAAGTTCATCGACCTTCAGGTCAAGGTTAACAAGGTGACCTCTTAAAGTTCATTGATCTTTAGGTCAAGGTTAACTGAACGTGACCCCTTCAAGTTCATTGAACCCGCGGGTCAATGACCCCATAAAGGTTATCGATCTGGTAACCCCTTGGCCTCTAGATAACCTTCAGGTCAAGGTTAACTGAACGTGACCCCTTAAAGTTCATTGAACCCGCAGGTCAAGGCCATTTTCAAATTTCCCGCCTTGGCCGCCATCTTGTGACGTCACTTCCGCCCTGGAGTACCCCTTGCTATACTACTGATATCTATGCTTCATTTCTGACATTTTTTCACAAATAACAAACATTATCCTCTACTAATTTAAACTTAACTTTTGGGCACCTTTATTAATAAACAAAACCTTCATAGTGTTTGTGAAAATCAAATTTATCATATCAAACCACAACACACATGAAAACGTGAATAAAAATGAATTACCTAATGCATGCATGAGTTAAAGTATATTTTCTTATTAAGCCCCCTCAACTACGGAACTACAATGCTTTATTATAGAAAAGTTTCTATATCCATTATTTATTTCCAATATACGTTTGTATTCCAAATTATCCCCGTTAATTACGTTATCCTAACATACAAATTTAAGGTCCCTACAAATGGACGTTTTTAAGCGAACCTCCCGATTTTTCATTTGCTAAGGTTTCTTCTTTATTGTTGTTTGCGGAAACTAGAACCGGCCGATAATTAATCTAGGGGGGAAAGAACGTACGGATGCAGGCGACAAGGCGTCGTCAGTCTCCGCGCCGATTCCTAAAAACGCCCGCTCCAAATCTATTTCGAATGGTTGACGGCGGCGGCGTCGGGCGGCGGCCCAGCCCGAAAAACAACCCCATTTTTCCCAGGTTCAACCCCACATTAACTCCCGCCATTAGTCAAAAAGTCGTCGTCTTCCGACGGCCCCGGCGTCCCCGCCGCCGTATCGTAAAAAATCGCAGTCAGCTCCAGACGCTAATAAATCTAACCGTCATAACGTTTCGCGCAGAAATCGCGACCCATCATACGGCAGACGGGGGGCGGATTCGCGCCCTGCGACCATGGGGATGCCGTAGATTGTTCGAATATGTTCTGTTTCCGTTACCCTTTAAAAATATTTACTCCTGCTGCTATACAGGGTGTTCGAAAAATAGACGGAGATATTTTAGAGGGTGATTCCCTGTTAAGAAATATGAAAAAAAGTTTCTATAAACATGGGTCCGGAAATGCAGAGTTTTCAAGATACAGGATGTTAAATAAAAAAAAATAAAAAATGAAATTATTAATGTCTTAAAAATTATTTACTCGATTCTGTTGAAATTTGGCAATGTTATTTGTTGTATTAAGAGGCTAATTTCGCCCTAACTAGATTAAATTTATTAAGTCCAGTGGCGTCCCGGGGGGCACCTTAGCGAATATTATTATCAAAAAAAGGTACGCCACTACCTTTTTTGTAACTTTAATATTTTTTGTTTGATTAAGCATCTAAAAATACAACTTCTTTCCCTCTTGTATTGTTTTCCTATCTCACTTCGTTTTCGAGAAAAAAAAAATAAAAACCGTTTTATTGCATGTCACTGGACAAAATTGGTTGTAGTGTACTTTATGTTATGATATTGGAAAAGTTGCAATAACACTCTTTCCTAGAAATGCTTTTGATTATTTGTTTTCCAAGGCACTTGTGATTTTTTTTGCAAAAATTGATAAACCAATTTTGTCCAGTGACATGCAATATATTTAACATCCTGTATCTTGAAAACTCTGCATTTCCGGACCCATGTTTATAGAAACTTTTTTTCATATTTCTTAACAGGGAATCACCCTCTAAAATATCTCCGTCTATTTTTCGAACACCCTGTATTGATAAGAACTTCCGCATGATGCAATTCATCACCGTAGAGAATATTTTCGGAAATTTATTTGTGGCGCACTTAATTCTTAATTTAGTTTTTCGCCACCAAACTTTTCACGTTGCCTGGAAAATTCATAAATTTTTTAAATATTTACATGCCATTATTTATAACATCCACACGTCGGTTTCCTTTAAAATGGGATACTTGATTTGATGGACCATTTGTCGAACATGTTAACTCTTAGGTTATGTTACTGGCATCCTTGATATTTTAATACTTAAACAAGGAAATAGAGAGGACTCCTCGCTTGCCAACCCTGCCGTGTGTAGATTTTGTTAAGTCGTTTTGAACGGCGGCCATTTTATATGTGGCAGACAAAGCGAGTGCGCTGTGAGTTAATTAATTTCGTGAATGTGAGAATTAAAAGTAACAGTGATTAAAGGAAAAATATACTCTTACGATGGTAAATTGTTCAGCGTTTGGTTGCAAAAGCAGATGAAGTGAAAAGCAAGAGCCCGGGATTTCGTTTCACAGGTAAATATAACAAGCTACCTTTGAAAGAAGCCCTAAAACTTTATTTTTCTCAATATAACTTCTTCAAAATCCTTCTACCTTTTAGTATGATAAAGTGCATTGTTTGGTTTGTAAATAGGACCAATATAATTATTTTTTAACATCGTTTTTATTGAAAATGTCTTAACTGATTATGATAGTTTCATAAAATATGGGCTGGTTTCCGTGAGCGTGCATTATTTATTTTATTTTGATTGATTAAAATATATATCAATATTTCAAATTACATGTAGGTAAGACAAAATTAACTACCTTTTTATTTTTAACATTTGATATTGGCTACGAACGCGTTTCATGCTACGCCACTGGCCTGTCGTGCGATGTGGCAGTCGGTAGCACGGCCGTGAGCGCTGTTAGGCGTCCTCTCTCTTTCCTTATCTAAGTTTTAAAGATCATAGACAAATATGAGGGTAGGTATAATAAATAACGTACACATAGTATTTTTGTCTTTCTCGCATTTTTATTTCTTTAAATTCACCATTACACATCAGTATTCATCGTATAAGTTCGGTAAATGAACGAAACGTTGAACGTTTAACTCAAAAAATAATAAATCGCTGTCAAAGTGAAATGACAGAATAATAAATGTCAAGTTAAAATGCCATGACAAGAGAAACAATATCCTAGCCATACCTGTCTATGATATTGTAGCCTGGGTTCTATCTAATTATCTATAATAACTCCTCTTTGAATAACTGGCAATAAATAATTTACTGAATTCCACTGAATATTCAGCAAGACAGTTTTCCATATTTCCTAGAATAAATGCTGATTCTTTAATTTTTCCTCTATTTCCTAGTTCTTCTTTCAGAATTGGTTTGGACCAATGAATAAAGAACCCCAGGAAGGAGCCAAAGCTCTTTATGGGCATTATAAAATACGTGAGACGGAAATCGCCCTGTATGGAGACTGAATTTTGACAAAATATTTTTATATTTGACAGTTGTCACGGTGGTTTGTGCTATTAGATGTTTGTGTAGTTCTTCGATAAGTACTTTTTGGAGATCTATTATGGTTAGCTGTGCAGCCTGCGGCTATTCCGTGACTACCAGAACAAAATGTTTGGGGGATAACATTCCATCGGTGAGTACTTTTGTAAACCGGAAACGGCATGCCGCCATATGCAGAGACTGCCCCAATTTGCTCCTTCCTGGGGTTCTTTATTCATAGGTTTGGACCCATCCCACAAAACCCTATGATTGTTACTAAAGGAGTGTTCACATATTTTCGACTTCGAAATTTGATTTTGCCTGATATATAATTTTTATGCTCTTTTAATCGAACATTAAATGGCCTGCAAGTCTCCCCAACATAGAACTTTCCACATTCATAAGGAATTTTATAAATGAATTTGTTTTACTTTGTACCTCATATCGTTTCGTTTTAACTAGCATCGATCTTAATTTATTTTTGGTTTTAAATACTGTTACGGGAATATAAGGAATAATTAAATTTACTGGTCGATCCACCAGATGTATTTCTCTAATTGTATTAGCATTGTTATTTTGTTGGAAATCCTGAAAAACTTGCTCAACGAATTCAATAGGGTAATAATTAATCTTCTCAACAACATGTATGTTTAATTTCCTACTAAAATTTTGTGTTATTAGAACAAATCGTTTTAGCCCTGTCATACAAACTTTTAATTACTCCATTTTTAACTCCATTTTAACTCCAATCATCATATTAGTGTTAAAACATATTATTTAAATTCATTATTAAATTTAAGAACTCACAAGTAGGTAACTTCTATTAAGTTTACAATAGAAATTGAAAATAATAATCAATTAGGTACCTTTCTTAGGTGTTTCTATACTGAAATCAGGTAGTATAGTAACTAGTGTCTATAGAAAACCAACACATACTAGACATCTCCATTTTAACTACAACCATCACAAAGAAGAAGTAATTAAAAGTTTGTATGACGGGGCTAAAACGATTTGTTCTAATAACACAAATTTTGAGGAGGGAATTAAATATATAAAACATGTTCCTGAGAAGAATATTTATCCTATTGAATTTGTTGAGCAAGTTTCTCAGGATTTCCAACAAAATAACAATGCTAATAGAATTAGATAAATAAATCTGGTGGACCGACCAGTAAATTTAGTTATTCCTTTTATTCCTGGACTATCAGATAAGCTGAACCGCATAGGCAATAGTTTAATGCCAGAACAGTATTTAAAACTAAAAATACATTAATATTGTCCCTAGTTAAATCGAAACCATTTAAGAAGCTACAAAATTCAAAAAATTGCATTTATAAAATTTTTGTAAATGTGGAAAGTTCTATATCGGGAAGACTTGTTTAATGTGCATTTAAAAGAACATAAAAATTGTATCAGGCAAAATCAAATTTCTTATTCAAAAATATGTGAACACTCTTTTAGTAACAATCATAGGATTTTGTGGGATAGGTCCAAACCAATTCTCAAAGAGAAGTAGGAAATACGCGACTGAATTTAAGATGCCAACGCCCCGACGGGTCTATGCGAACTAATATATGGGCCATCGTCACCATGGGAACGGTGCTAACCTTGGGTCTACACTGAGTTGTTCTTTGTTGTTGTTCATTGTTGGCATGGCCCATAGACTAGTTTAGCATTGAGCCTATAGGGGGCGTATTTCTTATATTCAATGGCGTATAGACGAAAAATTAAAGAATCGCAGGTGGCTAGGATACTACTGTTTCTCGACATTTTAGCTTGACATTTATTAATCCGTCATTTTACTTTGACGTGACATAGATTTATTATTCTCCGCAAGCTCAGAAAACAAATTTGTTTATTTACAACTATGTATGTAATGTTGACATTTCTGACTTTTTATAGAAGTTTGAAAGTGTCAATTTTTTTACTTTTACTTCCCGCCCACGGGTGGAAAGTTTAATTTCCACCCGTGGGCGGGAAGTAAACGGAGATGTCAAAATTGAAGAAAAATCACCTGGTTTTCAAAGGGATTTTTTTATCCGAAGAAAATGCAGTTTAGTTTTCGATTTTTTTATATGGAACAATTATATATTAAATACATTCAAAATTATTAAATAAAAAATTTATAGTTACATTCGAGTTGTTGAATGCCTTGATGGATGATAGACCACCCTTCTGATGTGCGCCAATAGTTGAAACGGTGATTTCTTGGCTTTTTCCACTCGTATTTCCATTAGTATTTGTTGAAGTTAATATTTTTGGACTGGTATGTGACGTCGATGGAGTGGACATCATTTTTGGGGTTTTGGATTGGTTATGTTTCTTACGTTTTTCTCTGCGCACCAATTTTCATACATTTTGAGGGATTTTTCGTAACGATCCCGGCTTTTTTCGTTAAGTAGGCTTTCCTCCGCTTTCTCAGCTTTTTCTCTTACTTCTGGTGGAGTCCAGTTCATGTCGTCTTCGCCATCGCCAGACATATTTTTTATGATTTTTCACCACAAAATCGAAAAACAACGCGAAGTTTTTGACTTGTATCAAGTTTTGTTTTGCGATGCCATAGCAACAGTTCTTACATGGTTTCAGAAACCCTAACTTGAAGACTCAACTAAATAGTTTGTATTTTTAGCAAAACGCCAGTCGCTTACAATTAAATGTCATACTTAATTGATTTATTTCTTTTTAACATAAAATTTTGAAATTACAAAATATTGATGGTTGTAAATAAAATAGCATAGAAACCTCGGTGAAAAGTTTCATTCCTGTCTCGAGATAAAGTTAACCTCGGCGCTTCGCACCTCGGTTAACTATTTAATCTCTCGATAGTAATGAAAAACTTCCCACCTCGGTGTGTAATATACCTACTATTAAGTTATTTTTTGAATTAAACGTTCAAAGTTTCGTTCATTTACTGTTAAGAATGTATGAATTTTCCAGGCAACTTGAAAAACTTGTCTTTTAGTCAGTTTTGGTGGCGAAAACCCAATTAAAAATTAAGTGGAACTATAGAGAATGTTTCGAATATAAAATAAAAATTAAAATCGCGATTTAACTACCTACTTTTCGGGATGTCTACTCGCTTAAATCAAGTTACATGTGGATTAAAAAACAAATAATGAAACTGTTACATGATAACTTAAAAGCGAGTAGGCAGGCAAAACAGATAGGTAAATCGAAATTTTCATTGGTTTCTACAATTTTTATCGTTTTTTATATTGACACAAAAAATATGTCTTAGTTGGCAAATAAATACAAATTTTATATATGTATCCGGGTTTGAAGAGGGTCACTGTAATATAAAATTCTGTATACTTAAAATTGGGCGTTAAAAGACAGAAAAATATAAAAAAAATTCATACTTTGTCAGTACCTAGTATGAAAAACGATGTAACTTGCTTAATAGTTATTTGTGTACCAAGGTGAATCATGTTGAAAGATTATGTGGTTATAGGACATAGGATACAATTCCGCAATAACATTTTGGAGTTCTTCAATGATGATTAATAATAATTTTCATTGTTTACTAAAAATTGTGTCTTGTATTTTTTGACACCTATCTTACTTTTTCGGCTGATTTAATTTTTTAAAATTTACTTCGATGTGCACCTGAGTCTTAATTTCTCCTTAAACATTCATATTAGGTATCAGGAATGAGGAACGGTTCAAAATTTACAAAGGCTTTCCTGTTAACGTGTATTTAAAATACATAGCATCAATTAATTAATAAAGAGTGTGTAAATTCAGCACAAATAATATGTGATGGACTTCATCAAGCTAATCACAAGTGCGAAAATTTTTGAATCACATTACATTAGTGGATTCCATCACATATTTGTAATGGCTTTAAAAACACGCCCAATCTTGTGCAATGCCACTAATGTAATTTGTAATTTACTTCATCTTTTCTCGGGCCACTAGAATTTACCTAATACTACTACATTTTAAAAAAGTAAACATCATGGGTCACTTTCTTAGTAGAACCTGACAACTAAAAACTAACTGGAAAATAACGTAGTTATGGCATAAACTTGACAAGAATTTGTAACTTTAAAATTATTATTAACTCCTGTTGTCCGGGCTACATAAAAATGACAGTAAAGAAACTGCTCAAAATCGCCAATACAATTTTTTTTAACTATTATCCGACTGTTATGCATCTACATTTCTACATGCAGCGTGTTTCACTTTTTCCGTATTTTTAGAAAGGTTGTCAGATTTTCAATTTTCTTCAATCTATAGTACCTACACGTGTGGTAGTGGTACATTTTGGAATATAATTTTTTGAAATAGCCCTATTCTATGGCGTGCATTAAAAGAAGAGACCCAAAAATCATAAGAAAATATTGCGCATATGTTTTAAAGAAAAAAATGGGTAGTATCATCGAATTATTTTGTATATTCGTCTTCTTTGAAAAACTGTACTTCATTTACTTTATTTTAATACTTCCTTACAATTAGAGGCATCATACTTCATCTTTAATTAATTCTGCTTTAGCAAGTAGAAACATAATATCCTACATGAATCTTTTGGTAAAATTTTATTTTTTTTTTACGAACACCCTGTATAAGCTAGACTTGCTGTACTATAGGTTTAAAATTATACATTAGGCATTAGGCACTTTTCCAACGAAGATCACCAACATATGCCCCGTGGTTGGTACAGGGTAGTCCGGAATACCCAATTTTTCGAACTTTGGCTTCATTTAATTGTGTATAACTTAGAGTACTAATACTATGTAAAATGGGTTTTAAATTGTGGATTTAAAAATGGTTAATACGGTTTTATAATTTTTGAGGTTTTTTTTTTTAATAACAGGAGGTCCTGGAATAGGGCCATTTCAAAAAATTATAACCTAAAATCTATCTTTTGTTGAAAAATAGTTATTTAGTTATTTTGACCGATGCTGTGTTTTAAGGATCGAGGCTACGCGGGCGTTGCCTCGGTCCTTAAAAGTATACCTGGAATATATAGTAGGAGTAGATTGTGAGTAATAATCTTCATATAGTAACCATTGTTCAATTACTAAAAATGGAAAAAACTATTTGCCGATGGATCTTATTTCTGGCAGTCAACAACTATTTTATATATGCATCTCATTATGCCTGTGGTTTACTTGGAGTAGGTGCCTACAACATTTTATCAGATTCTATATCGGCATCAACATCAACTTTTCCCCAATTCTGTGTGTCGTATATCTATGTCAAATTGTTATGGGCTTAATATGTCCTTTCTTAATCAAACACCAACAGAAACGTACCTAGGTAGCGATTTTTATTCAAAACAATGTATAGGCGGCGAATAAGTATCTAATGCTTGCATAGAGAATCGTAGCTCCATGCCGGAAACGGTTGCCAGCTGAAACAGATTTGTCTGTGAAGGACGGAGACACGAGGATACGGTGGAGAATTTTGGGGAATCCGGAGACAGAAAACAGGATGCAGATACTGGAATCTGAGAAATGTAAAGAAAAGGGGAGAATTATCTAGTTTGGGAAAGAAAATGTCTCTGCGCTTTCTTTTGTGCTGTTAACACACTAACATGATTAAGAAGAGTCTATGTGGAGAAAAACAAGAAGGAGGATATTATAGGTACATTATACATGCAGCAGGGGTATTCAAAAATTTTAAACACAAAAGTTCTAGGAAATGTTCCTGGCAGTCGTGACTATCAGAGGTGACGTTATACAGAGTATTGTCAAGATACTAGCCGTAACTTATAAAACGACATATTTTTAAAGTTTTTAATTATTTATTATTATTATTTAAGTTGAATTTATGGATCTCGTGATAAAGGTAGATGGTCTAAGCAACCGCAAAGAAAATATCTATTTGCTCCAAGGAATCTTATAGGTACCTAAAAAATAAACAAAACATGTTTTACCTAAATGGAAAATATTCACAAACAGAAAATTATGCCACGTTAAGAAACGCGAAAAAAACGAATAACGTGTATAGTGGCCACAAATTGATTCGACAGTTGACAGTTGGGAGTTAGTGATGCTAGGGGAAAGATGCTTGGTGGGAATCACTATTATGCAGGGGTTGTTCCCCTCATCAAGTGTCAAGAGGTAAGTCAAAATTTAAGCTATAAGATTAAACTTCAAAACATGCTGTAAGTATTTTTTATCCTATTTTTGTCTGCTTGGAACTTGGAACATCCCGAGGGAGTCCGTACACTACAAGGCTTGACTCGAGCAGCAGTGTGAACTGGACATACAAATATGCATAAAACGTCAAATGAAGAATATCGATATACTTTCAGGCATTTATATAGGGTGGCTCAGGTTCTAGTAAAAGACGCTTTAACATTTTGGTAGGACATTATTATATTCTAAATGATTTCACTCGTTCTACACAGACCAGAAGTTTGAGCTTCGATTTAAAAATTAATTTTGATCGTGGATGGTTTTTGGTTATCAGTTATAAAAAGTATTGTACCAGAAGTGTGATCTACAATTAACATTTTTTAACCTTAGTACATTTTTTGAAGGTGTTCAGACTGCTAGAGAACCCTTCGATATGTTAAATAATAATATATAATACTCGGGGCTCAAATATAAGAGGAAAATGGTAGCCTAAGTTATTAGTCCTCTTGCATAGATGGATCAATCTGAAAATTTATTCGGGATATTGTAATTATATTATAAACAAGTATTTACTCTATTTCAAAGCCATCACATTATATCAGCCTAAAACCGATTTAAATCATTTAAAAGGCAATCTAAAGCTTGTTACATACATCGATCCCATAATTTTTGTCTGTGGTAGAAGATATCTAATGCCCAGCGACTCCGTCCATAAAGTACAGGCTTATCAGTAGATTTAGTCGGTTGTCCGGGGCCATTAATTGTTCAATTCCCAATCTGAAAGTCGTTTCACTTGAGATAACCCGTCGTTTCGTCCATAAAGCTTGTTTACCCCACATAGATCCCTTGATATCTAAATTAAATGGATTAAAAACACGTATATCGTGTCCTTAACTCGATTTATACGCCGCCCTTATCCGATACACCAGCTCATTAGTCGATCTATTACAACAATTTTGGAGAGTAAATCGATAACATTGATAAATTGATATTTTAATATCGGCGCGTTTATTGTTTATATGGCTTGTCACATTTATTTATTTACTGTGGCGTTTAGAAATTTATAGCCCATTGATTGAAAGAAACGAACACTAACAAAAATACATATTATTTTACCTAGAGACAGAATCGTAGCAGCATACATAATATATAAATAGTATCATGCACTGCCGGTATAGGCAGTGTTTAGGTAGGTTTAGTCGTTCGGCTATGGTATAGGCTCTGCGTGTGTAGGAGTCCCGGGTTCAAGTCCCCGCTGGAGTGCATTTTTTTCAATTGATATCCTTTACCTGATATGCCACTAAACATCATTTATTATTTATAATTATTACAGGTACTAAAAATCTTTCTGTGAATATTATTTAGGTTGTAAATGTACCAAAATCAAATAAATCATCTACAGGATGTCTACTTTTAAGTGTATACAAATCGATAAAAAATGTATTTTGTGAGATATTTTCAAAAACCTTTTTTTGTTCGAAAGATCATCAAAAAACGCTTCTTATGACGTTCTCACTTTTGTCAAAATGCAAATCCGGGGACGGCTACGATTTTTTTTTATACCCCGATTTTCACAAAAACCATTTAGCGATTTTTTTATTTAAAATCTCACACAACAGCGTTAATAAGGGCACCCCAAAACCCCCATATACTAAATTTGAACAAAAAATGTAGAGGGTGTTCGGTTCTACATCGTGTTAAAGTTGAGCAAAATAGGGACTTCAAAGGCACCTGGCGAGTTAAGCGTGCCATGGAATTGTTTCAAAACGGTGGAAGAATTAACAGGACCACCCAAAGTGTTGATGGAAGAATCGCTAAATGGTTTTTGTGAAAATCGGGGTATAAAAAAAATAGTAGTCGTCCCTGGATTTGCATTTTGACAAAAGTAAAAACGTCAAAAGAAGCGTTTTTTGAAGACCTTTCGAACAAAAAATGGTTTTTGAAAATATCTCACAGAATACATTTTTTTATCGATTTGTATACCTACACTTAAAAGTAGACACCCGTAATAGTATCATGCCGGCAGTGGTTCCAGCCGCCACTATATTCCGTCCTTGTCTAATACACAGCTCGTTGGACGCGGCGCTCGCCTCCCCACCTTCTTATTTATCACCGTGATACTGACCAATGGCCATCCTTTCATAGCAAACATAAAGTTTTGTGCTCTATTTCTTTTATCTCGCCGTGTCTTCTTAAATGTATTATACAGAGTGGCTTATCTTTTGTCAAAATGGAAATTGCTGTCCATGGCGACCTACGGAGAGGCCAAAAATCGTATAAATTCAAAATTTTTAAACCGCTGCAACTTCTTTATTTGACATACGGAAAAGAGTTTAACGTAAACATTGACAGAATTTATGCATGGCAATAGTTTCATTGTGAGGATTACCTTAAAATTTTGACCCTCTTGAGCTTGAAAGCAACATTTCTCATTCAATTTGATATGTCAGTCATCATGCACCTGTTTGCCTGTATTTAATACAAAAATTAATGAAGAAATATTAGTAATATTTGTGGTTAACTTAAGATCTAGTTTCCCATGAAAATTAATGTACAATAGTGTTATAACGTCAGTAAATACATCCCCCGATGGGACAGCCCCGAAAATGTGTAATACTAAAAAATGAGAATTACTTGAAGTATAGGGCCGCGGTGGCGTCGCTCGTACCGGCGCTGACTTTTTAGGCTGCATGTTTTTCTGCCTTCGATCGACCTTGGTTCGAGGCAGGCGCATGCATATATGTCTTTAAAGAAAAACACCGCTATGGCCAAGAGCGCTGGACAAATGTGGGTTCACGGTATTGCTCCTAAATAGGCTTTATCTTTAACCGTGTGATTTACTAATTGTCCTACACTCACTGGGATTACTATGGTTTTCTAGGGTTTTCCGTAGTACTTGAGCGAATGCTATCCTAGTTCTATCGGGAAAAAAGTCGGCCCTAGCCGCAAATGGCAACGAAGACAAAATAATAGTAATTGCCCCCTCCCCCGCACAAGCATGTACTTGCTTCTGGGGTACTCCTAGTTTGGAGTATTGTGAGGGTGAGAATTATTATTATTATTATTATACAGCAGCTGAAATGCTGAAGCTGAAAATATAAAATGTCAAAGAATGTGGTGACGTTTGTTATAAAAAGGAAGTGTAAATACCTACTAGTGTTCACTGAGCATTTATTGTAATAGTATAATGTTTTGTTATTGTTTATTTTTAAGATATTTGCTACTTAATTAGTATTAAGTATTTAATTTATTGTCAGAAAGAAAAGAGTGTCTAGGAGTTTCGCATTTTTCTTATTAAAAATAACAATTGTGGACCAGCTATTCGACAGTCGATGAAGTCAGGGCCGTAGCCAGGGAGGGAGGAAAAGACATGATGATTTTTTAAATTTATTATACCTCATTATTATACCGAATTTGACCTTAAATTTTCTAAAAAAAATTGCCTGCGGCGTATTTTAGTGGGCACACACAACTAAGTATTCTTTTTTAAAAAACAATAATCTTTATAAAAAACAATAATTTTTATTGTCCCACCTTTAAACAAATTTCAATAATTTACCTATACCTATACGCTCAACTTTAACACGGTGTAGAACCGAACACCCTATAAATTTTTTGTTCAAATTTAGTATATGGGGGTTTTGGGGTGTCCTGATTAACGCTGTTGTGTCAGATTTTAAATAAAAAAATCGCTAAATGGTTTTTGTGAAAATCGGGGTATAAAAAAATCGTAGCCATCCCTGGATTTGCATTTTGACAAAAGTGAAAACGTCAAAAGAAGCGGTTTTTGAAGACCTTTCGAACAAAAAAAGGTTTTTGAAAATATCTCACAAAATACATTTTTTTATCGATTTGTATACACTTAAAAGTAGACACCCTGTAGGTATGTAGTTTAATTTAACGCATCATAATTGATTAGAGTTGTATTTCCATAGATAACATGATCTTGTCCGATCTTGTGCCAATCACAAACATTACCAATAAATGGGATATTTCGCTTTATACAAAGTGCGTCATTAAATTTTTTCCCAATTACTTTTATTTTTGATCCCAAGAGGGCCCAAGTTTAGCCATATCTAATATTTAAAAATTTATTTCATTATATTTGGATTCTGATAGTTTTGTCAAACAATTTCCATGTCAAAGTTTTTTAAGTAGGGTACCTCTAGAAATAAAAAGTTACAACGGATTATATACAAATTTTTAATTTAATAAATTTTTGTATATAGAGTGCGGCGCGAAGACTTTGCATTAAAAGTAATTCTCCCGTGCTTTGTGAAAACCTAGCAACTATAGTTACTAGGTTTTAACGTTGTATGCATAAATGATATTATCCTTGTACGAAGATCTACCTGGAAATAGTATTTTTGTTACCCTAAGATTTATATAACCAGAGATACACATACTTTTAAATCCTAGTAACTGTGGTTTAATCTATTTATTCCTATATAAAAATCAAGCAAGTTGAATTACTATTTTGTGAAACGCTTTGAAATAGGTATAACTTTATGATGCGAGGCTACACCAAAACCTTAGCTACTAGGTTTTGACGTTGTAAAATATAACAGTTTTGAATAATTTTGCTTAGTAACTCTCAGTTGCCAAATTTTACATTTTAATTGAGTCACATATTTATCTAAACTGTGGTACAAGTTAACAGTCGGTATATAGAAGTGGCGGAAATTTGAGAGCAATTGTAAGTAATATACTGTTTGTCGTACCCTCCAAAAACTAGCTATTTTAAACGAACTCATTTAAGTCCGTAAAATGCTTCTTTTTCGGCCTAGTACCTAAATGAATGAATGACATGACAAAATTATCAAAGTCCGGAATAGCATTTTTGGTACTTGTAACAAAAATACTATTTTGTGTTTAGGTATATTTAACTTAAGATTATAGTATGTCCACGGATTGAGTTTACGTATAAGGTGTAAATGACAAACAATTTTCGAGTTGAAATTTGAGCTTCTGGGTATCAGCCTTGCTTGGTATAAAACTAAGATGTAGAAAAAATTAGGGCGATTAATTAATATACAGGGTATTTTTAGAGCGAATTTTAAAAAATGGCCAATAAGAGTAAACTAGTTACCTTTATTTTTAAAAATATCAAAAACTTTTACTTAGAAAAGTTGCTTAGATTTAAAAGATGTGTTTGATTGTCGCTTTTCAAACATCTCAGCCGACTTCAATTTTTTTTATTGTCAAGTGTGAAACCTACCTTTTTGTTTTTAAAAATATCGAAAACATTTATTTAGAAAGTTGTATAGTTAAAAGTTAATTGTCACTTTTCAAGCAAATCTGCCGACTTTGTTATTTGCAGTTATATGCTATTTAAATCAAAATCCAACGATTTGCCCGAAAAGCAACAATCGGACACATACTTTAAATCTTAATAATTTTTAATATATATTTTTTTATATTTTCTAAAAATAAAGGTATAGTGTACTCCTGGCGATTTTTGAAAATTGGCTCTAAGAACACCCTGTATATTAATTAATTGTCACAATGTCTCTATATCTTAGCTTTCGACCCAGAAGCTCAAATTTCAACTAGAATTGTTTTTGTCATTTACACCTTAGGTACACCTTAGGTACACCTATCCATCCGTGGACATGCTATACAAGGTGTTCCTAAATATCGTGTACATACGGAAGGGGGTAATTCTTTGGCCCATTTTAAGAAAAAAACTTCATATGAACGTATGTCGTAAATGTCCTAACTTTTGACCTGTTGATTCCAATATTTGAAACATACAATTTTCACCCACCACCTTCAAGTGTTACAGATCAACTGTACCATGTAAACTGAGAAAAAAATCCCTATGAATAATGTACCAAAAATTATTCGCTTTCAAAATGGAAAGGATTGAATTTGACAAAATTTGGACACTCTATTTCAAGAAAACCAATGGTGTTTTGACCAATGTCCTATTGGCATTTTTTTCATCATTTTGAATGTACAGTTGATCTGTAACATTTGAAAGCAGTAGGTGAAAATTTTATGTTTCGAATATTGGAATCAACAGGGAACGTTTTGGCAATTTCAAAGCAAACGGTTGATTTAATCGTTATGAAACAAGAGTACCTTTTTCTTGCAGAATGAAAAGATGCACTAAAATGATGGACCTGCAGGACCAAAAAGATAACCTCAAAAAAGTTAAGCGTAAAAGCGTGATCAAAAAACAGCGCAAGTGGCGCCCTGTGTGAGATACGGTGAAATTGACATTTTCAGCTTATTCTCCATCCCCAAAAACATAGCAGTGCCAAATTTCAGTTCAGCAGCTTGATTATTTCGGGAGATGTAGCCAAAATTCAATTTAAAAAAATGAACTTTAACCCAATAATTTTCACCCACCACCTTCAAGTGTTACAGATCAACTGTACCATTTAAACTGAGAAAAAAATCCCTATGAATAATGTACCAAAAATTATTCGCTTTCAAAATGGAAAGGATTGAATTTGACAAAATTTGGACACTCTATTTCAAGAAAACCAATGGTGTTTTGACCAATGTCCTATTGGCATTTTTTTCATCATTTTGAATATACAGTTGATCTGTAACATTTGAAAGCAGTAGGTGAAAATTTTATGTTTCGAATATTGGAATCAACAGGGAACGTTTTGGCAATTTCAAAGCAAACGGTTGATTTAATCGTTATGAAACAAGAGTACCTTTTTCTTGCAGAATGAAAAGATGCACTAAAATGATGGACCTGCAGGACCAAAAAGATAACCTCAAAAAAGTTAAGCGTAAATGCGTGATCAAAAAACAGCGCAAGTGGCGCCCTGTGTGAGATACGGTGAAATTGACATTTTCAGCTTATTCTCCATCCCCAAAAACATAGCAGTGCCAAATTTCAGTTCAGCAGCTTGATTATTTCGGGAGATGTAGCCAAAATTCAATTTAAAAAAATGAACTTTAACGCCCTGTATCTCAAAAGTTAGGACGTTTACGACATACGTTCATATGAAGTTTTTTTCTTAAAATGGGCCAAAGTATTACCCCCTTCCGTATTTACATGATATTTAGGAACACCCTGTATATTGGGATCAGGAAATAGTATGGAATTAATGTAACAATTTGTGCCACATATTTTTACCTTTAATTTTATATCTTACGAGGATGCCTCTCTAGATGATACAAAAAAAAATAAAAACAACAGAAAGATACAGAGAAAAAAAAATTTTAAAATTGGTTTTTACAATTTTAAAACACAGTACCTCCAGATGCTACTGGATAATTGGAGAACCAAACGGAATAAAAATCTCTCCGGTTATACCGAAAGTTGACGGCGACTTTCTTATTTCAAATAGAACAACCTGTATATTATTGCATATTCGGATTCCTTGCTAAATTTTAATGTCAGTTTGTCCAATACACTGCATACTTAAAATGCATAGTTTCTGAGATATTTAACCTTTTTTTTAATTTTCTGACATTTGCAGGAGTTGTTAAAATTCTCCCTTACAAGTACAAGACACTTGCAAAAGTTTAAATTTTGTCCACGCTTAATTATATTTGAAAGGTTGGTTGCTAATAAGAAGGCAGTTATTTTCATATTGATTATACAGGGTGATTGAAGATGAGTCTCCAACTCTCTTGTGAAAAAAAACAAAAACTTAGTTTTTTCAAATGGAACGCCTTATAAAAAATAATATTAAAATAGATCTCCTTACTAAGTTATACGTCGACTTTGTCTAAACAAGTACATACCTAAAATCAATCATTTTGCCTCTATTTGCATTTTTTTCAATTATTCTTGGCTGAAGCATACTACCATGCAGAGTGCTTTGGAAATTAAATATCGAACATTTTGTTAAACACATTTTTGTTTACACTGACGAAGAAAAGATCTCTTTCACAGCATATCCAATATTCAAAATAGGGAATGCTCAAAAACTCTACCGTTTTTGCCCTAAGCATGCAGTTACTCTCCTTAAAACGTTATTGTTCGTGGCAAGTTAAATTGAGATTGAGATGTCGTTAATGTTCTGGAACGCGGCCCGAACTCTATCCTACAAGTTTTCTTTGGTGTGGTAACGTATCTGTCATATCACAGTGGTTTTCTGTTTTTTTTCCAAGGCATCCTAGTTGTCAAAAAGAGCGGTATGTCAGTTTAAATAATGTAAAATGGTTCCACTATTTTAAATAATATTTGGGTACTTATGAGAGAGATCTTTTCTAATCTTCGTAATTGTAAATAAAAATGTGTTTACCCAAATATTCGTTATTTAATTTCCAAAGCACTCTGGATAGTATGCTTCAGCCAAGAATAATGAATAATTGGAAAAAATGCAAAACTATTCATTTTCATTTTAGGTATGTAGTTGTTTAGACAAAGTCGACATAAAATTTTGTAGAGAGTTCAATTTTAATACTATTTATAGGGCGTTCCTTTTGAAAAAAAAAAAGAGTTTTTGATATTTTTCATAAGATAGCTGGAGACTAATTTTCGATCACTCTGTTTAATCAATATGAAAATGACTGCCTTCTTAATAGCAACCAACCTTCCAACTATTATAAAGCAAGTGTCTTGAGGTGAGGGAGAATTTTAACAACTCCAGCAAATGTCAAAAATTTCAAAGAAAGGTTGAATATCTCAGAAACTATGAGTCTTAAGTGTACAGTTTATTAGACAAACTGACATTAAAATCTAGCAGGGAATCCTAATATGTAATAATATGTAGGGTGTTCTACTTGAAATAGGGAAGTTGCCGTGAACTTCCGGTATAATTGGAAGTTGCAGAAAGTTTAAAATATTTTAGTTCAAGTGGTCGGGCTCGATAACCTAAGTACCTATGCAAATTTTCAGATTTTTATTCCCTTTGGTTTTCCAGATCCTTTTAATGCACGATCTTCGTGCCGCACCCTGTATAGTTTTCGTAGGTGGCCAATGGCCATGGACAGCAACATTCATTAAGACAAAAAAGGTCGCCCGGAACGTCTATCGATCGCACTCGCCATCGCTTTTTCTGCCAAAAGTAACCTAGATATTTTGAGTGAGCCACTTATACCTACTTATAATATATATTCGATATTTTTGTTTAAAAAAGTTTAGTTTTCAAGATATGGGTAACTTATCTACAGATATTCAAATAAAATTCCTGGGTATTCTACCAATTTGTATTTAAAAACGAAGAGCCAAAAGCTATCCTTTTTTTATAAAAATGTTTACTACGTACGTTTCGGCTTTTAAGCCATCTTCAGGTACATGTTAAAAAATTGTCAGTCTAAATTTTTTTTTAAAAAGTTTATATAAAAATATAATACCGAAAAAGGAAAACTTAAATAGTCAGAAAAACGTTAAAATTACTTACATTTTTGAATCATAACGCCCATATCGCCCATATGAACGTTATGTTATAAATACGGTTCTTTAAATAAACCTCTACGTCGCATTCAAAATGATTAAGTTTCTTTAAAAAGTCAAAATAAATTCAAACATATTTGTTGTGGAGGATATTTTAAACAAAGAGATGTTTCAGAGGTGGCTACATGTTAGCAAATGGTTCGAAATGTGTTCAGGTATGCTCTGCGTTAAAATATTTTATACAAATTTCGGTATTATATTTTTATATAAACTTTTTAAAAAAATTTTTAGACTGACAATTTTTTAACATGTACCTGAAGATGGCTTAAAAGCCGAAACGTACGTTGTAAACATTTTTATAAAAAAAAGGATAGCTTTTGGCTCTTCGTTTTTAAATACAAATTGGTAGAATACCCAGGAATTTTATTTGAATTACTCTATAACTACCAGGAAGAAAACCAAAAAATATTTTTATCTACAGATAGGTATAGATAAGAAAAAATCTTAAGAGATTCTTTGAATTTGTGTTCAAAATATGTTCCTTAAATACCTAGACTTCTCTGACACATGAATTTTCAATTAAAATCTGGAGTAATATAAAGGCAACTTGCCAAAACAAGATATTTTAACATTAACATTGTAATAGAGGAATGATGTATTTTACGTCCCCAAATACCAAAAATGTATATTTTCAAAAATGAAAGTTAGTGGTTTTATGCACGGGACTAAATAATTTCAGCACCTAGTAGGTAATAGATATACATACAGGGTTTCCCAACGAAAACTTTACCCCTCCCAAAAAAAATTAGAAAACCGAAAAATATTTGAAAATTCTCCGACACCCGTCGATTTTTCCTCTTGGGAGGAAGCTTTTTTTACAGTCAAGCTAACTCGAAATGTAGATTAAAGGAGCCATAGATAGTCAGAAGCATTGTTTTCAAACCGTATGCAAAAAATCCGGCTATAGCAATGCATCAACTTTAATTTTGGAGCGAAAACAAAATAAAATAGGTAAATTTTAATGTCGTTCGATTCTTGGGACTCTATATTAAGTTGAGGTATAGGTATTTTAATTTAGTTCTTAATTTTTATATCAAATTTTATGCAAAATATTTGGTGTAGCGTGCGGAAATTTCAACAATTGTTCTGGCAGTCTATGTACCTACAACACCAACCTTGGAGTTTACCACTTGTTAGATACTTGGTTTTGCGTGTTTCGACTACGGTACTCAATGCTAGGTTGCACATCTACATAGTGATTTTTTTTTGCTATCACAGCAGAATTGATTTGTTAATGCCAAGTCAACTCTATCGAATTTGTGCTATACTTGCGAGTGTGCTGCAGACACCCTTAATCCAGGAAGACAATTAGCCAATGTAGGTATACACGGAACTTGTCACAAGGTCGCAATCACAAGGTACTTGTCGAAAAATTAAGGAGTTATTCAGTTATTCCTTTAGTGATGACAGTTATTTTCGCATCTTCTTACCTGGAGTCAGGTGGGTTTAGGTCTTTTTTTCTCCGCTAATAGTCGAATTACTACTTCATCTATTTACAATTCCGTGCCATCCCTGACCTCGCATATTCCCTATCTCTGTTCATCCTCTCTGCTACGTTGTTTATGCGTCAGCAAAAAAAAACGGCAGACGTGCGGATCAGCAGCGGGGAGAGCCTCAAAACACCAACGCGGAGGCTCTTGTCTCCCATTAATGGTTATAAATGGCGAGTCTCGCGCGAGCAGACACACCGGTTTCAGGCTTATCGCAAAATTCGAGTGAGCTTCGCCACCTACACTATAGCCGCGTGTGGTGACCAGTGGCGGTGGTGGCCATCACATAGTAGGTTACCTATTGCATAATACAACAAGTAAATAGCAATATAACACCAAACAACTCTTCCAACGTAGATATATAATACATAGAAACCTCATATAATTCCCCTTTTATATACACTGTGTCGCGGATAAGAATGAACAGCATGGGGATATTGCAAACGGTGAGAGATATAGGGCAACGGTTAAATAGTGAAAAAGTTGCGCAATTTTTTTTTAGTTATTTTGAAAAAAGTAAAATTTTGCGTTTTCGATTTTATTTTTTCTGAAGTTGTTATCACAGATAGAGAAAAAAGAAAAATACCTTCTTATGGCACTTTTTAACGGGCCTTAAGATGGCGTTTTTAGATTTGTTCTACAACGTTTCGTTTTTGAGAAACCATCTTCAACTTTATTTTTTTAAATACGGACCTGGATTTTTTTTTGTAGATTTTAAAAGCACTTTTCATTGCAAATACCATGATGTATGACACGAAATATTTTTAAAATGTTTTGAGACAATTATACTGAAAATTCCTTTTTTTCCATTCATTTTTGTCTAATGCGGCCCTGTATTTAATAATAAGGAGTCTAAATATTAATCAGTATTGACAACAATTTAACTTGCAGTTTATTTTTACTTTGAAAACTTAATATTTTTAAATTTTACGGCCCTGCGTCTAGTAAAATGTTTTCCTCTGTTGTTGTACAGCAAACAGTGTCGCATTGTGTTTTGGAGTAAATTCTTCGCTTTTCCTAATTGCGAGAAGAAAGCTTTAAGCCAACGTAATCAATAACTTTTGCCATTTAATAATTGCAAAAATACATTCGTTCGGCCTCTACACTATTTCTGTGACACAAGATATAACATGCTGACATGTTAAATTTGTCGTCATTTGAAAAAGCACCCTCCATTTGTAATGAAATAAATTGTTAACTAAATGATATAGTGGGAGTTATGACAAATGACAAGGGATTGGTTTCGTTGCTTCAAAGCCTTCTAGGTGGAGGATTTTTATTTATTTTTTATTTTCGTATGTGCCGTCCTTTTTTTTAGTTCTCCAATTGAAAGATAAGTTGTAAGTTAAATTGTTGACAATACTGATTAATATTTAGACTTGTTATTATTAAATACAGGGCCGCATTAGAAAAAAAAATAATGGAAAAAAGGAATTTTCAGTATAATTGTCTCAAAACATTTTAAAAATATTTCGTGTCATACATCATGGTATTTGCAATGAAAAGTGCTTTTAAAATCTGCAAAAAAAAACAGGTCCGTATTTAAAAAAATTAAGTTGAAGATGGTTTCTCAAAAACGAAACGTTGTAGAACAAATCTAAAAACGCAATCTTAAGTCCCGTTAAAAGGTGCCATAAGAAAGTGCTTTTCTTTTTTCTCTATCTGTGATAGCAACTTCAGAAAAAAATAAAATCGAAAACGCAAAATTTTACTTTTTTCAAAATAACTCAAAAACGAAAAAAGATATTAGAAATCTGTTTATGCCATTTTATTGACCTCGAAGTTGCGCAACTTTTCCCCCATTTAACCGTTGCCCTATCTCTCACCGTTTGCAATATCCCCATGCTGTTCATTCTTATCCGGGACACAGTGTATAGTTGCTATCGATAAATTGCAAATAATCACACACGAACTTCTTTACTTTACTTCAATTGCAAATAATCACACACGAACTTCTTTACTTTACTTTACAATTATGATGGATGAAACCTTTCTTGATGCCACAATACAATGTCTCCACAAATCACAGAAATCCCCTTAAATAAAAATATGTTCTAGACAGGTAGGTACCTATGCTCTAACTGTATCCAACCAAAACAGTAAATTCCATAATTTGCATGTAATAGTGGCGGAGAAACATTCGAAGGCCGCAGAAAAACACTTGTCACCAGGAATGGAATCTTGCTGTAATAACCCATGCACGGTACTTGGCAGTTTCGGCGTCTGACAAAGGTCCCCAGTGTTGAAGTGATGAATTTTTGTAACTATTCGTAACCTCTATCAAGCGAAATGCCTTCTCTCAATGCTTGGTCTAAATCACAAGATGACAAGAAGAAATAAAAATAAAATGTATCTTATTTTATGATCCATTTTATTTCATTTTGAAGAAAAGTTCTTAAAAGTTACCGAATGTTCAAGGAAGAGAGCGATTCTGAGCGGCAACCCTCTGAATTTATATTATAGCCTGCTGCAAGTACTATGCAGACTTACCGTCATTACCCCTTGCCTCTCGTCTCCGCTGAACAACTTGCAAGACACATCTTCATGTATAGGCCACTCGGTGGAATATGGTGGTGAAGGTGACGGAAACGAAGCTCTTCCTGCTGTGTCTCCAATTCTACTTTTGGCCCACGCCACCGGGACTATTGTTAGATGGGAAAATCCAAGGATATACAGGGTGTCCCGTAAGTCATGGTCCAAACGGAAATGGGTGATAGGGGACGTCATTTGAAACAAGAAAAACCCCATATGTTGTTATCCAATTCTTTACCGTTTTCGTGATACAGAGCGTTGAAGTTTTGGAGAATAATTGTTTTTTTTTACAATATCTTTGTAACCGTTTGGGATATTTGCAACAACTCTGGTACACAAAAGTGTCCTGTTAGTTGGCATAGTTTGGGAAATTTCCGTGTCCCAAAACAAACCACTGGCGGAGATAGAGGGGAGGAGGGTCCATTAATTTAAGAAAAAACTTAGTACGGCCCTGTCCACAATTTAATATGAATGCATTTTTAGATAGGCGTCTTCCTTTCCTACAAAAATTGTTTCTTTCTTTTTTACGCACCTGTCGCCATTTCATTGGAATTTTTATTTTTTTTATTTAAGTTTAAAGTTTTCATGAAAAATCGCCGAAATTTTTTGATAGACAAGGAAAGGCAGAAGAATGAAAAAACGTCCCACTCATCAGAATGAAGTAATTTTTATTTACACACTTGTTTGGTTAGGCCAATATTTTTGGAAATTGCAGGATGTTTAACTAATTAATATGCTTTCAAGAGACCCAGCCTGGTTTGTTGGAAGTTGTACCACTAGTTATGCAGAAATATGTGTGTCTCCAACATGATGGTGCGCCACCACACCACACAATGTGTGCGGAAGTTCCTTAACAATACACATACCCTGCAAGATGGCTGGGTCGAGGAGAGAATGTACGTACAGTGGCCACCACATTCGCTAGATCTTAACCACATAGATTTCTTTTTATAGGGTTATCTAAAAGATAAAGTTTGTGGAACAGAATGCAACACCGAGAAAATGCTTCGGGAGAGGGTAGGAATAGCGGTGGAGGAAATAAAACAGAATGAACGAACTTTCGTAAGAAGAAGGGGGACATTTTGAGCATCTTTTATAAAAAAATAGTTAACCAATAATTATGACATCTCATTAGTTTTGATAAGATTTTGTGGAAAAATGTGACAAAAATCTCTTAAAAACATATTCATTAGTTAAACACCCTGTAATTTCCAAAAATATTGGCCTAACCAAACAAGTTTGTCAATAAAAATTATTTCATTCTGATGAGTGGGACGTTTTTTCATTATTCTGCCTTTCCTTTTCGACGATTTTTCATGAAAACATTAACTTAAATCAAAAAAATAAAAATTGCAATGAAATGGCGACAGGAAGGTACGTAAAAAAAGAAAGAAACATTTTTTTTAGGAAATGAAGTCGCCTATCTAAAAATGCGCATTCAAATTTAATTGTGGACAGGGCCGTACTAATTTTTTCTTAAATTAATGGACCCTCCTCCCCTCTATCTCCGCCACTGGTTTGTTTTCGGGCACGGAAATTTCCCAAACTATGCCAACTAACAGGACACTATCTCAAACGGTTACGAAGATTTGTAAAAAAAAAACAACTATTCTACAAAACTTCACGAAAACGGTAAAGAACTGGATAACAACATATGGAGTTTTTCTTGTTTCAAATGACGTCCCCTATCACCCATTTCCGTTTGGACCACGACTTAGGGGACACCCTGTATACATCGGCCCAATAGCGTCAAACCTTTCACTGGATGAAATCAAAGTGCCGCGGCCAAGTGTAGGTACTACGTTTATATAGACAAAAACGGGTGCATATATTTTCCACAAAATCGTCTTATCACGTTTTCTAAATGATGCTTCATCGAAGTAAGCGTTGCGATTTGCGATGAAAATATACCATCTGTGGCTTCTGCGGTGTTGAGAAAGTATGGGCCTGTCGAAAAGTCGGTCTGGCGTCTGGCGAGATTCTAAGCGTGATCGCATAATGAATAGAATATTTTTATACCTAAAATAATTCGATCGCTATATGTACAATGCGTATAGATCATTCAAAGGCCTAATGAATCCTCTTTGCGGCAACGAGTCTTTGTTCGGATTATGGGTTCTATTCAGATTCGGCTGAATGCGAGTCCAATTCACTCCGGAGGGCTACGCCAGTGGCTGGAGAGGTAAGAATGACTTCTCGCCACCCACACTTCAGCACATAATTACCTCTAACGACGTGTAGGGACCTTCTAATCGCCTACTGGATCGCGGTGTGTGCTCCGGCCTATCTACGTGACATATCTTCGCCGACGGCGGCCGCGGCCGCCCCGCACTGCGGAATGCGGGTGGATCTTCAATCTTCGCAGAGAAATCCACATCCTACTTACCGGTGCCTTTATGTTTACGTTAGCGAAAAAACAAAATTGCAACTGCACAAGGGTAAGTAACACAAAAGCTTATTAAATTAAGGAAAGTTTTAATGGAGAAATGGTGGTAGATACACATAAATATTTCAAATTTTGAACTGAACTGGTTGGCTTTTTGAATAAATGTTTTCAATCAATTCAAAGTTTAGTTTTAAACATTAACTAGTAAACCAACCTGTAATCTTGAATGGTTTTGTTTGGACACCTAATAGTTTGTTGCTTATTCTTGCAAATGCATTATGCCGTATTATTATCATTTTTCAAAAAACCCTAATCTTAATTTTGGAAATGGCAATTTTCTGGCCAGGAACGAAGCGTAGAAAAATGAGTCGTTTTGTTAAGACAAACGTAGGTATTTTAACTTATTATAGTAGCGAACTTTGTGCTTTACAATCAAGGATTGAACCGATTCTCAATTAACTTCTATATACAGGGTGAATCATTTTCTTGTAGCAGGACTTTAACAGGTGATAGATCTTCAAAAAATAACGTCACTTTTTCGTATAAACTATATCTTTTTAAGGCCTTAGAAAAAAGTGACAGGGTGTTAAAGTTGGAAAAAATATGCGGACTTTATTGAATATTTACCAAACTAGTTGAGATATTTAAGTCATATTTGGTATACGTTAAAACGGCATGGGTTAGCACAAAACCTGATACAGAGCGTAATCTTAATTATTGTATCTTCCTTAAATGTTTTGGACCCAGTAACTTTAAAAGTATAGCCTTAAATAGGTAAGTTTATTGGAAAAAGTTACTTTATTTAAAGTAGTAACACATTATTTCTACTTTAAGTGTTACTTATGGTGCAATTTTTTTAGATAATTTTTAGAAATAATACTCCGAAATAATATAAAAAAAATGAAATTTGCCGTTAAACTAGAACACATGCGAACAAATACCAAGAGGACATTTTTTTATGCAATTAAAATCTACATAAAAAATGCAATACCTTTTATTACAATACAAGGTGATTAATTTTTTTTTCTAAAAATAATTTTACCAATTACCCACTACTTTGCCACTGGTTGTGCAAGATGTTCGATATTAACAGGTTTTATGCTAACCCGTGCCATTATAGCATATACCAAATATGACTTAAATATCTCAACTAGTTTGGTAAATATTCAATAAAGTCCACATATTTCTTACAATTTTAACACCCTGTAACTTTTTTAAAAGGCGTTAAAATTATATAGTTTATAGAAGAAAGTGCGGATTTTTTTTGAAGATCTATGACCTTTAAAGTCCTGCTACAAAAAACTGATTCACCCTGTATACAGGGTGAGTCAGAATGTATAGTAAATACTTTAAAGGGGTGTTCGGCAGGTGGTTTTAAGGGGGGTCTTTCGTATATTTTACCTACCGCTTTCGAAAGTTACAGATCGACTGTACATTCAAAATAAGGAAAAAGATACCAATTGGACATTGGTCAAAACAGCATTGGTTTTCTTGAAATAGGGTGTTCAAATTTTGTTAAATTCAATCATTTCCATTTTGAAAGCTAATAACTTTTGGTACATTGTTCATAGGAATTTTTTTCTCAGTTTAAATGGTACAGTCGATGTGTAACGTTTGAAACCGGTAGGTAAAAATTTTATGTTTCGAATGTTGAAGTTCACAGGTGTTTTGCACGTTTTGCCAATTTCAACGCAAACGGTAGATTTTATCATTATGAAACAAGAGTACACTTGTGTTGCAAAATGAACAGGTACACTGAAATGATGGACCTGCAAGACCAAAAAGATAACCTCAAAAAAGTTTGAGCAAAAAAATTAATAGGGGTTGTTAGTTTTTATCCATTTTTAGGGCACTGTGTATATGAATAAACTACTCTAAGACGTCTTCCAGTAAGTAGATAACACAAACCAAATTTCAAATTTTTAAGTAGCGCCGTTATTGAGATATAAATAAAAAAAATACTTTTGGGTCACCCTATCGACCCGAATAACTTGGCAAGGAAAGCCCAAATCGAAAATTTTTATATGAAAGACCTCCCTTAAAACCACCTGCCGAACACCCCTTTAAAGTATTTACATTCTGACTTACCCTGTATAAGATCTGTAATGTATACAAGTTCTCGTGGAAAAGTTATTTTATAGTTTCGAGATTTTTTTAACTTATTCTTTCCTGTTGGGGTCAGAGTATAAGTTGACTGTTATAAAAGATTCAAAAATCACTATATTATTTAGTCAGTTAGAGCCTCCAAAACTAAACAACGATTTAAAACATTCAACTATAGAAGATCTCGCTCCAGAATATAGAGTATGTGACGGGTCACTTCACCGCTTTGTTAAAGACGCAGGACATGAGAAAATTAGCAAATCAGTTTGCTGTAGAAAACAAATTAAAATATATGGAGATATTATTAGGTTCAACTGAGTGAAAAGGTAACTGACATTAAAAATTTAAGTTGTAGTTATTGTTATATTTTGTACCTTGATAAACAATAGAACTTTTTACCAAATTTTCTTGTATGTTTAGGATTTAATTTATTTTTGATTTCTATCATATTTATAACCTAAGAAATTTGTCATATTTATAACTATAACCTTAAAAAAATAATTTTTTGTTTCTTCCAAGTTTTCACATCGGTTGTTATGTAAACATTTATTGTCATTTTTGATTTACAATTTTTCTACATACGACGTAAAAAAGAAATTTTCCACCATATTTACTACTTTTTTTGGCCATTTTTACATCTATAAATTGGAGAGTATGTATTAATGATACTTCCATTGTAAGTATATTTCTTTTCGCTTTTGATCTCTTTTCAAAATAAATTTAAACTTATAGCCCTGAAAAAGCTCTCAATCCAGAGCAAAAGCTTGGAGATAACAAATTTGGTAATTATATTATAAATAAACGACTCTCTGGCTGGAAAACCTATTATTTAGTACCACCTATAAAAATTATTAGGTTCTGTAACAACAAACACGTTACAATTTAGGTCCGACTAGCAGTTTCGATTGAGTCACCTTTTTCCAAGAAATAACACACAGAAGAAAAACTAACAAATTTATTCAAAATTTGCAATACACAATAAATGTTGTTAAAAGAGCATGTAACTAAATAATAAATAAAAATTAGGAACTCAGGTTAATCGTGGTATTTTAAGTTTGTAACATTTTTGGTAATTTTTATAAATAAAAAGAATGAGTGCAGGCTTAGCAAGATCTTCTTTGCTTCGTTTTCTTCAGTTTTCATACTCCATACACAATGGGCAAGGTTCGAATTTGATCAGAAACTATTGAAATAAAATAAATAACAGATGCTCCGTAAAATTCCAAAAGAATAAATAATATCCAAAACAATCTGACAGCTATAGAAAAATAACAAACTACGAAATTGTACATGAAATACTTTTTAACTTCATAGGATAGTTATTTTCCCAGCTGTGAACTCCTCTTTAAACAAACGAAAATACTTTAGTCCAAATTCTGCACTAGGCAAGCTTGAGCAGGTAAGCACGACAAAAATATAATATTCAATTCTCAAAAAATATATCATATAGTGGAAAAGTAAAAATCTGGGAGCCTATATATTGAGCAGACAGGTTAAACGAAGTGTATTAATTACAAACATTAATAAAATTACTACACCATAAGTGCAGCATAAAAAACACATTGATTTGCAACCATAAAAATATAGAAAAAATACAAGTTCTGACTGAATGTTACTATAAATAAATATTTTTGTAAGTGAATGGTATATGAAAGCATAGTCAACTTAACAAGTAATCGTAATAAATGTTCAAACTCTTACCCATTTCTGGTCGGGGACGGCAGGTGGCACAAAGACCTCGATGCTAAAATCTCTGCTGCCGTATTTATATCATTTTGAACATAAAACAGAATATCGATCGCCGACGCCGCCAGGCAAAAAGTAAGAAGGGAAAGAAAAAATTACTTCAAAATCCGAAACGTACAGAAACTGATTTATTTAACTTAAAAATATTTCATTCAAGAACAACCATATAATACATACCTTCCTTATCGATTTTCTATAAGCGTTGACTGACGTATTAATAAAGACTGCTCACGGCTGTAATTTTTGACAGTTCTCTGGCTTACCATGCGCTTCCCGGAGACAAATTACAATGGAAAATACATTGTTGACCATAGGCGCCATCTACTTTCCAGGACATGAAACTATAGCCCTGAGAAGTCGTATTAATACGTCAGTCAACGCTATAAGGTGAAAAACTGATTTGTGTTGTTGAAGTAAATCAAAGCCAATTCACATATATTAGGAAAAGTAATAACAAAATCATTTCCTAAGGTGAACTTGACTTGTCTAGCTTCTCTCTAGTTTTTTTTCCTGACAATCCTAGAAATCGATAAATACAGGGTTATTCAATAATTTAAATATGAAACTGAAATAAAAATATTCTGGAACGAAAAATCGTGAAAATTTTCGTTGCAGTACCTAAAATAATTATTATCAAATGGTAAGTTAGGATTACAACTTTTCCTAAAAAAAACTTTAGTTTAGACAATTTCCGAATTTGTTTTACCATTTGGCCAACGTTCTAGACAGATGCCATTTTGAGACACAGAATATTTACAATGTGGATGAGACGGGCTGTACTATGAAACCAGAAACCAACAAAGTATTTGCCACAAAAGATATAAAGTAAGTTGGTTTAATAATTTCTGCAGAAGGAGGCAGTCTGATTACCTACCATTTGGGATAAATGCTCTAGGAACAGCCTACCGCCGATGTTTATTTTTCCTCCAACACAATTTTACAGTCACTTTATGGGGAACGGTCCTGTCGTGTCTAATATAACTGCCAATAACAGCGAATATATGAAACAGGAAGATTTTAATTTATGTAAAGTGTAAAGTAGTGCCTATGGAAATAATAGAATTCTATTAATTTTGGACAACCACTCATCTCATTTATCGATTCCTGTAGTAGGTAAGTACCTAGAATACCTACTGCCAAAATAATAATTATTAAAAATCGGCGATCATTTGAAGTAGAATATAGGTACTATCTAGAAATCTAGGTGCCTGGTTTTCGGCAGCTATTACAAAGAGAGCACTGAGGACTGGATACAGCCCATAGAATGAAGCTATATGTGTGCTAAAAAACAACGTTCCGTTAGAATTTTTATTTTGAATATTCAGATTCAAATCTCAGTCATTATCATGTATTGGCAACTAAGGTATGTTCATTTTTTCTAAAAAAAAATAATTCGTTTTGATTATGCCTATACCTATCCGTTTATTTGCTATAAGTTCTGAAGTAAAAAGTTTAATGATATAATAATAGATCTTCTTTAATAACGGCTGTATTTATATATCAATGAAGTACAATAACGCGTATTTCAGCCAAAATTATATATTATTTATTCTTTACAATAAACCAAGCTTTCGGCCATATTTTTGGCCTTCGTCAGGGTATTGAGATGAATATTAAAAAGTTATGGTTCTAATGGATATAAACTTCAAAAATGGAATAAAGTGTTATGTAAATATTTTTGTTGTTGTAGACAACAACAAAAATATTTGTTGATATAGTTAGCAGTTTTAATATCCATTCATTACCATTGACATCCACATAAGTTACCCTGGACTCCTGTCAATTCAATTTTTCGAGCATTAAAAAAAATCAAAACTTGCTCAATATGGTGTGTACGTCAATAACATCCCAAAATTCGTCAGAAAAATTAAAACGTTTATTTGGTTACAATGGTCTCTATTATTGGTAATGACTGCGATCAGAGATTTGTAGTGATCGAAACGTCGTGTCTAAAGTATGAGTTCGGTCAATAGTATTTTACTCAACAATCTACCTTGCCTACAAACTTCAAACAATAAAGTATTTACTCACTGGAAAGATCCGGTCATTAATTCCATTATGATTGGTCGAATTATGCGCACTTAATGGAAACGGGAATCGTCTCATACGTCTGCATCGTATTAGCCCGCGTGTTAGCCATTATCATAATATATTAGGATGGATATACTCCTCCTCTCTAAATTTAGGAGCGAACGCAAAAAAATAATAAGGAATATTCGCATTAAAAGGCAGAAACTGTTAAAGTAAAGAACAAGAAAAGCGATATTTCTGCCAAAGATTATTTTTTTATATTAACTTATCGATCCCTTTCCGGATAGTAGTTTGTCTTACTATCTTCCAGGGTTCGAACGTTTTAAATTCAACCAGCAAAATTATCATTTCCGAGGGTTTGAACGGGGTTTAATGCTCAAGGATTTAAAACCCATATTAATATATATTTTTTTTTTTATAAGAGTAAATCGATAAATTGATTTAATAATATTGTCCCTCTAATATTCATAGATATTATTCCTGGTTCAATTTATAGATATTGCGCTATATTTTAGCCAGAATTAAACTGAATCTAATACAAAACATAATTATTAATCGCCATATCCAATTGTCTATATTAGATGTAAGCCTTTATCAAATATTCTTTACGTTTCTCAAAGAATTTACGATAGATATTCTCTTAATGCCAATGCATCCCGTTTACCCAAGATGAAAGGAAGTCACACAATTAGTTGGACATTCACTGTAAAAGGCCTGATAAGGATTTATAGATAGAAGCTTCGCGTTCAATACGTGCAATTGTTCTCTAATTGCGATTCCGTTAATTGGTATTTATTGTCTCGAGAAATTAATTGCCTTATTATATTTCATGAACTCCTTATCAGCATTCGCGAATATGGAACAGAGGATCAATGAACTAACCCATGTATTGGAATATAATGTAATGTGTATTGCTAAATAATTTGAAATGGAAGACTACGCTATACAAAATCGTACTGGTACAAAAGTAGGTACCCAAAGTAATACGCCGCTCATTAATTTTCGGGGTCTTAAACGTCGCGTCGGCAGTATTATACCACAGACCTATATAGCTTCGCTATAATACCTACCTAATTTCAGAGACAGGCTCCGCTCGATTTTCTTTAGTGTCCCGTACTGTACGTACTATTGCTATTTATTTGTGTGTAATCCCGTACTGAAAAGTTATGTCACTTAGATTTGTAGCCCTGTTATTTTGTTTAAAAATAGGCACACATACTCAAAAATGTTCTGCATATTATCGCATGTAACTATAGAGACGGAAATTGTATCGATAAATTTTTCGAAAGCGCTATTTTGTCAAGGAGGATCACGAATATAAATTGGACTTTTTATTTTCCGACAAAATCAAAACTCAATGGATTTGTAGTATGGGGAAAACAACCTTATAAAATAAAGCTTCTCAACAGAAAGTTCCTTTGGCAGCTGCATTAAAATGGGCTCCAACTTTTATGCTTTTCATTATAAAATTAGTTGTCCGCTATTATTGTATCTCAGTAGTTATTCTAAAACCTGGTAAGAAAGTATTCCAGAAAAATATGATTTTACAATAACTGCTGCGTCCATGGAGTCCATTTGCCAGACTCCATTCGGTTGTGGAACTATATTTCCAGGAGTATTATCCACAGGAAATGCAACTAAACACTTATTTTAAATTTATTTTAATACATTTTTGTGCCGATCAAATGAAAATGACTTTTTTGCATGTATTTTGTCTTTGTTTTTAATAGAGTCTTGTATAAAAAAATATTGCGGTTATTGTTTACTTTGAAGATATCGTTTTCGAACAAAGGCGATTTATTATCAACAAAATATCACACTAATATTACTGTAAATAATTTAAATATTAGTCAAAAGTAATATACGGGGCGCGATCTATTTCAAAGCATTTACCAAGCTCTGCTACTGGTAAAAATGCCAGACTTATCAGCAGAAATCACCAGTATAGAACTCAAAGCCTTTTATGCGGTCGACGTCGACCTACTCAAGGAGGCAGCCAATAAGAAAGCGAGCGTAGCGATTTGATTGGTCGGCGTTTCGGAGATCCACGGAGCAGGTGTCGACGTAGGCCAGTTAGGCCAGTATAACCAGTGCCGTGCACGGAAATAAGGATTGCGCTTTATTTTACGGATTTTGGCTTTGTGTAGATATATATTTTTGTGTGGTGTTGTTTTGTGTGAAACAAAATTATTGGTTTGCTTTGGTTTGGATTATTTCAAAGTTTATTTTATTCTTTTTTTAGAGCATTTAAATAAAAAAAATTAATATTATTAAGGGCCGTGCGCTGCCTAAGACTCGGTCTTGTTTTACAGAGCAAACGCCGCGCAAGCGTATTATGCTGTTCCATATCTATTCGGCTGATTTATATTGTATTTGTTACCTTTAATCGCAAAGTAAGTAAAATGATGTTAAAACACGTTACACAAATTTTTTTCTACGGCAGTCATGGCATGAAAAAATTGTAAGTATGTAAATTTTTGAACCAATGTTATCATATAAATAAATCCTCAAAATACCGCACAATGCAGAAAAACACGCACGTGTTTCATAATATTACTCAATATCTTCAATATTTTTTCTACGGCAGTCATGACGTGAAAAAATTGCAAGAATGTGAATTCTTAAAACATTATTATCAAATACAAATGAATGTTTCTTCAATAAATCATGGTCTAGCTAGTGTTTGAGACAGAGTAAATGAAGCGGCAAGGAAAGCAATGTTGTTAGGTATGCTGCCAGAGAAGTTAAAAAATTGTAGTTAAACGTTGTGTTTTCTTTGAGCATAGCGTAAAGTGATAAACAGTGCGTAATGTGAATAACTATACGCACACAAGGTTATTTTACGCACTAGAGCGATAAAGTCTTACTTTCATACAAAAAAGTTGACAATAGGCCCATTATTTCGAATTAATATTGAACCTATAAGGGAAATATTTGGAATTGATATTATTATCTTTTCGGTGCTCTAGTTCCCTAAATAATGAATTTCTGTTCTTGATAAATGGCATAAGCAAGGTATAGGGTAGCCTATCCCTTGTTGTACCGTCAGCTCCGCATTTCCTGTCGGCCCACCGACGCGAAGACCCCTTTATTGCGGCAGCGTTGCAACTTGTTGGTTGTCCGCTGGAATAATACAACAATGGCGGCATTGTACCGAGTAATAGAAGTTGGCTAACTTCGGGTTTGCATGCTGGCCCACTAGGTAAGATCAAACTCCGTTTTGTTCGGCGGTCTGGGGAAACATGGTCGGAGCGAACGCTGCCGCACGGTGCACGCTATAGAGACATCATACCTAGATTTCATTGAAATGCTAAACGTTCTCTAGAGTCACATTAAAATGCGGATGCTGCCGCTTGCGTGCATAACGAAAGTAGCAATAAATTGTTTTTGCCAAAACAGAAACAAGGTTAAGCAGAAGAATTTGAAGATGAAAAAGGTATTATTGTTCAGGCCCGTATGTATGATTGTGGTGTGCCCATAAGAAATGTAAAAATTGGAACTGATATAAGATATAAGAGTAAATTATATTTCAACCAGGTTCTTGTAGACCAACATGTAGTAACGTCTTTGTGGACATAATATAGCCACTATAGATTTGTCCCCTAAAACACAAGCAAAAAAACACCTCGCTTCATTTCATTACGTTTTCTAGACTACACGCAGAATTTAAAAAAAGACTGCGAAAATGCCAAAACGAGGTAACTACATCAAGGAAATACGAACAAATCAAACGAAAATTGAGAAAGTTCGAAAGAATTATAGAGGATTCGTCGTCATCGGAATCAGAACGTAAACTACTTTTAATATTTTGTTTGGTTTACAGTTTTTTTCCACAGAAAACGATTGTTGTTTTTGTTAAAACTTGGAAATAATTATGGCGCCTTTGCTATATCTACAATGTGCGTGTGTAAAGAAATGTACGTGGGCTATTTGGATTACATTTTTATAGTTCCCAAAAGGAAAATATAATATAAAATATATACAAACAAAAAATTTTCATAGCCTCAAGAGAGCCGAAGACTCTGTGTAATTTGCTGAAACTATCTGACTACGTGGATGGATAAAGCTTCTCAGTGCCATCAATTTTAAATATAAAAGTTTTCCTCTGTCTCTTAAAATAAACATTCCACGGATATTAATAGTTTTGCTCAATTTGAGGTTTTTTTAATATTGCGCGACAAGTTGGCTATGGATGCCGATTTCTTTTGCAGCACCACTTAGGCGTCCATAATTGGAACATTTTTGTTTCTTACGCTTTTTTTTGTAGGGCGCAAAATAAGCGAGAAAATCGCGGTGGTAGACCTAAAAAAATCATCCTGTATTCTGATGCGTTTAGAAGTGGTTGGGGTGCTGCTTGTGGAGCACAAAAAAGCCCATGGATTTTGTACAGGTTGTGAAAACAAATTACATATAAACTAGTTGGAACTATTAGCTCTTCTTAATGCTCTCAAATGTTTCACAAAAGATATTTCTGACTGTAACATTTTTTTTACGAATTGACAATACGACATCTGCTATTGCTTGTATTTACAAGATGTGGGGCACCAAATATCATTCTTTAAACAAAATTGCCCGAGATATTTGGTCTGGGCGTGAATTAAAGAATTGAAGAATTTTCGCCTCTTATTATCTACATAAGGTCAGGAGGATAACACCGAGACAGGTAGAGAATCTAGAACTATAAAAATAAACACAGAGTCAGAGTACTCCTTAAATCAACACGCCTTTCAGGAGATTGTTCAAAAATTTGGACGGCCAGAAATTGATATTATTGCGTTTCATTTAAATAATGAATGTTTAAAATTTGTATCTTGGAAACCTGGTTCTTATGCATTTCCTCCATTTTCTTTGCTACCTAAGGTGAAGGTGCTTAATAAAATCAAAGGAGATGAAGGGGAAGGCATCGTATCGTGGTGGTGCCAGCGTGGACAACCATGGTATCCATTATTTTTGGAACTCAGTGTCGCAGAACCGATATATTTTCAACCTGATTCTGAACTTTTACTCTCTCTCTTTTTAGGAAGAGCCATCCGATCTGGCAGGAGAAGAATTAATCCCTATGCTTATTTCTTCTGTAAGCAAAAATACATTGGAGCAGTATAATGTTACCTATAAAATTAATGGACATTTTGTAAGTTAAATAAAATTAAGTTATTCGGTCCTAATATGGACGAAATATTGAAATTTTATTGAAATGGAAATTTTAGAACAATGCGGCTTTTGGAACAATGAATTGCCATCTATCAGCGTAGAAAATCCTTTTCCATGTAAAAGATGATCATCAATTAGTAGAACGATCTATGAAGGGTATATTCGTTTCTTCAGAAATGTAAAAGTTGAATTGAAGAATTGAAGAATTTTCGCCTCTTATTACATAAGGTCAGAAGGATAACACAGAGGCAGATAGAGAATCTAGAACTATAAAAATAGACACAGAGTCAGAGTACTCCTTAAGTCAACCCGTATTTCGGGAGATTGTTAAAAAATTTGGACTGCCAGAAATTGATATTATTGAGTTTCATTTGAATAATAAATGTTTTTCCTCCACCATTTTCTTTGCTACCTAAGGTGAAGGTGCTTAATAAAATCAAAGGAGATGAAGGGGAAGGCATCGTATCGTGGTGGTGCCAGCGTGGACAACCAAGGTATCCATTATTTTTGGAACTCAGTGTCGCAGAACCGATATATTTTCAACCTGATTCTGAACTTTTACTTTCTCTCTTTTTAGGAAGAGCCACCCGATCTGGCAGAAGATTACCCTGGCTGCAACGAAATTATCCGGGAGGCGTTTATAAGGAAAAAATCCTCAGAAGAATTAATTCCTAAGCTTACATACTTCTTCTGTAAGCAAAAATACATTGGAGCAGTATAATGTTAAGTACCTATAAAAATAATGGACATTTTGAAAGTTAAATAAAATTAAGTTGTTCGGTCCTAATATGGACTAAATATTGAAATTTTTTAAATGGAAATTTCAGAACAATGCGGCTTTTGGAACAATGAATTGCCATCTATCAGCGTAGAAAATCCTTTTCCATGTAAACGATGATCATCAATTATTGGTAAAACGATCTATGAAGGGTATATTCAAATTAAAACCTTCTTATCCAAAATATCAGATAAACTGGAATCATCATATCTTTGTAACATACCTATACAAATTGTATCCACTGGAAGTTTAACTCTTGAACAGTTAACAATGAAACTTGTCACGTTAATGGCGTTAGCATCGTCAAGTAGAGTGCAGACCTTATCAAAAATTAAAGCCGAGGATATTAAGCTTTTCAATGATTCATACAAGATTTTTATTAAAAATACTGTCAAAACTTCTGGCCCAGACAGACTCCAGCCGCTACTAAGTTTTCCATTTTTTAAAGAAAATCCAGAAATTTGTGTAGCATTTACTTTACAGCAATATATTAATCAAACTTACAAGTTAAGGAACCCTGTATATAGGTGAGTTATTTATACCTCTTTAGAAGCCCCACAGTTAGGCTTCATCCGAGGCACAGGGGATAGAATGCCTGCAGCCATCCCCTCCCCTCGGCTGCAACGTCACACTCTCAGGCTCACGTCGAACGCCTCGTTCGCTCTTTCAGTTCTCAGTCGAGGCGTACAGAGGCACGCGGCTTTATGGCACGGTGTTCGTGCATATAGAGCTACAAACTTTCTTATAGTGTTTAGCGCAATTCAGATATTCAGGCCATATATCATCATTTAATTAAAAAAAAACAGGGGCAGTACGTAATTACAGATGTGTTAAACTACTGGAAATTTGTCTCAAAATTCTGATAATATGTCGTTGTTAACAGAAGGAAATAATTGTTCTTGTGCTGTATCCTATCATCAGTTAATTGTAGAATGTTTGGCTACACTGGAAAACATATTATAATCTCGATAATTATCGAAAGATTCAAAATGATAGAATAATGGCGCAAAAGGCTGAGATACAACTAAAGACATTAGCGAGTAAGTGATATTTCTTATTTTCGTTCATTATATTATGTTTATTTCTGCGTACTTAATCTCTAAATCAATTTGCGTGTAAGTTATTTTTTAATTTTCGTTGAGCTTAATAAGTTTTGTTTCTATACGTATTATCACTTCACTGTCGCTTTATTATGATTAATAAAAACATAAATGTTTATAATGCTGCTTATGTTGCACGAGGATTTTATGCAGTTTTCATTTCCTTAAAATTTCATTACTATCTCACTAGAAGATAAACCAATTTTATCTTTGTAATCTGCTGTGATCTGCTCTATAAAATGATAATGGAGTGATAGAGAAGCGATAATGAGTGCTGCATAAAGCCACCTTTAACAATAATTGTGGAATTTCATTGAGTTAATTCTGTATCTATATTACAACGAAATTAATTGTTTAGAATGATTTATTTTCTGTTGTGCTCAACATTTTTAGTTTCTTATGGTATGTGTTGATAAATAATGTGGAAAATAAAAAAAAATTGGCTACAAAACTCCCCAAAACACTGCAGCGCATAGAATATCTTAGTTGGAATCGGCCTGAGTGTGGCCTACTGTTGTTAAAAGAAGGCTTCCAAAAATCGCAAAACCATATTAGGAACTTTTTAAAGAAGAAAATTGAGATTGCCCACAAATTATATGGCCATAGTTCAAAACCCTTGGTACAAAATTTCGGAGCACCCTGTATAAACCATCTTTTTTCGAGAGTCGAATAATCTTTGCCAAGGGTATTATTTTGCATAGTATAGCCAATGTAGCTCATGCTCATACAGGGTGTTCGTAAAAAATCCAAATTTTACGAAAAAAATCATTTATTTGAAAGTATATTTAAAGAAAAAATCGGAGTTTTACATTAGGCACTATCCACCTAGGTACCTGTCGAATAAGTAACCAATACCCTTTTTTGTTTTCATGTTTCAAGTTTTCGAATAACTCAGAACTCGACGCGGAATTAATTAAGGATGGAGGATGATTCCTCCAATTGTAAGGAAAGAGATATCTACAGTGTGGCCCGTTTGGAATGGATACACCTCTGTAAAATTGTTATTTTGGCTCCGATTTTGATAAACTTTTTTTTAAAATTGTAGGTCCCGAAAAACTCTATTTTGTGACTAATCGGCAGGTTTCTACTGTCAAAATCAAGGCCTACTTTGGTAACTTTTTTAGTCGAAATTTTGAGATTTTATATTATCGATTTTTTTTATCTTATAACCGAGTACACCATTGGATTCTGCATCCCCGAAAACCATTTTGTACCAAGTTTCGTCAAAAAATATTGGGAAACAAAAATTTTATTAATAATTTTGTAAAATAATATTTTCCCGTAAGTGGGGTCTGCGGATCGAGTTATCCTTGAAATAAAACGCAAAAAAACATAACAAAGTATTTTATAAGAAAAACAACAAAATAAACAAGCACAACAATAAAAAATTTAAGTAGAATAATTTTTTTTTGCAACTAACACACTTCATTTTCTTTGTGTGCATGGTGTGCAATTTTACAATTTTAATCTACTTGGGGCTGATGTTAGCATACGTTGGTGATAACAGTTTGACGAATATCTTGTACCGATTCAATAATTCTATCGTAGAGTATTTCACAATTCGCATCACAATAATTTTCTTAGATATTAAGTAAGCTTTGGAAAAAAAATTAATTACGGTGTCAACTGTCAATAAACAATAAGGTAAATATCAGTGTGTTTACTTTTACATTTTTGTAACAATTACCTATTCAAAATTATGGAAAGACTTACTTTAAACGAAAAAATTTAAATAGTTAGAGTTGTTGGGGATAATGTCCGTTCTGCAAGGGATGCAGCGCGGGAGTTTAATAACAGACATCCAGACTGGCACCCAGTGAGTAGTGGTACGGTAAATAAAGTTAACCAAATATTTAATCAAACTGGAGCTGTATCCAAAAACATTTTAAAAAGCCAAAATCTACATCGTCCGTTGAGAAACAATGACGTAATACTGAATTATTTTATTAATAACCCCCAAACTTCATTAAGAAATGCGAGTTTAATTTTAAATATCCCGAAAGAAAATATTAGGAGATGCCTTGTAAAAAACAAAATTAAACCCTTTAAGCCAAAGTTTTTACATACGCTGGAACCCAGGAGACGAAGAAAGAAGAATGGAATTTTGTTTATGGCTGCAAGGCGAATACTTAAACAATGGAAACTATTATTTAGTGATGAAGCTACGTTCACAACAAATGGAATAATATCTTCGCAAAATTCAAGGCATTGGTCTTCCATAAACCCCAATTGGGTAATAAATTGTAAAAGACAATATTCGCAAAAAACTAATGTGTGGTGCGGAATACTCCACGACAGAATTATTGGGCCATTTTTTTCGACAGAAACTTAAATGGAAATTTATTTTTGGATTTTCTTCAAAACGATTTTTGGGAAGCAGTTCATAATTTACCAATTCATATGCGCGTAAATTTAAAAGTGCGATTAGATGGCTCTCCTGTCCACAATGCAGCAAGAGTAAGAGAGTGGTTGAATCAAAATTATCCGAATCATTGGATAGCTCCAAACAGCCCCTTAGTTTTACGGCCACCCAGATCGCCCGACCTTACACCTTTAGACTTTTTTCTTTGGGGCATTCTAAAGGAAAAAGTCTCTCAGTCAAGGCCACAGTCGGTACAAGATTTACGTCAAAAGTGTGCCGAAATCAGGCCTGGACAGATTAAAAGAACTGTGAAACACATGAAGAAGAGATGCGAAAAATGCATTGAATTGAATGGAGCCTTGGTGGAAGCGACAAAAATTTAATCTCGGATTGATTGCCTAAAAATAAAATTAAATTAATTTTAAATTGAAATTCTAAAATTTATTGTTGTGTTTGTTTATTGTGTTGTTTTTCTTCTAAAATACTTTGTTATGTTTTGTTTTTGGCGTTTTATTTCAAGGATAACTCGATCCGCAGACCCCACTTACGGGAAAATATTATTTTACAAAATTATTAATAAAATTTTTGTTTCACAATATTTTTTGATGAAATTTGGTACAAAACGGTTTTCGGGGATGCAGAATCCAATGGTGTACTCGGTTATAAGATAAAAAAATCGCTAATATAAACTCTCAAAATTTCGACTAAAAAAGTTATCAAAGTAGGCCTTGATTTTGACAGTAGAAACCTGCCGATTAGTCACAAGATAGAGTTTTTCGGGACCTACAATTTAAAAAAAAGTTGATCAAAATCGGAGCAAAATAACAATTTTACAGAGGTGTATCCATTCCAAACGGGCCACACTGTATATTATGGCTTATGGCCAATTAGATCAACTGTTCATTTTATTCTTAAAAGATGCCTAATATAGCTTTGTGATTTTTGGGTGTCTTCTTTTAACAACCGATTGAAACAAATTCGTAGGTACTTCTCGATTCTCGCTATTTTTTGCATGAAATCTTGTATTATTTTTTTTCTATTCCTCACATACAATTTGGAAGCAATTTACGGCATTTTTATGTTCAACAGATTCTTTTGTGATTATCCCTATTAACATATATTTTAATGTAAAACATCTGTAGCTTTCGAACTACGCCCCTGCTTGTGGTGCACATAGAAACTTCGATGGGCCGCAATCCCAAAGTTATAGCGTAATTAGCATGGAATAAGCGGTGGTAACGACGTAAAACACCTTTCAGAAACGCCATTGTTCGTCTGGAAAAGCTTATCCCGTTCTCGCAATGGGTGCGCCTTTTTTGGAACGCACCGTGTATCAATGCACAAAGAGGATGCAAAGGTGCACGGTATAAGTTTCCTGTTTGGATTCTATTGCTGGGAAACTCTTAGATATCGGGGCAAGAAAGATGTTTGTTTTCTTATCTGTTTCTTCATTGAATTACATAACGAAAAATAACATAACGAAAAAAAATTTACAGTAATTGATCTTTGCATATGGTTATAAATGCAATCATGGAATGAATATACCTACAGGACATAATATTTAAATGTGGGTGACAACGTGTGTTGTAGCTGTACTTTTACTCCAAATAATCAAAGAATCAATAATTATTAATCTACATACCGTCACAGAGTAGATATCTAGCTACGCACTAGCTATATTTTCTGTGGTACCATGTATACCATCTAAAGTGTGATAGGTATTAAAGTGCTTCTTTCTTCGTACTAATGAGAGGTGGGAAGGTGCTCTCTGGGGACATTTCACATTACACATGTTTTCAAAATGAGGCCTACTACAATCACGGGTTTATATCCCTAATATTACAAAAGTATTTTTAGAGATTTTTTTACCGAAAATTTTACACCACTACTTATTCAGCGTTAAATTTTTTACAACAGGGTCAATTTTACAAGGACGATGGTTTGTAACCTTCACAAGTAGGATGAGAAAACAACTTTATTCTCCTGTTAAATTAATACAAAATATGAAAATTTATTTAATACAAAAAATCCTTTCGACCAAACCGTCTTGTAACCATAAATATTTTTCAATTATATTCCCACCACCAGTAGTTAAGAAACAATAATTTTCCAGAAATTTTACGAGGGTGTTCTCACTTCCTAAGATGGAACACAATGTATATCAAAATAACTGTTCTATGATCATTTTTTTTTATCGTCGCAAAGAAAAAATCGTAATATTTCCTAAGAGCTCTCCATACATCTCCGTTACTGTTTGGAACAGAACTAACTTTTTCTCTCAATTCTTGCACTATTCATTAATTTAATTAATAACCTGGGATAGCTGCAGCTGAGAATGATTTTAAAATAAAAGACGGGGCATCTACAACTGACATGGGCAGAAGTGCTGGGATGTCACCAATAGTAAATAGTGCTAGGGCAAAAACAGGCCAACCTCGAGCAGTGGCGGATGGGAATATACCAACAGGGCAGTCGAATCATCAAAACAAAGTATGAAATAATATATATAACGATACAAATACCTCCCCAAATATTATTTTCAAAAAGAAAAAGTTGCTGGCTTCATAATGAAACTAAATATTTGCGTATCATCTGATACAGCTGTTTCCCCTTAATGGGATACTAGAGGCAGCCTTAACCTTTCTCGAATACCTACTTCCAACTGAAATTATAGCTAACATAACACATTTAGCAAACAACTGTTGACCAAAACTGAAATACACAAATTTATAAAGGGTGAGTAAAATGCACGGAACGGTGCTTATACAATGTGTCCACGGCAAAGCGGTATTATAGACATTATAGACTCTTTGTATTCTGCTCTTGCTTCACCCAAAAAGTATTTTTAATATCTTGGACTTTAAAAAAATTATAGAGGGCGCTGGTAGCAGCTTAAAAATAAAAATAGCATCAGTTAAAGTGCCTTTTCTGTGCGAAATATTGAAAAATTTTATTAGAAAAACTTGCTCAGAATTAACAAATATGACGTTGTATCAAATTACAGAACTAAATATTTTTTTATTAATATATTTTTTAAATATTATAAATATAATCATAATTTAAAGTTATTTATTCTACCCATGTTTCTCCAACAATAAATTATTCTGACTCAAAGACGGATTACTTTTACTTTTGTTTCCATAGCATACTCTTCTTAAAACATTAAGTTTACAAATGCTATAAATTCAATTGACCTTCAAGCCATTCAAAATAGCTACCAAGAATTTAAGAACAGAGTTGAGATGTGTGCTGCAAATGGAGAAACATGGGTAGAATAAATAAATTTAAATTATGATTACATTTATAATATTTAAAAATATATATAAATAAAAATATTTAGTTCTGTAATTTGACACGTCATATTAATTAATTCAGAGCAAGTTTTTCTAATATATTGTTTTAATATTTCGCACAGAAAAGGCACTATACCTGATGCGATTTTTATTTTTAAGCTGCTACCAGCGCCTCAGCGCCCTCTGTAAATTTTTTAAAGTCCAAGATACTAAAAATAGTTTTTGGGTGAAGCAAGAGCAGAATACAAAAAAATGTCTTTGTAATGCAAACAAAATTGTCATATACACCTATAATACCGCTTTGCCGTAGACACATTGTATATTTCATATATGCGAAGAAAAAATATCAAGCAATTTAAGCTTCTTTGCCACTTGCGGCTAGATACAACTTTTTCCCGATAGAACTAGGATAGCATTCGCTCAGGTATTACGAAAAACCCTAGGAAACCGTAGTAATCCCAGTGAGTGTAGGGCGATTCGTAAACTACACAGATAAAGCTATTAAGGAGCAATCAGTCCTGAATCTACATTTTACTCAGAGGTCTTGACTATCAGCGGTGTTTTCTAAAGACATGTTGCATGCGCTCTGCCCGGGCCTCGAATAGAACCAAGGTCGATCGAAGCCGGAAGAACATGCAATCTAAAGAATTCGACACCGGGGCCCCCATATAAGTACAAAACATTACCGGTGATGTTAAATACAGTATATTAATTCTATATTTTCGCAAGGCTAGGACTCCCGACCAGGTTCATGTTCATTTACACACATTTGGAAGATACCGCATGATGAATATCCAATAAGTCTTTACTACTTTTTCGTACTTAACTCTGCTACTATCATATCAACTCTGGTTTTACACCCCCAGTGCAAGTTACAAATTTGAGGATGGTAATAGGTGGAGAAATACATATTTAATGGCGAGTTAACTAATTTTAAACAATCCGCATACAATTTTTGTAGGGAATGAAGTCATTATGTTATCATAAAAAAATTAGAAACATTCTATCATACGTAACAAAATATGGTCAATCCAAACTCTCCATTACGTAACTGTGTGGGACAAAAAAGTTTTCGGTTAAAACTACCCACAACCGGCCGGCACTGGCGCACCCCGAATTTCCAAGGCTTCTCGTGGCTGCGCGTGACAGTGACTGAACAGTGGGCCGCAGAAAAGTCACCTTGGCGATATAATTTTCCGGTTTGTTTTAATGCTCGCACAATGGCCGGCGATAGGTTTGTTGTTCGCCGCGAAAAATGGTGGCTATTTGTTAAAAGGGCTGAACCGGGTAGGGCCGGGTTTTTGCCTGAATGTATGGGTTTACGCGCTCGTTTGCAATAAACTAATCCGTGTGAATTGGGTTTTTATAAATTGTGACCTTTCAGTTTTCAAAACAAAACCTGGTGTGTTTAAAAATATCTATGACTTATTTGCATTGCACTACAAATCAGGCTCACCCCTTATAACTTTTGTGGCGTATCGACTCAAAATTTGGTGAAGCTACCTACAAATTAATTCGACTTGTTCGAATTTTTTTACCACTACTTTGTTGTGTAGTATGGAACATGGGTACTATATATCTTTAGAGTGTTGTCAAAGTTGACTTGAAACTGTAATATGTTATTATTGAAAGTTGATCTGAAGAAATAAGAAATACTTATCTCTTATGGGCAATATCGAGATTCACAGGTTTCATTCTTCAAATGGCAAGCGTTATAGCACTTGAAAATCTTTGAGAAAATGGTTTATTCATACCACAATCACTGGCATTTACTTGAGAAGTTTTTGCGAGTTCCCGCCCACATGATACATATAGTTTTTAATTTACGCGGGAAAATTTCTACCAGTATCATGATGTTGACGTTTACACTTTCACTCAGTTCTGAGTTCACTGGTTATGGTTAGTGCAGTGGCTGCTAGTGGCACTCTCTTATAACTATTGGTGACATTAGAGCTGCAAAGGTTGTTACAGATTTCTGGTATATGCCAGGGGACCCCTGGCGTATACAGAAATATGTACCTATATATCTGCGCGCCTATAGAAATCTCGCCACTGTGCACGTATCACTTTCTTACAAGCTATTATGAGCGTTGACTGACTTCTTAGCAGAGACTGCTGACGGCGGTCACGTCTGACACTTTTCTGGCTCGCCATGCGCTTTCCGGAAACAAAATACTACGAGAAATTCATTGTTAGGCATCGGCGCCATCTGATTTCCAGGAAAAGAAGCTATAGCTGTGAGCAGTTCTATAAATACCTGAATCAACAGATTTCCTATAGAGCAGAGGGTGCCATGTTTTACAACACTCGATGGCACCTGATGAATAGCGCATGGTCCTAATAAATTTTTAATTAAGATGACATATGGGTTTCATCACTTTCATCCCAGCGTATATGGCTTTCAAAAAGCGTCTCTCTGTTTTTTGCAAGCTTGTGCATTGTGTATGTGATATTTGCGTGCGTGCACCAGGTTCTAGATTAAGATTGCCCCCCCCCCCCCCCACCCCCCCCCCGACCTAGTTTTCCTGAATACATCCGTTAACCTGTTGGGAGAATGAGCTTTCTTTGACCAATATCCGTCTCCAAATTTTCCCTAATTCTAGTTCGTCGAAAGGTAGGGTACAATAGGTTTTCGAGCCTGCTTTCCGCATGAGACCCTCACCGCGCGTTTTAGTTAGTTATTAAGCCTACTAAAGTAGTCTCAAAGCTAGAAACTTATCCGATTGTTTATTGTTTTCAGATCCGTGGACCCGAGCGTGGACCTCTCTGTGCCGGCCGTCTATTTTTTTTTTGTTAATCAATTGTTAAGTAACCTATCCAAAAGTTGTATACCTATAATAAACCGTGTAAAATTTGTACCAAATATTTTACTTACATCCTATTCTCGACACACCACTAAACTCTGAAAAATTAATATTCTTTGACTGAAAGTTATCCGAGCATAGCGGAGCATACCGCTCTAAAATACTGGCGCCTGAGCATCCTTTCCGCCAGAAGTCCGAATTTTTATTTCCAAAAGAAAAGAGACTATAAGGAAGTCCACCGAAAATAGAGTAACCAAACGATAAAAAGGGAAAAACAACGCTATAAATGTGTAGTGAATGTCTGCAAAATGCACGTCAGGCTTCGCTGCAGCGGAATATTGCACTGTCGAACGCAGTCTACGAACAGGCAAAATATGACAAGTCCTGCAACTTTTGTCAGGATTACTCAGCTCCCTCGAGACACCGGGATCTTTCGCAATTCGTCACGATCTTGAAGGAGGTCGAAACGATTTAAAGGTAGAAAATGTTTTAAACATGGCATGGTCTAAGAGGAACCTGACATTAATATTTACTCCATCCATTGCCAGACCGCTAAGGCTAAGAATATCGCAGAGGAATAGCGAATTATTAAAGAAAACAGCCTGAATCCTTACCAAGACCCTTGTCATCTTCAAAAGGTGTAAGCCTTAGAACCCGACGCTTTCAAGCCAGAAGGGACTTTTCATTCACATCGAACAGATTTTAAAGTTATTTACTTTTAAGTTCTATTTGACAAAAAATAAACAATTTAAAAAATGCAAAAGTAGTAGATAGGTACTAGGTAGGTCCATTTATGACTTTCCAAAATTATTAGTGAGTAAGTACGTATTATTGTTTATTTTTTAATAGGTAGTCGCATGGGCAAAAATGTTAATGAGCCTTAAAAATTGTAAGAATCTTAATTATTACATTTAACATTTAAGTATACCTAAATACGAAAGATGGAGTCAATAGGTAGATACTTATTGAAACGTACAGTTAAAACTTTTTAATAAGACGGAGGTATAGCCTATTGCAGGGGCGGCGACGTAACAGGGGCAATGGGGCCAATGCACGCATAGAAATTATTTCTGTGGGTGAATTGCACCCATAGAAATAAGTACTAACAAAAATATCACACACTTATAAAAATAATACTCAATGTAGTTTATTTATTATTAATAATACAATAATAATATGTTTATTTATTATTCTTTTATGTTCTTTTTATGAGAATTGTTTTTATTTTGTTATTTGGAAAATATATTTTATTTTATTTTGACGTTTTCTTTTGGTCAATAAAAACATTAAAGTTGAAATAGAAAAGTCAATAATTTCCAGGAACTCTTTAAAATAAGGAAATTCTTTAATTGTGACACCCGAGTATCTGGAAGTTAGAAAACTTAAAAATTGTAAATTATGATGGGAAATTTTTTGCCTCCTTTAGAATCTATGGCACTATCTATCATATAAAACCCGATGGCAGTTGGACACTGACATATAACATAACCTTGTACCAACCCACTTCTGTGGTCTACGTAGAGTCTACAGAAAACAAACTTCCCCTCAAGGCTTCACTTTTCCTATGTGATAGACTGTGAAATGCTTAAAGAGTCCCTTATAATTTCGAATGACTGAAAGTGACTGTGGGGGGGGGGGGGGGCAATAAAAAAATTATTTTGGTTATGACCGGGTGCCGGGCACCCATATGAGAAATTAAAACCCGCCGCCCCTGGCCTATGGTTAATTTCTTCCAAAAATGATACCAACACAATTACTTAGGTACATAGAAAAATTGAAGTCTGATTGAAAGTTAGAATAGTTTAAAAAATGATAATAAAAGACAGGAAATTCTAAGCACTTAAGCTGAAAAAAATTTGAAATCAGGGTACCTACTTAGTCAGCCACTTTGTAAAAATTATACATTAGTAATAACAGAAAGTATTGTAATTGCAAATTGAAATTATTAATGTTATTAATTAACTTGACCATGCTGTATTTATCGTCACATCAGAAAACTGTTTCCCAAAATTTTAAAACCTCCTGAACAATTATTCAACTTTTCGGATTTTTTCAATATTTTAATATTTTTTTAGATTGGCACTTCTGAAAATATTTTCTTATTTTTTTTTTATTTTAGAATTTTTTAATTTCGGATTAGTATTAGGTACCATAATTTGTATCCACTTGTTGTTAAATTTTTTTACATCATGACTGAATCACCCTGTATAACCGCTATTTAAATGGAAAAATAACCTTCGGTAATTTTTGTAATTAATTGGAAGTTTTAGGAATTTTGTAAATAGGTGTAACTTTAGAGGTAATATAGGAGGATTTGGATTTTTCATTTACCATGTTAAAGATACCTAATTATATCTTCTGCAACTCCGATTCTGACCAATTTTGCCCTAAATATAATGGTTTAGAAGATACGTGACATTGTATGTGCAAATCAAGACAAAAAATTAAATTCCTTCTTGCTTTGACCGACTCTTGCTGGAAAAATCTTGTGTTGCAAGCAAAACTTGCAACTTATTGTTCTAGCATTTTTTGTTTGTTTGCAGAAAAACGCGACTGAATATTTACGAAAAAAGTTCTTCTTGACTAAATGTGATTTCACGGCGCACCCTAAGTCTCGGAGTTTGAGGTTAGAATTTAGAAATTTCAACTTTCCTTGCAACGTTCACCGCAGAATAAGGTTATGTCTCAGAACACTTCAGTGGTATCTCCATGTTACCAAATTGCCTTTATAAAAGACGTGTGACTTCATAAGTGATCTCCCGCCAAATTTCGAAGAAAGTCTAAAAACTTGCTAATTACGCGAATATATTTTTTAAATAATCTTAGGTAAGTGTCTAGGAATTGTCTTATCAAGTTTGTAAAATTTCGTCAAGTAGGTACCATATTATTCTTAAATATCCGTTTATATTTATGCTCATTTTTTCAAAATCAATATTATCGTCGCCTACATTAATTATTTCTCTTACTAAAGTTTTACAGACATTATAAGTACAGATACCCAGTGATTTTTGCAAGATTTCTTGCTTTTAGCAAGATTTCTTGCAAAATTCAAGAATTATGATTTCTTGTCTTGTCTTGCAAAGCAAGGGTTAAAAGCCGTTGTTTCATTTAAACAGAGTACAATTTTAGAGCAATTAAAAATATTGTCAAGTACCCTATTTTTCGTTATTACTATCGGTGTTAATTTATTGTAAGGGCGTATAACTTTGAGTTTCAAAATGATAAATTAAAATGCCATTTCTATATGTACCTCTAGATTAAATTAGTACAAGAGAGTAGGTATATAATATCTTCAACAATAATGCTAATACTTGTGCAAATAATAGTAGTGTTGGAGTTGAAAGTATTAATAAAAAGTTTCTACAGAAAGTCCCGAATTGCATACGTCAAACTTCACCAGGAGAACTTTTCAAAGTAAGACATTGGTCGCGAAATGCTGTGTTTTAGAGGTACAGTGTATTCAAATTTTCAAAAAGATTTCTTCTATATAACTTCCAAACCATTATTTAGTAATTTAACCGTTTTTTATTTATTATATTATAAGAAAGTGAAATACATGCATAAAGTTTCACGTCTATATAAAAATTTTAAAATATAAAAAATCAGGATCTTTATTTTCAACGCACATCTTATAATAAATTTAATTCGACGAAAAATAAAAAATATAATAATATATAGTTTTTCAATCAAACGGTGACAGCAATGACAAATAGTCTAGATATATTTTTTGTATGGAATTGAATGGTCTAGCCAACTCAAGTATGAGATTTTTCTAGGGCAGTGCTTAACTACTAGATGTTTATTTAATATTTAGTTAATAGTTACCTACTGAATCCAAATAACTCCGCCAGTGGTTGTTTGAGGGGATTGACATTTTCACCAACTATATAGCAACCTACGAGGAAGTACCGTGCACCAAATCTGGTTGAATAAGCGGTAACGGTTTGAAAGATAAAAAAATAAACGAAATCTTTTTGAAAACTTGAATACCCTGAATCTTGGAGGCATTTTCTGAACCAGATTTATATAAAGTTTTTTCTTATTTAGAAAAGCCTGGCGAAGTTTGAGTATGCAGATCGGGACCCCCTGTATAGTTAAGCTACCCAATCAGCTTCATCATTTAAAGTAAATATGATATTATAATATGTCGACTTTTAAACATTGTATTAGTCTCCAAAAACTATGACGTTCAGTTTTAAATGACACGTCCATATGTGTGAGCCACTACGTAGGTACTAGCAGCCACTTAAAATCCTTCTCTGAGATTGGGCGAACCTCTGTATCGACAACAGTAAACAATAATAATTTGATTTGAAGAATGTTGTGAAACCACTATTATTTGTGTTTTCTTTGTCTATCCATATTTGCATCTGAAAATTGCAAAACGAGTCGTATATAGTCCCATAGCGTCGTACATAACAATTTTGCTTATATATGTAAGTGACTTCTCAAATTCCAAAGCTCATTTGATATATACTGTATTGTATTCTTCTTATTCTGATTATATAAGCTTCTTTGGCGAATTTGAGAACTGTCACTTTAGATAATATGGCCATGACCAATTATTACTGTACTAGGTAGTAACGGACGAATTTATTATTTTAATAATGATTATTTTAGAGATAGACTTTGTTACCCGTAGGAAATGAGTTCATTCCCTATAGATAACAACTTAGTATAAAATGAAATTGGGTAGATAATGCACCATATTTAGGTCAAATATATAATAAACATATATAGAGTTTTTCAAAAATCTAATATTTTGAACTGTGACTACAATTACTCATCAAATCTGAAAATTCGCAAACCGCTGTTCCTTTAGGCGCTCTATTTATTTTTGCATCGAAAATGGTGTAAACCACGATAGACTTACCCACGGTATGTCATTGCGCATATTCTGACGTCAGTTGCGAATCAGAATTTTAGTTGCTCCATATGTTTTACACAGCAAGAGATACTTTTTTATGGGTTTTTGCTTATTTCTTTTAAATAAATGTTGTTAAAAATATGTAGAATTTATTACTAGATAAATGAATGAATATTCTGTTGATAAAAAACACATTTGATACGCTGACTGCACATACGCTGACTGCACATCCCGGCATTTTTGGCCTATTTCAAAGCACTGTCGAGCTGGACTGACGATCAGTCAGTTGTTTACACTTTTTTTCTTGACACATTAAACTGTAAACTATAAAAAATCGTAAAACACTAATTTTTCGACCAATTTCCGTTGGCTGTAGGACATTTTAGGAGGCATCTTTATAGGAAAAAAATTGTGTACCTATATCTGTATGGTTCTAGAAAACATATTCCTCTGCACAAGTTGTGGGTCTGAGGCCCCCAGGGCCCCATTCTTGTTATTGTTTCATTATTCCCCTGTAATGCTTTCACTGGTGTCCTATAAACAATCTAGAACTTTGTGATTTATAGATTGGCTAGGATTGTTTTAGATTCTCCAATGCTCCTTTTGAGTATTGCGAATTGGGCCTGAGAGTTACCTGTAACTAGATAGGTTATAACAATATTCAGTAAGTGCCAGTACCTGTCAAGTATATTTGTGAATGCTAATAAAGGAAAGGTGGTGAGAAGCAAGGCAACCAGTAAATAAAAATAATATAAACATATTGTAATAATAATAAAAATGATATAGCCTTGTTTATGGATACCCTAGTTAACCAATATCTGACACTGACATAAGGTTATGACAGAAATCCAGTAGATACAGGTCAGCCTATGTGTATCCTTGTGATGTATGTCTATATGGAAATTCTGTCAAAATTAAGCATCGAGGTACTGCCATCAGTTTCGACGATACTGCCTAGTTCAGCGGCGTGACCCGTACTCAATCCTTCTCCAATACGGTGGTGATTAGTGACTTTGGCGGTTGCCGTTTTAATTCTGTGGGCGTAGGGCGTGTCGATGACATGTTAATCGATGGGTTCGGGAAAAATTGACAGCTTTTGATTCGCGCCAGCCGACAGAGAGGATCTGGTCGGCCGATCGGTCGGTGGCGGTGAAGAGTCGACTGCGATGTTTCGTAATTAACTTTCGGCTCGACGGGCGCCGTGGTCGCCTCGTTTTTAATTTCGGGATATGGCTGGGACTTGCGCCTATGTCGGGTGCCTACACCAAGAAAAACGATTTCATTTGAAAGCTTACAGAAAATCGAGTTTATGAAGTAAATTTTCATCTAAGATTCCACATACGATTTATGACGACATAGTCAAAGACAGAAGAGTTATTATATTTAGGTGCGTTCCCAAAATAATAGATTTTTCAACGCTTTAGCTGTTAAAATAGATCTTTGCCACTAGAATTAAAGCGATAATTTTGGCTTGGAGGACTCATTTTGAAGTATTATAGAAAGATAATAAATTTCTTGTCTCCTCAAACTTACTTACAAAAAAGAAGTTAGTGACTTTATACTAAATATCTGGCAATAATCACAAGCAAGATCCACTGGATATAACAACATGTAATATGATTCTACAAAAAAACTTATTTTTCGCATAATATTATGTAAGTTTAGTGTGCTTAAAATGTGCATTGTGCACGCAATACTTTGGCTGTAATTGTGCAATGACTACACAAGGATTTATAGTCACTTCTACTCGAAAAATCAGTTATTGAAAACTTACCATACAGATTGGTAAGTATTAGGTATCCATATATGGCTGATCTACAAAAACAATAAGGTTTAATGATAGAACGTACAATTAGTTGTCCTGCTGAAAGCTCTTCGGAATGTACTTTTGTATACAGGAGCATAGGTCCTGCTGGACTTAGTTCCGCATAATAATATGTAATATAATATTTTTTAATAAAAAAAATGATACCCCACTGCAAAAGTAATCTTTTTTTGAAATTTATTGAAAGCAAAAAAGTTAATTTTCCAGTAACATTTTTTATTTAAAAATATTATGGTTAACCCCAGCATCTCCGGCATTGGTGGAAGTAAACAGGCTAAATTATTTTTAGTTTATAGCACTTAATGTGCTTCTAAATTGTACCAAACATGTTTGCCTTAACTGTCTAGGAGAAATTAAAGAAAACTTTGACGGCCTGTATAACGAAAACCGTTAGTATTTCGATACATGTTTACATAAAAAACTCTAATTTTGACGTTTTCTAAAGATTCCTGAGGTTTTAAATATTTTCTAAAATTTATTTGTGGCGTAAACAGATCCATTGAATTTTAATTGGGTTTTTCGCCTCCAAACTGGTTAAAAGACAACTTTTTCAAATTGCCTGGAAAAGTAATAAATTCTTAACAGTAAATGAACTAAACTTTCAACTTGTAACTCAAAAAATATCTTCAAGAAATTTGTTTCCTGAGCTTTCGGAGAATATAATGTCTTCCTCCTTTCTCAAAATCATGTCACGTCAAAGTGAAATAACAGATTAATAGGTAATGCTTGAGCTGTTTCCTCTACCGATGCTACTATACTACTATGTCAAGCTTAGAAATCTTCTTGTCAGCAACAGAAAAATTTAACCCTTTTGCCAAAACTAACTTTTCTGAAATCGTAAGTTCTCTGTTAGATAAGTTAATTACTGTTCTGTTGACAAAATCATTGCCTATTTGATTCAATTCCTCACTACGCTTTTCCTCAACTAATCTTCGAAATTTGTTAATCTGCCTAAGTTTGACTCTATCAAAATGCCTATTATAGCTTACGCTGATACATTTTGATATGTATAATTAAAATCATAAACAGATACACTTTCCCTAATATTTTCCTGTATTTTATTTATATCCTCCCATAATTTGTTTATGTTACTTCTTTGGTTCTGGATTCCTTCCCTTATCAGCATCATACTACATCTGAACAATATTTTACTACATTTCCCACTAGTAAAAGGTTCTTTTAGGCGTAATCCTTTTGGTATAATATCAGCTTGTCTACATTTGCATAAATATGTCAATCCATTTTTTGCATCAAATAATTTGAAGAACTTCTTCTCTAATAATCTGAAATCATTCCAAACATTAAGCCCATACCTTTGTTCTAAATATTTTCTAAAATTTATTTGTGGCGTAAACAAATCCATTGAATTTTAATAGGGTTTTTCGCCACCAAACTGTTTAAAATACAACTTTTTCAAGTTGCCTGGAAAATTAATAAATTCTTAACAATAAATGAACTAAACTTTGAACTTGTATAACTCAAAAAATATCTCCAACAAATTTGTTTCCTGAGCTTTCGGAAAATATATCTTCCTCCTTTCTCAAAGATCATGTCACGTCAAAGTAAAAGTGAAAGTGAAATGACAGATTTGGCGCCTAAGGCGCCAAATTCAAATTTCAGGAGGTCGACTTGGTAAATTTGGTAAAAAGACACTTTAAAATCATTGTTTACATATATAGCTCATGGTTTTACAACACGGATAATAATCTACGAGAGTGAAAGTCACATTTTCGCGGGCTTTTGGTGCATTTAGATATCTGCCGGTAAAATATTCGTAAATGCCAATTATTTTTTATTTGCGTGCCTAGATACAACTAAATTCGAATAAATAAAACCATAAAACTTTCTAATTTTAAGGTGGTCAGGTTACGTTTAATCATGTAAAATTGTTAGGTATAACACTCTTCAAACCGTCAAAACCAAAACCACTTTTACCCTGGAAGACCCTGTAGGAACAAAATCTCTTTTGATGGCCTTAACCCACTTTTTCCTTGAAATGGGGTCTTTAGGGGGGAAAAAGCGGACACTTTAGGGCCGCCTTTGTAGTTTTCCTTGCAGTTTTGACCGTATCACGTCCAGGGCATGATTTAAATAAGTCCGAAACTATAGACACAACCTGAAAGCTATATAGTAAAATTAAATTTTAATCACTTTATTCTGAAGCACTGCTATTTTACCACCTTATTAATAAAACTCCACGTCCTATATTACTAAAAAACACAGTCCAACACACAACAAACGTTCTTTAAAACGGTAAAATCGCCAGACATTCTAAACGAAAACAACTACAAAAAGCTACCTCCCTCTGATGACGTAGTGACGTTTCGCGTCGCCAGCTGGCAGGCCTTTATCATTGCGACGGTGCCGGACATGGACGTGACATATAGAACTGACAACGTTACTTGCCATCGGAGGTATTCACTGGTTGTTAAAAGTTATTAAAATAAAGTATAAAGAAGGGTTTTCGGATTATTATATATGTATAACTACTAACACTTGATATTAAAAATGAACCGTAATAATATAGACACTCATGATATTCGTGACTGAAATAACGTTTATGAAACTTGTTGCGAAAGAGGTACATGCTATTACTACTACTGAAAATGCAATTATATAAAAAAAAACATTTGTGAGGAAACCCTCGTACCTACAATAGTATATTATTTTTGTCATATTTCTTAAGATGTATTCATAATATGGGTATCTATATTTTATTTTATGTTAATGTGTGGGTACGCCTCCAGCTAAAACAATTAATTTTCACACGTAAAAAACATAATATCCATATTTCCAATTTTAATGTACCTAAGGCGGCACTAAAAATTAAGTGTAGAGAGGCACCATCAATCTTGTACCCAATATTTGCATAATTTAAATTATTGCTTATTTGCTATAGGCTATAGGCAAATTATTCAAATTCTATTGGGACTATTTATTATATTTTTACTGTAACTTACAAGAAGTTAAGTGCAAAACTGGTTTTATTTTAATTTTTTAGAAAATTTAATTTATGACACTTTCTTCCATAGAATAGTTATTTATGTACCAATTCACTGAAGTTCAACTTTTTATGACTCATGTGGAATTTAGTTGCCGAGGCCTCTGGCCGAGGCAAATAAACCAGTTCGTAATGCCTAAATGATTTACACATAGAACATAGTGTTTCAATAAAAAAATTACTGCATAACTTGCCTCCCTATGCATATACCTAATACCTTATTGGAGCTCTAGGTACTCCTAGATAGTAAAATCAATAATGATGATGTTCATTATCTATTAAAGGTACGTAAGCAATACGCGGATGCCAAGAAAGAGCTGGGTGAATTAAAAACTATTTTGTCGCTTAAAAACTAATTAGTAAAAAAATCTCTTAAGGATTCAGCCTTTTATTGGGACGCAAAATACATACTCGCTGCAACTATTAAGAATCAATCATCATTCTAATGTATAGCCTAAAGCCTGAAGAATTTTTAAAATTCCTTTTGTGATGTGGAGGTCGTCAAAAAATGCATTCCTCTTTCAGAGGGCTTTCTAAACAATGCTACATTCGATCACCAACTCTTACGTATAAACCGCTGCTTATGGAATCGCTAATGCCACACATAGGTACCTATTTTTTAATCCAAAAGATGATATTCAATTCTAGAACTTTCCATAAATCCTAAAACACTACAATGTAGGGACCACATTTAGATATATATATTTTTTTGCTTTCAGTCTCCTACAACCATTGTCGATCACCTCTACTAAATTGTTAGAAAAGGAGAAATAGCAATTTTGAAATTCACCGCATTATACCTGCTCAACCAGCCTTCTTTTTAAGGGAACAAGTTTATATTTGCCTCTATAGAGATAAGAAGGCTGACATACTGATATGACGTTATAAACTTATAGACAGCAAACGGTCCGTGTTACAATGAGGCAGTGCTAAAATGTGCATTACAAAATAAATAAAAAAAAAGTGGAACGCCAACGATCGGGGAATTTTAAAATGGCGCCCGTAGTAAATAGGCCATTTGTATTCAGTATCTTTTCCCCTCCTCAAAAACATGCATAAATAATGATTGTCGGACTTAAAACTGCACTAAAAAGTAAATTAAAAGTCATGAAGATAGCTCGAGGAGTTATTTCTTTATTACGATGTTCCCTTCTTATTAAATTTGTCGGCAAAATGTTATCCACGGACTACATTAGAAGGACGATATTATAATTAATGTTACAGGGGAGTACCTAATAGAGGTAGGCGAAACTTTTTAACTCATACTAATTTATTGTAATAAAAAGGTAAGTAAACTGACAAATATAGGGCGACTCTTTGAAAAGTTATAATATCTTAGAAAATAAACACATCAAAAATTGCACGAACCTACTTCGGTAGTAGAGAGGGGGAGAACAAAACGGGTAAATGGCATCTCCCCCTAAGCCAAATCCACAACCACTTTTCAAATTTGACAGCTTTTGCCAAATTCGTATCTGAATCAAAAAGCACTTTGCTTTTGCTGTTGTCTGTTGTCTGGTTGTACAAAATGCATTGGTACATTCCAAGATCTGCCCTTTCTACGACAAATTATAAGTGCGGTCAGGGACGTATTCGGGGGGGGGGGCAAAGGGGGCAATTGCCCCCCCCCCCCCCAGAGCTGTCGAGATAAACGAGATTTGTAATATCAAAATTACTACTAGTAAAAATTATATTATACTCCTGGCCTAATCTGAAAATGCAATGAACATCAAACATCTACAATTTGTTATTTGTTTCATCTTGTCTTCTCGAAATTAAAACCTGTGCAGTAGATTTGAGAACGCGCCGCCGTATATTATGCACACACTCCGTCGGTCCTAGCGCGTAACCGTAAATTAGGCAAAACAACCTACTAAACATATTTTGCACAATTATTACAGTGTGCACCGCCACGCCAGAAAGAACATTTTCAAAACTGAAAATTTTAAAAATTTATATTAGAAACAATATTAGCGAAAATCGACTGAATGGGTTAACACTCCTTTATGTGTACCTTGAAATACCCATATCCCCAGAGGAGATATTTGACGAGCTCAAGACCAAAAAAAGAATACTTGATTTTGTGATATAGATTTTACTGGTTCGAAGATGAATTATTTTTATGTTATACTGGGTGTCCGGTAATAACTTAAAAAACTAAAAAGAAAAATGGAAAATATGGCGAAAAGTTCATATGAACATAGGTCCGCAGATGTTTGGTTTTCGAGATGCAGGGTGTTGAAATTGAAATTTTATTTTCGATTTTTTTAAGTAACTTTTTGAGACGACAAAATTTTCTTGCAAAAAAAAAACAACAACAACAAATTAATTAAACTGTCAAAAAATAAATGTGCTTGTTTATTTAAATTTTATTTTGAATTTAATTGCATACGAGTGTCGGTATGCACCTGCATCTATATGCAGAAATTTGAAAATTTCTCAAGAACGGTCACCTTTGTCGTTATTCCCCAAGTATACCTTTTTTTGCTTATAAAACGTATGGGAAGAGGATACATTCACAAAATGTCGTGAAAGTTTATTGTCCAAAAAGTTAGGGCAAATTAAATTAAATAATGATAGCGTACGCAGCGTCCTCTAGGGATTGCACCAAAAATAATACCAAATTATTATGACTTCTCTTCCCAAAAAACCCGGCTACCAAATTTTGCAAGTTACTTAAAAAAATCGAAAATAATATTTCAATTTCAACGTGCATCTCAAAAACCGAACATCTGTTTCATCATGTTCATATGAACTTTTCGTCATATTTTCCATTTTTCTTTTTAATTTTTCAAGTTGGTGCATTTATTTCCGGACACCCTGTATTTATTTATTTTAGAAAATATGTTTTTGTTATGTTTTTATTCATTTATTATCGACAGAGTTTTGTTATTTATAACCGATTGCCCCCCCCCCCCAGACGTTAATCCTGGATACGCCACTTAGTGCGGTATCCTAACCAAGCTTACCCTGAATGTTAAATTTTAAGAGAGTTTGGAAATTAATAAAAAGGGCGAGGGCTACGCTGTCAAATAATACAAATTTCTATAGATAAATAAAAGTTGATGCTAGTTTTTGTATGTAGGTATTATGGCATGCCGAAATATTGAATCCCAAAAGCCACAAACTTTTCTGTGCATCTTCGTAAGTAGACATTATTTGTATGTATAATTTAGGAATTTTATTGTTACCATTTGCTGCGATTTATTTAACGTTTAAATAGGCATCGTGACTTGAGGATCCCATGGGTGGTATATTTTACCCTGTACGCAGCAGCGTCTTGTACCTTTGGCAAGCATTTTGATCTTATAAGCAAACAGCAATAAATTTCGTCAAACATCTCCTCGGCGCACATAAATTTCGCTCATATCGAAAACAATTTTTCCGTCCCCGCAACCCGCAATCAAAAAAAGCTGACGAAATTCGACAAGGATCTGATACCGCCCACCGTATATTTTCACCTTATCCCGTTAGCCGATAAATTCTTGACCAACAACGGCCGCTGCCGCGTCGCCGACGTATCTCGAGAATCGCAAGGAGTTATTCGCGCCGGCGGCCACGGCGCAATTCGAAATGTAAATCATGGGAGGCATGTCCGCCAAGAGGGGAAAGGAAAAAAGCGGTAATAACGGGGGAGCAGAGACTCGGCATTTCGGAGGTGTCAAGGAGTGGATTTATTTTTGCCGGTTTTTGTCATTTTTATATGGATTCGGAAGATTGTTTACCTTGCAGGACTCTATAAGATCATGGGAGAGAAAGCGAGTTATAACTTGCAAACCCGTGGCTACAAATATAAAATATAGGTATACTCTATTGATATGTTAAATGACGTGATAATTTATACAGGAAGATTTTTTTAGGTCTACCACCGCGATTTTCTCGCTCATTTTGCGGCCTACAAAAAAACTGTACAAAACAAAAATGTGGCAATTTTGGACAGCTAAGTGGTGCTGCAAAAGAAATCGGCATCCATGGCCAACTTGTCGCGCAATATTAAAAAAACCTCAAATTGAGCAAAACTATTAATGGACGTGGAATGTTTATTTTAAGAGACAGAGGAAAACTTTTATAATGAAAATTGGTGGCACTGAGAAGCTTTCTCTGCCTAGGTGCTCAGATAGTTTTAGCAATTTACACAGGGTCTTACGCTCTCTTGAGACCATGCAAATTTTTGTCGATTTTAGTTTTTTTTAGTATACCGCGAAAAGTTGGGTATGGAGGCCCATTCCGTTTTTAATGTCGCCTCGCTGACCAAAATTTCCATATTTTGTTTTCTGACATATTTTCTGTGCGGCCCAAAATAACCGAGAAAATCGCTTAATAAGAAATAAACAAAAAAAATTCATAGCCTCAAGAGAGCCGAAGACCCTGTGTAATTTTCTGAAACTATCTGAGTACCCTTTTGTATAAAGCTTCTTAGTGCCATCAATTTTCAATATAAAAGTTTTTCTCCGTCTCTTAAAATAAACATTCCACGGACATTAATAGTTTTGCTCAATTGGAGGTTTTTTTAATATTGCGCGACAAGTTGGCCATGGATGCCTATTTCTTTTGCAGCGCCACTTAGCTGTCCAAAATTGCCACATTTTTGTTTCTTACGTTTTTTTTGTAGGCCGCAAAATGAGCGAGAAAATCGCGGTGGTAGACCTAAAAAAATCATCCTGTAGAGTGTGGAAAAAAATTATTGGTACTAACTCATATTTTTACTTATACAATTTCTACATCACTCAAAGAGTATTGAGTGTCTGTCTGTCTTTTCTACAAAAGAAAAACAATTACTAACTTTCTAGTTACTGCTTACTTAAATAATTGTGGGTCCATAATAATTATATATTAACAAAGAAAAAGTTACACAAGTTAAATTTACCTAAAATGTTTTGGTAATATAGATTCCTTACATTCTTTTAAAGCGTTTGACCCTGAAATTTTGAAAAAATTGTGCCTGCGGTACAAAAACTAAATTTAAATTAATTTTTATTTGTGAACACCCCATCGACAAAATCTAGCTACGGCCCTGCCTACCTAATGACCGATAATACCTACTAAATACATTATAATGATCCATTCCCTACAATATTTCAGTATAAATGTTGATTTTATTTTAATACCTTATTTTTTTTCTCATCTAATCATAGGTGAACAGGATTTTTAGCCTCTATTAGCGCCGACGTTGCTTGAAAACAAACTGGCAACGTCACAATTGTTTTTGCAATGATCCCGCGCGGACGAGGCCGCAGATGCCTGTACAAATCTTGACCGCAGGCGCTTGACACAGTGATCGATAAACGAGGCTATGCAGACTGCTCACCAGGTGCCTGGTGTTGTTTCTTACCGTCGCTGATTATTGGTGGCGAATGATACCATGAACGATGATGCAGACTACACAGGCTGCCCACTTAGTACCTGGTCTTACCGTCGCTGACCGCGAACGAAGCGTATAAGAGATAGTAACCCTATTTCAATTTTTTTTTTAAATAATCCGAAATAAAAGTGAACACTGCCTCGGCTGCTGGCTCGCAGAGAGAGGTAGTTCGCCTAGCTCGATTCTTTGTTCTTTTTTTTTATATTTATGTGTAACGGGCGCCACTAGGTTTTGTTAAAAAAATTGTATTTTATTTGCCCAGGTTTTTAAACCTAGAAAACAACCAGGAACACTTACAAAAAAAATAGATATCTGATAGACGGGAGAATATATTGCTACTGTTGGGTGGGTATCAACACATAGGTATAAGCAATTAGGTATATATGAGATGCGCAATAATAACTAATAAAATAAACACATAGGAAAAGGATGCCCTCTTTCAGCCCTGAAGATTCAGTTACAAAACAAGCAAGAAAGCTGCGTTGGTGGAACTAAAGTCTATCCAAGTTACAGAGGCTGTGGATCAAAACATTGGCCACCACGTGACTTATTCTCTTATTGGTCTGGCCGTCATAAAGTGTCAAGTGTTTACGCGGCGAGCAGAATGCAGGGCCGGCTCTTCCCTCAGTCGATTTTTCTGCATATTTTAGATCGGATCGCGAGCAGTATATTCTGTAAATTTATTTTGCTACTTAATTTAAGGAAATTTATAAAGATCCACGAAAGGTAAAAACACAATTTTTAGAACTTCTAAATGAATTCCTAGTTTAGAATTACAAGCCACTGGGAATCTCATATTAGTCAGACCCTGATAATCGATCGCAATGCGGTCATGTGACTTTGTTTATAGCTACTGCCGCTGTAACTTGGATAGACTTTAAAAATATCATCATGGATACCTACGCATTCCTGGGCTGCTTTATCAAGGTACTCTCCGAAAAAGCTTGATAAAGTCGGAAACTAAATCCTTTCTTTGCAGACTCTGGATAGGAATAGGCGACGGAAATATGGCCTTATGGCCCACATTTCAATCAACGTCACTTATTCAATTTCTGCGTTTATCGAGGGAGTAACAATCCGCTGTCTGCTCAGGTTGTACAGTTACAGGAAGTTATTAACGTCCCGGGGTCCGGCCGCTCCGGCCGGGCCCGGCTCCAGGCACGTATGTGCGTGGCGGCTAGGCGGAGGTTACCGGCTGACCGCCGGCGTGGGTCGTGACCTCCCCGCCGACTTTTTCCAGCCACGGTGCTCCGTGGCGCATAGCACATAGCCTCAAGGTCCTCAGGATTATTGGATTATTTTATGAGTACAACACAAGGTTTTAAAGTATTGTCTGAAATTTCTCTGCGGCGCAAACAGATCCATTTCATTTTTAATTGGGTGGCTAAGTTATTGTTCTGTTATCATGACACTTTTACTTGATATTTATTATCATTTCACTTTGACTTGACATTATCTTTGAAAGCTCAGAGAACAAAGTTCTTGAAGTTATTTTTTGAGTTAAAGTTCAGAGTTTTTTCCTGGCAACTTGAAAAAGTTGTATTTTAATCAGTGTTTGGTTCAGGTTTCTGCGGCGAAAAAATCCAATTAAAATTAAAAAGTTCGTTTTTTTAAAGACATTTGTTCTTATATCCATGGATGAAATTTTTTTTATTTAAATTTGGCGAAAACTGAATCGCTCTTTGAACATGTTTTACTACAAAAAGATGTTTTTCTTGAAATCGGCATTAAAGTGTCCCAAAATCGCCATTAAAAGCTCAGACATCGGCACTGAAGTAGCCCATTATTGTACGATTTTTTCAATAAGTAGGCCTTGGCGAGATGTAAACATCAAACGTCAGTCGCGGATCCATCGCGCGTCAAAAGTGACCAAATATTCAAAACCCGGCCACAAAAGGCCCATTTAACTTTTCGTACACATTGCGAAATTGTTACCTATACCAGCGCAATCTTTCAGTATAAATATTTTAGTAGGTTTGAATATCAAGAGATTTGCTCTGTGGAGGCTGCACAACAGGCAGCAATTTGGTTTGTCTGTTCGAAGACGCCGTGTCTTATCTTACTTGACCTAGGTAGAGCGATCGTCAAAGTCAAGCAACGCCACGCGTAGTCGGTTTATGGACGGGTGATCCCTTATTATTATTTTCTTGCCTAATAAAACTGTTTTCTTCCTATTAAAAAAAAATTATGTACCTCGGCACTGTACTGAAAAAAGGAACTGTGAAATTACAAAATTATTACAATTAAACTACGGTAAGTATACATGAATTGTAATGTTTAAATACAATTTTATGTTAATTTGCCCCAAAATGGTGAATATACAAAATTGTTTTGTGGAAAAACCTAACTTATGTATATTTATCAGTACATTTCCTTTCCTTTATGTAATTTCACATAAAAGTGTAAGTTCAAAATGTGAATTCACAAAGATATGAAGCAATATCACGTTAAAACTAATATTCACACTGTCGATTGTGAATTCACAGAAGTTTTGTAATCGTTCGCCAATAGTATTTCAAGACGAGATCACGTGGGACGCCGGCCGCATTTCGTGGCTTTGCTGTTCTAAACCCGCGCACGGCGTCGGTCGGCGTTCTTTATGCGGCATTGGTGACAGATCGACAGGTGCAAAGTCAAAGGTGGTGCAATCTTTATAGTTTAATACTTTACGAAGACCCATATAGGCGTATATAGGTACAACTATTACTGTATTTGAAGTAAAAGGTAAGATGTTTAAGAAATACAACATGATTATTTTTTGCGACGTTTGTTCTGTTAATTTATCAATACCATATTCATCTGAGCTATCACAGGCACCTCCCTGGAATAATTTTCACCTGCAAACATGTGAACTGTTTTTCATTTTTTTTAAATTACATTAAATTTGAAAAACACTTAAGTGAAAAACATGTTGCTACGATTGCCAAAAACAATCAACTGTCTCTATCAAATTGCAATTTTAAATTTAAGTTTAAAATTGAAGTAAAAAACATATATGTTTTACCATTTGCGAAAAGGTGATATGTATCAATTTTCTGAAAGCTGCAAAACAATGTTTAAAACCAGAAGTTTAATATTCTTTTAGTTAACATAGTGTACCCATATTTTGTTTAAAAAAAATTTGTTTTTTAAGGAACCATTTGGTTAAGAAGTAAATGTTTTGTGTTAGGTATAGTTCTTTCCTCCTGTTCATATTTAATATCTACTGTGTCTTTTTTTATGTAAATGTTTTCGCTAATTTAAATGTATAAATTGGTTTGTTTTTTTAGGACACATTTGGTTAAGAAAGTAAATATTTTGTATTAGGTATAAATATACTTCTTTCCTTTTGTTCATATTTAATAACATGTCCTTTTTATATATATGTTTTCGTTTATTTAAATGTATAAATTGATTTTTTAAGGAAGTTTTTGGTTAAGACTGTAAATATTTTGTGTTAGATATAAATATAGTTCTTTCCTCGTGTTCTTATTAATAAGTATACCTTTTTTATGTAATAAATATTTTCGTTTATTTAAATGCGAAACTTTGGTTAATATTAGGAATACCTATATATTTTATACTATAAATGTTTTAGTTTATGAATATAGTTTTTTGAAATGTAGTAAGCGTTTTAATAATTAAGGACAAATTGGGAATAGTAAAAATAGACCTAAAATCCCACAATTTCTATTTTTCACATCACATTCGAAAAGCTACCGGTTTCATAACTCTAACAGTTACATCTTCAGGCTAGAAATATCATCAAGAGGTGACTGGTGAAGAATGGCAGAAACTACAGTCATTGTACAGACTAGTTACATCAATTATAGTCAAATAAAGCTTTTCGAATGTGATGTGAAAAATAGAAATTGTGGGATTTTAGGTCTATTTTTACTATTCCCAATTTGTCCTTAATATGAATAACCCACACAGGGTCCCCCTCGATTCTGTTTTAATAATTTTTTATACCCACTATACAATGTGGATACAAATTGTGGAATATTGCTTATTATTTCTTAAAATATTCCTCATATCAAAAATATGCTTTAGTGTTAGGGGTAATTATTTCCCGTTTAGTAATAATAATACATAATAATAATAATTTCCCCTAACACTTTTATTAAAACATGTTTTTGATATGAGGAATATTTTAAGAAATATAAGGAATATTCCACAACTTGTATCCACACTGTATTATAATATAAAAAGTAATTTTACAAAGTAGTTTTAAAAAGTAATTTTGCTAAGTAATTTTACAAAGTAATTTCGCAAAATCGGTGTATTATTATTCAGGAAAATCACAAATAACATGTAAATATTTATTACAACACAAAAGTAATTTCACAGATTCTTTGTAAATTAATTTTACAAACTAAATGTAATTTAATTGATCCTCACATTACTTTTGGGAATTTACAAGATATCTAGTGGTCGCACTAAAAGCAGTCAAATTATTGTAAAATCGCAAAATCCTTTTTTCAGTGTGAAGTTCTTTTTATGACTCATGTGGTTTATTTGCCTCAGCCAGAGGCCTCGGCAACTAAATTCCACATGAATCATAAAAAGTTGAACTTCAGTGCCTTGGTACATAAATAACTAGTATTACTTAAATATTTATAATATTTTGTAGTTCATAAGTACACTACTAAATAAGTTTTCCGTGTCACTTAGACTACTACTATAATAATATCTTAGTCTTGGATGAATGTTACCTCAGTATAATGTGAGTATAGAGGGTGATTCAGTTTTATTCTAGAACACTTCAACAGGTAATAGAAAACCATAAAATATTATTATTTTGTCTCATGAATTTTACCTTTTAATTTTTTTCCAACTGTTAAAAATATTCAAACGAAATTATACACAGCATGCATTGAGTATCATAAAATAAAATACCAAGTTCCCCAAATAGCCAGTGGTGGAGATATGGGTATATGCTACATTTGTTTTGTCAAGGAAAATACTATAGTCTATCCAAGTTACAGAGGCAGTAGATACAAACAAAATCACATGACCGCATTACGATCGATTACCAGGGTCGGACTAATAGATAAGATTCTGCAACAAGTCTGCGCGCGATCCTGCCCTATGCAGGAAACTCGACTGAGGGAAGAGCCGGCCCTGCATTCTGCTCGCCGCGTAAACACTTGACACTTTATGACGGCCAGACCAATAAGAGAATAGGTCACATCGCGACCACGAGGTGGCCAATGTTTTGATTCACTGCCTCTGTAACTTGGATATAGTATGATACGGCCCTTCACAGAATTTACTTTTGTGCACTTGGATAACCTTATTTATTCTAAGCAAAAACCGTCTCTTGATATATTCTTTATATTACGAAAAAAATAATATTTATTATTTGTTGCCTTTTTGGGATGAAAATTATAGTATTTCAGATCTCGATTTAACCACCACAAATTAAATACTTTTTTATCTCGCATTTCAAAAAGGACTTATGTCTGAAAAATCGAATTTGCCGTTAAACTGGCAGATTCAAAACAGTATCAAACCAGTATCAAACCAGTATCTTTGCGTCTTCCCTTAAGTTAAGTCCGCACTCAGTTCATCCCACAAATTGTGCGTCGACCACGTCAGTTTGCACGTCTAGTTTGTCAGTATAGAACGATGTCATTTAGAAAGGAGCTTTATTATGGGACAGTAGCGTGCGCTTACATAATCAAGAAAATAAATTGTAAATCATCGATCCCGGTGGTCAAAGTACTGATTCTGATTCGCCACGAATATTCCCACTTCCCAAATTTATCTGTTGAGTGGTATAGTTAAGAGGGGGTTGCCGACAGCGAAAGTGACGTTAGATTTGGTATTTTTTTAAGTTGTATAGCATAAAATCTAATAACATTTTACCTGGCAAAAATTTAATACAAACATCTCTGTCTTCATTTTAATCATAAGATCTTACAAGCATTGTTTTCTTTTATAGGTTATGAAAACCTTCCAGTGCATATGCTTTTAAGATCTTATGATTAAAATGAAGACAGAGATGTTTGCCAGGTAAAATGTTATTAGATTTTATGCTATACAACTTAAAAAATACGAAATCTAACGTCATTTTCGCTGTCGGCAACCCCCTCTTAAGTCTTGAATCCAAACAAAATCTTTACAATGAAACAAAAATGGTTTATTGTCAGGAACATGTCATTAGAAATTACTGTGCTCGCTTAAATTTAAAATAACTAAACAAGCTTAGTATCTTCAAGCAATAGCTACAGATATAAAATAACTCCAAAGGTTACTGTTTTACATGGAGCACGATTGATCAAGCTTCAGCTAACTTGATTCTTTTAGAGTTATTCAGAACATATTTGTTTGTAGATTCTAACTAAACGAAAATAGGTATATGGAGAAAATTTTCTTAAGCAAAACTTATTGAGGAAATACAGGCTTTGCAAATATGATAAATATGTTTCTAGTAAAAATATAATTCATGACGTAATCACTCCTACTTTTAAAATTCTCAAGATAACTTTTTTGGTCTCATTTAAGACCCATGTTTCATTTCTTTTTGTTTGTTTTTTCTGATGTTTACAACAGCCCTAAGGCGTCAACTCTGGGACACCCTGTACATTCATACTTACCTTGACTATACACAGATGGCCTAATTGGTATTTTCGTTGCCATGATAAACGACTCTTAACTATGACTTAATTACTGACTTACCTCAAAAATTGTGTGCTCAAATTAACTTTTCCAAATGTTAATTAGGGCGGGTTTTTGCATTCTATGAAAGTGTAAATATTTGCTGATGTCAAATATTCCTAATATTATTTTAGAGATACCTATTAATACATTTCACAACTGAAAATTATTGTGTTGGAACACATAGATATCATTCCAGCAAACTATGAGGAACACTTGATGTTTTTGTATGTTCCTAAAATCCTACTTGAAAAAGTATGGTTGTTTGTACTTTACATCTTTTATTAGTTGTTGTCTGTTCGTCTGGAAGTTTGTGGCCTATTTTTATTCTAAATTATTAAAATTGGAGATTGCCTCACTCAGAGCAGAGGAAGATTTCTAAAACATTCAAAAATATATCTACCTAGGTATATATTGAAAATGCTTCTTCGAAATATAGGTAACATAATATTATCTTTGTTGTATATACATATTTTGCTATAGGGAAGAAGAATTTCTTAAAAATTACGAACTTGCCGATCGTAACGCACAGATAGTGAGGTGAACAGCAAGCGATTAACGGTTTCCTTTCTTACCCGACATTTTGTTTCTTTCCGCAGCCATCTGTGACCCACAACTCGAGGGCCAAAAAATGCAAAAAAACTGCATCTGCTACCAGGGTCGGACTGCCTTCTAAAGCCAAATTAGATAAAAATCCAAGTTGTTTTGTGAGCAAATATACGAAGTAGAGGAAAATGCAACGTAGAGGTATGACTTCAAGGATCTCAAATTTAGATAATAATAAAACAAGATAAATATTACTCACCTATCAACTAGTATTTAAACATATTCTTGAAATTTAAGTCAAAGTAATAAGAGTAAAAATCAGGAAAATGCAAAAAATAATTTTGGTGACTTTTAAAACGGGGGGCAAATCAACCTTATCACCCGAGTAAATTGACGCTCGTAGTTGGAAGATGAGCGGTCTAGTCACATTTTATTGTACAATGTTAATCATTGTTGAAGGCTCGGTTGTAGGTTATGAAGAAATAAAAGAAAATTATACTACCTATTTTCTCATCTGCATTTTATTCTAGAGCTGACAAGCATTGTATTATTGTACTCACATCACAAGCTGCGGTATTTGCTTGAAGACTTTTCTCGAATTTCCGCATATTATTCCTCGCAATTTTTAAAGTCCACACAGCGATCCGTTTCTACGTTTTCGTTTTTTTATTGTTTTTTTAAATAAATATATCAATCAGGTTAGACCATGCTGTATTTATAGCAACAGCATAGGTAATCTCTTTCCACAGAAATTAAAATCTCCGAAAAAATTATTATTATATTTATAGATTTCTGCGGAAAAAGTAAAAAGTAAGTAAATTTACGATATTATGTTGTGCAACTGTGCGCCGGGGGACGTCAGCCTCGTCTCTCGAGTTTGCCAGCTGATGAGTAACGCGCCGTTAATAATGATTTTACTATTTTATTACACTTCTGAAAATATCTCAAACTCGGAAAAAAATGCAAGATCTCTTCTCTATTCAAGACGTCAATAAAAATATAAGAAGAACCTACTCTAAACCTATTAATACGTAGGTATACCGTGTGCTAATGAATTCAATTTTCACTGCTAAATCTAAATTAAACAACAATTAAAACGGCAAAGCAAAAATTCAAAAGTAATAATGTGAAAAATACTCACCCCAAATTGCTATATAACCGCAGCCAGAACCAAAAGCTGCTCATCCTCCGAAGTAGTCCCAAGATCTCTTGGCCCGTCGAAAATCGCACCTGTTGTGTCGACGAGTAGAGAAAAACCAGAGTGAAAAATTTCCAGTTGGCCTTATTTCCACCAATTTGCCCTGCATTTGACTCTGGCATTCGCCGAATAAAAATGTTCAATTAACAATTTTTTCCACGGTCTTTTATAACGAACTCTCGCATATATTACCAGGGGCGGATGGGCACCCAAAATTCTTACCGGGACAGAGGTGGCGAGGCGGCCCTATAGAAATTTTTACCGGCCTTTATTTTTAATTCTTTCTGCCTCTCCCTCTCCGTCGTCCTCTCCCCTCCAAAAAAAAAAACACTGAATAAAACAATGACGCCAAATCAGGATATTGAATAAATCCCAATGAAAACAAAAAATAATATGTCTCTACATGGTTGTCCAAACTTTATCAGCAATACTTTAAAAACTGCGAGAAAATTTAAAAAAAGGACATTTTTTCATATAAACATGTATCTAAATCCTAGCGGTTTTTGATATACAGGGCGTCAAAGTTCAATTTTTTTTCTTTTATTTTTCCTAAAGGAAGACAGTTAAGGCAAACATATTTGGTACAGTTTAGACACTCATTAAATACTATAAGTTAAAAATAATTCAGCCCATCTAGTTCCACCAGTGCCGGAGAGACGAGGGTCAACCATCATATTTTTTAATAAAAAAATTATACAGCACTGGAAAAGTAATTTGTTTTGCCTTCACTAAGTTTTCCAATTAATTATAAGAAAAACACTTGACTTTCTTTCGAAAATGTACCGTTTTTGAAAAATTCACTTTTGTGCTTTTAATTTTTTTAGCAGAAGACAATCAAAGTAGGTCTAAGCTTTCGAAATTTTGCACACCTACTGAGTTTTTAATTCCGAACAATTTTCCTTAATAACATTTTGCCGTAAGACCTACCTAAGGCCCACTTTACTGGTGCGACAAATTAGATTTTTTTAAATTCCCGACACGACACATGATTTTTCGAATCTAGAAACCTTTTTGTAGGTTTTAGGACCAAATGTTATTAAGAAAAGTTGTTCGTAATTGAAAACTCAGTATGTGTGCAAAATTTCGGGAGCCTAGACCTACTTTGATTTTCTTCTGCTGAAAAATTAAGACGCATTAAAATCAATTTTTCAAAAACTGTACATTTTTCGAAAAAAATTCAAGAATAGTTTTTTTCTTAGAATTTATTGTAAAATTTAGTGAAGTCAAAAAATGTTACTTTTTCAGTGGCGTATCATTTTTTTATAAAAAAATATGAGGATTGACCCCCGTCTCTCCGACACTGGTGGAAGTAGATGGGCTGAATTATTTTTAATTTATAGTATTTAATGAGTGTCTAAACTGTACCAAATATATTTGCCTTAGCTGTCTTCTTTTAGGAGAAATAAAAGAAAATTCGAAGAAAAAAATGAACTTTGACGTCCTGTATGTCGAAAACCATTAGGATTTCCATACATGTTTATAGGAAAAAAATCTCCTTTTTTGAAATTTTCTAGCAGTTTTTAAAGTATTGCTGATAAAGTTTGGACCACCCTGTATAAATAAAATATAAAAACTTAATAAAAATAAAATTTTCATAAATAAATAAATATTTTTAGCCGGCCGCGGCGGCCGACTGACGACCGGCCCATTGGCCCACCAAGTAGGCGGCCCACCGGGAAATCTCCCGGTAGTCCGCCTGTCCCATCCGCCCCTGTATATTACCAATCCTTACCACCGAGTTCGACTGTATAGCAAATAAGCTCACATGCGGGATATTCGCCTCAGCGTTGCCACAGCTCGCTCGATCGAGCAAGATCTTGCTCCTTTTTTCTCCGCTTCACTCTGTCGCTCGTCTATGTCAAATCTCGCTCGTTTTACTAATTTTCGCTACACCACTCTCTTGGCAGTATTTACTTAGAGTTTTACTATTTTGGTATTGGTAGAGTTAATAATTTTATTAAGGTTAAGTTGCCTAGCCTAGTGATCAAAGCCGAATTAGCTAATATAGCTACACCCTATTTTGTGCCTACACCACCTACAGAATCGGTTGAGCAGAACAATGGGGCTTTGTCAGTGGGTATTTGAGATTCAATTTTACAAATTCTAAATGCCTAATATTAAAAGGACGAAACTTTAAACGGCAACCCTGTTTAAAGTTTCGTTCGTTTATTTATGCCAAATTGAGCATTAATTTTCGTTTTCATGCGATTTAAAAAATAATTTATTTCTGTCAAAATATCTGGCTCTTTTAATTAAAATCTCGCTCGTTTTTGACAGGGTAGCTCGCTCGAAAAAACATGGATATGTGGCAACACTGATTCGCCTAGCGTCTTCTAAATATGAAAAAAATTAACTATTAGAGGACCTAAACCCTGAGCTGTGTTCACTTTCAAGCCTAATTATCTTTAGCTCTCTGTTATATACAGGGTGTAACTAAACTGATGGTCAAAAATGAAACCACGTATTCTTGGACTCAAAATAAGGACACTTCTTCTTATATTTTTTTCTCCTACGGGCCATAGTTTTTTTTATACAGAGCGTAGAAATTTAGAGAAAAATACACATATTTCTTAGTATCTCTAGAAGTATACGAGATATTTTCTTCAAACTTGGCGTGTCACATGAGCGGATGAGTTGTCAAATTTATGGTTAATATGAAGCTTGTGAGGCCCCCAGTTGCGGAGATACAGGGTGTTATTAAAATTAATTAGTTCAGAAAAATATGAATACCCTGTATAATCGCATTTTTTAAATTTGTTTTGAATGGTAAATTCAATGGTTAACAAAAAGTATCTCTTAGTATTTTTTCATATTCTCAGCCGTTTTTTAATTATTTTCAAAGAACGGCAATGCTGCAATAAAAAAGTCATTTTAAGAATAAATCTAACAATCTGTGGATGTCAATTAAACTTCGCATTATTTGAATCATTTGGCTGCCAACTTTGCACATTAGTATCAATATTTTGGAAAAATTATATTTTCACTTGAAGAGTTGACTGATATGCACTTTTGCTATGGACTTGCGAATGGCAATAATAAACATGCGGAAACGCATAGTTGCATGTATTGAAAGAGACGGCGGTCATTTCGAACATTTAATAATTTAATTTTCTAATAGCAATACGTTTCTTTTATTACTGTTTTTGCTTTTGTATCTTGTTAAATAAAGTTTAATTGACATCCACAGATTGCTAGATTTATTCTTAAAGTGACTATTGTTCATTGCAGCGTTGCCGTTCTTTAAAAATAATTAAGAAACGGCTGCGAATATGAAAAAATACTAAGAGATACTTTTTGTTAACCATTCTATTCACCACTCAAAACAAATTTAAAAAAATGCGATTATACAGGGTATTCATATGTTTCTGAACTAATTAATTTTACTAACACCCTGTATCTCTAACTTCTACGCTCTGTATAAAAAAAACTATGGCCCGTAGGAGAAAAAAATATATGAAGAAGTGCCCTTATTTTGACTCCAAGAATACGTGGTTTCATTTTTGACCATCAGTTTAGTTACACCCTGTGTATATATATATTCATATTCACATGTATTTTTTATATAATAGCAAGCTCAGAACCTTAGCTTGATTATGTTAGTTTCCGTAGAAGCAGTGAATAGATGTTAGATTCCGGCTGTATAGATGTTTCTTTACTACCTTCTTCATTGTATTTTTACTTGATCTCCCAAAATTGAAGTTACCCACCTTGGAGGGCCGGTCCGGCCATTATCCTCGCCGCGGCTTGCGAAATCCGCCAACACAGCACGCAGCCTTGCTGCCCTACATTGCCCATCACGCAACCGGGCACGAGGTAGGTACGTAGGTACCAATTACGCCGTAAATTTCGGCGGGCTTATTGAATTGAAGTGGGCCGCTGACGCGGAGGCGGGCAACGACTGTTTTGCCGCCGCCTGGCCCCCCGTGATTGATGCGCTCGGTTTTTCTGGATGGGAGCGCGCCCTTCGTATATAACTTAATAAACATGAAACGGGTTTGTAGGGGAGTGGTCGGTGGGAATTAAAATCGGTTTACATTAGATTGTAGGTTGATGAAATTGTGGGAAACAGCGTACAAACCGCTAACCAAAGTTAGCGGTCTTCCTAGCGCTTTTGTTTACTACCTTTTTTGACATTTTATATCTGAAAAAGAATCTTTCCGTTCCGAGCAGCAATCACTGTTATGAGCCAAGAAAAAGTTCGCCACCTTTCACCACACATATAGAAAAGAGATACTTGAATCAAATAAAATTTATTTAACTCAAACAAATTTGATTCTTGTATATGGCGAACCCTAGACTAACTTTGAATAAAAGTTTTGGTTTGTTTCAATTTAAAAGCAACATTGAATTTGAAACAAATAAAATATTATTTGGAAGAAATTAAATTAATTTCCCATGGAAATACTAATGATTTGAATTGAATAAATGATATATTTCCAAGGAACAAATCTACAATGTTAAAAAATTCTTATTCTCTTTAAAAAAATAAGAAAGTTGAGTCAAACAACTGTGGTGGGTTGAATTACCCATTCAGGGTACCTATTCACTCAAATAAAATATTATTTACTTAAAGTAAAGCAACCTTTATCTTTATCAATAATAATTGTCCTTCAGTTTATATCGGTCAAACTAAACAATATCTCCATAAACGTTTATACAAACATAAATATGACGTAAGAACTAACAACAACAACTCCACAGCATTAACTAAACATTCTTTAGATAATTTCCACCATTTTGATTTTAACAATACAAAAAAAATTAACTAAAGAAAATAATCACACTAAAAGGAATGTCTTAAAAACATAAAAATAGCATCAATTATAGAACAGACACTGAAAATCTTTCTCATATTTATTATAATCTTATAACTTAAAAATAAGTCCAAGAATAAACTTCCTTTATAATAATTATAAATTAAAAAAAAATAATATATAAAAAAAACCAAAAACCAAAATTTTAACAAATTCCAAAACCAAATGTGTTTTTACCAACAATAACAAAACAAAATCAAAAATATTTATTTTCTTGCATTTTCCAAAGCCACACTGTAAAAGAGTCTTTCTTCCTCGCCTTCTTTTTATAACATTTTTTGTATCCACAAACCGCACCGAGCCTTTCAATTCGTGTCTAAATATAAAAATAATTTACTTCGACTCCGGCAATCCGTTTGAAAGCATATTCACATATTTTTCCACAAATGCTTTCCCCACACACCAGTACTATTATATAATTTAAAAAAATTTAAAAAAGAAAGAATTTTGAACACATACAATGAAACTATGGGAAAAAAAAAGACTAGTTGAATAAGAAAATTATTACAAGAAAGAAAGAACAAAAGGAGGAGGGACTCTTAAAAATAATAAGTTAGTAATGTAAGTAATAATAACTATTATTTTTTCAAAATCTATAATGTTCTAAACATAAATATTAAAAAGGAAAAAAATCTTGTATTCCCATAAAAATAACAAAGAACGTCTCCTCTTTCAGATATACTTATTATTATTTAAGGTGAATTTTAAATTATGGAAAAAAAACTATCCTAGATACCTGATGATGGCAAAAATGCTGAAACACGTGTAGTGTCATGTTTTTAATAAATAAAAAAAATTTTAATGTGTTAAAACAAAATTTAATTGGTCGAACCCCAGGAAATTCTATTCAGAAAAATTTATCTTTATCATTATTCACAAACTTTAGTTTTTGTCGATTCAAATAAAAAACAATAAGTTTACTTATTTCCTAAAGATGGAGATTGGATTATAAAAACACGATAATTTGTAATGCTATAAAAATATTTATTTAAATACAATTAAAAAAACAATATTTGGTATAAAAAACTTAACAAAACATACAAAGGAAAGCTCCTCATCATCATATAGGTGGTCTATCTCATATACCTTCCTATTTCAGGTAGTTCTTTAAGATTTGTTTCTACTATTGTTTATGCATATACTTACAAAAGAAGTTGAAAACACACAATACACAATACATACAGTACACCACACTACACCACACTCGGCTACTCGGTGGCTATAAATGATAATAAAACTATGCGCGCACTAAACCTCTAGAAAGACTACAGGCGTGCACACACAAAGAAATCTATATTCGATTTAAAGGCACGCTATACAACCCACACGAAGTTAGCCACCGATTGATTTTAATCTTGAGATCAAACCTTAGACAATCCTTGATTGTAGTGAACAGTTATTCTGAGTTTTACCTGTGGTCAAGTAAAGATCACCTTAAATCTAATATAGTTTCAAATTGTATTATCGTTTAAGATTAATTACAGTATATGCATAGTTTGTTTTTAACCCCGTGTTGAGCTCTAATGTAGAATATTCTGTTTTGAATTTCGATTACTCTCAAAATTACTGTAACCTATCAGCACTTTATTATCATCGTCTCAGAACTACTTTAGTTTGTTTTTAACCCCATATTGGAGTCTAATATGAAATATTCTAAGATCATTTTGACTCTAGATGGCTCTCAAAATTACTGCAACCTATCATCAATAAGCACTTTATTATCATCGTCTTAGAAATACTTAAGTTTGTTTTTAACCCCATATTGGGGCTAAAAATTGTAAAATATTCTAAAATCATGTTGACTCAAGATTGCTCTCAAAATAACTGCAACCTAGCGTCATTAAGCACTATTAATATCGTCTTAGAACTGATTTCGTCTTAATTTAATTCAAGTTAAATTAAATAAGAAAATAAAGTAGGTATAATGAATTTGATAAAGTTATACCGAATTTTATATACAGAGTGTCTCACTTAAGAGTGAAACAACCTTCTAACTTCATTAATTTTTAACCGATCAGAACGAAATATTTACCAAAGGTCTAGATTGTGGCATCGCAGGTGGCTTTGACTTTGGAGTAGGAAACTCATTTTTTGGAAATAAGTAGGCAATAATGCCATCTCACCTTTGGGAAAAATTTCGTTCTGGTCAGTTAAAAATTAAAGAAGGTATAAGGTTGTTTCACTCTTAAGTGAGACACTCTGTATATATTTATTATTATTTTGAAAATAGGAGTATGTATATTTTGGAATTAAAATAATATTTGAAATATAGTTAAAGTGATCTGACTCCTAGGTACAGTTAATTTAAAGTTTGCATATACAGGGTGAAACATTTCAAACGAAAAGTCCCCAATTAAAATACTTATTTTCCATCCTATTTTAACCGATTTTTTAAAATTTTATTTAAATCAGTTTTGCCCTAATTTTCAAATTTACAGGGAGGGCGTAAAATAAAAATTAAGTATAAATATTAATAATGTTTATTATCTCTAATATTTATTTATAAAAAATAAACTTCTAAAAAATAAACTGCTATAATTCTGTCTATCCACATGAAACAATTTATTTTTTATGAAAATATTCAACGTGAAATGTCAGTTTTTTTACATCATACAAGTTTTTACCACAGTCCTCACACTTCATAGTAACTACTCGTATATTATTATGTAGTAACTTAAAATAAATATATATTTATATAATATTTCATTGATAGCCTCTTGTAATACCTAAAGCCAGTATTTTCACAAGACCAGATGGTACTTTACCATATAGTGTGTGTATTTGGAAAATAGACTTTTGAATTAAAATCCACAGGTAGGTACTCACTCTGAATCGGATATTTCGCCGAGACCAAACAATAAATCTACAGCTCCACTGAACTGATACTTGATTGCCTCAACGACCACGAAAAACGAGGTGGAAGCCTGTAAATCTTCCACTATGAGCAGATAGGGCAGGATCGAGTATTTGTGAGATTCTGCTTGAATTTTAATTCTCCACGGTTTTTCTTCGATTAGAGACGAATCCTGTAAAGTTTAACCTCCAGGTTAACAAGAATACAATGTGCAAGAAATCTCCGCAATACAGCATATTTCAAAAATAGTTATAAAAATTTAAACTGGAGTATCCTTGGTACATGTTAAGAAAGGACTTTCATGTAAAAAAATGATCCAAAATCTCCTTAAAAAGTGATGCCGCTCAAAAGATGGCAGTTGATATCAAGCGAGTATACCTATAAAAGGTGTAGTATCTAAAGTTATAATAACCAATTTGTTGAATGCTTGAAATGAAATATGAAGTGAAAACAATTTATTATGACGTAAATGATTAAGTAAATTCTACTTACCTATAAATTTTTGAGACATTTCCGGAGAAAAACCCCACGAAATCAGCAAATCTTCCATGGAGCACTGTTGCATAAAAAACACGATAATCGTTCACCAATTAGAATTATATAGGTAACTAAATTATAGGTTACGATGGCCCTCGCCCCTCGTGTAGGGTGGGGATATAGGATCATAACGAAACTAGTGCGATTTTTTAGGGTCACATTTACCCTACATTCGCGGGATTATAGATTTGTTAGATTTGAACCAATATTTTTATTGAATTGATTTTAGAATAAAATATATATTGCCTTAAATTATTCTCAAACTGAAACCACCCTAAAAATTTTAATTAGTTTTAATTTATTCCCAGCCTATAGTCATATACTAAATATCTATGTTTAACCTGAAATTAGAATTTGAAACTAAACTAATAGTTATTCCGACTGTAGAATAAAGTAATTATGTTTCTAAGTAATCTCAATCTGAATTTATTTTTTTGATGTTAACATTAGTTTCAAATTTGATCCTAGATTTTTCTGTGTGTACTTACACGGACACGAAACAGCACTGAACGCCGACACTAGAGTGCGCCCCCTGTCTTCCCATATATTTATCTTTCTTTCTCTCTTTCATTCTCTGGAGTGAGACAGCTATAAAATGGTACGCAGTATTATTTAACTCAAATAAGGTCAAATTTAAACCCAATACCAATGTGCGGTTGACCCAAACAACCAAAAGCTATCTACTATAATTAAAAATTATTATTGTCGGCACCAATAAGTAATACCTTTATTTCAGGAAAATAATATATACTTCCACTAAACAATAATGCTCAAATCAAATACCTTACCCAAAAAGCACTTATTTTTTAATTGAAAAAAATAAATCTTCATTTAAATAACATAGTTTTTGCGGAAATAAATATTATTTCTGGCAAATACTTCGTGATCAAACAACAAATATTTTTCTATAAAGAATTGTATTTCTATCTGTGCAACAGATGGCGCGCAGATCGCTTGTCAAATTATATTTATCCGCAAGAGATATTTAGGGAATAGGAAATGTTGTCGCTATTTATTACTGATGCTCAGAGACTCAAGAACATTTTTTTTTCGTTTAAAAACAATGTAAACCTAAACCTAAAGTTATTTTTCATTGTTTTCAGACCTCAATAAGTACCTACCTATGAACAAAGCCGAAATTTTCTGCAAAATTTACAATAGCAAAATGTGTAATACAAAAAAATGTTGTGTACCTATATCACGGTGCTAAAGTAATTTTACGGGCTTGAGGCGGGTTTGACCATTTGGTCAAGCTCGCCTTCGGTTCGCTTAAACTCTTTCCTTTGGCCCTTCAATTAAAACAGACACTTTACCTAGTATTGTTGCGTGTTCTAAAAAATATAGATTTGTAATGACACTAATGGCTTAACGATCGCATTTCCTATATTTTTAATATGAAGTACTAACCGAACCGTCGATGCTCCATTTGATATGACAAGTTGTCCCAAGTTCATGTAGCTTATGCATTTGGTTATAGTGATAGAAGTAGGTATACCACTACGCCGGTATCGACATACCACTGATGGTTAGTTAAATCATATGGTGCTTCCCAAACCGTATTGTAGGTATTGATTGGTCTTCTTACGCAAACAATAGGTATAGTAGGTATAGGTGTCTATATGTTGCGCTTTACAAGAACTTATCTATCTCGCCTATAAGCTAACCCCGCGATTCCGTAAATAGTTCGAATCTATCTCTGCTGATGGGGCAGCTGTTGGCACGACTCCAAGTTATCATTCTAAACGCTAACCCTTCCTGTAGTTGTAACTCACAAACCTGCAGAACATTTTTTTTCTATTTTTTACGGGTTATTTTTGTCGACATAAGACGTACGTGATTGTTCAATGTTTCAAATTTGGAATGACGCTGGAAGGAGGAAAATAGTCACTCTAAATAATTTAATACCGCTATAGAACGTCATTATGTATTAATTTTGCATCATATATTAGCCATTGGTCGACTTTCAGTCAACAATCTTCTCACTCCGCCCACTTTCGGATAAATTCAAAGCATTCGGTCGCCAGTATTAATAAGGCGGCGTCTGCGGCGACTTGCCTAATTTCGAAAATGAATCTACCAATTACGCCGTAAATTTCGGCGGTATTATTGAATCGAAGTGGGCCGCTGACACGGAGGCGGGCAACGTTAGTTTTCCGTTGCCCGGCCTGCGGTAATTATTGATGCGCACGGGCCGGCGCAGACTTATGTTTTCGGGACAGGGGTGCACCCCTGATTAATAACTTAATCAAGGGCAGTGCGTGGGGGAGCGGCCGGCGACAATTAAAAACGGATTAGGTTAGATTGGAGTTTGGGAATGTGCGGTTTTGCGACATGGCCGACAGGGGTTGCTGAAAATTGTAAAATATGGGTTAGGCGTCTCCTTTCACAATAAACATTTTTCGTTACAAGTGATACCTAGTTAAATAAATGTCATATAAAGGTTACGGAGTTTTATATGAAAGGAACCGGTTATCACCTCCAGTAAGTGGAGTTTATAAGGGTTATATAATATCAATATAGGTACTAGGGTGGTGTAAATGTTTCCAACACCGTTTTATAGCACTTGGAGTGACCGCTACTACAAGATATATAACATATTTGTATAAGAGTTTCCAAAACCTATATTATAAAACTATGATTTCCCGAGTTATATAAGAGCATTCCTAATTACTTCTATAAAACCCTGGAGCTAATTGTGTTTTACTGAACACATTATATAGCTTTTGGTTGCAAATTTCGTACCAAAATAACCTTTATAGGCTTTTACAACTTTAAGTTATATAAATTACTCTTATACAAGTATGTTTTCATTGTAAAGATGGCTGATTAAGCACTTATTATTGTTGATACCTGCATGATGTAGTGCATTATATTAAAAAACGAATGAAAAATGTATAACAGGATGATAGTAAAAATAAGTGAAGTATGTGTTGTTATTGGGAAGAAATTGTTTGAAACTGCGTAAAAGTGAAACGGGTAAAAATAAATTGGAAATCATTGTAGATCTATCCACCGGTATAAATGAGCCCCATGCGCTAGTGACACATACCTATATTAAAAACAAACACAAATTTAGTTCAGAACGTGAAAATTAGTGTTTAACGGGTTGTCTACCGAAGGTTATGAAATTATTGCAGCCCTACAACTCCGAAAGGTCTTTAAAATAGCTTTGGTTTTATAGTAACACTACTGGTAGCATTATATATTACTTTTGGTTCTATAGTATAACACTACTGGTAGCGATATTATAATAACTTTGGTTTTATAGACACTATTGGTAGAGTTATATTACCTAAGGATATATAGGAGACTTATAGTTTTATAAAAAATACTACAGAAGGTTTATAGCATTGTTTCAATTTATGTAACGTTACTCTAAGTGATATTATTGTCGCCAAAGCTTTTAAGGGTAATCTACTAAGAGACGCCATGATGCAAATATAGAACAGAATCGACACGACCCACAGTAACGAAATTTATTAGCATATTTTATTTTATTATGCGACACGGGCATATTTTTTTAAACTTTTTTCTCGTAATTTTTGCAAATAAAAAAATAAGTTTTTTTAATGCAAACAACCTTGCTTATTTAGGAGTATTTTAAATTTTTTGAAGTTATCTTGTTCATATTTGCGGAAAAATTTTCTTGCCACACACAATTTCAAGTATGCTTAGCGAAACATCTATTATTATACTTAGCAAAAATATTCATCACATGCCCTGTTACATGCCCAACCATAACATTTTGAAGTGAGTGGAAAGGATATGCGCTCAACAGTAGTTAAACAGAGATGGAAGTAGGCGTCCGATATCTAAATTCCATGAAATATTACTAACACCATTATAGGCAAAGTTTATAAGGGTAACTGCAAACCTTATAGAACCAAATTTAACACTGAAAGTAGCCGGGTTGTATAGGTAGGTTATATAAAGGTGATGGAAACATTTACTCTACTATTGGTTATATACTTTAAAGTCGTATAAGGGTACTAAAATAGGTGCTGGTGTTAAGTGTTTTAATGGGTTTATAAAGGTAACCGAAATATTTCCCCAACTATATTAAATAACTAACAGTGGTTTAAGTTAGGTAATCTAATAGTTGTGGTTACTCTTATAAAACCAAAAATGTTTATTGGGTTGTGACGTCGGAATTCTGATGGTGCTACTTTATCAGGTGCATATGTACGAAAATGCGTTTGTCAGTAATTAAGTAATCCGTTCATCAAAATAAAATATTTATCCTTATCATTGTCTTGTATTTTTTGAAATATTATTAGGTACCTATTTATCTGTAATTTAGTTTTCTTGACAGATATTAGGTATTAGGTATACGTTGGATGAGGTACTCAGCCCAACCATCACGACTAGGTGGATCCCATCCGGCGGGAAAACTCCAATTTCATGAAGTACCTAACCAAACACAAAAACACGATCACTGCTGCGAATTTACAACAGTTGTTCGAATATGGCAATATTATTCTCAATGCAAAAGTTCACACGCTTAATTTCCTACCGACGCGACGGATGCGTGAGAAAAGCCTTGGCTTGTTGCGGATTTGTTTAGCTGGCCATTGAGAACGGCCACTTCCTTGTTAAAACGAACTTCACGCCCTTTCACTTGGAGCACTAACTTTTCTACTCACTAGTTCACTGATAATCCTTTTTACTGCACACTGCACCGAGCCAGGGAAGGTCCTTGTGTTCTGAGGGTGTCCGCTCCCTCTGAAATAAGAACGTCAACATTAGTAAACATCTCTGGGGTCGTAATTTATATAGGTAATGTTATTTGTTATTTTTAATCATTAGGAATTTACAAAAAAATAACAATAGCTGCCTGGTATATCCTTAATGGACAAAATTTGTATAAGACGTGTTGAATGATTCACCCTGTATTTGGAAAGTCCGCAGTTAAAACATTTTGGAGCATCCGGAGTAATCTAAATGGAAAGAGTACAACCGGTATCAAAGTTCAAGCTTTTATAGTGGCATTAGTTAGGCAAAGTGAGGAGAGTTGGTCTATATCTTTTGAAAAGCCACTAATAGCTTTATTTGTGGATACTATAGTTAGCCAATGCCTGACACTGACATAAGAACTTGACAGAAATACAGTAGTTATAGGGGACAGATTTTACAAAAAATAAAGTTTTCCGAAAATCAATCAGAAATATTGACATTTTTGATAACATTTTTGAAAGAAAAAGTCAATATTTCCTTGCACTTAGTCGTTGCCAGGCAACGGAAAGTAACTGTTAGGAAATATTTATTTTTGTACTGTAAGGAAATATTATTTCCTTACAGTAAGGTTATTTATAAACTAAAAACAAGTTGATTGTAATAATTTATGTTCTTTGAGTAATTTTCTATTTTCGGAAAAATAGTATGTATACCTCGTAGGAAAAGCCACATTCCCCGACTCCGTATTGCCAGTCTCGGCTTACGCCTCGACAGGCAATCTTTACGGTCGTCCGGGAATGTTCATCTTTTCCTACTAGGTACACAATGTACTATTTCCAGCTATTTTTTGGTAGATTTTAACAGAAACAAATTAGTAGGCAATGACTGGGCTACTTTAATTTTTACCTCCATCTGTTGGTTGTATCCAACTATATATAGGAATAGATACATTACCAAAGGCAACTTGTTTTGTTTTATGATTCTAAAAAGATGTTATTGTTGGCACATTCAAGCCTTCCAGTTTTTTCATACGCTTTAGGTTATTTTGTAAATGTAAGTAGGATCTCAAAGGATATATACAATATACAAATCTCTGTCACCCATTGGGTAACTAGGGATCCATAAACAAGGCTGTCACCCATTGGGTAACTAGGGATTCCATAAACAAGGCTAATAGCTTTTTTTGTAGCTAAAAATAATCTATACGAGTTTCTATATTGCAATTTAAGAAATTCTTTTTTCAGATATTTTATTTACCATAACAAAAAATCGAAAAAAGCATATCACAAACTTTAAATAACAAAAAATTAAAATCCAGAACGTGCATCTCTCTTACTGCCAGGTACAGATGATATGGACCACCTGACTGAAGTACGAGAGATGGGCTTTACACGTTTTGTTTCTTCTTTGTCATGTTAGCATCACAGTGATTTTTCTTTTTGGAAAGATGTTATTCTTTCTTTTCTACACCATTTATCACTAAACTGTTCTCCTTCATTGTGGATCAGCAATTATTTTTTAGCTGGCCAAACATAATTCATGTTACGGGCGACGTGAAGACGAAGACTTTTTAAAAAAACTTTTATTTGAGTAACGCGAGTTACAGAGTTTCGGCTTAGACTACAGACAAGACTAGAATTAACACTCTTACTTTACTAGGTCCTATTTATACAGATCTGTTATGCTGAGGTGTTGTGGTTCTCATGGGAAAAGAATATAAAGACAAAGGGAAGATCAAATTCTGCAATTCTTGCAGTAAGCAAGTTTTAACAATACTCAAAAGGAATATGATATGTTCTAGTAATCATTCTAGAACAATATACAATGGAAAATGATATCTGTGTAGTAAGCATCTTGAACAATAGAGAATGAGAACATAATATCCAAACAGAATCAAGGGTAAAAACAAGGTTATGATCAAGGTGATGCTTGAGGTCGGATATAACACCTTCCCCCTTATATTAAAAATTTGTGTTAACAAATTTTGACATTAAATTAGGCATATGTTTTAGTATTAGAATTTAGTTCAATTTCTTCTTCTTCGCGAGGTTCGTCCAATCTATACGAAGGTCTTCTTTTGACAGTAACAAATTTTCTTAAATTTTGAAAAACGCGATTTCGTGTTCTAGGAGGTTGTGGAGGATCGTCTCCGTTATTAGTAGTAATAATGCCTATTTTAATGTTCCTAGACTTTTTACATTTAAAATAAAAGTACACAATAATTAAAAGTATGATTAAAGCAATGGATAGATATGTCAATATTGGCGTATACTTATTTACAGTTGGTTCGTTAATAATATTATCAAGATCCTTTGCATATTCGTCTAATTTATGCTTTGCGACATTTAAATCGTCATAATTAAATTTATTTAGTTGTAAAGGTTTTAAGTCAGGATATTTTAGTTTATTTGGAGTTTCTTTGCAACATTCAAATGGTATATTAATTGGGTGAAATTTATAGGTTTGATTAGATTTATTTAAATTTTTCGTTTGAATTTTAGTACTTCCAATATAAGCAATGCATTCAGATTTTAACGTTAAAATTGAAGTTTTGTCTAGCATTATAGTCAAAGGATTTTGATTTTTGCACTTAATAGTTATAGGAAATATTTCACTTAAAATTATTAACCATTGATTCTCTTGAATCAATTGTACATTGTAACTTTCAATTGAAATTGTGACTATGTCACAAGTATTAGGTAAATGGGTTTTTACCTCTAATAATTGAGCTTCACATCTTGAATGTGAGTCAATAGGAGTAGGATATAAATCTTTGCACATTATTAAATCAAATGCTAGTTCTTTACAATTTTTTATATCATAGAGAATTACATAGAGAGTTGGGTCATCGCTTTTTGCTACAAATTTAGTATCAGTGGATACCATGTGATAAAATCCAGTTTTATTGTCGAAAATTGGAATAGGCTAAATTCTATAAAGAGTATACCATTGAGGTTCTACTAAAGGAATGTCTAATATAAAAACAAGTCTATTTTCTGTTTGAAAAACCTTTAGTTCTATAAAATCAAGATAAGTTGCAACATTTAGAAGTTGAGGAGTTAAGGGCAAATTATTTTTGTTTAAAGTTTGAGCGATTATTTGCAAATGATGAACTAGGTCTTCAGGAGTTATAACTGACGTGTGAATGATATGTAGTTTTGCAAAAGTAATAGAGTTTAGAATGTCATTTAAATTGCTTTCGATAAAGGTATAGGATTCTAGGAGTCTTTCGGCCATCTCTAAAACTTGTAATTTTGCAGTGTAATAATTAAAATTATCAGAAATGTTATAAATGTAATTTTCGATTTGTTTTATGTCATTATTAAAAGTAATTTCATCAATTTGTAATTTGTTGATAGAGTCGTTAAAGTTTTTGATAACTGAAGTAGTTACTAAAATTTGTTTTTTCATTAATTTTTCTAATTCGTGTTCGTCTCTGTTAATTTTGTCGATACAATCGTTATAATACTGTCCGTCTGAAGCGTCTAAATTTCCGGTAATAAATTTCCAAACTGACCCTAAACCATTAATTAAACCTCTTTTATATCTTCTTACATCAATAGCTAATTCTTCAAATTTGAGCGCAATGTTTTCGGAAAGTTGATTTAGTAAAGTGAGATGTGACTTAACTTCGCTTAGAAAGGCGGCCATTCGTACGTCTTTTGGTTGAATTATAAATTGCATATTTTCTAAAATTTTATTATTATTTTCGAATGTTGTTTTTAGAGATGAAATGTCTTTATATACCAATAAACTCCACTTGTCATTAGAAATTTTGAGTCCGGATTGCTCTTGATAGAACACGCCTATGGTGTTATTAATTGGTCGCAGTGTATATTGTGCCATAGCGGTAGCGAACAAAGAAAATCTGTAACGAAGTTTCAGAATTAGGAACTTGGTTCGATATAACAAATTATTTTAATATCAGTATTTTTGAAAATATATTTGATCATAGGGAGAACTGTGTCCCAATCTAATTTGTCTAATCCACAAGCTAGCTTGGGTATAGCTATAATTTTATCTTTTTCATCAGTGCTCTCGAGACAATTTGTTCGTAATTCCTTCAAGCAATTAAATAAATTAGCATAAGTTGGTTTATAATAGAAAAATTCTTTAGTTATTAAATAATAAATATTTCTTGTCGGAAGTTGAAGTACTGCTATTTCACCAATTGACTTATTTTGATTTTTTAGTTCATCTACGTGTCCAAATTTATTCTTAAATTCTTTTGCAATTCCTGCATTCATTTCTAAATCTTTAGATACACAGTGAGCTAATGAAATATTTTCAGGGGCATCAAATAAGTTGCCCAGTTCAATGGAAACGTTATTATTTTCAATAGGGATTTTTCGATCTAGAGTATAAAAGAATTCTTTAACCGTTAGTTCTTCTTCCTGTAATTCGTGACATTTCTTTAGCATATCAAAATTCATTTTTGTAGTTTGGTTAGTAATTGGGTTATGTAGCAAAGCTGAATTCGTATAAATTTCTTTAATTTTATAGGGTCCATTAAATTTGTTAGCTAGTTTATTTTTTATTTGGGACTCCTTGACATAAACCTTTTCTCCTACGCGAAATTGTCGCTGCTCCGAAACGTGTGTATCAAATCGCTGTTTCGCCTTTTGTTTGCGCATATCCGTACGCTTTCTTGCCACTTCATAATAATGCTTTATTTTATTGTTTAAATCGCGAACGTACTTAGAGATTAATTCTTGCTGATTATACAAAACTTCTGGAGGTCGAGACGAGGTGTGACCGAATAGCAATTCGTAAGGAGTAAAGCCGTGTGTTTTATTTATAGAATTGTTATATGCTATACAAGCGTAAGGGAGCATTTGAAATGGGTGTTCGTTAGGATTTTCTGTACTACATGCGCGTATCATTTCAGTTAAGGTGGCATGAAATCTTTCTAAGGAGCCATTTGATTGCGGATGACTAACACTAGAGAAAGTTAATTTTATATTGTATAATTTACAAAGATCTTTCATTAATTGATTATTAAATTCTTTACCTACATCGCAATGGATTCTTAAAGGAGTTCCAAAATGTTGAAAATAGAGTAAAAGAGCGTCTACTACAGATCTCGCTGTTTTATTAGGAAGTGCATAAGCTTGGGTAAATTTTGTTAGTTCGTCTCTTATGGTAAGGATATTATTTTTTACTGGGATTTCTAGGAGTAAAATTTTGATTAGAAGGCTGGAAACCTGAATTATTATTAAAAGTTCTTGGGAAATTGTTTCTAGGAATATTATTAGAAAAATTTCTAGGAGGTTGATTTCTTGGTTGGAAGTTTTGAGGGTGGTTCCTAGGTTGGAAAGAAGGAGTTTGAAAATTATTTTGCTGAGGAAAAGATGGTCTTTGATGGAACCTATTTTGGGAGAAATTATTTCTTTGGGAGTTGTTTTGGAAATTGTTACTAGTAGCTAGAAGGATTTGGACCATTTCTGTAATAATTATTTTGATTTTTAGTTCGACATTCATTGATAGTATGTCCATTTCTTTTCCAATAATTACAAAATTTTGGAAAATTATTACTGGTTCTTTTGACATTATTATTGAAGACTGGTACACGATTTTGCCTCTGAAATTTTTGATTTTCAAAATAAGAAAGTTGCAATTCTCTCTTAATTAAAGCTATAGCATCCATCATGTTGGGTGGATTGCTAGCACGAATTAGTTGCCCTATTCTTGGTTCTAAACCTGTCAAAACTGTATTTAGGCACATGCTATCGATTAATGTAGCTTGCGATTCTTTTTGTTCCCTAGTGAGAAGGCTTTGTTTTCCTATTGCGGCATACATTTTCGAGCAGTGAGTTTGAACTCTGCCTACAAAAGTCAAAGCATTTTCATTTTGGGATTGACACATTCTTTGTAAATCTTGAATTAATGAAGTTAGATCGCGAGGATCTCCGAAATGAACGTTAAGTAATTGTTTGATTTCCCTCCAGGTACTCAAGTCTCTTGAATTAATGAGTTGGGCTGCACGTCCCTTTAATTGATTTTTAATTTTTATAACAAGTAAAATGGCTTGGTCGCCAACAGTCATTTGCATGGCCCTATCACATGCAATGATAAAAGTATTTAAATTGATTTGATCCCCATCGTATTCAGGGATGATAGAAAATATTTCGCTTAATTTAAATGGTACTTCGTCGTTATTTGAAGCGTTTGCTTCATTGTTTACATTAGAGTTTATAGCTTCGTTATTCGGCATGTTGAAATGAAAAGGTAATATCGTTATAACGTAGAAAGTTCAATAATAGCAACGTAGAAAGTTCAAAAAAAAAATCACAAATAAAATTCACTTCAAGTTTTTCACTTACAATAGAAGTAACTTCATGCTCGCTGGATGTCGTTGATGCTGCTGTTGTTGCTGGATGCTGGCCTCAGGAGACTGTCCTTCTTAGTGCCTCCGGATCTTCCTGTCGAAGACCCTTTTCAGCTGGCTCCAATCGTAGTGGTGTGGTGACCCACGAGGAGACTGTCCTTCTAAGTGCCTCCGGATCTCCCTCGTTGAAGACCCTTTTATCGAGGATCCCACTTCTGACACCAAATTGTTACGGGCGACGTGAAGACGAAGACTTTTTAAAAAAACTTTTATTTGAGTAACGCGAGTTACAGAGTTTCGGCTTAGACTACAGACAAGACTAGAATTAACACTCTTACTTTACTAGGTCCTATTTATACAGATCTGTTATGCTGAGGTGTTGTGGTTCTCATGGGAAAAGAATATAAAGACAAAGGGAAGATCAAATTCTGCAATTCTTGCAGTAAGCAAGTTTTAACAATACTCAAAAGGAATATGATATGTTCTAGTAATCATTCTAGAACAATATACAATGGAAAATGATATCTGTGTAGTAAGCATCTTGAACAATAGAGAATGAGAACATAATATCCAAACAGAATCAAGGGTAAAAACAAGGTTATGATCAAGGTGATGCTTGAGGTCGGATATAACATTCATATTACGAAATATGACTCAAAGGATCTGTTTCGACAAAGATTACCTACTAGATTGACAGTAGGATCAATGATATGATATGATTAAGTTCGCATGCACGGGACTGCCCTAAGACAGTTTTAGACCGAACTAGAACTTTACAGTCATTTCGTCTTCCTGGTTTTGTCATAATTTTATGAATTTCATTCGTTTTTAATAGTTCGTCTTGTTAATCCGTTGCTCATAATCATTTTTGTGTTTATATGCTTATCATACTGGAGACTACAAAAACAAGAATAGTGGATTCTGTAATGAGGTTAGAATGAAAAAATTCGATACGAGTGGAAGATTCCGAACGCGAGCTGGAGGAACCACAAGTATTGAATTTTTTCATTCTAACCGAGTAACAGACTGTATTTTCTCCACGACCATTCGTGAATGTAATTATTCTCCACGACCAGAAAGTCAAAAAACAATTAAATTAAATTTGAACAAAACAAGCAGGTTCTCACTTACCTATATTATTTGCACAATTTGTAATTTCAGGTGTTATCAAATTCCATATCAAAATCACTCGATTTTTCACTCATTTTATTTAACTTAAAACACGTTCGAAAATACTTATTACGACGCGCACCACCACGCCGCTATTGTTGACAGCGAGGTTGACAGTCTTGAAATCCATGGCACTCTATGCTGTGTTTAGTTCGATTAGCGTATATTCATTCATTGTCTTGTTGTGGAATGAAAATATTCATATAAAATAATGCAATGATTTATTATTATTAGTACGAAATATTATTATCCCTATTATTATATTGTTCATTTATGTGCAATAGATTACAAAGATTATATTAAGATCCTGGAAATATATGCAAAACACTCGAGAAGCAAGTATTTAAGAATAAATCACCTCGCTCTAGAGTGAGAATTTTTAAGTTCTATTATTAAAAATGATTTTAGAATACTTACATTCACGAATCGTCGACTTCTCAGAAAATTTAGTATTTTGTATGCGTGTCTCAATGTGCGCCTTGCCATTTGATATCAACACTCTACTTATATGTAAGATCCCTGTCTATGGTTCCGTCATATAAAAAAAGAAAACTGTGACGTAATAATGAGCTCGTGCTGCTCGGCACATGGTTTTTCTTGGGCTGCGTGCCTTCCCTTGGCTTGCGAGGCCTAGGCCGCATGGATGCGATCAGAGATGTAGCTATAGTGGCTCGTCTCTCCTTCCTTTACATTAATAGTTTAAGTAGGTATTTAAATTTAATTCCCAACTGACCTTGACACCGGTTGTTGCCCTTTCCTCAATATTTTATATTAAGGTAATTGAACGAGAGCAAAACCCAAGTGACTTAAAAAAATAAATAAAATATATAAAGTTGGTTTTCTTCTCTCTAAAAAAAGTAGCTACATTTAATTTATCTATCTTCAAAGCGACCAAAAAAGTTCCAGCTAATCAGCAAATGTATCCACTTCGTTCTCAAGTCGGCATAACATTTCGACCCGTTTTCTTCAAAGTTTCCATCCGGTGATAAATCCCAACGTATCTGGGGCATTTTTCATGGGCTGTTGTGTCTGTGGCCGGTGCCAGATAACTTTTTAATATTCGGCAGAGACCCGCTGAGCTCCTGAGCGATGAGCGATGAGGGCTGACCGTCACCCCAATATGCCGACCGATACATTTTCCGCCCGACCAACAGAACATTTTCAGACACCTGATGCGGTTCCCAGGCCCTCCCATAGGGTACCCTAATCGCTAAGAGGACAAAGACGCCTAGAAATTTGCCGAGAAGATTTTTATTCGCATATCAGAGAAATTAAGCGAATTTGTTTAAACTGTTATTAGGTGATACTAGTAATATATTACAGACAAATTGAATGGGCGGCTCAAGCTGTTAGGTATATATTTCGCATATATTATGTCCAAGAGCATACGATATCTAATAAAAATAGGTACATACGCAGTGCACAGAATGTATAGTAAATACTTTGGTGTTCAGCAGGTGGTTTTAAGGGGGGTCTTTCGTATAAAATTTTTCGATTTGGGCTTTCCTTGTCAAGTTACTCGGGTCTACAAGGTTTCAAACATCACAGATCGACTGTACAGGGTAGGCAAATTTGGGCACTTTTTATAGGAAACACCCATTTCTAAGCCAGATAGAAAAAAATGAACCCCCCACTCTCGAGCTTAAATTTCGTGAAAAATTCATTGCCGCAAACCGCATTTCGATATATTTTACCGTTTCGCCGCTAGAGGGCGTTTTTCGATTTTGAGCGATATCTTAAAACCTTCATAACTTTTTTGTTTTTTAGATTCCAGTGGCACCGATTTTTTTTAGATGGTCTCAATTTCGAAATAATGGCCAGAACTTTGTTTTTTTTTTAAATGGAACACCCTATATATTATTAGCTCATTAGATAGCCCTTTTCATGCTGGTTTCAATGATATAAGATTTGATGGGTCTATCTCAAACAGTTTTGGAGAAAAAAAAATATAATCCGGTTTAATGCAACACCATTTATTTTTTTCTAATCTCAGTAGGCGTATGTCATCTATGACAGTATCTACACGTTACTTATAACAGTTCTAATCGAAGTGAACGCCATTAATTTGCATGGTTACACATAAATACGCATTGTTAAGTTAAAAGTAAACAATGTCTTACGAAAATTACGAAAAATATGACATGTTAGAATGTTATATCCTAAATGATAATAATCCTGATATGGCATCCGAACTTTACTTCAATCGCTATCCAGAAAGAAGACAACCTCATAAATCTATTTTTCCAAGATTAAAAGAAAATCTCACCAATCATGGGACCTTCAATAAGCTAAGACCCAAAAATTACAACATTGAAGATGCTGAAGAAACTGCTTTCAATGTCATTGGAATGGCGATTGAAAATCCTTCAATTTCAAGTCGTCAAATTGAATCTCAATCTGGGATTTCAAGACGTCGAGCTTTAAATATTAAATATATATATATAAGTTCAGACCATATAAAATTAAGAAAATGCATAATTTGGAACCAACCGATTTTGTGCGGCGACTGGAGTTTTGATTATGGTATCGTCAAAGTGTCCTACAAGATCAATTTTTTGCTAGTAATGTGATTTGGACAGATGAAGCCTATGTTAGCAGTGCCGGAATTTTCAATAGACATAACGAGCACTATTGGTCTGATATCAATCCTCATGATACTGTCGAAGTTCGAATCCAAGGGCCGTTTGGTTTTAGTGTTTGGTGCGCTCTACATGGCAATCGTGTTTTAAAATATCACATTTATCAAGAAAGACTAAACGGTCAACGGTATTATGAAATCTTAAACCAGTATCTTATTCGGCAATTTATGGACAATCTTCCATTAAATGACGCAAGAAATCTGTTTTTCCAGCATGATGGTGCACCATGTCAGAGCCGTTTCAGATCTATTAAATACAAATTTTGGAAATAACTGGATGGGAACTAATGGGCCGGTGCGTTGGCCCCCAAGGTCGCCGGATTTAACACCGCTAGATTTTTTCTTTTGGGGGCACATTAAAGATAAGTTATACAAAAAAACTAGCAATAATATCGATGAACTCAGACAAAATTTTATAGACTGTGTAAATTCTATTTCAAATATTCATATCCATAATGCAGTTCAAAGTGTTATCAAAAGGTGTAATTTTTGTATTGACAATAGCGTACATCAGTTTGAATATTTGCTTTAATTATCTAATTTAAACTGTTATTTTAATTTATTATAAAAATGTGCATAAAGAACGTAAAAATTGTTTTTGGTAATATAATATGACCTACCTTGATTCTAAGTGATTTATTTAAATGGTGTTGCATTAAACCGGATTATATTTTTTTTCTCCAAAACTGTTTGAGATAGACCCATCAAACCTTATATCATTGAAATCAGCATCAAAGGGGATATCTAATGAGCTAATAATATATAGGGTGTTCCATTTAAAAAAACAAAGTTCTGGCCATTATTTCGAAATTTAAAGCATCTAAAGAAAATCGGTGTACGCCACTGGAATCTACGTAAAAAAGTGCCTTAAGAAAGTTTTTACAGAAATCAATTATCTTTAGAAACAAAAAAGTTACGAAGGTTTTAAGATATCGCTCAAAATCGAAAAACGCCCTCTAGCGGCGAAACGGTAAAATATATCGAAATGCGGTTTGCGGCAATGAAGTTTTCACGAAATTTAAGCTCGAGAGTGGGGGGTTAATTTTTTTCTATCTGCCTTAGAAATGGGTGTTTCCTATTAAAAGTGCCCAAATTTTCCCACCCTGTACATTCAAAGTAAGTAAAAAAAATACCAATTGGACGTTGGTCAAAACAGCATTGGTTTTCTTGAAATAGGGTGTTCAAATTGTGATTAATTCAATCCTTTCCATTTTGAAATCTACGAAGTTCATATAAATTCATATAAATTTTTTTCTCAGTTTTCTCAGTCTATGTGTAACTTTGGAAAGCGGTAGGTAAAAATTTTATGTTTCGAATATTGAAGTTAACAGGTATTTTGGGGCACGTTTTGCCAATTTCAACGCAAACGGTTGATTTTATCGTTATGAAACAAGAGTACACTTTTGTTGCAAAATGAAAAGATACACTGAAATGATGGAGCTGCAAGACCAAAAAGATAAACTGAAAAAAGTTCGAGCAAATGTATATTTTACTTCCTTGGATATCTTATAATAACGTCAAATCGTCGTTTGGCGGCTACGAATATTTGAGCTGCGATTACGCGAGGAAAGGGGCGTGATCCGGCCAAGTCGGCTGCCTCCGGTATACGCGATCGTAGCATACAAGAGGGCTCTCGGTTCTTGAGCCCCAGTTCCAGCCAGTCAAGTGCGTAGCACGCGTCGCCCCGTCCCGTCCTTTCAAAACTTCTCTAGTGGACATTTTGGAAGACTTTCATTGACCGAAAAAGTTTAAATAAAAACTATTGGGAGACCAACTGCGCACATTTGCAATTACATTATCTCAACCAGATAAAGTTGCAACTCGCAATTTTGCGCGACACTTTTATAGAAATATGTACCTACGACAAGATTAAGTGGTATGTGGATGCACTGTTTTGCGTTATCTTAACTATTAACAAAAACAAATATGTAATTTCTACTAAAAATAAAAAATTCCCATGCCGAAAGTATGTAGGTACCCACCTCGGTACCTACCTATTCTTTTTAATTGGCCTTAGAGTGTGTTCTTTACGAAACGTAGCTCCCCTCTGTACACTAACCCACGAGCCGGCACTATTACACAGAGGCTGGCACTATTTCACACCGGCTGGCAAAGTATGACAGGCTTGTGTTAATTATTATTTCTTGCTTCATCAGCTGATTCCCTACCAAAAGAGGAACAGTAGAACATTTGGAGGAATCTCAGTTTAAACGTGCGTACTATTTCAATTAGGTATTACGTATGTACCTACAGGATACCCCAGATTGGATGTTTTTGGGGAGTTTCTTCTAATTGCCGAAGAGGGAAAAATTAGTCAAGGTGTCCAATGCCCGATTTTCGAGAAAAGTTAAATGCCGTAAGCTGCATCCTGATACCGTGATTCTTTTATTTAACGTGCTATAACTTTTTGTTCGTAAATATTTTCTATATTTTTTAGTTATGGGTGTTAAAGATAAAAAATTCCCACATGCCTCACATTTGAACAGGGATTTTCCTTCTTCTTTAGAACAGTTAACCAAAGAAAATATCTCTCTATACGCACGTAAATTTTACTTAAAAAATAAACAAAAGAATTTCTTTTTAAATTGGCCCTAAAGAGCCTCAAAATCGTCATTAAAAGTACAGAAATCCGCACTTAAGTAAGCAATTATTGTACGATTTTTTCAGTTCAGACAAGTTGGCCTTGACGAGATGTGAGAACCCGTCAAACGTGGGCAGATATTCAAAACCCGGCCAGTAAAGTTTCATTATTTAACGTTTCAGCTTCATTGTGGAATTGTTACATAAGTTATAATAAAGCAATCTTTCAGTACCAGAAAAAAATATCTTACATTCAGTACATATAGGTATTTTTTTTTAATTTTTTCATTTAACATACTGTACTCTTGAAATAAATAAATAAAACGGTTGTTAATTGAAAAAACTCAATTTGTTGGTTAGCGCCCTAAAAAAACTATTTTCGTTTAAATGTCCAGATATTTAAATTAATATGTATTTGCATAACGTCCCAAGTTGGGACGTTATTACGTTAGACGCAGCCGCATTCTGAAAGAATTGCTTTGTATCCGTTTTAGTACACAAGAGAATACATTTTCTCCAAAGTAGAGATCGAAGAATTTCCTAAAGCAAATTTATTAAGTTTAAGGCGTCTCTATAATGAAAGAATTTGATTCCTTAAGATTTAAAACATCCATACATGCACTGCTCTCTGAAATTTACTTGTCTGGACTTGCTGGGCGAGCAGACGGCCGAGTAAAATATCATTAATTGTTATACACCTGGATTTAGAGACAGATTTGTGGATGCGATCTTACTCAGTATGCCTCTCCGAAGGCATTACAATGCCTATATTTTCACGATAATAAGGTGTGAGTCAGGCAGTCGTCCCGAGTTCTTCATATGGAAAAGTGAGTCTTTATTTATTCGAAAACAATGCGTTTTGATATGATTTTAGTCAGGCTGCCATGCGTTTTAATTAATTGGTATGTTTCTGGGAAAAATATATCAATGACTTAATAATAATAAATATTAATAGTAATTCATTTCCGTGGAATGTACATATTATACATTATAGAAAACGTCAGAAACAGAACAACAATACAGAACAAACAGTCAAGTATACTAAGTCCTAAAAGTAAAAAATTCATCTACAGTATAAAAAGTATAATCCAATAAGAAATGTTTTAACTTACTCCTAAACATATTAAATTTTTTTGAGCATTTGATATTTTCACTTAATTTATTGAACAGTCGTGGTCCCATATATAATGGGGACTGGCGACCAATACGAGACCGATACTGGGGCAACCTAAAGTCATATTTTGTGCGTGTGTCAAAAGTATGAATATCCAAATTCGTTGGAAATTTAGTTCGGTTTGATCGAAAATAGCAACAGAGTTTAAAGACATAAAGTGATGCCAGAGTCATAATTCTGTACCTTTGGAACACTTCTCTACAGGACTGTCGTCTCGCTATACCGGCAATGCACCTTAGGATTCCCTTTTGACAGACAAAGACCCCCGAGGCGGCAGAACAAGAACCCCAGAAGCAGATAGCATATCTTAGCCGAGACTCCACCTGCGCATGATAAATACAAATCAATTGTTCAGAGTTTAAGACATGACGTAAATTCATGAACATATAGCATAGTGAATTCAATCTTGAGATCAAGGTTTGACAATGTTCCTTCCAATTTAGACCCTCATCAATATCCAGGCCCAAGAATTTTGTATGAGAAACTCTATCTAATAGATTACCATTAACTTCCATATCAATTTTTAAATCTTTGTTGTTATTATAGTTGCGGAAGCGGATGTAATTCGCACTTCCACCAACTGTATTTAAGGAGACATAATATTGTTTCCGATCTTTTAAATAGGTAGAGATCCAGTTCAGTGAGACTCCCCTAATCCCATATTTTTCTACTTTACATAATAAGCGGTCGTGATCAACACAATCAAAAGCTTTGGATAGGTCGCAGAAAATACCAGTAGGACGTTCTCGATCTTCCATTTGTGGGATTATTTTACTCAAGAAATTATGTATGGCATCACCAGTTCCAAGCCCCCGCCGAAAACCAAACTGACTCTCTACTAATATTTTGTTGGCAGACAAGAAAGTATTTAGTCGTTCCAGAAAACAATATTCAAAAATCTTTGCTATGGAAGAACAAAGGGCAATAGGACGATAGTTATCCATAATGCAACTGTCTCCTTTTTTTAAAACAGGTTTTACTTTGCTAATTTTTAGTTTTTCTGGAAAAATGCCTTGGTAAAAGGATAATTTAATTAGGTACCGTAGCGGAGGAATTAGAAATTCTGGGCAATGCCGAAGAGTAAAACCAGGAACCTCGTCACTTCCACTAGACGCTTTTGGTTTTAGTTTGTTTTTTATTAAATTGTATAATTCAAGCTCGGTGAAAGGAAGCAAGAACATCGATATTATCACTATATTGAGTTTGAGGAATCTTTGACATGATGGGAAGATAAATTACGAAAATGTGCGAAATTACCTAAAAATGCTGAAAAATGCTTTTTTAATATTTTCAATATGTTCATTTTTGCTCAATTTTCTCTTTTTTGGGACAATTTTAAAGAAATAACTATTTCAGTACCAAATTTTCAGTAATTACTTCTAAGTATTATTTACCTTAAAATGGGTGTTTAAAGGCTTTGCCACTTAAATGGTATTAACGGCAACTAGACTTTTTTCACTTTAAAGTAATCCCTACCTTTAAGACGAAAATTAGTTTTAGATATTTTAAACTCTAAAGTCCCAATTACTACAAGAGGACTTCAAGGTTCCAGAAGCCTCGTTTAAGTTCCTAATGCTACTACTAAGTTCCATTTGGAACTTTAACCTATAATTTTTATATGAAAGTGTCATTTTCCGCCGGTGTGTTTTGTGCTATATTTCGAAATGTTGATATTTAAAATTGTAGCCACTCAAGAGAAGCGTTTTGTAATTTTGTATTGAAGACAGGTGCTCGTGTTTCGATTCGTTTCATCCAACTGCTGCTTTAATTTTCTATAAAATGTGAATGTGTGTCTATAATTTTTCTTCTTTGTAATGGCTGACATTTTCATCACTTCGCAAAAACGACCAAATCCTTCAAACGATTGTAAGGAACTAAATGTAGTTTCCATTTTGGTCCCTATAGAAGTGACAGTTACTTTAAAGTATTTTTTGTAGTAATTGGAACTTTCTAGTAATTTTAAAATGGAGTGGGAAGTAAAACTTACCATACAGTAGTTTTCACGAGTAGCGGGAAAGTTAATTTCACTTTAAATATGACTATATAGTTCCGTAACTTTGGAGGTATTTCTAAAGTCGCTAAGATGTAGAACTTACTTTCACCGTTACCATAAAGTAATAAAAACTTTAAAGTTTTAAAATATAACTTTAGAGTTAACGTGACTTTAACGTAATTTTGCATAGTAACAATTCCGTTCCAGATACTTCAAAAACTACTTAGAAGTACTGAAACCATAAAGTTCCAACTTGTAGTAATAATTACTACGTAATTACTCATACTTTCTAAACATAAGTAATAAAAACTAACAAGTCGATTTTTGAGTAATAATTACGTAATAACTACTTATTCCAAGTTCCCATCTCAGTTACCGCAACTTTAATGCTGCTTGGGAACGGCTGTCAAATCTGACAGTTATTTTTTCGCGAGAAACGCATGTTTGATTCAAAAACAATTTTCAAAATATAAATGATATTGTTGACTAATGTTTTCTGACCACTCATGCGTTTTTCAAGAAATTATTTGACAGTCGTTGGTCCTCTGTCCAAATATTTCACTCAACGTTATTATTATTATAAGAGTATTTCTTCTAGTATTGTTCTCTGTTGTTGTTTTAGTTCTCTGACAAACCTAAAACAGCAAAATTTCTTATTGCAAGTTATCTAACCTATCATTATCTATTGCCATTTAAAAGGTAACCTTTATATAGAATTAGGGAGGGGATTTGTGATTAACTTTTATAGTAATGAGAAGTAAATTTTTTGTGTAATTTGGGAAAAAAAATACGTGGGCGAACTGGATATCCACAAAAAGTATCAAAGTATAATACAAGTAGTTGTTCACCGACTAATATTTTGCATTGTAAATAATCAGAAAAATGAATAACGAAAGATTTCTTATTATCTTCTAAAAGTACTTAACTGTGAATTTAATAGGATATTACAATATAATACCTTATGTAAATTATCAAATTTTGCATTATCATTTTATTGTTTAAGGATATCAAAATTTAATTATTAAATTATTTCCTCAAAGCTTACATGGAAATCATTTAAGTAGTAGAGAATAAATTACTTCTTCCGGGAATCACGTATAGGGGCAAGTATTATGAAGAAGTGTAAATACATACTGCTAGATTTAATATAATGAAAATATATCGCCGCATACCGCATACAGTCCCAAGGCGAAAAATGGTCCACTTTATCCTATGATATATTTCAATTCCTTCGGCTAGGTATTATGTCAGTGGCCAGGGCCGGATAAGTTTTTAATATTCCAGAGAGGCCGGCTAGGCCCCTGAGTGAGGAGGGCTGCCCCCTCATCCCTCTCACCCCAGTACGTCGACCGATATACATTTTCTCTCGACACCTGCTACTTCGTAATGCCAGGGGAGCCAAAAAAATCTTCCTGCAACTTGCTAATAGTTTTTATTTGCAACCGTGCGGTAAGTAAGGATTTCATACATTATCTATACTGCGGTAAGTATATCACAAATTAGGCGAGCGGTATTATACCCCTATTTTGATACACATAAAATCAACTTGACCTCTCATCGAAAGTCCCCTGTTTGGCACCTAGTGGAACCGATTTGTCATGTTATTGGGAACAAAAAACCTTAATAACATTTTGTTGTCCGAGTGGCATATTATTTGTTATTAACAAAAAACTGTCAAAATAAAAAAAATGAAAGAAATCTTTCGAAAATAACTTCATTATGTAAATTTGGTAAAAATAAACACTTGTTGTCTTTCGATATTTTTTCGAAAAACGCACCCTTTTCGAGCTACGGGCGATTTAAGGTGCAAAAATGGTTAAAAGTAGTCAAATTTAAAAATTTATGTCTCGGCTTCTACCAAAGCTTTCGGAACGTTCGAAAGAGCAAAATGATCCACGAGACTTTTACTTTTATGTGGTAGTTTTTATAAAGGCCACTTTTTGTTTTACCCGTTAAATGTGCAGTTGAATTTGCATTAAATTATTAATTAAATGGATAATATTTTTATCAGCTACAATATTATTAACATACAGAAGCTCCAAGTCTGAATAGTCTTTGAAGAAAATTGTGTCTGGAATTTTTCCGTATGAAGGATTTATTTCAACCGTTCTTTGTAAAAAATTTAGTGTTCAGTAAGTACTTATCTTTAGAAAATACAATAGGCCAGGGAAAATAGAATTTGACCTAGACAAAAATATTAACTGCAATTTTGTTTTACCATATCAAAGTTAGATATAAGTAAATACGTTGGTAGAAACCAAAAATTAAACATTTTGTAAAAACGGAACCTTGAGTTACCTCAAAAAACACCTATTCTTCGTTAGAAATTTCAAGCAAAAATGTTAACTGGATTTTTTAGACTCTTTAGGTAAAAAACTTCCTTTGCTAACATATATTAAGAAATTAAACATTTTAAGAATATGGAAGTAACTTAGATCGACAAAGAGAGATAAAAATCGGATAATTTTCTATTTCGGCAAAAGCAAAAATGTTAACTACGTTTTTATTGCAGATGATAGATGATCATTCCCTTTTACAAATAGAATGTAACTTATACAAAATTAAACATATTAACTATATTAAATCACATATAGCGAAATTAAACATTTATTTTACGGCGCATGTAGGTCAACTGTCATTTGTCATTTATATCGGTAGAGTAAAAATATTACTTAACTATTTTTTAAACTTTTTACAATATACGTATATACGTATTGAATCATATAGGGCACAATTAAAGATTTATTTACGGTGCATATACATATACTACCTTACTACGTCAACTGTCACTTGTCATTTGAATAGGACGAGCAAAATTATTAACTGATTTTTTTGTTTAACTTTTTACAACATAATTTTTTGTGGGCAAGAAAAAAGTATTGTTTTCCCATAAAAAACTAAAGAATATACAGATTCATTAAGCGTCTATAATGCCTGGCTTTTTCAGTAGCGACCACTCTGGCCACGGCTTTTATAGAAAAACGCCCTGCCTGTTTGGCCCTGGTAGGGTTGTTCTTTTTTTGATGTTTTTAGCAAAAATCAAATAATCACATGTTTTTATGTAATTCGAATTTTTCTGATTTAAATAGATTTCTGTATTTAAATCACGTTTTTGGCCAAATTCAAAGAACCAAATGAAAAAATACTTCCGTTACCAATTTTTGTTTAATTTCAAAAAATTTAACAAGACTTAGTATCTACTTACAAAGTTTAACAAGAATCAGCCAGTTAATAATTTTGCTCTCAAAGACAGCTTCAAATTTCTTTAAAATGCGATTTCCGGCGAAACAATATGTTTAATTTCAGAACAAACTGTTAATACTTTATTTTTAAGGTAATTATAAATAATAAAAACGCAGTTAATATTTTTGCTCAAAAAAATATTATGCAATATGCCATTTTTACATCATTTGGACACTTGCGCAATCGTAATATGTTTAATTTATCAATCTCAACTTTATATACCTTACTAATAAATGCAGCTTAAAATTCGCAGTTAATATTTATGCCGTCTTTATTACAAGAAAATGTATTTTTCTAAAAAACGCCCACACGCGTATGTTTATTTTGTTTAAAAAAACAACTGTGGCGTTCATTTATTACCAATATTTTGTGATGGCATTATAAAAATGCGGTTATGAATTTTGTCTAGGTTTCGTTATTTTTTACCGTAATTTCCCTGGCCTACAATGTGTAACAGGTGTTTTGGGGCACGTTTTGCCAGTTTCGACGCACACGGTTGATTTTATCGTTATATGAAACAAGAGTACCTTTTTGTTGTAAAATAAAAAGATGCACTAAAATAATGGACCTGCAAGACCTCAAAGATAACCTCAAAAAAGTTACGAGTAAACGCACCATCCAAAAATAGCGCAAGTGGCGTCCTCTGTGAGATACGTAGAAATTGTCATTTTCAGCTTATTCTCCATCCCCCAAAACACTGCCGTGCCAAATTTCAGTTTAGCAACTTGATTATTTTAGGAGATATTGCCAAAAACGAAGAACTTTAGGGTCTATGTTTATATGAGCAACCCACCTTATAATAACTTTTTCTACAAAACGGCAAAGTCCTGATATGGTCAGCCTTTGCACTTTTGTTCTAAAATAAACCGTCAAACTTCCTAATTAGATGATTCTTAGTTCATGAAGATGGTTTTGAGATGTTAGTGAAGTAAACTTTGACTCAATTTGCTTTTTTAACTTCATCATTAGCGTAGTTTTTATAACAATTTCAATAATTATCGGTTAAAAGCTTAGCGGATTTGGCAAATTGTCAAAAATGTCCTTGGAGCAATAAAATTTATAATAAACCGCTTTTATGGATTTGATAGATTTTAATGTTTTGTAATCTAATCTTATGACAACTACTGTCAATGTCAAAGCGTCAAAATAAAAGTCAATAAAAAGCCTTGACTGAAATTCACGTGCGTATTCCGTTGTTTCTTAGAATGGTGTTTACTCAGTGCCTTTACTCTTAACTTTTTTGAGAATATATTTTTTTGCAAAAAGTGTGTACCTACTCTTGTTTCAATCAACCATTTGCGTTGAAATTGGCAAAATGTACCCCCTTAACACCTGTTAACTCCAAAACTCAAAAAACAAAATTTTCGCCTTTCGTTTGCGAACAAGTTCATATATGAACATTGTTGTTTTAATAACACTTGATAAGAAAGATACAAGGCGTTGGAAATGATAGTATAAAAGTCTCGTCTAAGTATATATGTATATTATTATAGGTATATAAAATTGTTTTGTGATAAATAAACAAACTCATTTTAAGCAGTAAACTTCATGTGAACATAAGTGAAAAATTGGTTAATAAAAAAAAGTGTAGGTCGTTGAAAATTACCCAAGCGGCTGATTTGTCGAGTGCAACATATCAGTTTTCCTGTTTTATACAAAATATAAGCAATCTAGGACTAATTCGAAAGAAACATTTTATACTTATGTAGAAATAAATGGAGATTATAGGGAAACCAACAAGAGCCCGCAAGAAATAGAAACGCTGATATTTTCGGATTGGAATAATTTCTATAGCTAAAGTATAGACTTTGGTTATAGCAAGAAAGTCAACACGTCAGTTGACCTGACAGTGGCAATTAATGTCATTGTCCCATAATTAACTTTGCTTGTTTTTTCGCCTTTTTGAACATAGGTTTCTTCAGTCCAACTTATAAGCAATAGGGGAAGTAGATATATTGTCTTTAAGAAACATATTAAGTTAGAAAGAGGGCCATTTGCATATTTTTAAATAGCTTTAATGCCTCCAGGATGTATATTGTCAATGCAAAAAAAATTTAAGCACACTTTTATTATGGCTCAATATCTCCTTAATTATTAAAGACCTGTGCAGGGTGATTCGGTTTTATTCTTGGACACACCTTCAACGGGCGATAGAAAAGAAAAAAATAACCACGCTTTCTAGTATAAACTATATCTGTTTAATGCCTTATAAAACGTTATAGGGTGTTAAGGTTGTAAAAAATATGTGGACGTTAACCCATTAACGCCTGAATTATGTATTTTTTCAAATTTCGATATTTTTTCTTAAATAACTGTAAAAAATGACTCCCTGAAACGAAAATATTTTATTCCAAAAATATCTGAGTAGTACTTTTTGAAATATAGGCTGTTGCCATATGGTAACGCTAGGAGCTTGTGAAGTCAAAGTGTCTAATTTTATAAGAAATCAAAAAGGTTTTGGCAGTTATTTGGAAAGCAATGAAACAGTGTAATATCGTCAAGTATATATTATTTTCAATAATATGCAATAGCAGATTATGCTATCGACAATGGAATGGCTGGAAATAGTCAATACACAAGGCTACATTACACTTCCAGCACATTGTTCTAATTATGAACTTGCATGTACTGCGCGCGCACCTTCTTTTTTTATGGCCTTCTGTATGCCGAACAAAGTGGTCAATTCTATCAAATCTAATATTATCTGAAATACGGCTATTATCTGAGGACTCTATTGATCCTGCATGTCTTCCAGCACCTTTAGGACGAACTTGATACGCAAGTTGTTAGTTCGGGTGCACTGTGTTGGACTTCTATTTTCTCGAATTGTCCCAATGGCGGAATAGCCGCGAAATTGCAAAAAAGAAAATAGTGCTGGATTAGAAAATAAATTATCCATATAGAAAGTATACCCCGACTTTCTTTCATCTAACATTATCAGAAGTGGGCTAGCGGCTTTACCAAATAGAACATCATAGTCCGAATTCATTTTAGGACTCTTTCCCTGATAAAAATCAAAGTTTATTAGGTAGCCATCTTTAGTGTTTATAAACACTAAATCTGGAGCCTATAGGCTCCAGATTTTGTAGCCAAACCTGATTGGCTTGCCCCAAATAAACTGTTTACAACTGTGCGTCCCATAATACTTTACCATACTTTCATCGTATATGCTAGGTTCAATTCCGGAACAAAATTGTGGATACATCGATCTTTTAGCATTTCAATCATTGGTCTAAGTTTCATCATTGTAAATCATATCTAGTGCTTGAGAAACTGAGAATCCTCTCCTGGAATTAAAAAATAAATATTTACTGAATGTAAGCGCCTAGCGTTGCCATATGGCAACAGTCATGTTTACGAATATGTAAGTCAGCTAGTTTTTAGTAAAATGTCTTTATATTTTGTCAATGAATACTCTAACGCATTCTATACATAAATATAAATCCAAAGTAACAAAAATATGTGACACATAAAAATAAACATACTTACTCAAACCGAGGCTCCGATTTTTTCGATGATTTATTTGAATGGTATATTCTAGCACTGCTCACACTCTAACAATCAAATGTAAACTGAATTTGCCAGTACGAATGTATTCCAAACAGTAATACGTCGGTAATAAGATTCCTACCGTAAACGAAATAAAATCGCTGACAAGTTAGGACGCGTCGAAAAGATCACCTGTTGGACGTTGCCATATGGTAACGCAAGGCGCTAATGGGTTAATGAATATTTACCAAACTAGTTGAGATATTTAAATTACATTCAATAAAGTCTACATATTTTTTCCAACTTTAACACCCTGTAACTTTTTTATAAGGCCTTAAAAATATATAGTTTATACAAAGAAGTGCGGTTATTTTTTGGTTTTCTATCACCTGTTGAAGTGACCCAGAATAAAACTCAATCACCTTGTGTAGTATAGTTATAAACTTTATATTTATAAGCAACGTCTCCGCCTGAACAATATTGAACACTTAACTGTAGGGTTTTACCTTTGGAGCCTCTACAATGATTTTTTTTTAATAGAAATCCAAGATGTGTTTTTCTTTTGGTGGACCACCACCCGCATATCAATGAGAGAGGTTGAGAGTGTGTAGGCTGATTTAGCTCTCATCGCGCGACCAACCACGTAGATTGAAGGCTAGAAGAGTAAAATCACTATACTTTTTTATTTGCTAAAAATCGTATTTATGGAAAATAATCATTTTTATAAGTAGATCTAGGTATAAGAGAAAACTTGGATTTTACTGGGTGTTTCAAAATTCGGTACAAAGATTTTAAGGGTGTATTTTTGAGGCCAAAATAAGACTTTTTTTCCTATAAACATGTGTCCTAAAATTCACCCCCTCCGAGCTACAGCCATCGTAAGTTGCGTGAAAAAAATCGATTATTTTGAACTGTGCCCCACATTTACTCATCAAATCTCCTGAAAATTTGCAAAACCATGTTCTTTTCGCTTTATTCATTTTTTGCCTCAAAAATGACGTCAACCTAATTTTGGGGGGATTTAGGGGGGCTCTACACTTTTTTTTAGCATTTTAGGACAAGTGTTTATAGGAAAAAAGTCTTATTTTGGCCTCAAAAACACGCCCTCAAAATCTTTGTACTGAATTTCGAAACACCCTGTATAAACCCTTTGCTACATCCGTAATCAATTTAAAAATTAACTTTCCTTAATATAGTAGCAATGCAAAGAGCATCACATCTACGAACTCTTTTCCTGTTTATGCCCCCCTCTATGAGCGATCCAATAACGATCCGTAAAAAATCAAATATTTTCACATCCACTGCGGACGACGGGCCATTGTAGCCTTTCACACGGTACCTCTTTATGTGCAGATCAGCGTCTAATTGTTCGGGGTACCGATAATTGAAATTGTGAAAAGTATGCATGCCGCACAGACGTGCGAAAGCAATTATTGGGGGTATTGTGGTACGAGGAATGGTGTATAACGAACCATTATGCCGAGGAACACATTGCAGAAGTTTTGATTCGCCTTTCAAGTTAATAGGGGTACGATTTGATCCCTATTGATTCGAAAAAGCTGTTCATTGTGCCTTGGCGGGCTGCTAACAGTGCTAACAAGACGAAACGAGCATTAACCTGCGAGAACTCTATCATTAAACCTGTATGCAGAAGTTTCTCGACACATTTGTAATGATCTTTTTCTACTCCTATGCTAGTAACATACCTTTTAAGTGACGGTTTAGGTTATAAGTAAGCCCATTGTTACGAACACTCACACGTAATGACTGACACGTAATGACTGACACGTAATGACTGATACGTAATAAAAAAAATTACGTATCTGTTCTTAATTAAAACGCAATTATCACGGGTGCCTTGTTAGCGCGGCATCCGCGTCACCATAGCAACTAACCAACATACTAATTGTTGCCTGTCAGATAATCAGAAGTATAGTTTATCTATTATAATAGTTTATCTTTCGTCAATGAAAAATTATAATACAAAACTCGAGTTGTAAGCTTATTACATACTCGTGGAATTACAGAACTCGCCGCTGCGCGGCTCGTGCGCAACTTTTCCACATATAAGTAATAAGCTGTTTACAACTCGCTATGTAATATACTATTCCAATTGACGATCATTGAATTATAATAATTATTATTAATAGTGTGAATCCCCTATTTTATGAACCTTAAGACAAGACAGAAGGCTCTACCTTTAGAGGATTTAAAAATGATTATTAAAAGTATCTGGAGAACCAAACGGAATAAAAATCTGAAAATTTGTATACTTAGGTTATCGGACCCGGCTACTTGAACCAAAGTATTTTCAACTTTCTGCAACTTCCGGTTATACCGGAAATTGACGGCAACTTCCTCATTTCAAACAGAGCACTCTATATATATTATTACATATTTGGATTCCTTGCTAAATTCTAATGTCCGTTTCTCTAATAAATTGCATACCTAAACCTCACAGTTTCTGAGATATTCAACCTTTTTTTTAATTTTTGACATTTGCCGGCGTTATTAAATTATCCCTAACTTCAAGACAGTTGCAAAAGTTCAAATTTTGTCCACGCTTTATTATAGTTGGAAGGTTGCTACTAAGAAGGTAGTCACTTTCATATCGATTATGCAGGGTGATCTGAGATTAGTCTCCAACTGTCTTATGAAAAAATATCAAAAATTCTTTTTTTTTTTTTTCAAATGGAACGCCCCATAAATAGTATTAAAATCGAACTCCCTGCTAAATTCTATGTCGACTCTACCTAAACAACTACCTACATATACCTAAAATCAATACAGTTTTGCCTCTATTTGCATTTTTTCCAATTATTCATTATTCTTGGCTGAAGCATACCATTCAGAGTGCTTAGGAAATTAAATAACGAATATTTTGGTAAACTCATTTTTATTTACACTTACGAAGATTTGACAGTTGTTTTTATTTGACAGTTATCAAACAGTTGTTTTTATTTGACAGTTATCAAACTGTCAAATAAAAACAATTGCTTCTATTCTCTCCATGGCCTACTCATCAATATCGATTAATGTGGAATTAAACTTAAAGGTAATAATTATTTATTCCCTAAAAGTCAAGAATTTTGCTTACATACGTAAAATAGTTTGATGATATTTTAATTTATTATTACTTTGGCATCAATTTAGAACCGGGAAACGTAATGTATCTAAATTTATACCCCAAATGCTAGATGGTACATCAACTTTGCAACAAGCATAACAGAATTTTAAAGCGTAAATATCATTTTCTTTTGAAAAATACCTATTCTTATTGGTAATTAGTAATAAAAAATTAATAGAATGATAAAGCTAGTGATACAAAATAGTTTTTACGAAGTTCCGAGTTTTTAAAATTTTCAGAAATTTCATAAATATTAAAAATTGGCAAAAAACTAAATATTTTAGTAGAGCGTTCAAATTTGGTAAAACTTTTTGATATTTTAACAAATAAACCCATTTTTGGCGATGTATTTTTTTAATGTGGTTTTTGACAGATAACGAAAGTCACAATATGGCCACGTTTGAGTGGGTCATTTTTCATCTCTTTTAAAGCAAAAGTTAATACCAAAATTAAAATTCGGAATAAAACGTTAATTAAAAATTTCCCCCCTCTGGTACGAACTTTTTGGACGACACTGTATAGGGTGTTCTATTTGAAATAAAGAAGATGCCGATCAAAGTTTTCTTCTTCACCAACGTTACGTCAAAGATATTGCTATCTTTGTTGGGACCTGTCCTGACATCCTGCAGGCATAATGATCCCAGCCAGCCCATTACCGGTATCATCCTCTTTGGGTATTCGGCATTTTTTAAGAATGAAATGGATAGTGCCATCGAATTGGCCATAGTTTCAATGCCCTAAGTTATACAGGGAGTTTACCAAATGAGGCCAAAGTTCGAAAAAACTGTAGTAGCCTCTATAAACCACAGGGCATATTTGGTGAACTTTTTTGAAAATCGATTAAACTTTGTCTTAGGTATTATTTTAAATAGTACTTATACTTAGCCTATCTCATATATAGGGTGTTATTTTAAAAAATATATATTAAACTAAAAATTTGGGATTTCACTGAATTCTACAAGTCTCCCTTACATTTCCTTACAATTGAGCGGCATCATCCTCCATCTTTAATTAATTATGATTTATTCAATAAGTTCAAGTCAGGCGTGCCATGAATGCCATGAAATCAAAAATGGTATCGTCTACATATTCGCCAGTTACCCAGGTGCCTAGCGCCTAATGTAAAACCCCGATTTTTTCTTTAAATATATTTTTTAAATAATTTTTTTCATGAAATTTGGAATTTTTTACAAACACCCTGTATGAGCTACGCTGGCTATACTATCAGTGACTATAGAAACTATAGTCACGGATACTATGTAAAATAATACCTTAAGCAAAAACTTAATCGATTCTCCAAAAAGGTCACCAAAATATACCCAGTGCTTTATACAGGGTAGGTACCCCGAAAAACCCAATTTTTTCAAACTTTGGCCACATTTGATGGACTTTGGTGGAATTTAGAGTATTTAAATTTTGCACCAAAGGTTTTGAACTATGACCAATTCGATGACACTGGGTTTTGGATTTCATCGTTGAGTGAAGATGGTTCTGAGGGTTTTGGTTGTATTCTTTAAATAACTGGAGGCCATGGAATAGACTACTTTAAAAATTATAGCCCAAAATGTAGAGGTCTTTGAGTAGGCTGAAATTTTTCTAAAAATACGGAATTGTATCAATCAAAATGAAACACACTGTAAATAACATTGTCACTTCCGAAGTCGGACTTCTGCGTCCCTGTATATTAACATATACCGCTTTTGTCCCTATTTCGCACGGCAGGGAACGAAAAAAAAATGAAATTCGCCGCCATTTTTTACAAGCTTTTATTTAACTTGCAATGTATGGTGAACTATGTATGTATGTTTAGGTCAAATCTTGCAAGCTGAATTAGAACCACTTCCTGCCATCCGATTGAGCTGAAATTTTGCCTTCACCTTTAGTTCCGGTGACAATACAATATACAATAGTCAATATTGTAATACGTTCAAAATGGCCGTCATGGCGGATGATGTATTTTTTTGTCAGCCCCCTTAATATGGGTACGAAATGAAAGGGCTTGAAGAGTAGAAAACGATAAAGTTAGTGACATCACACTAAATTCAATATGGCCGCCGCTCCAAAAATAAAATTATTATTAAAAAAATATTTTTAAAAACAAGCTTTTCTTTACCTAAATGCTCTAAAAAGAAGAAAATAATAAAAAAATTCAAACCAAAGCAAACCCATAAATTTGTTACATTATATAAAATTGTATATGATATAAAAGCTTGTCGCGAGATTTTCGTGTGTAAATTGCACTGTACATATTACCTATGCACGATACGCCGTCACTTCAAAAATAGATATACATGGTAGAAATAGAGTTACGAGGTCGGTTAAATTGGGGCAAAGTTGAGGATTTTGATTCTGAGTAACATGGTAAAAAAAATTGCCTGGCCCTTCTCGTTTTGAAAATAATGCGAAAAAACTAAAAAATTGCCGTTTTCGTTTTTAGTTTTTTCACTGCTCACTATTCTTCTACTTTTGCAGATCGAGTGATTAGCCACTACCAAGTAAATCAAGTAAATATCAAAGTTTAAGCATTTCAAATGTTAGTCACGTATTTAATAACTGCCTGTAGGTATATTTTTAAAAATTTATTTAATAAATAAAACTTTAAAACCTCCTACCATACTATTGACTAGACCAAAAAGCACCTGCTACACCATGGTAGGTGTACTTCTTTTCCAAGTTTCGATTTCCAATTGAATACAGGGTGTTTAGTAAATATAAGGCAAAAATTCAAGGGATTGTTCGATGGGTTATTTTAAGAATATTTTATCGTTTGATGGTTTTCTGAAAGCCGCTTTTTTTTTGAAGATACAGTTATTTCTAAAAGTTTTTCGACAATAACAATATTTTATGTAAGCTATCGACTTTAAACAATTTAGTCAATGCATTGCAATATATTTTATTAGAATAATAATTCTAAAAATAAGAAAAAATGTTTTGTCCATAAACCTGTATCATTGTGTATCGCCGAAACAAAGCTGCTGTCATAAAATCATCATCGGAACAAAATATACTTAAAATAACCCAGGTAATAACCCCTTGAATGTTTGCCATATGTTTAGTAAACACCCTGAATATAGGTAAAAACGTTAAAACCGTATTATGAAACATTAGATGTTGTAATATTTGTACACCGAAAATTGTAGGTAAATTTTTCACTAAAGGCGTGTATTATGATGCTACAAACGCCCGTGTAAATATTCGTGTAAAAATTCAAATTGTACAGGGTGGCCCATCCAAGCGGAAAAAGTGTGTTACGAGAAGACAGGTTAACATAAAATCGTGAATTAAACAAGGATATTATAGTAAAAATTAAGGGGAATTCGATGGTGTACTCGGATTTTGTATACGGGGGTCGATAAAAAGTTATCCCGAAAAAACATTTTTTGCAAAATAAAAAAAATTACCCACACAACCATTAGAGAACCTTCAAGTAGTATTCCCGAATATTTAGTTTTTGAAATAATTTCTGGTTATAGCGTAAATGAAAGTGATTTTTCTCTATTTTACAACTTACACATTTCATTATAGGATTCTTTTTTTAATTTTGATTCCAACGATATATAATTTGACTTATTTATCTCCAACCGTTTCTGAGATATTTATCAGAGAAGGTCCGTTAAACTAGATACATACTAATACATAGTCTTCTCATGGTCTGTGTCATTTTTTTAAAACTGTAACTTGTTACAGCTTCAGTAACAAAATTTTAAGACTAATTTGACAATTAATACAGCCTTGCTTGTCAGCCTTATTATCATGGCTGACTTGATTGTCATAAATTAGGTTTCATTGTTTGGTAGATAGATAGACCAGACACTGAACATGAGATCATGTATCTAGTTTAATGGAGCTTCTCTGATAAATATCTCGGAAACGGTTGGAGATAAATAGATCAAATTATATATATCGTTCGAAACAGAATTAAAAAAGGAATCCTAAAATAGTTAAATGGAATGTGTAAATTGTAAAATAGAGAAAATCACTTTCGTTTTCGCTATAACCAGAAGTTATTTCAAAAAACTAAATATTTAGGAATACTACTTGAAGGTTCTCTAATGGTTGTGTAGGAAAAAAATTCGATTTTATTATTTTGCAAAATAGTTATTTATGTACCAAGTCACTGAAGTTCAACTTGTTATAACTCATGTGCAATTTAGTTGCCGAGGCCTCTGGCCGAGGCAAATAAACCACATGAGTCATAAAAAGAACTTCAGTGCCGAGATAGGTACATATTACATTTTTTGAAATCGGAAAAAAAATGTTTTATTAGGCGAAAAATAATAATAAGGGATCACCCGTCCATAAACCGACTACGCCCGGCGTTGCTTGACTTTGACGATCGCTCTATCTATAGGTTAAGTATGACCAAGGGATGGATGGGACGGCCGGGCAATCGGGCAAATGCCCGAAGGGCCGGTCGCAATCAGGCCGACTTGGGCCGGCCTGGACGGCTAGCGGGCATACGGCATACACAAAATATCGAAATAATCATCATCGCGGACGCAGCGCAATCAACGAGGACGCGACGTCCCTATGCCCATTCCAGCCCTTTCTTCCCTTCCTATTATGTTCCAAAGGGCATATTCTGCTTTGGCTTCTGCATATCAGTACATTTTGACATTGTCTATTTCTCAAGTTGGATGTGAATGGTCGTTTTCAACATTAAGATATATAAAAATAGATTAAGGAATACAGTGTGTCACTCTAGAAATCTATGAAGAGCGGAGTAAAATTTATCATTATATATATTTTTAGATTCACCTAAAGGAAGACATCTCACAGACACTACTATTTCGACTGGGTGATGGCTACCTATGTTTTTTTTAATGAACAATTTTCAGAATATCATATTATTAGGCATTCTTTTAAGAATTAAATGGATGGTGGCCATAGCTCAAAGCCTTTTGTACAAAATATCAGTAGGTAATCTAAGTTATATTTTATTTATTCACAAAGTGGGGCCAAAATTAAAAAAAAAAATTCCAGAGCACCCTGTATAAACCACAGGGCACAGGTTGGCGATCTTTTCTTGCGAATCGATTAAGCTTTGCCTGAGGTATTATTGTACGTAGCGTAGCCAGTCTAGCTCATACACGATGTTCGTAAAAAATCAAATTTGATGAAATCATGTATTTATAAAATTATTATTTAAAGAAAAAATTCTGGATTCTACTGCATTATGTTGGTCCCCTTGGAAAACATACTTGATTTTAACATTTTCTAACAATTGGAGGCCTCATCCTCCATCCTTATATTAATTATGATTTATTCATCAACATATCAATCAAATCAGGTGTGTCATGAATGCCATGAAAACAAAAACGATACCTTCTACATATTTGATAGTTACCTATATAGAGGCCTAATGTAAAATTCATTTTTTCTTTGGATATATATTTTTTTTAATAAATGATTTTTTCGTCAAATTTGATTTTTTTACACACACCCTGTATGAGCTAGACTGGCTATACGCTATACTACGTACAATAATACATCAGGCAAAGCTTAATAGATTTACAAAAAATATTTCCAACCTGTGCCCTGTGGTTTATACAGGGTGCTCTAGAAAATCTAATTTTTTAGAATTTTTTCCCCACTTTGTGAACTTTGTATAACTTAGAGTACTGATATTTCGTACAAAGGGTTTTGAGCTATATGGCCAATTCCATGGCACCATCCATTTTATTCTTAAAAGAATGCCTAATATGATATTCTGAAAATTGTTTATTTAAAAAAATATATAGTAAGAAATGGAATAATCACCCAAATCGAAATAGCAGTGTCTGTGAGATATCAGATATCTTATTTTAGACGAATCTAAAAATAATATAGCGCTAAATATATTGCAATCACAAACTTCATTATTAAGAATTTAATTTAAATATATTTTTTAAATATATACCTACCACGTTTTTAAAAAGTACTAAAAATTATAATGTATACAATGTTTTCTCAACGGCAGCTACCCCTCTAAACTGCTTACTATTATCTATTGCATGTGCCCCAACTTTTTCGAATCTTTATGAGGTTAGGAGAAATTATTTTATTTTTTTTAGACCGTTTTTATATTATTTTATACGTTTTAGTCATTTTTAAATAAGGGGTATATTAAAGTAATATATTGAAATTTTATTACTTTCTGCTTTTTAGTCTTGTTTAAAATTTTGTAATCGATTTTAAACATCTTGATGAGATTATGACACAGACATGTGGCAAATTTCAGGTTTATTAATTATTAATTCCAAATCCTTCTTACTTACCAATGCATCTGTTGATAAATTTCCACTAGTCAAATATTTTTATTTATTAGGTATTCATACTTTTTTTTATAGTAACAAATAACATAATAATAACATGTAGTATATACCCCATTAATTTTGCATTGTTATCCTAGTTTGAGCTATGTTTGAAGTTTCAAGTCTCTAACTCATCGGGAAATTAGTTTAAAATAAATTGAAAAATTTGACGAACAGATGAACAGGAGGAAAAAAAGGCGAGTTAATAAAAACGTGGTAAAAAAGGATTAATTTACTAAATAAAATAATAGATCTAGTCTAGTTTGTCATTTTTGTGTTATTTTTGTATTATAGAGAATATGGCTGTTTTAATTTTTGGTGTTAGAAGAATTTATTTTTATTATATGTATTTCAAGATTATGCAAGAGGTTTTAAATAAACTATCCAAATAAAAATAAAGCTGCTTTTTATTGCAACATATCTTATTGGGCCGGAATGACTAAACTTCCCGATCCGGTTGACCCTATACCCCATCCGTCATACAGTATGACGGACGAGACACGGCACTTTCTGACAGAAAGTTTAAACTCCTGCCTATTGTGCTGCCTCTAGTGCCTCCATGTAAAAAATAGAATAATATTCAAACCTACTAAAATATTTATACTGAAAGATTGCGCTGGTAGGTAACAATTTCGCAATGTGTATGAAAAGTTAAATGGGATTTATTGGCCGGGTTTCAATATTTGGTCACTTTTGACGGGCGATGGCCCCACGTCTGACGTTTGATGGTTACATCTCGCCAAGGCCTACTTATTGAAAAAATCGTACAATAATGGGCTACTTCAGTGCCGATTTCTGAGCTTTTAATGACGTTTTTGGTACACTTCACTGCCGATTTCATGAAACATGTTTTTTCGCGATAACTTTTTTACCGACAATCACCTACAAAGTCCGAGTATATACACCATCGAATTCCCCTTCATTTTTTCTACATTGTGATTTTTTGAATGACGATTTTTTGTTAACCTGTCTCTTCGTAACGCACTTTTTCCGCTTGGATGGGCCACCCTGTACCAAAACGAACGTGGTTAATTTAACCAGAATCCGTGTGGACTTAATGTGACCACTTTTATTGTTTCCATTTTACAAAATTTTATTACTGTGTACTTATGCCTTTAAGCGGACTTTAACTGATCGCATGTTATAAAAGACTAAGGTACTATTATAAATTATAGCAATCTTGAAATCTGTCAGTGATTGTATATAATGTTTTATATTTTTATTATGAAAATACGAATTTCATTATCATAGTGTAAGTATTCCTTAAACCTACATATTTTTTTCAATTTCTATTTACCAAATTTATTTTTATATTTATTTGGCTATAACTGTATAATTATAAATCCGCTAGATCTTGAAACGAAATTTCTTAAAGCTAAAAACATGTTATTTTTCGTATCCATCATCATCTGGCAAAAATACAATCTCGCTTTTACCTGTCACGTATCTATTATGCACAATAAGTGATAAACAAATATTTAAGCTGTATATATATATAAATTTCGTTTCTTTTCTGAGATATAAATAAGTGGGAAATATCTACGACGTTTTACTGGTCGGTTTGCCTTAGTAGCAACATGCAGTGTCCAGTTCTCCTCTTCCTTTTGGCGACCTCGGCTTGCGTCTGGCTGCTGCCTGAGGCGGAAGCTGCAGCAAACATTGCCTGTCCTCCAAATTACTGTCAAGGGATAACGTGCGACATTGTGCATTGTGAACGCGGCGAAATTGAAAGACCCGGATTTTGTGGCTGTTGTCCGTACTGTGCCAAAGTTATTAGTGAGTTTTTATTAAATATTGTTGGCTATTTCATGGCTTGTGCATTTTTTTTTTCAGAAAAAGGAGGAACTTGCTTTATTGAGAATGGAGCCCCACCGCCCTCTGTGTGCGATACTGGTCTCGCTTGCACAAATGGAATTTGTCAATAATTTGTATTTTGATAAAAGTATGTTGCATTTAAAATAAAATTATGAACTACCTAATTGTTAATACATATTTCATATTTGTAAGAAAGAGGTGTGACCCATACCTCACGGAGAAAAAATTATATTTATTTATTATGTTACAGACCGTATATGTAAAACAGGCCGTATACAAAAGGACTAGTCCAAATGTAAACGGACTGAAGATATTAGATACATACTAAAAAGAAGGTAAATTCTTCTTTAATGGGCCTATATAAAAAAGAAGGGTAATTCACTACGATTGCACATACAGTCTGAATGTCAATAGTCCGTATCTATGTTAACGGTCTAGTCCGTATATAAAATGCCATGTCATTTACATAAGGTCTGCGTCATTTAGGCCGTATAGATACTGCCTAGACCGTATACATACGGTCTGTTTTCCTATACGGACTGTAACATTATATGAATAATAAGTTGCAATATGAAATTTAATACTATTTGGGACAGCAATACCATATTTTATAAAGTAAAATATTTTTATAATATCGGCTGTATTATAAATAATAATAATAACTTTCACCCTCACAATACTCAAAACTGGGGGAGGGGGCAATTACTATTATTTTGCCTTCGGTGCTATTTGCGGCTATGGCCGACTTTTCCCGATAAAACTGGGATAACATTCCCTCAAGTAGGTACTACGGAAAACCCTAGAAAACAGCAGTAATACCTGTGTAGGACAATTATTAGTACCTAAATCACACAGATAAGGCTAGGTGAATCCACAATTTGTCCAGCGCTCTTGGCCATCAGCGGTGTTTTTCTAAAAGACTCATTCTGCCTCGATCTCGATTTCGAACCAAGGTGGATCGAAGGCAGAAAAACTCTTTTCCGAACACCGCGGCGTTTTGTATTTGGTTTAACAACTTGTAGGTATGAATTTAAAATCTAAAATATAAGATGGTGTCACTATAATATTTATATCTTTAATTTTACTATTTGTTATATACATTAAATAATGTGTATAATAGTTTCAAAAACTTTTTCTATCGAGTAATATTATTTATTAAACGGTTATGAGGATTTTTATTAATGTTTGGCGGAAATTGCAACCCCCTTGCAACTCCATGTTGTACAACTGGAATGGAAGCCTATGATTTTTCTATTAGATATCCATTGAATACCTCATAATCAAAAAATAAACCTGCCGAAAATGGTGTAGTGAAATCTGTTGCTGAGTTATGGTGAGCGTTTCTGTGCTAGGTGAGTCTTGATATTATTTTTCTTTATGCGGGGTGTAAACCCTCTTAAAGAAGTAAATTTTCTGACGGTATGGCAACGCTATAGGAGGAGGCCCTCGCTTCAGCAATGAAGCAACTTTGCGAGTAATACTGTCTCTAAAATTCTGGAATATTTTTAAGAGGCCGTAAGTTTTTCGTACATTAAAAACAAATAATGGGCGTGCTTTTGAGGTCGAACGTACCGCCGCGCCAGTTAAAATCTATGTACTAATCAAAGTTACACGCTGTATATTATTGCTACAAACTGACAAGGAAATGTTCTTAACATTAACATTATCTATGTGGAGGATCATTCTTGAAACTACACGTCCTCGCGAAGATTCCATTTTTATCCCTTTGTGTTGTGGATGTTACTGGCCCCCGTTGCGGCGCGACTTATAGAAGAAGCAGTAAGATATAATAATATACAGGAGAAATTAGAAGTATGTAGAACTATAGAAGATAGAAGAACCTGCTACGACGATTCTTATCTCTATGTCTCTATATTGCGAGAAGATTTCCTTAAAGCACATAAATACAAGGTTACTATAAAGTAAGGGATATATTTCAGCTTATGTATTTTTAACAAATTAAATTATTAACAATGCGATATGGAAGAAATTCGAATGCCTAAATAATGGGATTTCTTGTGCCCGACAATGGTTTACGCAAATTTCATGTTTAATTCAAACAGCAGTTTCAGTATATACAATTGGATACATTTTTATGGAATTTTTCGTAAAACTTTCCATACCACGGTATATGTCATTTGCAATAGTTTTGATATCGAATGGATACTACTATATAATTGTTGCTAGCGGATTAGTTTTTGCTAAGTTTTGGTTGTCCCGAAGAACTTCTGCAACTTGAACATCAATAATAATCCATGATCTCGGAAGGTCACTTGCATACCCTATTCTTTTCTAATCAAATTACGGTACGCTTTCATTAGAAAAGGCCCTGCTCTCAACTCAAACCCATTTTCGTATGAAATATTCGTAATCCAGCAGTGTAATTTCTGCCACATTCGTAATAACATTGTACTTAACCAATTCTTGTTTATAGATCCATGTTATTCAAGTTTAAATCGTTATTCGTGAGTTTTATGTACAATTATCTAAATCGCGATAATATTAGGTAGGTATATAATATGTTTGACACTTGTATCAATCAGCAGCTGACACGACAACTCATTTTTTTTCCATAGTTACAGTAAAAATCCATTTATTTTTTGCTACCAGTTTAATTTCTTGAAATTATATAAGACTTTAAATTATATCCCCTATACTTCATACATCATAATTTAAACAGTTATCTTTTATTAAGAATCATACATTGTTTCCTAAATAAACTAATTTGCTTTGTTCACATTAAGCTATATCGTGTATCTTGTTTTACTTATAAGCCTTTGTTCCTTTATTTCAGTGTTCAAATAAATTATTTGTAAACTTGTTGCGCAAAGAAGAAGGATCAGTTTCTTCAAAACAACTTATGCTACTTATACGCCGTTTATTTAATGAACAAGGTACTGTTCACAATCGTTGGCAAACACCATTAGCGTACCACACGAGTCCTTCTCTACAGGCGGTTGGAAGTAACCCGACCTACCCTTTCCCATTCACAACGTTGCCCACTCCTGCCCACAAATAAAGAAATAGTACGAGAGATGGCAACCAATACCATGACTCATAGCAGCCCGACTAAAACCGTGTAAAATCGATAGATGACCCTAGAGCCGACTGTTGAGTAGTAACCAATGACGTCAGAACCTATAGACAGGTTTGTTTTGATAAAAGCTTGACGCCCAGAACTAATCACAATCTAAGCGATCCATTAAATTATTCCGAAATGTCGCGAGATTGTCAGAAATTGCTCCTTTTTGTCGAGCCGTAGCGAACTTATTTCGACTCTGGGCTCGGAGGCTGGCGTCTTTAGACCATCCCCCGAGTCTTCAGGCTTCAGTCAACGCTTCAGGTGAGGTTCCGATGCTTCCGGCGCCCCCAAACAAGAAAAAACACGCAATATCTAAGTGTGATTCTGGAGGAACTATAACCGGGAATCACCGGGTGTATAGTTGGTTGATGGTTGACTTTCTGTCTTTGTTTGTAGCATGTCTTTAGAGTAGTATGGATATATTTAATCTTGGAGTCAAAATAAACGGCATTTTAACAATAGGGCACCACGTCTATAGGTTTTGACGTCATTGGTAGTAACTCTCAGGAGTGTAGCATCTTCGCGGGGGGCCGTTTCTGCTGTGTAAAAAAAAATTGGTGGACTGTCGTATAGCAGCCCGTCTGATATTGAAAATTTACATAGATTTCGTTATTTCATTACTAAAATTTGCGTTTTCAGAAATTTTGCGCGTAGCGTTTGACCTGAGTGTATTTTCAAAAATGTCAACAAATCTGACCTAAGTGACACATAGCAGCTCGGTTCATTGTTGTTTTAGATCATTCGTATGGATGCCCAGAATACAAAAATACTGTTTTCAGACATTTTGAGTGTCGCCTATGACGAAAAAATGTGCCAGAGTCGCCTGGCAAACACTCCGGCTCTTGTTACGCTCCTGTGTCAAGAACTGCCATTTACGTGTTACGTCCCTGTCTCTCATCGCTTCCTCACAGCTGCTGCGCAAGATGGCTGTGCAAGAATCGAGTACAGTTTCCTACTTTGAATTTGAAGTAAATTATACAAATTGAAAAGTTGTCTGATTAGTCATATGCTACATTCAATTTGTCTGAAATCATTTTTTTTCCACATCTGGGCGATGCATTCAATCATTGACGACGAATTTCAGACATATTGCTATTAGTCACTTAGGTCAGATTTGTTGACATGTTCGAAATGCTACAAAAAATTAAGGCGACATGTTTTTTGTCTGAAAATAGATTTTTCCGCATCAATTGACCCGACTTTACCTATAAAAATGATTTTCAGACGGGCGGCTGTAAGTTTGTTTTTTTTTTGTCTCATTTTTTTAATTTTTGAATTGGTCTCCTGCGGGTACGCGCTACAATCTGGGTGTCTGAAAACTGTGTTATTGGTGTCTCAGGGCTATTACGTTGGGTGAGGATCTCTTCAGTCAACGGCTATTATCTAACTACATTCCGGAAATCAGACGGGCCGCTATGAGTCACTTAGGTCAGATTTGTTGACATTTTTGAAAATGGGCTCAGATCAGACACTACGCGCAAAATGTCTGAAAATCGGATTTCTGAATACGGGGTTATATAATCTATCGATTCCGTGCGGTTTTAGCCGGCGCGGCGGGACGCTATGAGTCAAAAATTTTGGTTACCATCTCTCGTACTAAAATATAATAGACCACATAAGATAAAGTATAGGATCAAGGATTACTAGATTGACTATTCCATCGTTAGAGAGCCCGCCGACACCTTTTGACACTTAGAGGGCAAGGCATAACCATGACAAGTTAAATTCAATTAAAAGATGCTAGTATCCACCGAGAAATTTTTGTTTTACTTTTACCCTGCCAATAATGACTATACAGTGTCCTCCAAAAAGTTCGCACCATAGGGGGAAAATTTTTAATTAACGTTTTATTTTGAAATTTAATTTTGGGGTTACCTTTTGCTTTAAAAAAGATGAAAAATGACCCACTCAAACGTGGTCATGTGACTTTCGTTATCTGTTAAAAATGACATTTAAAAAAATATATCGCCAAAAATGGGTTTAGTTGTTAAAATATCAAAAAGTTTTGCTTGAAAAAGTTGTTTGTTTTTCAATTTCACGTAAGTGTACCAAATTTGAACGCTCTATTAAAATATTTAGTTTTTTGCCCATATTTAATATTTATGAAATTTCTGATAACTTCGTAAAAACTATTTTATATCACTAGCTTTATCATTCTATTAACTTAACAAAAAATTAATTTTTTTTTAATTATAAAATAGTATTTTCTTTTTTTGTATTTTAATAATAATTTTGTTTTAATGTTTTCATCATTTTCAATTAGAAAGTCAAAGACTTTCCTGGACGAAAACCGCGAAACCCACACCCAAAATGACCCAATCTACACTATGCCACACTAATATGAAACGAAACAAAGCATTAGAAAATCCAATAGACCCGAGAAACAGCTAGTCTATAGACTTTAACTACCGTTAAAGCAAACTTATAAAAATAAATTGATCCGCTGTAGCGGATTAATTCAAGAGTACATACCTACCTACTAATTTGTCGAATTTATAAGAATTAAAATTAGAATCATTTTGTTTTGTCGGGAGTCGAGAAGTATATGCATTTCCAGCCGCGAAAGCGGAGTAATACGTTAACTTTCAATTTCTTTTTGGGTATACCTCTAATGGCTGGATAAGGGATTAGTATTTATTACTTACTAGGAGTATGGTAAATTAAATATATTGACTACATAATAATAATAGTAAGTATACACTAATAATAATTATTCTTAAATAACCGTTTATATATGCTCTTTTTTTAAAAATCAAGATTATCGTCAGCTACATTCATTGCTCTTATTAAAGTTTTACAGAAATTATAATTACAGATACCTAGTAATCTTTGCAAGATTTCTTGCTTTTAGCAAGATTTCTTGCAGAATTGCAAGAGTCTTGCAGAATGATTTCTTGTCTTGTCTTGCAAAGCAAGACAAGAAATTTAAGAGAGTCGTGTCTTGTCCTTGCAGCAAGAACAAGACAAGAACAAGAAATTTGCAAGAGTCTTGTGAAACACTAGTTACTACAATAATTACTATGTAATGATTACAGATTCTATATTGTGGGCTGATGAAGCTATACCTTTCGAACATGTGGAGAAACACACGCTATTGGTCAGCAGAGATTTCACACCAGTTTATCCCACTTCAGCGACAAGGTCGAACTTCGATAAATGTTTGGTGCGGTATTTTTCGAAATGCCATAATTGGCCCGGTATTCTTTGAAGGAGCTTTAACTGGGCAAAAATATTTAAGAGGAGAGATTTCCAATTTGTTAATTAATTTGAATGAGCAAAATATTGTTTGGCTGCAAGACGGTGCTCCACCACATAAAACAAATACTGTTAAACGGCATCAGATAATAGAGTGGATAGGTTCAAATTGAACTATTTCATGGCCAGCCAGAAGTCGGAACGGGAATTATTGTTTTATGCAACTTTTATATTAATTATTATGCAAAAATACTTAACATCTGCTAAAAATAAAAAATGAAAAAGCACATGCCTCCTTTATTTTAATTGACCATAGAGTGTGTTCCCCCCAGTGCATTAACACACGAGCCGCCCACTGTCTAGTTGATTATTTATAATAGTCAATTAATACCTATGGAAGTAAAAAGCACACTTTTTTTTTCAATTTGCGCCTCTATACTACAACAATCCATTTAGTAGTCCATCAAAGTTGCAAGAGCGACACATGCATATTTAAAGTCCATTTTCGAAAAGGGCCATAGGCTACACAGTTAAAAATCGGATTGAAGTATGTTACTTTTTTTGGATGTTAATATATTTGTGTCAAAAAGTGACATACATTGTTACTTAAATTAACGCACGAGCAATATGTCGAATCATCTAGATACGTCAATGTGTAAAACTGTAACATTTTAACTCGCACAAATGTTAAAAATATTACTGAATATGTACAATGTGTTGATGTAACTATCTTCTGTATTAAGTTTAACATTTATTATTTAACTTATTTCGATATGTTTTGAATAACAGAATACGTGCATTTGTTACTTTCATGCATGTAGAGTTAACATATTAAGTTATTCATTTTGCAACGCAACATAAACTTCAGTGTCATTTCGACTCATAAAAATGTAAGTAGTCTCTACGCAGTATTTGATAAAATCGAATGATTGGACTGTTGTTTTCGCTTCCCTATTTAACTTATTTCGATATGTTTTGAATAACAGAATACGTGCATTTTATACTTTCATGCATGTAGAGTTAACATATTAAGTTATTCATTTTGCAACGCAAACATAAACTTCAGTGTCATTTCGACTCATAAAAATGTAAGTCTCTACGCAGTATTTGTTAAAATCGAATGATTGGACTGTTGTTTTCGCTTCCCGGCTATCACACTTGGTCAAGTCGTTTTCGTCTCAGTCAGTCCAGAATTGCGTCGCGTGCCAGGTGCCAATTCCTATCGATTAATAGCGTGTGTTGCTGTGTAGTAATAGTACGGTAATAGTGTGTCTACAAAAAATCCACGTAAGTGATATTTAAAATTCCTACACATATAATAATAATAATAATAATAATAATAATAATAATAATTGTCACCCTCACAATACTCCAAACTAGGAGTACCCCAGAAGCAACCACATGCTTGTGCGGGGGAGGGGGGCAATTACTATTATTTTGTCTTGACGATATTATTATATATAAGTACCCACTTCCAGGGTTTTTATATGTAGGTATTATGTTAACCAGGGGTGGCTCTTTAATTATGAATTTGCCGCACCTAACAAATGCCCTTATTTTTCATTTTTATGTTGTTCCGCCTAGATCTTTAGATTTTATACCTACATTATTTGAATAATTCTTAATTTTACCTGTTATTAAATTGTTTTGAATAAATTTAAAAAGTTGCCTTTTGTATATTGGTATACCTATAGTGATCATAGAAGATAATTTGATATTTATTTTATATAGTATAGATGTATCTTCTATTATTATTATTAATCTGCCTAATCCTAATATGTAACCCTTTTGTTTTGAAATAAAAAAAAAACACAAATCAAAATTGTTGTATTCATTTTGCAAGTATCACCCATTTATTTCACATAGTTGCTAGTTGCTAAAAAGATGTTATTGCCCGAGATTTATAAAACAAGTTATAGTCATGCAGTGTTGTTCCAGTCCTTTGCAGTGCAAGAAACAGTTAAAGTATAAAGTTTATTAAAAGGTAAGTATGCGCATATTATACATTATATACATTTGTTCTAATGTTAAAAAACAATAGGTAATATCTAGAAATAAAAAAAATACTTTTTTTCTTATATGATTACAACCCAAGAATAAAGTTAGCTACTCATTGAATGCGCATTTTGAATACCTATTATACCTATAAAAAACTTTTATCAAAATCGATCAACAAATAAAAATTTTACAAGGGTGGTAAGTCCTTAATGTGGACACACTGTATATAATAATGTAATTATTACGTAATATATTTATTTACTATTAATCTTATGTTAAAAGTACTATTTATATGTATATTTTTAACTTTAGATAAAATGTTAATTTCACTATAGCTATATGTTACAACTACGTAGATCAAATGTTAAAAACCACTGTCGTTTTTCCTCTATTTAACATATGCCTAGATGTTACTTCAACTCACGCTTTTGTTAATATAAATAATGACAAATGTCTAATTAACATTACCTGACTTGTTAATTTGAATATGGAAAGTTTCAATATGACACACTACCATCGTAGATACAACAAAACTTTAATGTCAATTTAACTTTTATTTTCACAAATCTGTATGTATAAGTTGACATACAATAATACTTCAAAATGATATAACACTTTCAGTTAATCATTTTCTACACAACGCATAACGTAAAATTTGACAGACACGTACATCAGCCATTTTACATATTTTTGTGCGTGGACCAGATGGAACATCAAAAAAATGTTAAATTTAACATATTATTTTCAACTGTGTATAATGGACGACACGCGATGCAGTAAAGCCATTCCGGACCCCAGCACAGCGAACACCATATAAAATTGGGAAAAAATCCGTCTGTATGCCAACCAGGCCCCAATTAGTGTTATCCAATTTTTTCCAGGAATACCTGCAGATACAATTTCCTCGTAAAAATTGTTTAAAAATGCCCGGGGGTATGCGGAGAATTAGCTACGTCGTCCGCAAAGGTTTTTCGGAATTAAAGCTATAGGTAGGTATAGGAAGCTTGTGGACTGTATGGAGGCTTCACATCCTTTTAACAATTTCCAAATTAATGTTGACCACTGTCATGTGCAAAGTCCGGTGACCCCATAACTGTATATTAATATATTGTATATATTAGCTCTTTGGCCCTACTGCGCACAGCATGGCGCAGGAGAAGAGTTTAGAATTTGCCGCCATTTTTTACCCTATACAGGATTATTTTTAACCTTTACGCATAAGTTTGAGAAATTGTAGCTTTTGGCAAATAATGACTAATATTAATAAAACAAAACTAAGTAAAGTTTTTTAGTTTCGGAAATATACAGAGATATTGAATTTCAAAGTATTAATATAAAATCGTTGACTGATATATTATTAAAGACTGCTTACGGCTGTCACGTCTGACACATTTTTGGCTAACCATGCGCTTTCCGGAGATAAAATACAATGCAGAATACATTGTTAGCCATCAGAGCCATCTGTTTTCCAGGATATGAGGCTATAGCCGTGAGAAGTCTTTATAAATACGTCAGTCAATGATAAAATGCTTTATAGACGAGCGCCCGACCTCAATCCGACTTGACTTTTATTTTTTTGGGGCTACAGAGAGAGCATAGTTACGTAACTGCAGTTAACACATATGCGGCCTCAGGCAATCCTACAACAGCCTGGTTTAGGCTCTATGTACAGGGTGGGCCAAATTTGACACTTTTAAAGGGAAACTCCTATTTTTGACGGAGATAGACGAAAACTGATATCGGTGTCTGAGGCTCATTTTTTATGATAAACTTAATGGCGAAAACCGCAAATCGATATCTGTCACCGTTCTTGAGTTACAGGGCGTTTTTCGAAAATGTGCGTTTTCGAAAAGCGGCCGTAACTTTTTTCTGGTTGAAAATTTTGTGTTTCTGTAAAAACATTCTTAAAGAACTTTTTTACGTAGAATCCAATGCTGCTACTACATTTTTTTCTAGTCAATGGTTTAAGAGTTACGGATAAAAAATATTATTTTTTTAAATGGAACACCCTGTATATTTTTGCATTTTTTATAGAGCAAAAAATTACCATTCCAAAAATATATAACACTTAATGATTTACTTAAGTAGTTATCAATTACTAATAGCTTTTATGACTTCATGTGTATATAATTGGAAGCGCGCCCTTTCAATCAGTATGATAGAAGGCTTTGCATAAAACTGACAACTGTAAAATTTTTATTAAAATAAATCTCTTGTTTATAATAAAAATCGGAACATCGTACTTAACAACTCAAAATTATATTGTTTTATCTATAGGTATTATCTAACAAAAGAGAAAAAAAAACGGTAAACACGAAAAAAACTTCTTTATAAAAGATGTTCAAAATGTCTTCCATCTTCTGCTATGCATGAATGGCATCTTTTTCGGACATTTCGAGCCGCATTGATTAATTCTATGGGATTAAGGGAAGTAAAGGCTTGCATTACGGCAATTTCCAGCTCGTGTCGAGTGTTTAAAAAGAGAATTTAAAAATGATATATTTTAATCTGCCCCGCACAGAAAAAAGTCCATTGGTGTCAGGTCCGGTGACCTGGCCGGCCAACGATTGGGCCCTTGGTTACCTATCCAATTGTTTCCAAAATTGGCCGTCAAAAAATTGCTGATAATTGCTGCGTTGTGAGGTGGAGCCCCATCTTGTTGAAACTTTTTTCTGGTTGAAAATTTTGTGTTTCTGTAAAAACATTCTTAAAGCACTTTTTTACGTAGAATCGTTGACTGAAATATTCGGAAAGACTGCTAGGTAATCGGGCGCCACTGGGATTTACACCTTGCACGTCCCGCGAGCCCCTCGCCTGCCGTGCTTGATGCCGGGAGCTGGCGCCCTCCGCACAATCGGCGTTTTGTTACACTAACGGCTGCTATGACCTTGTAAGCCAGACGGAATAAATTTATATGAATTTAATTTGTACTTGCGGCGCTGCCGCACAGCGGACGGCGGTGGCGGAGTGTATGCGTATAGAGGGTGCCCTATTAATAATAGAATATTTCGAAACGGGAGGCTAACCATTACTAATCAATAATGTTGTCCCTTTTCAATGTTGTACATAGGTACTAAAGAGGCTTCAAAAATGCAAAATCAAAAATTTCAAGGTTGCATATTTTTCGAAATGTTGGAGCAAACACATGATGTATGTACTATATACATCGCTGGGGTCTAGATTCCAAAAATCCGGTAATATTACATATAAAGTGCTAGACTAAAAAAATTAACAATTTTGTCTATACCTGTGATATGATGCCTATTTCTGAAACGCGACGCGCAATTGTTTTTCTAAAAAGTGAAAATAAAATAGCTAAATTATTCTATGTGTGATGAACGGTTGGAGCAAACACTATTCCATTAATACGGGGTATGCTATATTAAAAAAAAAACACTAGTTTTTGCTATTATTTCGAAACGCCTCGCACAATATTGTTTTTCTGAAAGGTTAAAATAATAGTTTGTTAAACTAGGTAAATAAGCACCACCTCAGGTGTAGGGTGTAGGTGCGAAGTGCGAAATGAAAGTGTTATCAGAAAAGCTTACAAATATTTTATTACTTTGGCTGCTGGAATTACCCTAATTACAAGCTTGTATTTAACTTGCTGTTTCTGTTAGAGGGCGTGTGTTATTATGCAATCTTGCAACTGGGTTTTAAACCACTTCCAACCAACCGATTGAGTTCAATCAAATTGTTCACTTTTGGTGCTTGTGAGTGACAATAAAATTTAGTAAGTATACTCAATATTGTAATTTATTCAAAATGGCCGCCACTCCAAGAAGGCGGATACCTTTTTCTTTACAACCCCATTGCCATGGATACCAAATGGTTTGACGAGTAGAAAACGATAAAGTCAGTGACGTCATACTAAATCCAAGGTGGCCGCCGCCCCAAGATGGCAAATTACCTATTTTTCACAACCTCCTTGAGATGGGTATCAAATGAAAGAGTTTAGGGAGTAGAAAAGATAAAGTTAGTGACGTCATACTAAATCCAATATGGCTGCCGCCCCAAAATGGCGGATTACCTATTTCTTCAAACCTCCTTGTTATGGGTATCAAATGAAAGTGTTTGTCTAGTAGAAAGCGATAAGGTGAGTGACGTTATACTAAATTTAATATGGCGGATTCCCCAAGATGACCGATGCCCAAAGATGGCGGACTAAATTTCTTTACCACTGACATGTAAATTAAATACTGAAAAGCGCAAAATAAAATAAAAAAACCTTATTAAAAACAAAAGCTTTTATTTATTTAAGCCATGTACTAAAACGAATGTAAGTTTAAGTTTCCGTAAACGTGATTCAAAATTCAATGCCAAATTGTGAAAAGCTTTTTGAAACCAAAAATCTTGCAGGGCGAATTGTACAGGGTGATCCAAGCAAGAGTTCCCCTCTTTTTATTTTTCAAAGTATAGACTGAACCTATGTTTTTTTAATGGGACATACTATAAATTATTAAATTTTCGGAACCTACGATTCATCTCGATCCAAACGATATATATGTCATAAGTTTATTTCAGCCATTTTTAAGTACAGGGCGTTCAAACTTCTTTTTTTTTTTCATGTTTTTTCTAATGGTAGGTTTTCTAATTCAGCACCAAGGACATTTCTTAACATACATAATATATCTAAGTAACTATCCGCATTACAAGAAGTGTTAAAGAAGTATGGAACTATTATTCCGTAATAAGAAATAGCGTACCACACATTTACTTTAGTAAAGTACTGACGCCCCCGTGGTATCCGATGCGGATTATAATCACTCCAATGTGAATGTTGCGAAGCCACAAAACCATTGGTTGAAAAAGTTTATGAAATTGCCTTTCCATACGGATATCCCACAAACAAAAATCCAAACATTTTGCTTATCACCGACTTCCAAAAAAGATGAAAAACTCGCTTGTATGGATTTTTCATATTGTGAATTCTGAATTTCTGATTTGCGACTTTTTAACAAATTGGAGATTTTAGCTCTTCTTCTTAATGCTAATTTGAGGTGTTCCTTTACTTCATTTACTCTTCATTGTATCTTATTTTCACTCGGGGTATTCGCAATACAAAAACCTTAAACTTTTGTATAAAATATTTTTTCCAGGTTGAAAAATGAAAAAGTTAAAGGGGGAAATCTTATTTGGATCACCCTGAACAGAAAATACATACAGAGTGTTCAGATTTGATCCGGAATACCCCTATAAAATTGTGATGCGCTACACGATTTTGATGATTATTTTTTTGTATGTAGGTAGGGAGTGCTCTTATGCACTCGTGGGGCATAATATCGTCAAAGTGATAGAGCGCTATTCCACCTCCTGTTATGATTTTTTTCGATGCGATTTTTTGGAAAATGCTATTAGGAATTTTTTTTATCGGAAATCTGACAACGTAGCTTTATTTAGCACCTCCTGAAACCCTAATGTCCCAAGTTTTATTAATGTACATCTCTGACTAAACATTTTTACAGGGCCTTATAGGTACTTGAAAAAATTTAATTTTTCTATTTTCAATTAAAAAACAGGAGTGCTTTGTAAATATCTGAAAATCGGGCAAACTTATTCAAAACGGTCCAAAAAATGTCCCATTAATAAAGAATACAGCAAATAACACCGTTTTATCGTTTGAAAATAATAAAATAATGTTTAAATATGCCATATTTTATATGTTTCGATTAATTACCCGATTTTCTGATCTTTACAAAGCATTCCTAATTTTTAATTGAAAATAAAAAAAAAAACAATTTTCTCAATTTTAAGCCCCCCTAGAAATATTTGTCGGCGATGTAAATTAATAAAACTTGGGACATTGGAGATTCATGGGGTGCCGAATAAAGCTACGCAGCCAGATTTCCGATAAAAAAACCTAATAGCATTTTCCAAAATATCGCATCGAATAAATCAGACTTAAATATGGCATATTATTTAAGAATAACTTTAAATAGATAAAACCGTGTTCTTTGCCGTATTCTTTATTAATGGGACATTTTTGGACTCTTATGAATAAGTTTGCCCGATTTTCAGATGTTTCCAAAGCACTCATGATTTTTAATCGGAAAAAAAAACAATTTTCCCATTTTTAAGGCCCTGTGGAAATTTTAGTCGGCGAAGTAAATTAATAAAACTTGGAACATTAGAGTTTCTGGAGGTGCTGATTCAATCTACTATGATAGATTCCTATAAAAAAAAATACCTAATAGTATTTTTTAAAAAATCGTATCGAAAAAATCATAGCAAGCCGTAAAATAGCGCTGTCACCTTGACGATATGTCCCACGAGTGCACAAGGACACATACAAAAAAATTATCGTCAAAATCATGCAGCGCCTCTCAATCTTTACAGGGGTGTTCCGGATCAAATCTGAACACCCCTGTACATAGGTAGGCACCTACTTCGACAAGTACTTGCTTTCAATCAATCACTATCCAATAGATCTAATTATTGGTACCTTTTTAGGAACATTTCGCGCGACAAGCTTTTTAATTTCAAAAAGATTGTCGCAATTTGACATCGAATTATCGAATTACCTTAACGAAAACCTCAATGTATTTTATTCCTTTTAGTACCTACACAGCTTAAATAAAAGCTTGTTTTTAAAAAGTTTTTTAATTTTTACTTTTTGCATCTCTGTTGTAGATTACATTTTTAATTTGTTTACCATTTTTACAAGAACTCGTTTTTGATACAGTAGAAGTTTTGGATGAAGAAATATAAAAGAATATTTTTAAATATTTATACATATATTAGATTCTGTAAGTATCCTTACTTTTCTGTAGGGCTTATTATTTAACTGGTGTTAGATTTGATTGGTTGATTACCACGCTGGAACCCACCCCACGATTTTCTTGAAATTGGCTCTCCCCTATTTTCGAGGTCCCTGGACACGAATCTTAGTTTTTGCCGGTCGGCCATAGTCTCCGAGAAAATGAACTTTCAAATTTCCTTTTGAATGGGAATGAACTTTTACTGTATGCGGTTCAAACTAATCACTCCGCACTCCGCTGTTTCGCACCTTTGCAACATCCAAACTTCGCTAAAAAAGATTATTTATGCAGTGTTTACGTAGTTACGCTATTTTCGCCCGCCATTCGGCGCCCAGGATGTTGCAAAAGCTGCAAAATAGTGTGGTGATCAGTTTCAATCTCGTACAGTAAAAATTCATATCAATTATTAATTATTATAAATAATTGTAAAGGTGACCTTGAAAAGAAAATTTGAAAATTATATTTCTTGGAAACTACGTCGGACGTCGGAGTATCCAAAATTTCAAGAATATCGGGAGTGGATTACAGCCTGGTAAATAATTATCTTATTATTATTTTAAAGTCCAAAAATAACGAAAATTTAATTGGAAATCCTCGCTTTTTGAGTATTTATTGTTGCTGTGGTTGATCTTATTCAACCGAGCCACACAATTTTGGTTATTCCGTGACTAAGCATAATAAAAAATTTTTAGAGAATATTACCCAAAAATTAAAATTAAAAAACTGTAATCCAAAACCTAATCATTGTCGCCCACATCATAGAAGAACCTAATACGACAGGTTATTTTATACTTACCTACATTTAAATAACAGACTTCAATACTTAATTCCCTATAGGTACCTAGACTCATTATAAGAAAGCAAAAATGCCCAACTTGTAGTTAAGTTTTGTGATTTTTTCATTAAATACACCCCCGAACAAAATGGCATAGTTTACAATTAGTATTTTCATATTAATTTCTAAATTATTGATTAACGCTCTAAAAATTCTTTCGGTCTCGGAATTCCAAAGATTTTCTGCACGAGCCGACAACGTTGCCTCGGGTAAAAGCCACCGCCTCGAGCGCCGGTAGCTGCTTAGATCCATAGACGACGGAAGATTTCTACGCACAGCCGGCCGCCAGCACACGCGGTGTTTCATTCTGCGAGAGATAGAGGGCTACGCGTATTCTAGGGGATTCTCAGAGAATTTGGAAGGCCTATTTTTCTCTTAGGACCTGCAAGTCTTTCCGAATATTTCAGTCCACGGTAGAATCCAATGCTGCTACTACATTTTTTTCTAGTCAATGGTTTAAGAGTTACGAATAAAAATATTATTTTTTAAATGGAACACCCTGTATATTTTTGCATTTTTTACAGAGCAAAAAATTACCATTCCAAAAATATATAACACTTAATGATTTACATAAGTAGTTATCAATTACTAATAGCTTTTATGATTTCATGTGTATAATTGGAAGGGCACCCTTTCAACAAGTAGGCTTTGGCCGGTAAAACAATGGAACAACCGCGGAAAGATGTTTACTGTTGCCTGTCAAATTTTTAGTTAAGCTGTTTAGGCAGTGTAAAGATTTTTCTGTTTTTGTGGAATTTATAAACTTATAAATATTATGAAATTTGAAAGTTATGAAAAATGGGATATGATAGTCTGCTTTATACAATCCGAGGAAAATGCAGATGCAGCGAGCAATTTATACTATTAGCGGTATCCAGAGAGAAGACAACCTTTCAAGGATATTTTTTCAAGATTGCGACATAATTTGATTAATAGTGGGCGTTTTGAAAAGGATAGGCCGAAAAGGTACGAGTTAAACAGAGATAGGGAATTGGAAGAAATAGTGGTATTGGGAACTCTTGCAATTAATCCTGAAACTTCTACCCGTAAGTTGAACATGGCAACTGGAATACCACGGACAAATGTCAGGCGGGCTTTGAACAAGCACAAATTCAAACCATACCGAACTAGAAAAGGGCATCAGCTTAGACCTGGAGATTTTCAACATCGCATAGATTTTTGCCAATGGTTCCTGAACCAAGTGCATGATTTTGCACTAAATTGCATTTGAACAGACGAAGCTTTTATAAGCAGTGCTGGTACATTCAACCGCTACAATTCTTACACATGGGCACAACAAAATCCTCATGCAGTTGTCGAAAAAAGAAATCAAGGCCGATTTGGTTTTAGTGTTTGGGCTGCTATTTTTAGGGGCAGCATTATAATAGGTCCCTTTATTTATGATGGTACTCTCACATCAGCCCAAAACTATTTGCAAATTTTAAGACAACTAATAGAACCCATTATAGATAATTTTCCATTAAGGGATTTTAGAAATATTTATTTTCAACAAGATGGGGCTCCGCCTCACAACGCAGCAATTAGCAGCAATTTTTTGACGGCCAATTTTGGAAACAATTGGATAGGTAACCAAGGTCCCAATCGTTGGCCGGCCAGGTCACCGGACCTGACACCAATGGACTTTATTCTGTGCGGGGCAGATTAAAATATATCATTTTTAAATTCTCTTTTTAAACACTCGACACGAGCTGGAAATTGCCGTAATGCAAGCCTTTACTTCCCTTAATCCCATATAATTAATCAATTCGGCTCGAAATGTCCGAAAAAGATGCCATTCATGCATAGCAGAAGATGGAAGACATTTTGAACATCTTTTATAAAGAAGTTTTTTTCGTGTTTACCGTTTTTTTTCTCTTTTGTTAGATAATACCTATAGATAAAACAATATAATTTTGAGTTGTTAAGTACGATGTTCCGATTTTTATTATAAACAAGAGATTTATTTTAATAAAAATTTTACAGTTGTCAGTTCTATGCAAAGCCTTCTATCATACTGATTGAAAGGGCGCGCTTCCAATTATATACACATGAAATCATAAAAGCTATTAGTAATTGATAACTACTTAAGTAAATCATTAAGTGCTATATATTTTTGGAATGGTAATTTTTTGCACTATAAAAAAATGCAAAAATATACAGGGTGTTCCATTTAAAAAAATAATATTTTTTATCCGTAACTCTTAAACCATTGACTAGAAAAAAATGTAGTAGCAGCATTGGATTCTACGTAAAAAAGTGCTTTAAGAATGTTTTTACAGAAACACAAAATTTTCAACCAGAAAAAAGTTACGGCCACTTTTCGAAAACGCACATTTTCGAAAAACGCCCTGTAACTCAAGAACGGTGACAGATATCGATTTGCGGTTTTCGCCATTAAGTTTATCATAAAAAGTGAGCCTCAGACACCGATATCAGTTTTCGTCTATCTCCGTCAAAAATAGGAGTTTCCCTTTAAAAGTGTCAATTTTGGCCCACCCTGTACATGCGTGTGGGGCTCGTGGATTCGGCAAGCCCCACTGTGTAGGTATTGAGAACGGTGGAAATAAATTCAGAGGTGTGACATACGTTTATAATGCATTTTCAATTAATATTTTTTCTCAATATACCTGTATATTTCGGAAACGAGAAACATTTACTACATTTTTTTTTTCATATTAGTCATTGTTTGCCAAAAGCTGCAATTTCCAAAGTTTATATTACTTATAGGTTAAGAATCAGCCTGTACTGGCACCTTGTATGGTGGCTAAATAAAAACTCGTTATGTTGCGTACCCAAGACGATTTTCTTGGGAATACCAAAAACGTTACAATTTTGGAAAGCACTGTGACACTGAAAAGAAAATCCGTAAATTGTGCAAAATTATTATAGTAGCTGTAGCATGTTTATTGTAAGAGACAGAAGAAAACTTTTATAATGAAAATTTATGGCACCGAAGAGGTACTATATATGATGCTCAGATAGTTTCATAACATTACACAGGGGCTCCGGTTCTCTTGATCCCATGCAATTTTTTCATATCTTTTTATTATAACGATTTTCTCGCTTATTTTGCGCCCCACAAAAAAACGTAAGATGGCAAAATATGGCAACTTTGGGCGCAATAATAAAAAATCTTCATGTAATTTTCTGAAACTCTCTGAATACTCAGAAACCTACTCAGTTCTATCAATTTTCAATATAAAAGTTTTCTTCTAATTCTCACAATAAACTTGCTATGGCTACTAAATATTTTGCCCAATTTGGTTTTCTATATTGCGCGACAAGATGGCCCTGGATGAAGATTTTCTTTTCAGCGTTCAGCTGTCCAACATTGCCATGTTTTTGTTTCTTAGATATTATTGTGGGGCGGAAAATAAGCGAGAAAATCACGGTGGTAAGCCTAAAAACTCATCCTATATTTTGATAGCCATTCGAGAAATCACAAAACATGTCTTCGTGACAGATTCAAAAATGTCATGCCTTTTTGAAATCATATTTCATATTGCATTTTTAAGAAGTGATTGGTTTCATATAAGAATCTAAAAGATGCGAAGATGCTTTTACTTCTAGACTGTAAAATTACATTCTATGAGTTAGTAAAAGTATGATTTTTTTTATTAAATAAATCGAAATGAACCATATTTGTCAGCATATTATGAAGGAGAACAATCAACGCAAATTAGGTAGCTTATTATCCAGTACGATGTTGTGACGTCTTCATGTTTTTAGGCTTCCAAAAGAAGACATGCGTCGGCAAGGCTGACTTTATTAGCTAGAAGCAGCAACTACTTCATCAAAAAAACTCATGCGGATACTATGGGTACAGACAATCATATTAACTTCACTTAGAAAAAAGAGAAATTCAATGCTTGGAGAAATATTTAAACATGAACAATCGGTCTCATGAACAACTTTACTATAAACGCTTGTAGAAAAAATATCATACTCAAGGAAAAACTATACAACAAAAAATAAAATATCGAATAGAAAATCATTTTCTATTCTGCTGCTTCATTTTAGGGTTCAAAATGACCGCCGTCTCTTTTGCGCAATATCTATAGGTTACATTCCGGTGACAAAGTAAATTGATCACGAACTGTTATTGATAATAGAGGATTATCGGGAAATAGCAATAATTAGAATATCCAAAAATGCAAAAGAGACAAGATAGGATGTTAGAATTGAGCGAAAAATTGGACATGGATGCGCATTTCTATTTAACGTCGCCTAGCTGTCTAAAATTGTCATATTTTGTTTCCTTGCGGTTGTTATTGAAGGGAGCAAAATCGCTGAATAAAAAATAATTAAAAAAATACATCTCAAGAGCCGAAGGCCCTGTATAATTTTCTGAAAATATCTGAGCACCCAGGGGCATAAAGATTCTCAGTACCGTCAATTTTTAATATAAAAATTTTCTTCTATCTCTTACAATGAACATGCTACGGCCAAACGGCTAAACTAATAGTTTTGCCCAATTTGAGTTTTCTTATATTGCGCCATGGATACCTACCGATTTCTTTTTCAGCGTCACCAGCTGTCCAATATCGCCATGTTTTTGTTCCTTACGTTTTTTCTGTGAATTGCAATTGAGAAAACGCGGTGGTACCTAGTCCTTAAAAAAATCATACTCTACGGGGTGTCGGGGTGTCCCAAACTCGACGCCCCAGGGCAAACAGAAACAGCCAGTAAAAATTTGACTTGTGGGTTTCTTGTAGGACGACTCAAGCTTGCTTTTGGGTCAAAAATATAGTTTTTAGGAATTTGGGAAACATACACATAACAGCATAAAATTCGAAAAAAATCGGAAATTTGAGACGCTGTAGAGAAAAACATCCTGTATATTTCTTCTTGCAATTTCTTCCATCAACACTTTGGGTGGTCCTGTTAATTCTTCCACTGTTTTGAAATAATTCCATGGCACGCTTGACTCGCCAGGTGCCTTTGAAGCCCCTAACTTTAACACGGTGTAGGACCGAACACTCTACATTTCTTGTTCAAATTTAGTATATGGGGATTTTTGGGTGTCCTGATTAACTTAAATAAAAAAATCGCTAAATGGTTTTTGTAAAAATCGGGGTATAAAAAAAATCGTGGCCGTCCCTGGATTTCCATTTTGACAAAAGTAAAAACGTCAAAAGAAGCGTTTTTTGAAGACCTTTCGAACAAAAAAAGGTTTTTGAAAATATCTTACAAAATACATTTTTTGTCGATTTGTATACACTTAAAAGTAGACACCCTGTAGGTTATGACGTCATCAAATATATTTTTCCCAGGACCATACCTGTTTCTCTTTATATTTGGAAAAAGCACATTTTTCTGATAAACTTTTGTAAATAATTTTTTTGATATCTTGTTTCATTAAAAGTTATATGCGTATTAGTTATTTGTAAAAATATTAAAAATATGCCATGGTATTTTTAATGAAAAACAAGCTAGCCATGACTTATGAAGATATGTTTTTGACAGAAATAATTGACAGACGCTCGGACAGATGTCTTGTGGAAAAAGTATTGAAATTTTATTATTAGATATAAAAATATAACTGTTTGAGCGCCTTTTTAAGAAAAACTGTTAAAAACACTTATTATGTATTATATTTAAAACCTAACAATTTTAGCGAAAACAAAAACCAACAATATAAAAATAAATGTTAGGTAGGTTCTTACTTACAAATAATTTTCAATGTGACTACCTTCTTTTAATAAACTAAGTCTAGACGGCGTCTAACTTCTGTCTTAGTGACCTTTCTTAATAAATCTGGTGTTATTTGCCGACAGGCATCTTCTATTTTTTCTATTAAATGATCAATATATTCCGAGATGGAATTTTGTAAACAATGTTTTTCAGAATGCCCCATAAATGAAAATCTAATGGTGTTAAATCTGGGACTTTCCTGGCCATTTTATGGGACCATTTATTCCAATCCATTTGTTTCCAAACTCATCATTTATTAGAAATTCTTTTACATTGTTGGCCTTGTGTGCTGGAGCTCCGCCGTGTTGAAACCGTATGGTTCGTCTTAACTGCAGTGGCACATTTTCCATGAGAACTGGCAGCTGTTGTTGCAAAAATTGGAGGTATGTTATTCCAGTTAAAACTCCTTGGTAAAAATATGGCCCAACTATAAATGATGACCAATTATGCCACACCATATATTAGTGTCGAAGTGTCCCTGATTCCGACTTCTATTGACAATATGAGGATTCTCAGTGAACCAATAATGTTCGTTTTTTACAGCTGGTTAGCCATTACTAACAAAACGACTTTCGTCTGTCCAAAGTATATTTCTGAAAAAAAGATTGTCAACAATCTCGGTCACCACCATGATTTCAGCAATATAATCAAGCCTTTTTTCGTTATTTGCCTCTCTTCTAGGTAATGTAATTTAAAGGCATGATATTTCTTTTATTTTACAATTCGTTGTATGGACGACTGCTTTAAATTTAATTCTCTACTAGCTTGTTTAATTGAATTTCTCGGGTAATCTTCAAAATATTGTAACACTTGGATTGTTGCATCATTGTTGCGAACTATTCTTCTAATTGATTTGCCTTTGCGGGTAGAAAATGCATTTTGGTTCTCCCTTAAGTTTTTTATAATCGAATAAACATTTTGTGATCAGGATATTTGTCCCTATAAATTCTAACAGCATTTTTTTCAGCTTCTCCATAGACTATTAACATATCAACTTTTCCATTTTGTGTTACCATTATTGAAGTTTTATGATACATTCAATGACTGGATACAATAATTAAATGTCAAGAGAAGGTATTTCAATTATGATAGGTAAGAATAATAAATTATCAACTGTCAATTATTGTTTTCCATGGATACCCGATCAAACCAAGGCTAATTTGATTCAGGATATTATATACTTTGTATTACACGAATATAATCTCCAATTTTTGCAATAACAGTTGCCAGACCTCATGGAAAATGTGCCATTGCATTTAAGAAGAACCATGTGGTTTCAACACGACGGAGCTCCACCACACAAAGCCAAGATTGTAAAAGAATTTCTAAATAATGAGTTTGGAAACAAATGGATTGGTATAAATGGCCCCATAAAATGACCAGAAAAGGTCGCCAGACCTAACTCTATTAGGTTTCTATTTATGAAAATTTCTGAAAAACCTTGTTTACAAAATTCCATACCGGAATATTGATGATTTAATAAAAAAAATAACACCAATAACAGTTTTTCTTAGATAAGGCGTTCATATAGTTATATTTTTATAACTAATAATAATGTTTTACTTTTTCAATTGTTTCTGTCAAAAATATACCTTAATAAGTCATGGATAATTCGATTTTCATTAAAAAATACCATGGCATCTTTTTCAAATTTTTACAATTATTACGCATATAACTTTTTAATGAAAGAAGATATCAAAAAAATTATTTATGAAAGTTTATCACAAAATAATATAATGTACGCAAATATAAAGAGAAGCAGGTCTGGTCCTGGGAAAAATATACTCCATTATTTTAATACCTACTGGATTAATTAAACTCCATGTTTGTCATATTTTGAAATTATTATTTATAAATACTTTAGGTAAATAACAACAATAATAATTATCAACAACAGTGGGATACATTTTACATTGACAAACAGGGAGTTTAATTAATCCAGTAGGTATAAAAATAATGATCACCTGTTATAATTGGAATAGCTTTGGAAAAAAAAAGATAAAAATGCATAGTCCAGGACTAGGGCTGTTCGATCTCCGAATTTCAGTATCGGAAATCGATACTGAAAAAATATCGATAAAATCGATAAATCGATCTTATCGATATAATCGATCTTATCGATAAAATCGATCTTATCTATCCTATTGATAAAATCGATCTTATCGATATAATCGATCTTATCGATCTTATCGATCTTATCGATCTTATCGATCTTATCGATAAAATCGATCTTATCGATATAATCGATCTTATCGATAAAATCGATCTTATCGATATAATCGATCTTATCGATAAAATCGATCTTATCGATATAATCGATCTTATCGATAAAATCGATCATATTGATAAAATCGATCTTATTTAAGAAGCTAGACAAAAAAAGGCCGATCGGCTTTCTGCGGGCGCGATCTGGACGCAATGGGTGCAGCAATTTCCTTTATTCCTATCAAATGATAGATATAATTGGAAAGATCGGTAAAATCAAAAATATTGATAAAATCGAAAAGATCGCTAAAATCGAAAAGATCGATAAAATCGAAAAGATCGATAAAATCAAAAATATCGATAAAATCGAAAAGATCGATAAAATCAAAAATATCGATAAAATCGAAAAGATCGATAAAATCGAAAAGATCGATAAAATCGAAAAGATCGATAAAATCGAAAAGATCGATAAAATCGAAAAGATCGATAAAATCGAAAAGATCGATAAAATCGAAAATATCGATAAAATCGAAAATATCGATAAAATCGAAAAGATCGATAAAATCGATCGAAAATATCGATAAAATCGAAAATATCGATAAAATCGAAAAGATCGATAAAATCGAAAAGATCGATAAAATCGAAAAGATCGATAAAATCGGAAAGATCGAAAATATGGATAAAATCGATAATATCGATATTTCGATTTATCGAAATTGAATATCGAGTATCGATAAAATCGATAGTATCGATACTTTCGATTTTATCGATATTTTGTCTCAGGCCTATCCAGGACCGTACTAATTTTTTTCGTAGTAAATGTGCATTTTAGCGGCCAAATCGAGAAAAAATATGCATGTGCTATACATTGTACTAAGGACAACGATTCCTTTCGAAATATGGAATAAAAAATCCAGGTCCGTATTTAAAAAAATTAAGATGATCCCTCTATCTCAAAAACGAAACGTCGCCTCGATAATCTAAAAATACCATGACGTAGTACAGAAAAAGCTGCAACGAAAAAGTATAATTTATTTTTCAATATTATCTCAAATGGCGCCAGAAAAAAATAAAATCTAATTTTCAAAAATTCATTTTTTTAAATATCTCAGCAACCCATGAAAATATTTTAACTTTCTCAACCGCGTATTATTAGGCGACCAAAGGCGCAAGTTTGCCTTCATTTGACCGACTTCGTATCTGGTACGGTTTCCGAGATGCCCATGTTGAGCACCCGAACCAAATCACCCTGTATAATATAAGTAGTAGGCTTTAGATAGTTACTACTGTTAAACTAATTAAATAATGCAATTTGTTGCTTTTCATTTAGTTTCCATTAATTTATTTAAAAAAATGCAAATTTTTGTGGGAATCTATTTTGTGGTGCGTTAATTTTGTCCAGTTAATATCTGATGACGTCATAACCTATATTTCCCAAATTCCTAAAAACTGGTCCTACAAGAAACCCACTTGTCAAATTTTAACTGGCTGTTTTTGTTTGCCTATAATAACCCTGGGGCGTCGAGCTTGGGACACCCTGTACATCCAAAGTGGTCCGACAACTTCTTTATCCAGTCCAGACGGACATTCCCTGGAGTTTTCGAGTCCTCTCCCAACCGTTAATGGCCCCGTCCGACCCGCCTCCCAGCCGTACGTTAAGGGGCGCGCGAAATTTAATTTCCCGGTTTTTTCGCAGGGCCTCCTCGCCACGCTCACTTAATTTTCTTGTTAATTATCCCACTTCCTCGGATTACCGGATTAACGGACGTGGGGCCCATGGCAAAGCCGCCGCGGAATTGCTTTCCGGGCGCTGGACGCCGCCGTCGAAAATCGCGCCATGCCCGGATGGATTATTGCCTCCGGAAAAAGATTGATTGGGGGCAATAAAATGGCTTAGCTGGAAGCAGTCGAGGTGGTTGGCTGCGGTTGCACTTTTGTTAAAGTGCTTAGGCGTCACACTGCTTTCATTAGTGTGTTTTAGAGAAGACTAGTAACCTATTTTCTTATAACAATAAACAACTAATTCAGACTTCTTCATCAGGATGCTTGGTTGCTCTATAATGAACGAATTATTAAAAATTAGGCTTGAGTAACCATATAATGTCAATAACACAAGGGTGACGCAAGTTTCAATAGGCTACACGCTACATTAAAGAAGATGGCTGGACATGCATATTTTTTTATAGTTTTAGGAAAAATAATTTGGATTTTTAAATGAAACACCCTGTTTATTTTTACATATTCGGATTCAGTATAAAATTATAATATACCCCACGATATTTCTCTCATATTTTGATATCGCTGTAGAGTTTTATTTAAAATATTATTTTTGCATATGAAGGCCATGAACTTGCTACAATATGATAGGATTTTGCCTTCCGTAACCACAGAAATATGGAAATTTTAACAAACAAAATTTTTTGATATTTTTAAAAGTCATCTTAGATGTAGGTAAGTATTAAATTTTCGCAAAAAAAATTGGCGGACTTTTCAAGAAAGTGGCACAAGGGCCGTATATTTGTGGGTTGATTTTACAAATCGATCCACCAAATTAAAGACAACAAAATATTCTTTGATGAACACATGAGGAGACACAGTAGTCCTATTCGAAAAAAGTTAGTACTTTGCAAAAATTTAATACCTACATCTAAGATGGCTTTTAAAACTATTAAAAAATGTTGGTTTGTTAAAATTTAAATTTTTCTGTGGTTACGGAAAGCAAAATATCAGAAACTTGAATAAAAATTAGGTGCGTTTTAGAAACATATACAAGGTGTTTCATTTTTAAATTGAACTTCAGGAAGCAACTATAACAGAACTTTGAGAAAGAATGCGCCACTCTCTCATATATAAACTTGATGTCTACGAGGAGTTTAATTTCGCAAAAAGAACGATATTTTTTAATATATCTGAACTAATTCATTATCTACCAAAATTGATACACAAAACGTTAAAATTTTTGGAAATTTAAACACCACGTATCACAAAATAATCTTATATTATGATTTTCTAGCACACGTGGAAGTGTCACAGAAAAAAACTGAATTACCCTGAACATAGACAAATTTCTCCTCAATGTGTTGTGTTTCCAATATCAGTCCAACAAACTCAAAATGGTTTATTTTGTGGTCAGGGGCTTTACATCTGTAAAAGTTGTCTAGTAAATTCTAGAATAAACCAAAACATAAGATAGAATCAACAATTGCAAAAATAAGAGGATGTTTTCCTGTTCGGTCTGGCAGTCCAAATTATGTTTGTTCCTCTTCATAATTGCATTGCAAGAATTCATTAAGATAATTGTCTTGGTTCCGCCTTTAGAGGAATAATCGTTGATACCAATTCCGATATGAGACTCTTAACACCACTTTATTACACCGATTACTTTCAAATTTTAATTTTCGTACTGTGTAGGATACGGGATGCGCTTTAAAATTGACTAAAATTGTGAAAAAGGACCCCTGTCATCTTAAAACTATGTAACGAAGTTACAAAGTTTCGCCGAGTTTTCCAACTACATCTCACCGTAACATCCTAGTCCGCCAACGTTGCTCCTCATCACCACGGACGCATCTAGCCGGCGGCCGCTAGTTCAAATGTGTCCGCCCGAACCGCCGATAGATGGCGCTGGGAGTCGATATCTAACCGCCGGGGCCTAGTCCGCTGGTAATAACGAGTGATCGGCTATTCCGTCCGTCTGGTGTCTTCCACCTACCAGGTAGAAAAGACCGACACCGTTAGGTATTTGACGGGTTGTCACATTATAAGGCCGAACTTCTATCCGCTGTTGGAAAGAACCATTAGATATTTGACGGAGACGGAGCCATCCCGCATCACCGAGCCGATAAACCCGACCGTTGCTCGGGTAGTGCCGGAAGATCTATACCGGGGCTACCCTAGCCGATCGCTGCTAGGAGAGCACCGCTATAGAGTAGCGAGACTGTCGTATTCAGCCGTTCAGAACCGAGTATCTGCTCCGGTAATAAGACTTTGCTAATCATACTTTAGGCTTGTCTTTGTAGCTATCACAGGTGCCGTTCCCGTAGGACATATACTGCTAGCCTCTCCCAGCCTGCTAAATTCTAATTATTGTAGGCCCTGCGAATCCCGCATGATTGTCTATTGCATACTGATTTTGTTTCAGAGTTCGTGGCACTCCGCCGAAGCAGAAGAGGAGTTTACTTTTAATGTAAGAATTCTTTAATTTAGTTATTTATTTTTCTTTTGTACATAGTTTGGGACAATAAATGGGATAATTGATGTAAACTGCTGGTTTGATTTCACCTCACTGCAAACTTCCCTGGCTCGACAAATTCTGGACCGCACCACTCCTGGCGCCTGAGCAGAAGACGATAAAAAAGAGGCTGAACAACATCTAAGGCCCAAAACCTCGCTACAACTAATTTCATGGTTGGACTCGATTCTTTTATGTAAATTTCGAAGAAATATTCAAACACTCTTCAGCATTACCTCTATACAAAGTGATTCAGTCATGGAAAAATTTTAACCACACAGTGGGGGAGGCCCACTAAAAATGATAACGCGAAAAATCGGTTATGTTTGATGCAAAGTTGGTCTGTTGCTGAGCATTTTGGAAATATACTTAGCCGCATTCATTTTTTCAATACTAAATTGATTACAAAATAATAATAAAGTAATATTTTCTCATATTATTTTATGTATCTGGCCGACAGTTAGGTATCATTTTTATATTCATTTTTAACATTGTTAATTGCGGGGTAGGCCATGGAAAGCCATGAAATTTAGAAGAAAACATTTGCATAGATTTTAAATAAATTATAAGGACAACGTCTCAAGGAAACTTAATATATTATCTTTAGTAATAACAGCAATTATTAATGATAGAAAAATTACATTTCTGTATGTCGCCCCTCTCTTTCAATGCATATTATGGTTCTTCGGTAAACATCCTGTACTGCATTTCTGTTGAATTGTGGTTTTATATTCGCTACAAATTCTCGAATAGTGTTCTCTAAATGGTCAATATTATGGCCTTCGTTTGTACACATTTTGCTTTAAATAGCCCCACAAAAAAATCTAATGGGGTTAAAATTTTGTTTGCGAAAGTTTCATTGAGATACTCCTTTACTGCCCTAGAACTGTGAATGGGAGCACCATCAAATTGAAACCATAAACTTTGTCTTTTTTGTAGGGACATAATATTGTCTAAAATTTCACCCAGCTTATTTCTTAAAAATCGTAGATATCGCTCAGCATTTAAATTTTTTCTGAAAAAGTATGGTTCAATAATTTGATCATCCAATATTCCACAAAAAACATTTGTCTTAAACGAATATTGATCGCGACATTCAATGACAAATCTTGGATTATCCTGAGCCCACCATCTGCAATTTTGTGAACTAACAGTTCGATTTGAAGAGAACGAAGCTTCATCTGTCCACAAGATATTACGTGGAAATCTAGAATTTCCTTGACATTCTCCTTAGAACCAAGCCGAAAACCCATATATCTCGTCAAAGTCCCTTTCTTTTAAAGTATTAATAAATTTTGGTTTGTAAGGTCTAAATTTATTCTTTCTTAAAATTCTGAATACGCTACTTTTACTAACAATACTTCTTTCACTAATTTGAGGGATACCTACTGGTTTTTCCGTGTTCAATCACGTCTAAACAAACATTAAGTTGCACATCTTCAGTGCATTTCGAAGGGGCATGAGGTCTTGTAAAATTATTTAAGACTGAATCTGAACTTTTAAATCTGGCTAAAATTCTACTCACAGTAGATTGATGGACATTTTTTTCTGGGTATCGTTCGTTAAAAATTTCTGAAACCTCTCGATGTGGGATATTTTCTCCACAAATCAAAATAATCTAAATTTTTTCTTGAAGAACATTTTATCTACGTGTCTTTTGTAACAGTAACAGTGTATTAAATTGTCAAATAATGCAGTTGTTTTCCCAACTTGTCAATTTCATGGCTTTCCATGGCCTACCCCGCAATTTTAACAATGTTAAAAGTGAATATAAAAATGTTACTTTATTATTATTTTGTAATCAATTTAGTATTGGAGAAATGAATGCGGCTAAGTTTATTTCCAAAATACTCGGCAACAGACCAACTTTGCATCAAACATAACCGATTTTTGGAGCTGTTTTAATTTTATTTAAAAAAAGACATGTTTTTACCAGTATTTAGCAATAAAAGGTTATCAGCATGGCAAAGCTTGGTATAAAATAATTTTTTCGTAGTTATGACCTTTAAAATTTTTGGAAATTTCACAAAAATATTAAAAAATAGCAAAAAAAACAAATATTTTAATATTGTGTTGAAATTTGGTATACTTATGTAGAATTGAAAAAGAAACAACTTTTTTTAATAACTGTTTTTTTTAATAAATAAGCCAATTTTGAGCGATTATTTTTGTCAAAATGTCAAATTTGACAGGTAGCGAAAGTCACGTGACCTCATTTGAGTAGGCCATTTTTCATTTATTTTGAAGCAGAAGGTGGGTAATGCAACAGTCAAATTTTAAACTAACTCGTTAATAAAAAATTTTCCCATATATGATGAGAACTTTATGGAAGACATTGTATACGTCGTATAAGGAACATCGTGCAGTTTTTAGGTTACCTAGACAGTTTCTCAGATTATCCGTTTCCCCTTGCATCACCTTGGGGGCTGAATTTTGAAATGGATGCCTACGTCGTTGAAGAAACTTACCTGCCAAATTTCAAGTTTGTTGCGGCTTTATAGTTCCTGAGAATCAGTGATATAAAAAAAAGTGTTTTCCACATTACGATACCTTTTCTTATTTAAAAAAATGGCCTCTTAAAATTGTTTTGTATCTGTCACAGCTTCGCGACAAACTTAATTCTGCAGTCAGTACTCTTTTTGAAATGCGGAAAAGAAAATTATTTAACTTGCGAAGGAATAATATGTCCAATTGTATTTGGCTAGAAGATATACAGATACTTGCCTGTCAGAAACCACTTTTGCGACGATTTGAGATTCTGTTATAAAAAAAGATAGTAAAATAGTAGTTGGCCGTGGATGGCATTATGGTTCTGTTGAATTACTATGAAATAGAAATCTAAAATGTATTTTTTTGCAAACGATATAATTTAATCTTTTGCTGCCTTTATACGATACGAAATTTGCCATTAAATGGTGGCAAACACAAAAAATATACAGTTTTTACTTATAGAATAAAAAAAGCTATAGAAATGAGCAACGAGGGCCGTATTTTTCTCGATAAAACAAATATCGGGAATTTCGTATTACTTATCAGTTCGAGAAATAAACAATTCCTAAAACTTTTAAGTTTTTAAGAATTTAAACACCATGTATTTTAGAAGACTGGCTGGCGTTAAAATGCTATACCACAAAATAGTCACCTGAAGTGCCTCAGAACAAAGCTGAATCAACCTATAATATATTTGGAAGATTCATTTGTTACTATTCGATAATTCAGTTTGTTCTCTACATTTTAATAATGTTATACATAAATTTCCAGGGGGCATATAAAATGAAAAACAACGAATTGAAATGACTGTGCAAGAGTATACCGTAGCGATTGCCTGAGGACGCCACACATGCAGTTCTTGCAAATTGTCACCCGGGACTGTAATTACCTTACCCTAATAACACTCTATAGAATCCAGAAAATGCCACCGCAAGTACACCGAAAAAGACGAGAGTAAATCCTGTAATAATGCCATATAGAGCAAGAAGGTTTCTTTTTCTTTAGAAAATACGATTCACCAGAGAAACTTCAATTTTGTTGTATAGGATGGGTAAAAAAATACAAAAATGTTATTTTTCAAGATAGGTAAAAAAATCACTCTTATGGATTACAGTTTTTACTCGTTCAGAAAATACGATTCGTCATAGGAAACTTTAATTTTGTAGTGCAGGGTGGGTAAAAAATACAAAAATGTTATTGTAAGTATTTCGTTATTTTGTATTTGTTACCCATCCTGCACAACAAAATTGAAGTTTCTTATGGTGATTTGTATTTTCTGAACAAGCAAAAATTTTAATCCGGAATGACATTTTTACGTATCTTGCAAAATAAGGTAGATATGTCTGCCTACTTCGCTAGTTTCTTACGAATAATAACATGTTTGCATTTTTACCCACGCTGTACAACAAAATTGGAGTTTTGTATGCTGAATTGTAAACAAGCAAAAACTTTTATTAAGAATGAATCTTTCACTTTTTGGTCCATTTCACCTCTAGCAAAGTCCATTGGCGGATATATTACATTAAAAAATAGAGGTATCTGCTATAATACTAAATAGAAATTTAGCCTGGATTTACACAGTTTTGTAATTTTATTAATAAAACAACTGTTTGTAGATTTTCCCTGAAAAATATATAAATGTGCATATACGAGTATTTTCATTATATACGCGTAAAGGCTCACTTCTTGTCATTAATAAAATTATTGCCCGAAATGGCACCACTCTGTGTTTTTTTAATGAACGAATTATTTTGGTACTGTTTTTTTTGGCATCACATACTTAAGTGTCACATTATGATTTCATACAGTTTCGTCGTACTATACTTAGTTCAAGGTAAAGAGGTACTTGATAAATTAATTTTATTGGTTAAAAGAAGGCAAAGAAGTCAATGCTCACATTTATCGGCACGCCTCTGAAGATTTCAAAACAAGGTGTTCATAAAAATATAATTTTTAATTTCTAGAAATTTTAAATTGACTACGTTTATCTCGACGCGTTCGATCCGATTGAGAGAGGTTTGAATTCACTGGAGCGGACTCGAATAGACGGCGTAAACCCTACAGATTGAAATTCAATCATAATATTTAAAATTTCAAGTCAAGCCGGTATTTCCAAACAGAAGTTGGTCAGAATGTGCACCAAGCTACTGTGGAATGAGTATAATAAGTTAATGTCCCTAGAGAGGATTGAAAACAGGGCCGCGCCGAGACAGGGGCAAAGCGGGGCACCGCCCCAGGGCGGCCAAAAAATAGGGGCGGCCAAACGGGCGTCAAAATAAATTTATTTTTATTTTGTTGATGTTTCAGAAAGATTTCAGTTGTTAAAGAATGTAAATAGAATATTTACATTTCTTAACCAACTTTATAGTATGAGAGCCGGCCGCATGATTTCAACTATCATAAGATTATAGAATAAGATGTTATGTAAAATGTAGACCATAATATATTTCTTTACTTAAAGCGAGTAGGTTGCCTCAATTAATATGGGCCCAATCATTGTTATTTAAAGAAGTTGTGGTTAATTTTTAGGCAATCTATTCTCATATGATTATAGAACAAAATAGGAAAGAAGGCCCATGGAGCAACAATAATAAAAGGGTCCCTTGGTCCTTTAGAAATGCGATACCTAGGCGTATTTTCGGGGCCCCGAAAATCCTCCGCTGTTAAATACGGCGCTAAAGACGGGGGCAAGTCTGGACCTCGGGGACGCGAGTTGTGTGAGAAGTCCCGCTATACAGCCAGTGCCATATATATACCGTTTGATGCACAGGAATTTTTTTTCAAACTCGGTTTTCGGGAGTTCTGACGGTACGGCGAGATGGCCGGAGAACGGGTCAACATATTTAACAAAACTTTTTCAGGTAAATTATTTTATTTCCCGTTTTCTAGTTATTAAGGATTTTCGGCGAAAAAAACGATCAACGCAGGTGGGACGCATTTTTTTTACGTGATTGGTCGGCATTTCCCGTCACCTAAAAGCCAAAGTCCGAAAACTGTTAGAATTTCTAAGAGCGGTTCCGCAGGATTTCCTGTCAATTTCGCTAATTCTACAGCCGTCCCGTTTCTCGAAACTTGAAAATCGGGAGTCGGGAAATTTGGTTAAATATTGGATTCTCGAGGTTTATTTCGGTACTGGAGGAAAGTACAAGACCCAATTAAGAAATTTACCACCTCCTTCGATTTTTAGAACGGCACTTTTCGAATTTATCAAACGACTTTTGCGAAAAACTATATAGTAAATATGTTCGTGGGACAGGTTGTACTATTAAAAAATTGAAAATTAACCACAACTTCTTTAAATAACAATGATCGGGCCCATATTATCTGAGGCAACATACTCGCTTCAAGTAAAGAAATATACTCTCTACATTTTACATAGCATCTTATTCTATAAACTTATATGAAAGTTGAAATAATGCGGCCGGCTCTTGGGCTATTACTCTATTCCATATTGTTAAAGTGCTGTAAAGACCTACACTTGGCACTGACTGATGATTCTCAAAATCACAGTGATATTGACGGTGTTCAGTTATACTGAGAGATTCTTTACAAAAACAAAAAACAATGAATTCTGAAGAGTTACTCAAATAGGGTGATAACCTAATAAAATTTTTTCCAAACGTCGCACTAGCTTTAAGAATTTATTTGACATTGCCTGTGTCTGTAGCTGAAGGAGAAAGATCGTTCAGAAAATTAATGGAATTAATAAAAAAACTTTTTATGATCCACCATGAGTCAGAAAAGGTTGGTAAATTTGGCGACTATTTAACATGAAATCGTAGATGAGGTGGATGTCAAACAAATAACAAAAACTTTTTCTGAGTCTAAGGCAAGAAAATGTTTCTTCTTTTAGAATTTAACTGTCCCTGTGTTTTTATTTTCTTTGTATAGAGTATATTTTTATTTTCAATTTATCGTTGTTGATTTTTTCTTTTTAAAAAATATTTCCGCAGGCTTGCACTCATCCTCGTTGTTAACTTAATACCTAAGGGACACAAATTGGGGAAAGATTAGTTACCTTGCAAGGGGCGGCGAAATCAATCTTTGCCCCAGAAGAAAAAATGGCTTGGCGCGGCCCTGATTGAAAACCGTAGGATTCAATTCGGATGATGTAAACGTAGAATTGTAAAATATTTGGCATAACTCAATCGGATCCATTTCAATTCGATCGAGTTGTCACGAGATAAACGTAGTCTATATTAAATAGGTGCAATAATGAAAATACCTGTGTATGGAATTTATTATATGCCTGTAACTAAATTAGACTGAATTTTTATACTCGTTCAAAGGCATGTTTGCTACTAACGGTATGGTTCCATTAGTACACTGAAAATCCTCATGCGAAATACAAATAAAATAATTAAAATGTATAATAAAAAAAATTTGGATTTTTTTCTCAATTTAATTTGCTGTTTGCTGCAACGCCCGGTATTAAGTAATCAAACTACTCTGCGTCAAAATAATAGTCCTACTGTGACCCTATTTAATTGCTAAAAAATATGATCAAAATATTTCCACCTATAAGTACAAGGCGTTCCGAAAATATGGCATTTTCGACTTTTGTCTCTAATCCATTGCGTCATTGAAGCTTGTTAATCAGGGTTTTCAGGTTTCAATGATTCCAACTGTTTTTTATGCCTAATGCCTAATGCCTAATTTTGAAAATCTGCCAATCCGCTGAAACATACGGAATGGTCAAGTATCCGACTGAAATACACTCTATAGTTACATAGTGATTTATTGTATATTTCAAAAGAAGTAAAGGATTTCCATTGGACAATCAAAATGCGAGTCAAAAAGGTAATAATAGGTATAACTTAGACCACGATGTTTTTATTCCCAAAGTAAAAAAATTTTTCCCTGAAAATTTTATGTATACCCAAGTAGCACATTCGGTGCACTATTCTGCTTAAAACTTTATAAAAAGTATATTGCAGCAATTAATATGACCAATTGGTTATATTAAGGAAATATGTGATACCAAATTGCTTATTCAGTAAATTAGCCGAATAACGTTGCTGTTAAAACAACATAACAGTATTTTTATAAAGGTGTTTCATTGCGCCATTTATATAGCATTATTTTTACTTCATAAAAGCGGTATTAGAAGCCTTTATACAGGGTGATTCAGTTTTAATCTGCAACACTTCAATAGGTGACAGAAAACCAAAAAATAACCGCACTTTCTTCTATAAACTATATCATTTTAAGGCCTTATAAAAAAGTTACAGGGTGTTAAAGTTGCAAGAAATATGTGGAATTTATTGAATATTTTACAAACTAGTTGAGATATTTAAGTCATATTTGGTACACATTATAACGGCATGGGTTAGCATAAAACCTGTTAGTATCAAACATCTTGAACAATCAGTGGCGTAGAAATGGGTAATTAGTATAATTTATTTTAGAAAAAAAAAATAGAACCACCTTGTATAGCAATAAAATGTATTCAAATTCTTATGTAAATTTTTATTGTAAACAAAAACGTTCTCTTAGCATTTTTTCATATGTGTCATGGTTTCATAGCAAATTTGATTTTTTCGTATTATTTCGGGGTACTTCTGAAAAATTAACTTAAAACTTTTCTCCATAAGTAACACTTAAAGTAGAAAATACAGGAGTTGTGAAAAAACGGGAAAAAATAAAAAAATTTATTTTTTTTGTTTAAATTAAGTTCAAGGAATTTTCGAGGCGCAGTAGTTATTTCGCACTAAAATAAGTGGTTTTACCATAAAACTTTGTTGGCAGATGAATTTCGAGTCCAGGGGGAGCAATAAAATTAATAATGTACAGGCAAAAGAGTCTTCTGGCGGATTCTTATTAGGTACCAGATTCTACTTCGTTATTCAACAAAGTCGTAATATTTCTGTTTGTAATTGTAAGAACACAGAAATTGTATGCCGTTTGATTGCAAAAATGATTTTTTAACAGATTTTTTCGTCAATATATGCTTTTTAAGGTTTTATAAATCTTGTTTGTATCATGTAAATACCTCTAATATAACAATTAAAAGAATATAGCAATATAGCAACTGCTTAGAGGCTGTATAACATATTTTATAAGGGCTGAAAAGACGTAATAAAAAAGCAATTTAATTACTATTTCAGCTTGTTTTATAACCCACTATAGAACTTAAAATCTGTATAAATGGGGGCCTTTTTGGGTATATTGATACTTTATTAGTGCTGAAAGATGGTTTACAACTCTTAATTATATAGCTTGAGGCTATATAAAAAAGCGGTAGGTATAGATACTGTTACAGCTTTTAAAAAACAATTCGTGCTACTTGGGTATGTTTCAAATATCCAATAATAAATTGTGTCCTCGTTTGCCTATGAGCACTCTAGAAATCTATGGTAAAATTCAGCATTTCTCTTAGATTTACCTGAGGGAAGATATCTCTACATCGATTGGACTAATATTCCATGGCTAACTTAGATTTTAATTAACATTTTTTCAGAATACCAGCTAGATTGGATATACTAAGTACAATAATACCTTAGGCAAAGTTTAATCGATTTGCAGTTAAGATCACCAAACTGTGCCCCTGGTTTATACAGGGTATTTCGGAAAATTCGAACTTTGACCCTTGCCATGTACCTATAACTCAGAGTATTGAAGTTTGGAACTATGGCCAATTCGATGACAACATCCATTTTATTCTTAAAATAATGCCTTAAAAATCATAGCTAGGCATGGAATAATCACCCAATCGAAATAGTAGGTGTCTCTTCCTTTAGGTCAAAATACAATGCCGAATTTTATTCCGCTTATAATAGATTTATAGTGTTCACAAACAAACGCAGACACACTGTATTATGATGGCAACGAATTATTCCTAGTGGCAAATTTTATCATGCAGTTAGGACAAAATCGAATATAAATATTATTGAATCGAATATTTCGGAATTTACCAAATTTTATCGGGCAACTAGCATTCCTGCGTAATTTTTTGGCCAACCTCTATGGTGATCATCCGCGGCGGTTAGTTAGCCATCTGTGTGGTCCTAATTACCAAAAATTAATTAGGAAAAGGCTCCTTATAACGACGGACAGGGGCATTCATATAGCTGGCAGTCGGTAGCAGAGATATGTATCAAATCGCATCGAGTTATAAGAAAGCAGACATGCCTATTTAAATCTCGCATAATCTGCGGCCGAGATTTTTTGGAATTTCGTAATCGAAGTCCGATCGGTTTTCTGTGGTATTTGTGAACGCAATTTTTGGGTCATTAAGGTACAAATTGATTTTACCATGCAGGTGGTTTCATATAGAGTTGTTTTTTTATAGTAGATAGTAGATAAGATATAGGAACCATTTCATTACAATTGATTTAGAAGGTATTATTTTTTATTACGCGATACAAAATGAAATACATCTCGAAGTAAATGAATGGAATGTGTTCTTAGACTTTGTTGCCATGATCAGTAGGGGAAGGTCGCCTAAGACTATCCACTTATTTTTTTTGGGTTATAAATTGCATAAATTTAGACATATAAAATACTTGTTCTGGGATGGATTACACTTTGATGTATTTTTAACACAAACAACATTCTTATTTTACACAAATAAACACCGCATTGTAAAAACTTTATGCATGCACTTTTCCGTTCCTTTATAAGATGTATACAAATTTCGTGATACCATTGTAAACACTTATTACATTGAATCAAATCAATGCCTGCCGGGTCCGTATAAGTTACACTACAAGCAGGACAAATTCCATATTCTTCCACTTGTTATAAACGCCTAGTCCGGCCCTGTCGGACCTCCTAGGTGTTTATAGTCGCCGTTGCTGCTGGCCCTATGTATGTGTGTGTCTGTGTGTATGTACGCCCCAGACCACTTCCCCGGCCTCTACAGGGCGCAGTTTTCGATATTTCGAGTCGAAATTTCGCGTAGGGCGGCGCATGCGTACTTACTCCAGACCTATTGTAGGGCGCCCGAATCGGAAAAGCCGTTTGGCCCCTGGAATTTTTTTCGATTTTTTTTAAGGGGCCGGCGTTTCGAACCTAGGTCGTCGATCGAGTTCGACTTTGGCGTGGGGCCCCGGACTCGTACGGGCCTCTCCCGTGCCTGCCGAAGGGCGCCCCGATCGGAAAAGCGGTTCGGCCATTTGGGACATTTTCCGATTTTCGGTTTCGCTTCTTTTTTTTTTTTTCGACGGGCTAGCGTTTCGAACCTAGATCGTCGATAGAGTTCAATTTTCGCACGGGGCCCCGGACGGATATGGGCTTCACTCGTTCCGAAGGGCGCCCCGATCGGAAAAGCCGTTCGGCCGTTTGGACCATTTTTCCGACTCTGGGCTTCGCGGATCTCTGCACCCGGCCTCGCCGGGAGCAGAGATCACGCTGTATAATACACAACCCCGTTCGTAGTTCGTCATTCGGCAAGGTTCGGTTTCTCTTTCGGTTGCTGTCGGTCGGCTCCTCCTCCTCCGGCAGAGGGCAATGATGGCGGCTGGCGTCATGCAAAGCACAGTGACAGTGTAAATGAGGAAACGAAATGACTAAAGTTTAAAGTGAGATTCTATTGGAGAATGCGGACTGTGGTAGTTTCTAGTGACAAGTTTTTCAGAATTTCAGGTTATTTTTGTTTTAAATTCCTCCGTTTTGGACACAGAACACCCACGAGCCACGGTTATGTGGCGATCAGCTGTGTGAGTAAAATGGATCAACTTATAGATACCTTCTTTTTTTATAAACCAAATACAAGAACCACGCAAATGCGTAATGAACGGGAAATGTGTTAATCGGGAGCTAAAAGGTGATTGTTTGGCACAGTACGTAGTAGTACCTGATGAATTACACAGGAAATTAAAGGAAAATGTCACCTTACAGAGTGTCAAAAATTTTTATGTATCAAATCACAAAACACAAATCGTTTCACTCAACGCTCAGGCATAGGTAAGGGCATGTGGCATGTAATAGCGTTAATGACATATTATTAATAAACAGTGCTCACAGCTGTCACGTCTGACACTTTTTAGCCCACATAACCCTTTCGAAATACATTGTTAGCCATCAGCGCCATCTGTTTCCCAGGACATGAAGCTCTAGCCGTGGGAAGTGTACCTACGTCATGCGTCAATCGGCAGTTAGTAGGTACCTACCTAACAGGTTTTTAATATCTGAAGCACTGGTAATTTTATCGAAATCTAGGTAAATATTTGAGAGCGAAAATGTGTGTCAAATCCCAGGAGGGGTGGGGTGGGGACGGAGAGCCGCCAGATCCTTAGAAAGGTTAAAACATGTCAACATATTTTTCACTATCATTTATTCATTTTGGGTAGGTATACCAATAAAATAAATATGAAAGCAATTAATATTATCTAATGTGTGCCGGTAGTAAAATTATAATGTTTTACGAACCATTTATTCTATTTATCTGAGCCCAGAAAACCCACAACCTGACCCCTGTTTTCTGGGACTTGATTATGAAAGCGGAATGCTTGACAACAGAGCGGCGCGGCGCCACAGATTCCGTTCTTGCGGTACTGCCAGATCGTCCAGTCGGGAGCCGGTAACCAAGGCAACCCACAAAAATATAATGCAAATTTAATTCTTTAAAACTTAGTATAAAATGAAATCGATGATAATTTACTTATAAAAATGTTAGTCCTTGATAGTATTTTGGTTGATATTAAATTGAAGGCGATAAAAATAGCTAAATGAATTTAAGGAAATTGTCAGGCATAAAAGCTGACGAAGTCCGGCAACGTCGTTTGTGGCCTACGGCTGGCGCGCCACCTAACGCCAGACGCCAGACAGCGTCAGCATGTTCAATTGAGGTTAAACCCCTTATAAAACGTAAACAATAAAACGAAAAACGATTACCAATTTCTAAGTAAAAAAGCCCAGTATTATTATCATGACTGTGATAAAAGTAGCCAAAACAGGGACCAGATAAGGTGTACAATATGTATTCAGCTCAACTTGACTGCTTGTGTTGTTACTTCGAATACTTCGTTGCTGTATTTACACTAGTGCATTGTGCCCCAGAAAACCCACTTTGTGCTTAGGTTTTGTGACGAAATAGCCCCGCAATATTGCTGTGTTCGTGGATGTTCTAACAACACGAGGAATGTTGGGATAAGTTTTTTCAAAATACCTGGTGATGAAAACAGGTAGGTACCTATGTGTAGTTACCACAATATTATATCCTTATTATAAATTTTATGTCCTACGTACTACCCCTTTTACTGGGGTATTACCTACCCCAGAAAACCCACAAATGGTTTCCTACTGATAATACCTACCTAACTATTGTTTTTAATTTTTTTTCCAGGTGTTATGCATGGAGGAGAAAGTGTGGAAGGCACGATTTGTTAGAAAAAACACCCACACAGCTTTTTATTAATTATAAAGTTTGTTCAATGCACTTTGAAAATAGTATGTTTGCAAACCAGTCGAAGTCTGGGCTAAAGAAAACAGCAATACCAACTTTGTTCTCGTCATGTAAGTACCTTCATTGGTAATTATGGAAATTAGTGTATGCACCGCCCGATTTTCTTGACATTTTGGCTACCCCCTATTTTCGAGGGCCTTGAACACGAATCTGACCTCGGGTGTTTTGAGGTCGGACATAGTTTCCGAAAAAGTGAATTTTCAAATTTCCTTTTGACACCCCACTTTTTCAAAACACCGAGGTCAGATTCGTGTTCAGGGACCTCGAAAATAGGGGGGTAGCCAAAATTTCAAGAAAATCGGGCGGTGCATACACTAATTTCCATAATTACCCCTTCATTATTAGATAATAATATGTATTTTTGCTGATACTTGTAATTTTGCTGCATTTAATTTTTTTACTAGGTTATATCTATGAGGCTTCTTCTTCTGTATGCAGCAATTTGACTTTGTTAGAACCTCAACGAGAACTTGATCAACCAGTCTCGATCGCTCAACCTTTGGATCAACCAAGTACACCCCATCTGTCACAGTCACCTATAGGCGATCTCCACAGCATTACCGAATTTTCAGTTGCATCATCCTTTACTCAATGTCTATATTCACAAACTGTTATTATAGTATACACACCCAAACTTATATGGCATCACGCATTATTTGCGATAATTTTTTTTTGTCAAAAAAAATTATGTCATGGAAAGTCAAAAGTGTTTACTAACAAAAACAGTTAAATGTGAAAAACCCGACAATATAAATTGTAATAAATATTAAGTGATTCCATATTATAAGTTTGGGTGTGTGTATATTGTAATTTTTTGTATTACTTATTTTGTTATTGAATAATTCTATTTTTAGATGCTAGTCAACAAACTCCTCTTAGTTTGAGTGCACATAGTCCGAGAAAGCATTCATTGAAGTTACAAATAAAAAAACTCCAAAGAAAGTTGCATCCGAAGTTGGAGCAAGCTGTCGATAGTGCCGACACTAAAATAAATGACGAACAATTTCTTGCCATTTGTGAGAAAAAACTGTCTGCTTCAATGCTACTATTTGTAAGGCATTATTTAGAAAATTCCAAAAAAGATCCACAGGGATATCGTTACTCGTCAGATATGAAACAATTTTCCTTAAAATTTATTTTCTAAGACCAAATGCTTATAGATTTTCAATGAAACCACTTTATTTGCCACCTAAAAGCACTCTTCAAAGAATAACTAGCAAATGGCACATAACTGCAGGTCTTAACAGTTTCATTTTTGAGGTTATTAAATCAAAAGCTACAAATTTAGAGGGTTCTTCAAAACAGTGCATCTTTGTATTGACGAAATGTTATTAAAATTTTTTTTATTTTACAATAGATCTTCCGATACCATTGTTGGATTTCATAATACATTGAAGGAAAAAAGATATATGCTCCTGCTAAATATGTTTTAGCTATTATGGCTAGAGCAATATTTGCTAAGTGGAAGCAACCAGTTGCTTATTTCTTTATTGATACTTGTTCAGGGGAGGAATTAAAATTTATTATTTTTGAAGCAATAAGGAAACTTAAATCTGTAGGATTACTAGTAAGTGCGTTAGTGTCTGATCAAGGATCAAATTTTGTACAATTTTCAAAATCAGTTGGTATCTCTCCAAACTCTTCATATTTTTATGTCGATAGCGAAAACATATTTTATATTTTTGATGTGCCGCATCTCTTAAAATCAACACGATATAATTTTTTCAATTACACATTCGAAACCTCTGAAGGATGTACAAATAAAACGTATATTGACCAAATTTATAATAAACAAAAACATGAGCCTTTGGCTCTTCGGCTGTGTCCAAAATTTACAGATGAACACTTTTAAAAAACTGAAGGTTAGTTTAGCCGTCCAAGTTTTCAGCGCAATGGTAGCTGCGGCACTTAATTCCTTTATTGAATTCGGACAATTCTCCCCTTCGGCAAACGCTACAGTGTCATTTGTAGAAAAAATTGATAAGTTATTTGATACCTTAAATTCCTCAAAAATATCAGGCAGTAAGAAATACAATAGACCTTTCAAAGGAGCAGATTACCAAGTCGATTTTTTAAAGGAAATGTTTACATATTTCGAGTATATTAAAATTTTAAAACAAAATATAGAGGTTACCAATAAAGTTAAATTTTTTAAAGGGTGGCAAATCACAATAAATTCATTTTTAGGTCTTTGGGAAAAATTTCATTGTTTAGAGTTTAGTTCCTTATACACTCGACGCTTAAATCAAGATTGTCTCGAAAAATTTTTCGGCACTATTAGGCAGCAAGGGGGAAATTGCTTGAATCCAACCCCCATCCAATGCGAAAGGGCTTTCAAAAAATTATTTTGTTTAAAATATTTCCAACACGCGGATGGGGCTAATTGTATTGAGGATTTTGATTCATTATTGTCATATGTAACCACCGAACATACACAAATTTACAACAAAGTTGTTGTGGGAAATGCAAGATCTATTTTTTTCTGATTTAAGTGCGGTGGCACCAGATTATATTAATTTCGAACTACATGAATCAAATAGTATATCATATGTTTGTGGATATTTATTAAGAAAGTGCTTGGAACAACATTCATGTGAAGTTTGTATTAAATATTGTAGACGTCATACATTAGGGGATACTGATTTGTTTACTTATTTTAAAGCATACAAATCAAGTGGTAACGAAACCTTTGGACATTTATTTTCACCTCCTGATAATTTCCTCAATTATATTAAAACTCTCGAAGTTAATTTTTGTACCCTCTTTCCAAAGTTTGCTTTAGAAGAAAATGTTGGTGTGAAATTAAAAAATAAGCTGCAAAACATTTCATATCAACATCCATGCCCTAGTTTTAATCATGCCTATTTATTATCCCTTTATGTAAGGTTTAGAATCTATTCTTCTTTAAAATTTGTAAATCGTGATATTGTTTCTAATAAAACTAATAAAAATTATAAACTTCGAAATTTACAACATTTATAAGTGCTGCCAGGGGTCATTATTTTTAAAAATTAGGCTAAGTTGATAATGTATAGTGTGCATGTGCATAATATGTACGTAAGTAGTTTATAATATCTTTTGTATTTATAGGTATTATATTTTATATGTGCTATTGTTTTTGAATTTTTTTATAGATTTTAGTAATAAACATTTTTGATAAATACCGTTTTTTACTACCAGTGATACGAAGGTCAACCAATTTTGCAAATAATAATTGTTATGGATCTATATAAAAAAACAAATTAATTGCCAAGCTATGAGTTTTGACGCAAGTCGATTGAAATATTGTAATATTTCAACCACCCAAGTCCAATAGTTCACTTGATCCTAAATCATAGTTGTTTCTAATTAATATAGGTAAGTAAAAAATAATAAAGAGGAAATATTGTGAAATTTCCATGTACAATAAATAAAATGTATTTTTCTCATTAGTAAAATATTAATATTTATATTTTTTTTCATTAGTAAAATACCTACTTAAAATCACTTCTGGAGATTCAAATTTAACAGATCTAATCCCAGAAAAAACTTTACTATTCTAAAAATTAATTTTGCTATATAAAACACAAAATTTTCTATAGCCCGGACCTGACCGTGCCAACGCAATGGGCAAGTTCTACTCTGTCCAAACTACGGTGGGCGTGGCCAATGCGCAGATGTCAACGGCGGAGAGTTCATTTCCTATGCGCGAGAGGGGAAATTGGAACCGCGACATCAAAGGCGCCGAAAGCAAGTGCCACTTCTGATTCGGTCAAATGTTAGCTAAATATTTTCTCGCTAGAAAAACTATAAAGTAGAAAGTGTGAAAACAAAGTCCCTGAAAAAAAAAACCGGGAGAACACCGTACGTACAGTACAGGGCTATCCAATGAAATTTTTATTTTTGACTCCAGAAACAATACTTTACAATAGTAAAGGGTGGTCCAATTTAAATGTGCACTGGATTTTATGGGGAATCCGAATATTATTTCAGGTTTTTTATACGGGGATCGTCAAAAAGTTATTAAAAAATTTTTTTTCGGAAAAAAATGAGGGCGACTTTTATCAGGGAATGTTAGCAGTGACTATACAGGGCGTAGCAAAAAATTGTCTGTTCTTATTTCTGTCTTCTGGTTTGACTGGAAGTGAATATTACTTTGACAATAATTATGTGATTTTTTTTGCAAATCTGGACATTTTCAAAAATTTTACGGAAAATTTCTCGAAAATTTTTTGAATTTTATTTCGTCGCAAAAAAAAACAAAAGGAAAAATCTGATTCTTTTTGTGTAGATCAATCTCAATAAGATATTTTTGAGGGACCCGTAAGGGATGTATACATAGAGTATACCTGCAGGGGTGGCGTGATAAACGACAGTGGGGCGGCAAAAAAAATAGAAAATTGTAATTTTTTTTGTTTAAATTAATCTTATTAAATATATGTTTGGGAGGCACGTAGGAGAAGTAGGACTAGGTATAGAAAAACCTGTAGGGGTGCCGTAGAAACGACAGTGGCGTCTCAAAAAATCCAAAAAAATCTTTTTTTTGTGTAGATCAATCTCAGTCTCAAAAATATTTTCGGGTTCACGTAGGGAATATAGGAGCAGATATGGAACAAACCTGTAGAGGTGCTGTGAATAACAACAGTAGAGTTGCAAAAAAGCCAAGAAAAAAACTTATTTTTTGAGTAAATCAATCTTAATTTCAAAGATTTTAGGGGACATGTAGGAGATGAAGGAGTAGGTATAGAAAAAACCTGTAGGGGTGCCGTGAGTAACGACAGTGGCGTCGCAAAAAATCCAAGAAAAAAATCTTATTTTTGTGTAAATCAATCTTAATCTCAATGATATTTCTGGGAGATGCATAGGGGATGTGGTATTATAGAAAAAAACCTGTAGGGGATGCCATGAGTAACGACAGTGGCGTCGTAAAAAATCCAAGAATAAAATCTTATTTTTGTGTAAATCAATCTTAATCTCAACGATATTTTTGGGAGACGCATAAGGGATGTAGTAACAAATATGTAATGGGTGCCGTGACAAAGGACAGTGGCGTCGCAAAAAATCACAAAAAAATCTGATTTTTTTGTGTAAATCAATCTTAATCTCAATGATATTTTTGGGAGATGCATAGGGTATGTGGTAATAAAAAAAACTGTAAGGGTTGCCATGAGTAACGACAGTGGCGTCGCAAAAAATCGAAGAAAAAATCTTATTTTTGTGTAAATCAATATAAATCTCAACGATATATTTTTGGGGATGTAGTAGTATAGAAAAAATCTGTAGGGGGTGCCTTGTCAAACGACACTGGCGTCGCAAAAATCACAAAAAATCTTATTCTTTTTGTGTAAATCAATGTCGGTCTCAAGGATATTTTCGAGTGACGCATAGGTGATGTAGGGGTGGTGTAACAAACAACAGTGGCGTCACAAAAAAAATCCAAAGAAGAAATTCTGCATTTTTTTGTGTAAATTAATCTGGATCTCAAAGATATTTGTGGGAAACCCGAAGGGGATGTAGGAGTAGAAAAGAACCTGTAAGGGTGCAGTGACAAAAGATATTGGCTTAGCAAAAAAGCACACAAAGATTTGTGGGGGACAGGTAGGGGATATAGGAGTAGAGAAAAAACTTGTAGGGGTGCTGTGCTGCGACAAGCGACAGTGGCATTGCAAAAAAAATTCACGTAGGCGTTTATAAGCCTGCCGCGGTTTCAGCGCGGAGACAACTTGGCGGCCCTCAAGCTGGTGGCGCTCCGAGGTCTGTGCTTGTTTCTCATTTGCTTGAGCTTCACCTTTTTTCTTTTGAACACTTTTTTTCAATGTAGGTTTTTACTTCGTTTGATTATTAACCAATTTTCTTTTAATATCTTCCTTTGATGTTTCAGATACTTCTTTTTCTTCCGCTTCTGATTTTCCTTAGTCTTTGGAAGAGGGAAAAGGTTGGACAATGTATACAGGGTGATTCAAAACTATGCGATTTTTGTTTATACCTTCCAAACCAATAAGAATATTTAAACCAAACTTGGTACACAATAATACCCTCATAAGGTGACATAACACATGTTAATATCAGGTCTCCAATGTAACCATAGTGTCGGAGGTATGGGTAACCAGTACCATTTATTAAACAAAAAAATATTACGGCCCTGTACAATACAAAAATTTATTATCTTGTTGAATAAACAATACAATATGAGATGAAAATTTGAGTTTTTCCTATTTCTCATCTTTTTGGACTCTTTACTTTACTTTGAAGTAGGTAACTATTATTTTAAGTAAACGAAATTATTTTCAAATAGAATTGCAGTAGGAGTAGGTAATTTTTGATACTAGAAAGGCGCTAAGGCACAAAAAAATAATAGCATTAAAGATTGTTTTTAATATTAAAATTTATAACAACACAACAACAAACTAAAAATCTATAAAAAATGCTCTAAGTGACCGCCATTGGCTTCCCAACAAGCTCGTGTTCTTTTTAACAATTTCTGACGGACACATTGTAAAATTGCCGGGGTATTTTTCATAGTTTAAAACCCCTCCATTATGCGTTGCCTTAAAACATCAACGTTGTTTATAGGCTGTGAATATACCAAGGATTTTAAATCGCCCCATAAATAAAAATCTAGAGGATTTAAATCCGGGGACCTTGCGGGCCATTGCGTAGGTCCCCCTCGACCTACCCATCGATTACCAAAGGTATTGTTTAAAAAGTCTCGCGTGCAACGACTGAAATGAGGGAGTGCACCGTCGTGCATAAACCAAATTTCTGCTCTCAACTGAATAGGAAGTTCCTCAAGTAATCCCGGTAATTCATTTTCCAAAAAATTGGCATAAGTTTGACCATTTAATCGTCGAGGTGAGAAAAAAGGTTCTATCAAATAATCATCAACGATTCCTGCCGCTGCCCACACATTCAAGTTGAACTGCCATTGGTGCCTCCGCTGTACTAAACGATGTGGGTTTTCGTCTGCCCAAAAGTGACTATTGTGAAAGTTAAATATGCCGTCCCAGAAAATCCTGCTTCGTTCGTAAACAGTATTCTACTTTCAGGAATATCTATGCATTTCTGATGAAACCAAGTACAGTAGCGCATACGATTGGGGAAATCGTGTTATTCTAATCCCTGAACCCTTTGAAAGTGGTATGGATGTAACAATTGTTCGTAAAGTACTCTCCAAGCTGTCGACTGTGATACGTTTTCTTGATTGGAAATAACCCGTGTAGTTAAAGTTGGCTCCTCTTCCACTCGTCGCAAAACCATTTCTTCCAACGCAACAATTCTTGCTCGTCTTGGACTTCCACCCATGTTCTTTATGTTAAATTTCCCTATAAGAACCATTACTGTATTGGTATTGTCACCATACATTGTATCGAGTCAACGGCTATCTCCGTTAATTTTGGTCATACAAGAACATTTAAATAAACAAATTAAATGTATTTTTATGTGCATTCAGGATCCGGTACCGAAACAAACAAAAAATCGCCAAAAATTTGACATAATTTGATATTTTTTAAATGATAACACCCTGTATAGAATTATAATGTTTTTGACCGAAAATAACGGAGCTAGCCATTAAGTAAAATTCTAGTAGAAACAATCACGCCGTATGCACGTTACAATGGATTTGTTGAATTTTAAAATTTACCTTGTTCCCTCTAGACGTGAAAACACAGAACGATGTGGCAACCTCCGATTAGGGAACGCATGATGGTACATTCTTCTAGCAAGCGTACAGTTTCCGTACGCTCGACCGAACATAATATGCATATCAGCCTGTTCTTGGAAAGTGTACACGTTACTAAGATCAATTGACACTTAATAGATAAACAAGAATCGTTTAAGTGACAAGCCAAAGCCAACTTGATTTTAGTAGGTGCCTAGTGCCTACAGTCTACGTTAATTACTGAAAAATGCAGTAATGTGTCTAAATCCTGTACAAACATGATATTATCCTAATAGAAAATCATTTCGTTTACTTAAAATAATAATTATTTCAAATTTCAACCCAAAAAAGCACTTCATTTTCATTTTGGTCGCACTACTATTGCAATTAATTGTTAGGGTCCAAAAAGATGAGAAATAGGAAAAACTCCAATTTTCCGCGAAAGGGAGAGAGATATGAAAAAAATCAAAGAGACATTTTTTGTTCCATATTGTATTTTTTATTCAACAAAGTAATAAATTTTTGTATTGTACAGGGCCGTACTATTTTTGTTGTTTAACTAACGGAGACCTGATATTAACATGTGTTATGTCACCCTATGAGGATATTATTGTGTACCAAGTTCCGTTTAAATATTCTTATTGGTTTGGAAGGTATAAACAAAAATCGATATTTTTTTGAAAGCTTAATCACCCTGTATCTTCGTAACGAAGCGGTTTTGGACCCAACTTTTCGTCTTATTTTAACGAGTAAATTACTCCCCTGAAAGGGTGCCGCATAGTTTGAATCACCCTGTATATCATCCACTTTTACCAAACCTGTAGAAAAAGTTTCTGAGAAAATATAAACCCTCAAGGCACATTTTCGCGAAGTAATTATTGGGTAGTTACTATTATGGCTATGTAAAATATCTAATGTAAGAAAGCCTAATGCCCTGAGTAGATAAGGTAAAAAGAGGATAGCCTTATTTTAAATAACCATCGTAATTCAATAGCAAGAATATGTCTTATACGAGTATATTCACCACAATAGATCATAATATTATTTCATATTACCTTTATTGTTTTAAGAGTTGCTTTTTTGTTTTTTTTTTATTATCTCATAATCGTCATACTATATCGGTTCACGCCGGGTAACTTTAGTTGTCGAATCACCAACTGTATCCCCATTAATTAGATCATCTGGTAGATTTCTGCTGACTTCAATATTTCATTTGGAAGAAGGGGAAATATAAGATCAATTACCACACTCTGAATTAAACAATAAGTATGAGAAAAATTAACTTTGAATGTCCCTCGGAAGTAATTTAGAATTATTCAGGTCATAATCCAAATGCCTTGAAAAAGATTCGGTACTATCTTCAGTTACATCTAAAACACATTATTATAGATGTTAGGTACCTTTAACGAAAATAGGATAGGTCTATCTTACCATTCTCCATTATGGTATTATAAAATATTGGCTTCCAATTTCGTCTAATGACTGGTCATCCTTTCTTTGTGTCATTGTTTGACTGGATTTTCGGGATCTACCGATGCAGAGGCGGAATAACAACAGCATGTGATGGGCGATTATTTGAAAGATCCTGAATAGCAGGGTCTTCTTCAATTACAATTTCTATATGTTCTCTGCTATGATTGGCGTGTCAGTGACCAAAGAGGGAGCAAATTGTTCATATCCAAAAATTTCTGGATTGTATGGCCAAATTCCACTGCACTCAAAGTTTCTAGCAGCTTTCCAACAGCAGCTATTCTTGTCCAAAAAGTGACGCAACTTCGGACTGAGTAATAACTTTTCCAGGGTCATGCACTTATCTGACTTCAATGGCCCTAAAATTCCAACATCCAACGGTTGGAGTTTGTGGTTACTTTGAGGAGGTAGCCTTAGTATCTTGTTTAGAGAAATGTATTGCAGGCAAACTAATATGAGCTGGTTCTGTAGCTCTAGGATTTACACGACCTGTAAAATGTTGCAACTGTTTGATAAATAAATCAGAATTCAGATACCCCTAATGGTGGGTCGGTTGGTGCACCAAAAATAAGTTCTTTTGTTTTTTTCGTTTCCTGGGATAGAAAAGAGATAAAGGTACAAAAAAATTCACTTGCACTAAGAAAACAAACAGCTGTAATAAGTTCTCCACGTTCAACAGAAACAACCTTGTTAACACTTTTCTTCCGTTTGGGAGCTAATACCTTAGGAATTTTGTTAGGAGCAGTTAAAAGACTAATTTTGTCCATGTATATGGATTTTGCGGTAAATGCAAATTTCCTTAAAAAATAGAGATATTTGCACCTTGTTTATAGAAACATGCCAACCATTTTTTACCCGCAAGTTTTAAAAGTGTATTAAATGAATGATGAAGTTTCTGTTCTTCAACAAATTGGTATACAAGTGCTTCTAACGGTGTCTAGTTTTAGACTTTTCCACAGGGTTGACTCACTTATGCCGTATTTGCCAAAGATTTTCTAGACTGACCGGTTTAGACTTTATTTTTTATTTCTGCCAATAATTCCTCTGTAAAACGCCGCCTATGATTTGACTTTCGCTGATAAGGGCCCATTCGCACAGAAAATCTGATAGTAAAATCAGAACAATTTATGCAAGATATTCACCTTTTTAAAACACTAAATATAGACAAAACGGGAGCCCGAAAACACTCACGCAACTGTCAACGTTTCATCTCTGTCCCCTTTAATTCTGTAGCCGACTTCCGACGAAAATAATGACAATGACTCTAACCCCGATATTTACGACTTTTCAGATGGACTACCCTCCACCTCGTCGCAAGCGACGTGACTTTCCACGACTTGAACCAATATCCTAGACTCCTACCATATAAACTCGGAACAGCAAAAACTATTTCAAATTATTGGTCATTAGTACAAGCTTTTGACTTAACTCCAATTGTTGATGAATTTTATTTACTTAAAAAACAATCAAATAACTTAATCAGCAAAATTAAAAGTGACTCGAAATATCATAACGAATATTTCAATACTTTAAATCCTTTGATGACTTTAGAGAAGCGAATAGTCGAACAAATAAATCAAATTAATCCTTTAGTAAATCCTAGACAAAAACGTGGTATTTTCAACCCTCTTGGTTCACTTTTAAAATGCATAACTGGAAATTTAGACCAAGCGGACGCTGAAAAATATGATTCTCAAATTATAAATTTACAAAATAGTTAAGAAAAAATGAAAACAAGTATGTTGCATCAATTATCTCTTTTGCAAACAACAATCGATAAATTTCAAAAATTAGTAAGTAATATAACGCATAATGAAGATGTTTTAAAGGAACGAATATTACATCTAGAAAAGGTGACACAAACCATAGAACTTCAGAATAACTCATTTCTTGATTACTTCCAAATTCATACGATAATAAATCAAATGGTGTCAATTTACCAAAATATTTACAATATATTTGACAAAATTGAAGTAGCTATTAGCTTGGCAAAACTAAACACTCTACATAATTCTATTATCAATCCTACAAATCTCTTTAAGGAAATAAAAAATTTAGATAATACTTTGTTACATGAAAAACTACCCTTAGACGTCCCTGTGGAAAACATTTTAAAATTCGAGAAAATAATGGAAATAAAAAGCTATTCGAAAGGACTTAAAATTACATTTATATTAGAAGTGCCATTGGTAGACTCTGAAATATACCAGTATTATCAATTACTTCCATTACCTATACCCAATAACCAAAATCGATTTAATCTCATACTATACCCTAAGGAAAATGGATAGTAACTGTTCGAACGCACCAAATAGCTGCTTCACTCTGCAACGAAATGGAAAGCAAACATCCTTTACTTGGAACCTATCTTCTAGAATCAACCCCAGAATGTACCACGGAAATAAAATCATTCAAATTTCATAGCCACAAACCCGGCCGTCTAAATTTCAATGAAATCGAAATGCCCAAGTTCGACATTACCAAAATAAATAATAGACGCATTATTGCATCGTTCAACCCTTCATCACTGGATCTTAACACGGTAAACTTCAAAGAAACCAGAGACCTCCAAGATGCAATCGAACGCCAAAAGTCAGATATTGAAGAGATGTCATCCCCGGTTTATTTTCAACGAACCAGTGCGTGGACACTTATATTGTACTTAATAATTATGTGTTTATTGATTTGTTTGATTTATCGAAATTTTATTGTAAATTATCTTCCATGTAAAAAACCTGAAAAATCAAAGGATGAGATAATTGTGTGAAAACTTAACCTTCGGGTAAGTTTCCATCTACCCGCGGAGGAGTTATGTTCTTCAAACTCTCTACCTTAATAAAATAATAGACTTTGCTGAATTCACAAAAATGTCATTTATATAATGCATTTCAAGGCTAGATGCCTCAGTCTGTCTTCACCTCTTGAGAGAAATACAATTTTTAAAAATAAATTCGTTTTCCGCTCTGCGAAAACTATGTTCTGTAGTTTTCAATTGTCAAAACAATGTTTCGTTTGCAAGTATGGCGTATTATGGTGTGTGCCACTTATTTGAAGAATGTTAACTTAGAATTTAGTAATTATTGTTCTAGATTTCTGACTCCAAAAATAATAAGTAGTAATACTCTTTAATCTGTTGTGGTTCTTTTTTTATTATATATATATATATATATATATATATATATATATATATATATATAACAAAAAGAAAAAACTAGTAACCGCATACACGTGTTTCATGCTATTTGGCAATCATCAGTACGGTGCAACATTAACCAAATCAAAAGATAGGCATGATTTGGGAAGCAACAAATGAAGTCCAGGCAGGAGCCAACAGCACATTTGCAGCTTCAGTCAGCACATCCCCTATTTTGGGGCTTGTACTAACATCGCCACGGAGGCTGCTAAAGCGACCTGCGTGGAAATCTTCATAACCCAAGATACAATGAAAATAAGGATGTAAGATTAGCGAGTGTAAATGTAACAATTACAAGAAAAGGTGATAATGGGCAAACACTCAAAGTTAACAAAAAGAAAAAACTAGTAACCGCATACACGTGTTTCATGCTATTTGGCAATCATCAGTACGGTGCAACATTAACCAAATCAAAAGATAGGCATGATTTGGGAAGCAACAAATGAAGTCCAGGCAGGAGCCAACAGCACATTCGCAGGTCGCTTTAGCAGCCTCCGTGGCGATGTTAGTACAAGCCCCAAAATAGGGGATGTGCTGACTGAAGCTGCAAATGTGCTGTTGGCTCCTGCCTGGACTTCATTTGTTGCTTCCCAAATCATGCCTATCTTTTGATATATATATATATATATATATATATATATATATATATATATATATATATATATGTATATATATATATATATATATATATATATATATATATATATATATATATATGTATAGATTCCTATCATTATTGCGTCCGAACATTTGCCTTTTGCGCATATTATTGCGTCCTTTACACTATTGCGTCCGTATAACGGACGCAATAAGGTCATCCCATGTTTTCCCTCCCCTCCCCTTTCCGCTCTCCACAGCATCGATACGATACACAGAACATAAAAGCCATATCCATTCTAGAGTATCCCATGCAAAGTTCTTTCAGCTATCTATATAGATTACAAAGATATTACAAGATTTAAAAAACGTCAGTGGACGCAATAACTGCTGGAGTTTGAACAAAACTGTATACTTAGTTCAGCAAACCACCGGTAGAGATCTGAAGTAGATAATATACGCGTATATTCTCCGTTCAATTTTCGCATACTATTGCGTCCGACTGTACTCATGTGACGGCAACACTGCAATCTATTTTTAGATCTGTATTTGCCAGCAACTGAATTTGTGCCAGAGCAAATTGCGAATTGCGAGTCATGTGTTCTGTGATCCTCGCGCAGCAGTGATTGTTTATATTGTGTGTGCCCACTTGTTCACTATGTCACGGAGTAGAAAAATATTGATGTTATGTGAAGATAATAGAAATCAAACTGCTAAAGGTAAGTTATTTCACTACTGCTTGACTTGTTTGCCATTGCGATTGTTTTAAAGTTTTAAACAACACACCGCCGAAAACCACTGGTACGAATAATGCAGATAGCGCTAGAACCCTTGAAAAGTCAAACCCACTGTCACCAAAGGCGGCTACGATTTCTACAGAGGAGCCATATATTTTCCAAGACTCGATGGAGGTTTCTGATATATCTTGATTCTGAAATTCGTAGTTTTGAAAATGTTTTTTTTTTCTAGAAGATACAAAATATTATTCCATTACATGAAAGTCATATATTTCAAAACAACAACAAGAGTACACCGCTGTTAGTGGATAAAACTTTCACCTCCATCTGTACATCCTCAGATTTTGAGTATCAAGTATCGCCATATGAGGTTGGTATTATACATAATAAATATATAGAGTATCAAGAGTAAAATGCAGAGCCTTTTTAAAAATTGTTGTTTTTCCCATGGAAGAATATACAGAGTATTCCATTTAAATAAATACAAGTTTTTATAATCTCTAGAAAATAAATCATGAAAAACTTCATGGAAATAGGCAAAACATCAGGATGTATAAAAAAACAACAAATTTTCAAAAATGCTCCATATCACAGAATAGAAGGTTAAATAGAAGTTTTTATACAAGAAGGTTAATTACAAGTTTTTGGCTACAAGTTTTTGGATACAAAAACACGACGATTAAATCGAGGTAACCTCTATCCGCAATTATTGCTTCCCTAATAAAATTCCCTGCTAAAAATTTTATTATATCTAAAAAAACGTTTTCTCGCGATGTTTCTGACAAGTTTTGAGTTTGATATTTGGCACGATTTCAACACTAAAACAGGTAACCAAATGAGATTATTGCAATTCTACCTATACTACTCGTATGCTCATATAAATAAATATGCAGGCAAATAGTTTATGGAATCTTCCTGTGTTATTACCAGAAAATTGATAGTTTGATATGTAGTCGTATCTCTAAACCCCATATACAAATTTTTTACTTATTACTACAACTTATACAGGGTGTATATAAAATAAGGATTTTCTTGTAGATATTTTGATAAAATAAGTTCGTGGGTAGTACCTGTCGTATACGCTAACATTTTTCATTTTTGTAAAATATACAGGGAGTTCACAAAATAGGTACTCCTAGTTTGGAGTATTGTGAGGGTGAGAATTATTATTATTATAGTATTATAGTAAACATTTTGGACATCATTTAAGTTCTATTAAATAATACGTCGGGCAGTAAAAATATTTTTTAAAAAGTACGTAATGTGGGATAGGCAGTGGCTAGTTTTTAATGAAAAGAAAAAGCATAAATGCCATACAGTTTTTTGATTTTTATAAAATATTAAAAATATTTTGCGGGTGAAATTATAAAAAAATATATTTAATTTAGGCGAAAAATATACTATATTTTCCAAGTCACCCTGTATTAGCTACCCATATAATAATACTACAGCTACATGTCATCAGCTGATGAGTGTTTGTGACAAAATATCTACTTAATAGTATTTAACACAGGAACATTCCAGAAACAGAATTTTTGCAAAGTTTGGCTCTACTTGTTACATTCTACAAGAAAGAAAATATGGGAGCGTACACTACAAGTACACGTTCAACTACCAATGTATTTATTTTGGCAAAAAATTGCCCTTGGGGTATAGAGATATGACCAAATTGGCTGTGTTATTTATTTTTTTATTTAAAAAACACATAATATAATTTCATAATTTTTGGACAATTCTTTCGAACGCAATTGGCCCTGGTTGCCGAGATTTAATAAAATATGAATTTTTGAAAACGATTTAATTTTTGGCAATATCGAAAAACAAATTGGACATTGTCACAGCAACTTTTTGTATGCTGTAAGAAGGTATTTTTAGTTTTTTTAGTTAACCTTTCCATTTCGAGTAATGTGGGCCAACTTCTTTTTTTTTTAATAGGGACCTGGATTTGTTATAGCATTTTAGGCTCCTCTCGATCTTCTAGATAAAATGATATTATCATTTGTAATAGTTTTGTGTCACCCTCGTTGCGAAATTGATATCTAAGAGGTTTACCAACGAAATTATTTACTTTAAACTAAAATTTATGCAACATTTCGTTTTCTTTCCAAATGTCATGTTCCAGTTTATACAGGGTGTCCCAGAAAAGCCCGGCGAAATAAACGTTTTTTTAAACGAAGCACCCTATATATTTTTAGACTCTACGCAATATTCTAGACACATTTCATGTACAGCGTGTCCCGCTGTGATGTCCGGAAGAGTGAAAGATTTTCATTCGTGGGTTTACGACAAAAAGTCACTCTTTATAAAAACTACTGCTTGTTCCAAAACGCCCAAAACTGTTAAAATATTTTTGATTTTTTATACAGTGTATTATTTAAGTATTTCGAAAAATTAAAAAAAATTTGTTAGTCACCAAGAGTAAAGGACCGTTGTTTTTGACAATATCGAAAAATATTATCAAGGATGTCATTTAGAATCCACAGGGGGGGGGGGTTACAAATTTGAGGTTTCAGCAATTGAGGAGCAGAAGTAACAAAGGGGCTAAGTGCCAATTTCCCCTAAAATGAGTTATTCCCATAGATAGGTTCTATGTACCACTGACTATATTCTATCAAACGGGCAAAGTGCCAAACTTCAAAATTCCCTACAAAAATAGGCCGATAGACGGCGCTTTCTGCTAGTGTTCGGTCATTTTCCCATGAAAAGAGTCAAGTGCCAAATTGAAATAATTGTAAAAAATCTTTTTTTTTTCAAACGAAAACCCTCTCTTTTTTAATTCCATCTCAATTAACATTAAAAATAAGGATGAGTCTATAGAAGGTTGCTAAAATAATAATAAAAAATAGCGAACATATTTTCTGCCATGTCTGGCTGTCACGACTACAATAGCAAAACTTAAGATAAATTATAGTAACGACAAATTCAAATTTTTAGAATAAAAGATACAATTATGAAATAGGGGTTATTAGAAAAAATGATTTTTAACAATTGTTTCAATTTAATTTTTAATCTTAATTTTTGAACACCCTGATATTACTCCATTTTATCGAAAATAACTCTTCTGTACATTTGTAGGCAATGGTTGCTAAAAGTGTGGCCTGTTATGATAAAAAATTAGAAAGACCCGTTCCAAAAATTATAATTCATGATGTCAAAATAATACCAAAGAACACAAAAATGGTTTCGAATTACACAGAAGTATTATAGCATTTCAGTTTCAAAATTTCGAAAGTGTATTAATGGTCTATTTTTTTAGCAAACGACAAAATTAGAACTACAATCACCAGAGGCTGCTTCAACGTGCATAAACGTTCCACATATTTTCCACGATTCCACAAAGGTAATGATAAATTTTTATTCTGAAATTTTTAGAAAATGTTCCATTATTTTAGACAAAAAATGAAAGTTATGTACCATCATCGTCTACCAGTTTACAAAAGTTTCAAGACCACAACAGTACATCCCTGAGACTGGAGAAGACTTCCGTCTGCATGGAAAATTCCGGTAGTTCCTCGGAGATAAAATATCGAGTACCGCTAGATGAGGTTTGTAATATACAAAATAAAGGGTGATTCACGTTGAGTGTTCTGTTAAAAGTTCAGATGTGTTTTCACAAATGTTGCTTGACAAAGTTCATCTTTCATTGTTAAGAATTGCGCCGCAGGCGAAAATTTTAAAATTTTCAAGGTCAAACATTTTTTATGAACTAACAATTTTTTAAATAACCTAATATTAGCAAAAAATATTAGGCAACTGACTGTAGTTTTTTCATTGTTAACTGTGGAACCATAATAATAATAATTTAACTATGCAGTAACTGTAAGAAGTAGGTACTCTTTTTTTTTATATATAAAAGCCCGAGAGAGAATTCCTTGAGTGATGTGGAAGTAAAAATATAAGTTAGTGCCTATATAAATTTATTGACACATCCTATAAATTAGCATGTCCTCTCAAAGGGCCAAATGTAGAATATAGATAGGTAGGTATCTTCCTATAGAAATTTATTCTTTGTGGATTCATAATGATTATTGATTTTTAAAGGCGGGTATTTAAATGAGGTGTTCGCTTATTAAAATGTGCCGCATGCGAAATTTTTTAGAAATTTTAAGAACAAACAATTTAATTGAGGCGTACAAAATTGTAAAGTTACATGACCATGATATGTTTCCTCTTCTTTTTTTCTCAATGGGAAGGGTTTGAACGCTCAACCCCCCCCTTATCTACGGCCCTGCCGTATATGAAGGACAGTAGAAAACAGAAAGCCAGGCACATATAATTCAGGTCAGATTAGTTTTAAGTTCGGCGCAGGTTTGGTTAGGTTTTGTGTGCCGACTGCCGGCCAGACAACTAATCTTTCATTAAATGTAAACACCGCTACAAGTCACCATGTATTATATTATTTATACAAAATGTGAACAATTTCTTTCTTTCCGTTCTCTAGAACTTTTAATGGGATACTCAACGTGAATCACCCTTTATGTGTACCTATTTAAGCAAAACAATTATAACATAATGTGTGAGGCGCTCGAGTCTACAATCTTAGAATTTAATTGCGAATAAAAATGCCCGTCTAAATTTAATTCTATTTAATAGATAGGTGTTATCTATAAATCATCATTTCATCACTTCAAAGGTCTGGGGGGGGGGGTTGTGTCGTGACTAAAAATAATAAAAATAGTATTCTGAGTTGTAACATATTTTAATATTTTCTTCGATTCTTTTTCATGTGACTCAATAAAAAATAAAAAGCCTACCCTTAAAAGTTGTGCTCAAATATGGTACACTCCTTTTATTAATCGAAGTCGAAATTTTGCCATACCCCAAATTTTGCAATGTGTCAAATTTTGACTGGCTTTTAAAATGGGAATGCCCTATATTGTATAATACAAAATAAGCACTTTGTATTACGGAATAGAAAGTACTTACTTTGTATTGCAGAATATAGGGTGTCTGTAATCTTACCTATAATTTTAAAATGTTTGTACATTCGTAGCCGCCGGTTATTAAGAGAGCAACCTATTCTGATGAAGAATTAGAAAACTGTAATCCAAAAACTCATGATATGAAAATAACACTAAACAAGATAGAAGAACCTGGATCTAGCTTCATAGAGGTATTACATCAGTTTAGCAGCAAACATTTTTACTAAGTGTCTTCTTTTTTAGCAAACAGAGAATAAAGATTATTTAGACGAAAGTTTGGAAGATCCGTTTCATAATTCAAGTGACGATGATTCATTATACACACCAAGTGATGACGATAAAAGGGTACGTTCCTCATGGGAGAAATGTGTTACTGTAATTTTTCTTTTACATAATTAATTCCGTCTAAGGATTCTTTTTTTTTGCAATTTCAGATTTACAAAAGGAACAGTCTGCTTATTTCCCCCGTTGTTACGAGATCAGCAAAAACTAGAAAGAAACCTTTAACTACCCAGTCACAACCAGAACCTAATGAAAACGTACATCAGACATCGTTAACAGCTTTCAAGGAACAAAGTTACATCAACGACAAAAGATTTCCTGATAATACACGATCATCAAGAGTCCAAAATAAAGTTTTAACCTGCGAGTCACAGCCAGAATTTAATGAAAAGTCACGTCAAGTGTCAGCAACTGTTTTTGAAGGAAGCGATAACGAATTTCCACACCCGCAACCGAAAAAATCAAATTGGAAGCCCTATAAAAGAATACCCGATTTTTGTTATTTCTGTGAAATAGAAATTCAGAACTTCGCACGTCATGTTGAAAGAAATCACTCCTCCGAAATTGAGGTTGCACGTATATTTTCAAAACCTGTAGGCAGCAAGGAAAGGAGAACCTTACTAAACAACTTACGAAGAAAAGGCAACTTTTTGGCAAACGGGAGTAAATGCTTGAAACGAGTACGCCAGCCGTATTTTCCAAGTGAATCTGTTTTACCATGTGATAACTGTTTGGGCTTCTTTTCCTCAAAGTTTTTGTACCGTCATCGAAAAAAGTGTCATGATGGTAAACCAAAAGGAGGTGCCCAGGCTGTTGGCCAATCATTACTCTGTAAAATGAAAACTGATCCAAAATTAAAAGAAGTGTTTCCGCATATGCGGGCGGACAAGATCAGTCTGGAAGCTCAAAATGACAGCTTGATATGTGCATTTGGATCAAGATACCTAAGTACGCACCGAGAAAAGCATTTTATTAGTGTTACTTCTCGCAAGATGCGGGAACTTTCGAAAATGTTGATCGAGGTCAGAAAAATTGAACCAACTATTACAACCATGCTGTCAGCACTGCAACCACAATATTTTGATGTTTTCGTGGAAGCAGCAAAACGTCTGGCAAGATATGACGTTGAAAAGGACATGTATATATCCCCCACCTTTGCTATGAACATTTCCACGTCATTGAAGCAATGCAGTGATATTGCGATATCTTACGCATATAAGAGAAAGGGTCCATATTTCACAATTTCTTCTGCCGAAGCTGTAGCAGGCTTAAAAACATTGATTCACTTGTTCGAAACAAATTGGAGATTTGACATTTCCTCTCATGCTGCGAGTAACCTGCATTTGAAAAGTTGGAACAAAATCAGAGTCATACCATTGGCAAGCGATTTACTGTTATTGAGGAAACATCTAATAGAAGTAGCAGAAAAGGCTTTAAAGCATGTAACAGAAAAACAAAACATTACAGCCTATAATTCATTAGTGGAATCAGTCTACTGCAGGGTGATATTGCTAAATAGAAAACGTTCTGGGGAACTGCAAAGGATGCTGTTAGAGACTTACCGAAGCTCTTCAGAAAGACCTGAAAATGAAGAATATAATACAGCCGTGTCAACAAGTGAACAAATCCTCCTAAGAAATTTGAAAAGGATAGTTATCAGAGGGAAAAGAGGAAAAGGAGTTCCAGTACTTTTTAGCAAAGATGTCCAAAATCATATCAAAATATTGCTGGATGTAAGAGACAATTTTGTGCGGAAGAAAAAAAACTCTCTACCTTTTTGCAAAGGCAAATACAGTAACACACATAATAGGCTACAAAACATTAAACAAATATGCCATAAGCTGTGGGGCAAAGAATCCCTCATCGATATCTTCCACACACCTTCGAAAGCACTTAGCTACCTTATCTCAACTGTTTAATTTGTCGGATATGGAAGTAGAGCAACTCGCCACATTTATGGGGCATACCCCAGGAGTCCATAAAAGTTCCTACCGTCTTCCAGATGAAATTTACCAGACAACAAAGATTGCTAAACTGCTTTTACTAATGGAAAAAGGGGGATCAAGTACATTTAAAGGAAAATCATTAGACGAGATCGACATTAACCTGGATGAGAACTTGTTAGATAATATCCAAGAAAAAAATGAGAGTGATGGTGAGAATAATTTAGAAGAGGGCGTTAAAGATATCTTACCTAACGGAACTGAACCCAGTCAATCAACAAGTTCAGCACTTGTTGTGTCTCCTGTCGTTGTGGCTAATAAAGGGAAATATCGTACCTTAGTTCCTTGGACAGCAGAACAGAAAGATATTGTAAAGAAATTTTTCAGTCGCCACATAAAGACGAGTAAACCCCCTAAAAGAGCAGAATGTGAGAATTTGAAAAAAGAACATCCAGAATTATTAAAAAATAAAGACTGGTTGAAAATTAAGGTTTTCATCCAAAACGAGTATAACAGAAGAAATAAATAAGGTATGGTGCGACCTCGGCTGCGACATTCACTCTTGGGTTCCTATTTCTGTGCCATTTTGTTTTTACTTAGAATGACTGTAACTAAGTTTAGTTAAGAGGGTTGCCGACAGGTAAAGTGACTTTAGATTTCGTGTTTCTTTAAGTTGTAGGTATAGCATAAAATCTAATAACATTTTACCTGGCAAAAATTTAGTACAAACGTATCTGTCTTCATTTTAATCATAAGATCTTACAAGCAGTGTTTTGTTTTATAGGTTATGAAAACTTGGGAAAACTAATAATTCCAGTGCATATGCTTTTAAGATCTTATCTTAAAATCTTATGCTTTTAAGATTTTATCTTAAGATAAAAATGAAGACAGAGATGTTTGTACTAAATTTTTGCTAGGTAAAATGTTATTAGATTTTATGCTATACAACTTTAAAAAATATAAAATCTAACGTCACTTTCGCTGTCGGCAACCCCCTCTTAATAAATTTTTATACGGCTTGTCAGTTGTTGATTTATAATATTCCTTCCTCTAATAAAATAGCTCCCATCTTTTAGCAAATGCATGGATCTTTAGGTCTCCATTTTTTCCCCTGGTAATTTTCTTATTTTTAAAGATAGACCATAGGTTAATTCGGCAATAATTTTTTTTTCTGTCTATTAGTAGACGAAAAAAACAATAGAGCATCGCATTTCTCAAGGTATTTCCCAAAACAGTTCTTTAAATTATATTATTCGATAAATCAATACACAATTCAATTTTGCATAAAAAATCTTGTGAGTAAAAGCTTAGTTGAATAGTGAAAACTGTTTCGATATTTCGAATTGGTTAAAGATACACGGCGTTCCTCATTCTTTGCATTTTAGATCATGTCTTATATAACTGTTTTTCTTGAAATCGGCATTAAAATCTCAGAAAATCGCCATTAAAAGCTCAGAAATCGGCACTGAAGTAGCCCATTATTGTACTATTTTTTCAATAAGTAGGCCTTGGCGAGATAACATCAAACATCAGACGCGGAGCCATCGCCCGTCAAATGTGACCAAATATTCAAAACCCGGCCACAAAAAGCCCATTTAGCTTTTCGTACACGTTGAGAAATTGTTACCTATAGCAGCGCAATCCTTCAGTATACATATTTTAGTAGGTTTAAATATCAATAGATTTGTTAAGGAGGCTGCACAACAAGCAGTAATTTGGTTTTTCTGTTCGTCGGCGCCATACGTCATTATACTTGACCTAGGTAGAGCGATCGTCAAATAAAACATTTTTTTTTCGATTTCAAAAAAATATATAATATGTACCTCGGCACTGAAGTTCTTTTTATGACTCATGTGGTTTATTTGCCTCGGCCAGAGGCCTCGGCAACTAAATTCCACATGAGTCATAAAAAGTTGAACTTCTGTGCCTTGGTTCATAAATAACTATTATTTGTGAAAATATGTAATTACTGTAAAAACATTTTTAATGTATCTATGAAGATTTCATTGGTTTAAGTAATTTTGTATGCCATAAATAAAAATTTGAAAAGGAGCAATATTGGGTTTCGCGCTATTTTGTATCGTCTCTTAAAAATGGTCTTTAAGTCAATGTAATTTACGCAAAAAAAATCCATTTAAAATGGTTTTACTCTAATTAAATATTTTCACAAATAAAAAAGTTATGACATTATCTAAAATGCAACAAATGAAAAACACTTTGTATCTTTCAACAAGTTAGTTAATAAGTTGATGTATTGTTAAGAAAAAGATAAAAAGCATCCAATTTGGGAGACCCTGTATTCTTACACTAAAAGTTTATAAAGGTTATTTATGCAAAATTGTTTAGTAGTGTATCGATTTATCAAATAATATACGTGATGTTCCATTTGAAAAAGCTATGTTCTTGGAAATATCTTGACAAAGTAATGCTCTATTGTTTTTTATTTTCACCATCTTAATCAGCAAAAAATAGTTATTTACATTGTAAGGTGCGTAAGTCCACTTTTTTGGCCGAGGAGGTTGGGCAACGCCCGCGTTGCCTCGGTCCTTAAAAACCTCCGAGGCCAAAAAAGAGCTTACGCATCGTGCAATGTATTATATTTTTCCTGCTTCCGACAAGTTCCTATTATAAAAAAAGTGTAGGTAATTTTAATTAAACGCTATGTTTTTTTGATTGTGAGTAATAATATTCAAAATAACCATTTCTCAATTACTAAAAATTAAAATCAGTAATAAATAAAAAAACTTGAGTTTTGTGTGGGACTCGAACCCGTGATCTACGGTTTACTATCATGACGCTTTTAACCCAGCGCTACGTCCACTGGTGGTATTAGCTACTTTATTTTTGCCACTGAAAAAAATATATCAATATTCTTAATTTTTCTTTGGCATATTCATTCATACTCTTTTTGATCAAAACCAGTTTATAAAACAATCGATGTGATACATATTAATTTTGATGCCAGTTTCAAGTTGCTACATATATTTTATTAATGGTTTTAAGGTCCTCGCTGCATAATCATTGCATCGTTGCTAGGCAATACTTTTTGTACCTAGCAACCACTTTTTGTACCTAGCAACAGGGCACCTCTCGAACATTTCACTTTCGCTTTCGGACCTGTCGGCGAACATGTAAAGTGAACTTACGGGGGAGGGAGCAGGAAAAATTTATAACTTGAATGCAATATACAGGGTGTAAATGAATAAGTGCGAAAAAATTCAAGTAGTGAATCTTTGAGTGATTCTAAGACGAAAAGTTATATAAACATAATGTAATGCTTCCTTTCCAAGATAGAGGGTGTCAAACTCTTCTTAAAAAATCGCTTTTTCATAAATATCTTAATAATCCTTTAGCCAATTTTGTTGAAATTTGGCAGTGTTAATTATGGTAGAAAGAGGCTAATTTAGCCCCTACTAGATTAAAATTATTAGGTACAGTGCCGTCCCGAGGGCACCTTACCAATAATTTTGAAAAAAAAAGTGCGCCACTGACTTTTTTTAAAACTTCTATTTTTTTCCCATTCAGCAACTAAAAACAACTTTTTTGTCTCTTGAATTATTCTCGTATCTCGCTTCGTTTTTGAGAAAAAAATAAAAATCACTTTATTGCATGTCTCCGGGACAACATAATAAAAAATTAAAACTACCAATTAACAAAAACTAGGGTATACCCGATATTTTTTCCATATTAATAGTTTATTCTAGTCTTAAAAATTGGTATACACTGAAATGCTAGCTACAATTTTTTTTTATTATAATAATTATATAATTATTAAAACATGTTTGACACCCTGTATTTTGAAAAGGAAGCATTAGCGGACCTATGTTTATATAGACTTTTGGTCTTAGAATCACTCAAAGATTCACCCCTTGAATTTTTTCGCACTTTTTCATTTACACCCTGTATTCCTTCGGTACTTCATGTTATTGAACATATTGAGATACACATAACAATATTTTGATAAAGTATTAGATGATACTTTAAATAATAACTTAAATATAGAGGCCTGGCCAACGTTTAGCTTGAAGTATAAAGCTGGGTTTCAATAAAAGAGAACAAGAACACTTCCTTTTTATTGCATTTTGCAAAGAAAATTCAAGCTTTCTGTTGGCTCCCCAGCTCTATACTAAAATAAATGTTCACCGGATATATCTGGCAACAGCGCCTGGACGCAATATTATACCCAATATACATGTAAACGGACTCAACTATGTGTGGTTTGTGAATGGAGTCAATAAAGTATGCTAAGTGAAAGTGCAACGGGTATACTACAATAGAGAAATCTGTAATTCTGAATAGATTTCCATGCAGGAAACTACTTCGCCGTCAAATATTCACTTAGTTTCTAGAGCTGCCACCTATCCTTCTTATGGATGCAATAAGACTGTATTTTGTAAGGACGCAATAATGTTAGCAAGATGTATATATATATATATATATCCCTAGCAACACGTTTTCAAGGAATATCTTATTTTATCAACAATGATAATATTAAACAATAATTATAATACCTGTCGATTCAAACAAGCACCACAAATACTCCCCTCTTTAAGAAGAATTAAATGTCAATCTAATTTAAAACAAAAGTAACTCTTTTTTTAATTTTATTTTCGTTAAAATCATTAAAATTTTCTGAAAGAATAAATGCGGGTTTAACACGGTCAATACTAATTACCATTTCTTCGTTTCTTTTTAAAATAACAAATGTTTTTGAAAATTTTTTAATCACCTTGTAAGGACCTTCGAAAGCTGGTGAAAGAGATGTTTTTTTACCTTCAACTTTAACAAAAACATAATTTGTATCTTTTAAAGCTAGTGAAACAAAGGGTTTTTCTCGATTATGGCTACTCACTGTTGTTGGTTTTAAATTACAAAACATTTCTTGTAAATTAACTAAAATAGGGAAAGTGTCAACGTTTTCTTGTGATTTAATAAAAAATTCTCCAGGTAGTCTCAAAGGTTGTCCATAAACCAATTCAGCAGAGGAACACTGAAGGTCTTCCTTTACTGAGGTTCTGAGACCTAATAATATTAAAGGTAGTTCATCTTTCCAACGATTTATATTTCCTCTGGCAGTAAGAGCGGCTTTTAATGTTCTATGAAATCTCTCTAACATGCCATTGCTTTGCGGATGATAAGTAGATGTGTGTATTTTATGAATACCGAGAAATTTACTAAATTCTGAGAATAAAGCTGATTCAAATTGTGAACCTTGATCGTGCGTTATTGTATGAGGTAAACCAAAACGTGAAAAATAGTGAGTTAAAAGAGTTTTAGCTACAGTCTGTGCTGTAATATTGGATATCGGATAAGCTTCTGTCCAACGAGTGAATCTTTCGATAACAGTAAGTATGTATGTACAACCACTTGAAGGAGTAAGAGGGCCTACTAAATCTAGATGTATATGTTCAAAACGACCTTTAGGAATTTCAAATTTACTTAAAGGAGATTTTGTATGTCTATGAATTTTTGAAGTTTGACAATTTAAACAACATTTGGTGCATTTGTCTATGTCTGTATTCATTTTGGGCCAAAAATAATATTTACCAGTCATTTGTTTTGTTGCTTTAACTCCCGGGTGTGAAATATTATGTAAATTATTAAATATAGTAAAACGTAAATCTTTAGGAATGTAGATACGTTGTTTGGAAGAAGAGACTTCGCACCAAAGTTTGATTTTTGCAAATGTAACTTCTTCTTGTTGTAAGAAAGAATTAGAGTTGAGTTTTTGATTTTTTAGTAAAAATTGTAGTTCTTCATCAGAATCTTGTGATTTTTTAATAGTTTCGATGTCTATTTTAATTAAATCAAAAGAAGAAATCTCACTGTCAACGCGTGATAGGGTGTCAGCTACAATGTTAGATTCTCCTTTTATAAATTGAATGTTTGAAGTAAATTGATTTATATATTCTAGGTAGCGAAATTGCCTAGGACTTTTTTCTGTCTTTGACGTAAGCACTGTAGTCAAAGGTTTATGATCAGTAAATACTGTAAAATCATATCCTTCTAAAAAATGACGAAAGTGTTTTATTGCTGAATAGATAGCTAATAATTCACGATCAAACGTAGAATATTTTGTTTGAGAAGGGCTAAGTTTTTTTGAAAAATAAGCAATAGGTTGAGTAATATTATTGATAGTTTGTTCTAGAACTGCACCAATAGAAATGTTAGATGCGTCTGTTGTTAAAGTAAGTTTAGCATTATTACAGGGATGAGCTAAAATTGTAGCATTGATAAGTAAATTTTTTGCGTTTTCAAAACTATTTTTACATTCTTTTGTCCAATCAAAATTTTGTTTATTTTTACATTTTTGTAATTTACTTGAAAGTTTATTTAATGGGCTAAGAACTTTAGCAAAGTTTGGGATGAATCTGTGATAGTAATTGACCATACCTATAAAGCGTTGTAATTGTTTAAGAGTTTTTGGTTCGGGAAAATTTTTAATGACTTCAGTACGTTCTTCTGAAGGTAATATACCTTTAGAGGAAATAGTATATCCCAAAAAAATTAATTTAGTCACACCAAATTCACATTTTGGTAATTTGATATTAATACCAAAAGAGTTTAAGCGTTCAAACAAAGTATTCAAATGAATTAAATGTTGTTTTTCATTTTTACTTGCAACCAAAATGTCATCCAAATACACAAAAATAAAATCTAAACCTTTTGTAACTTCATTAATAAATCTTTGAAATGTCTGAGCTGCATTGCGTAAACCAAATGGCATTCTTGTGAATTCAAAAAGACCGAAAGGTGTAGTAATAGCTGTTTTAAAAATATCTTCTCCTGCTACCGGTATTTGATAATATGCTCTAACAAGATCTATTTTTGAAAAAATGTTACAGTCAAAAGTAAAAAATTAAAATCTTGAATATGAGGTAATGGATACCTGTCAGGTATAGTAACAGAATTTAGTTGACGAAAATCACCGCATGGTCGATCTCGGGGTCACCAATTATGGCGTATTATGGTGTGTGCCACTTATTTGAAGAATGTTAACTTAGAATTTAGTAATTATTGTTCTTGATTTCTGACTCCAAAAATAATAAGTAGTAATACTCTTTAATCTGTTGTGGTTCTTTTTTTATTATTTTTTTTTATATATATATATCCCTAGCAACACGTTTTCAAGGAATATCTTATTTTATCAACAATGATAATATTAAACAATAATTATAACACCTGTCGATTCAAACAAGCACCACAGCAAGGTTGTACGGTTTTTGGACAGATTTATTAAATAACAGTTAACAAGCTACGAATGCAAACTTTCGAACACTATTTGATCTTCATCAGTCCAAAATTTAAAAATTATATAAACAGAAACTAAACTTGTCATTAAAATAAAATAAAAAAAGAAAACAGTAAAACAGAACTTACCAGAGCTTATTAATACGACTCTAATTTGAAAATTTCAAGTTTGAAATATATTTTTATTATATTATTATATTGTATAACTTGGAAGAAAATAGCAAGAATTCATGTGGAAATAAACTTTTTATCAATTTTGACAGTATTATAAACGCACTAAAGGTATAATACACACATCAAAAGAATCTATAAGGGACAAGGATAAAAATTATGAAATAAAACACAATTTCCCGCCATACATTTTTATATTATAGCTGTAGGTAGTCTAAATATACTTATATCGTTGACTGATATATTATTAAAGACTGCTCACGGCTGTCACGTCTGACACATTTTTGGCTCACCATGCGCTTTCCGGAGATAAAATACAATGCAGAATACATTGTTAGCCATCAGAGCCATCTGTTTTCCAGGACATAAAGCTATAGCCGTGAGAAGTCTTTATAAATACGTCAGTCATATGTGTATAATGATGAATCATTTATTTTGACAGTATGCCAAATTTACGTGAGGTAAAAATATAAATTTAAAAAAATCGATTTCTTCAAAATGCAAATATCCAGTAATCCGCTTAAAAGAAAATATAATTTAGCGTTTGTCCCAATAGATAAACGACAATGGCACAGTTAAACGCCTTGTATACGAAAAGAAATTCCATCAGAGATCGGAATCTGGGCACCGAGTATCTAACTTTTTATATAGACTCTCTTTATACGTAGATACATAGATTAAAGGAGCCATAGATAGTAAAAAGCATTGTTGAAACCATCCGCAAAATAACCCGCTACACAAACTTTCAAACTTAAATTTTGGAGATAAAACAAATTAGAACAGATAAATTGTAATGTCCTACAATTCTTAGGACTCTATACTAAGTTGAGGTATAGGGTATTAGTTTTTATGTAAAATTTAGTTCTTAGTTTGTTTTTGAAAACTTAACGGTAAAGTGTTCCTTCAAAACACGTCCATGTTTTCATTTTCTTTTTGTTTTACCTTTTTCATCAGCCCCTAATTTTCCTCGTTCTTCTTCGCATCGCCCATCCAGAGATGAGACATTCCCTCCTTATATCCAGACCGAAATTCAAGAACGTCCTCGAGGGATCAGACGAGAATATCTACACGCTGAATTGTGACGCGTTCCATTTTCTCGCTATTTGCCCTGAATTATCCCAATTTTCTTGACAATGTGTACAGTCGCCAAACGCCGCTAAGTTGGAGACAATTATGCATACACATGCAAATCGAATTGGAAATTGCAATTGCTTTTGAAATGAACTCCCGGGAATATCGAGTTTGTTCGGAACTTCGCAGCTATTGAGCAATTTAGATGGAGTATGCCACGTCAATATATACGAGTATAGCGTCAAATGCATGTATCTGCATTATTTAATTTTTTAACCGAAAGAAGAGTCTATGGAAATGATATTATTATTCAAAATAGAGGTAAATGTTACGAAATATTTATCAAAATGCCAACTACGAAGTTCTAATTAGACAATATTTGTACCCTTTGTTTTTTAGTTTTTTTTAACATTGGGTGCAATCGCCGCCACCGAGCGAAAGAAGCGCTCCCAAGCATCACAATTAAAACAGCGTGTCATTAACTGACAGCGAGCGCATGCATGCGCCTTGGTAACCATGTGGACCGGGAGATAGTGACAGATTTTTGGAAGTGATTTTACTCAGTATGCCTTTCAAAGGGCATTATGTGGCACATATTCTCACACTAATAAGGTATGAATCAGAGAGTCATCCTGGGTTCTTCAAGTGAAAAACTGAGTTTTCAATTATTCGAAAAATATGCGTTTTGATATGATTTCATACAGGCTGCCATGTATTTTATAATGAACTTCAAAATAAAAAATTCCTCGGAAAAAATAGGCATACCGTTAGGGTGGGTCCAAAGGGCTATTATTGCCACGTGATATTGTATTTTAATAATTAATTTTTCCACGTTTCTGAACAGGCTGCCAATCAGAAGTATGCAAGTTCTTATTATGAAAATGCTGAAAAAAAAGATGACATCCCGTTTTCGCATGTCCAAGTACACTTTACATCGAATAAGTTGTTTAAATGATTAAATAACATTCAATTAAAGCAGTACTTGGACATGCGCGAAAGGTATGTCATCTTTTTTTTCAGCATTTTCATAATAAGAACTTGCATTCTTCTCATTGCCAGCCTGTTCAGAAACGTGGAAAAATTAATTATTAAAATACAAGATCACGTGGCAATAATAGCCCTTTGGACCCACCCTAACGGTATGCCTATTTTTTCCGAGGAATTTTTTATTTTGAAGTTCATTATAAAACACATGGCAGCCTGTATGAAATCATATCAAAACGCATATTTTTCGAATAATTGAAAACTCAGTTTTTCACATGAAGAACCCAGGATGACTCTCTGATTCATACCTTATTATTGTGAGAATATGTGCCACATAATGCCCTTTAAAAGGCATACTGAGTAAAATCAGGTCCAAAAATCTGTCACTATCTCCCGGTCTAATGCGGTTGCACCCATTGCTTATTGATATTGTTGTAGTCTTTTTACCTTATGTTTTTTACTAGCTAAAGTTTCATATTATATCTAGTGAAACAACAATAAGTTTATTAGGCTTACTTCAAAATACACACTACATAATTGTAAATTGTAAAATGTGTCTATTAGTAGGTAGGTATATTGACAGTTATTTTTTAACCCTCCCCTTAACTTCTTTATTTTTTGACCTATAAAAAATTTTTGAACAGAAAAGTTGTAGGCTTCCAACAGAGATATTCGAATGTATTATCAGAAAAACAATTATTGAACATCGAGTATCAGCTAGATATAACTGTTTTTTTTTTATGGAACACTTTGTATATTTTCTATTTTTTTAAATCGACGTATTTATGCAATTCCAATGATATTTTTCGATGTTGTAGGTATATTTGGTCTAGCTGTGTGGAAGATATTCGACCTTGAAACTTTCAGTTCTGCACTTTCGATGCCCATATTGTTTCGAAAAAGAAACCTTTCCGGGTATACTTTATATAGAAGAAAATATCATCATGATGATAAACATTAATAAAAAGTTGGTTCAACTGTATGACAGGCATTGAGAAGCGTTATCTGACATATTTAAGGACACATTGTTTTGTTTCATTCCTGAGTATGCTACCGAAAAATAAATTAAAATAATTAATATGTAAAAAAAACCGAGATATATACCAAGTATATTGTTGAAAAGCGCGTTTTGAGCACTTTAATATGAGCCTCTAATATACGGGGTGTTCTATTTAAGAAAACAGAAATTTAGTTTGCAATACTTAAGTGGGACGCCCTGTATACATTTTCACATATTGGTTAAAAAATACATATTCCTATCTATAACTTTTTTAAACATTTTTTCTAGGTAGAAAAATTAAAAAGTTAAGGGGGTAAAAAATAACTAACATAATTTGGTTTTATTTAACATTCCTTTAATCAGCATATTATGGCAGCTTTAGTAAACAATGTTGTCTAAATTTCAGTTCATGGATATTTTGTTTACAATTTGCGACACCGGTAAAAATTCAAAATTAAATTATAAACATGGTTGAATATTAGGCATTTACGAATTTACCTGGCAACTTGAAAAAGTTGTCTTTTAATCAGTTCGGTTCAGGTTTCTGTGGCGAAAAATTCAATTAAAAAATTAAATTGATCTCCTATTATTTCATTTAGATGCCATCTAAACTTGGTTTTAATAAGATGTGAGAATTAGTAGGAACAGTTTTCGCTTTGTTAGGTTGACAGCAATGATTTTTTCGTTTTGTCAACATCTACTTATAAAGTTTGGGAAAATTTTACTTTGACACTGACATCGAATTATTTCTCGAGGGATCCAAACTGAAAGATTTGGTATTTCGAATTTTTATTAAAACGAGTTCTAAAAATGTAAAGTAACAGCAATTATTGTAATGAAAATGGAGAAAGATAAATGCTTTTATCAGCTGCAATAATTATTAGCATATGGAAACTCCAAGCCTGAATAGTTTTTGAAGAAGATGGTGGCTGGATTTTTTCCGTATTTATTTCAACCATTCTTTATAAGAATTTTAGTATTCAGTAAGTACAGGGTCTTCGCGCGAAAACTCCGTCCCTCCTATTATTTCCCTAATTTTTGCAGATAGAAAAAAGTTTTATATAAAAGTTGCGTTGTAAGGTAGACTTGTGGTTTATACAGGGTGTATCGTAAAACGGGGCCAAAATATATTTTTGTTGTTAATAATAAACATCCTGTATATTTTTGGATATTTTAAAAGAGCTAATTTTTCTTATTGCAACGATATAATATAATATGTTGATATTTGCGTTTCCCTTTAGCAAGTTAATATGGACCTAAATTTACAAAAACAAAGCATTTAAGAGATCGCAGTTAGTGCAGTTAGCCATGAAATTAAGTCGAATTTTTGATAGTTATGTTAGATTGTCTCTTACGTTTAGTAAATCAAAATGGCAACAAAATGGCAATAAATTTTAAAAATTTTGGATAGTCGAAAAAGTAAAAATGATGGATATTAAATATTTATTTTGTTATTATTTTGATTTACTAAAGTACGTACGAGATAATCTAGCATAACTACTATCAAAAATCAGACTTAATTTCATGGCTAACTGCGATCTCTTAAATGATTTTTTTTTGTAAAGTTAGGTCCACATAACTTGCTAAAGGGAAAAGCAAATTTGAAAAAAATTAGCTGTTTTAAAATATCCAAAAATAATTAGGATGTTTATTATTAAAAACAAAAAATATATTTTGTCCAAATTTTACGATATATACAGTGTGGTCCGTTTGGAATGGAGACACCCTTGTGCATTTTTTATTTTTGATCCGATTTTAGCCGTTTTTTTTCTAAAGAAAGGTCACAAAAAATTCTTTACTTTGGTGCAAAATTTCAGGTCTTAATCTCAATTTTCAAGGCCTACTACGAATTTTTTTTCGAGTAAACATTGACGAAAATTATTTAGGGATTTTTTTATTTAAAATCTGATCACAGAATCACAGCGTTAATCAGGATACCCTAAAACCCCCACATACCAAATTTGAATAAAAAATATACAGGGAGTTCCATTCTGCGGGTGGTCAAAGTTGAGCAAAATAGGAATTTTGAAGGCATCTGGCAAGTCAAGTGTGCTTGTGTAATTATTTTGTTATAAAATTAACCTCCGAACTTGATTAGAATTTAGTGGTGTAAACTTTATTTAACCCAATTGTATGTTTAATTTTTTTTTGCACTCGCTTTTTTAGGTTCATCGTTAGAGCAGTTTTTCTGGTTATATTATTAATAATTTCAATAATTTGTCGTTAAAAAAATATGGCACATCAAAATGTTGATTAGATAAAATCTTCTTCTCACATCTTATTGAAACAGCTTGTAGCGGCTGATCACAGTTTTTTTAAAGGACGGTTTAAGCTAGCTATCAATCCAATGACTACGTTTATCTCGAAGCGTTCGATCCGATTGAGAGAGGTTTGAATTCACTGGAGCGGACTCGAATAGACGGCGTAAACCCTACAGATTGAAATTCAATCATAATATTTAAAATTTCAAGTCAAGCCGCTATTTCCAAACAGAAGTTGGCCAGAATATGCACCAACCTTCTGTGGAATAAGTATAATAAAATAATGTCCCTAGAGAGGACTGAAAACCGTAGGATTCAATACTGATGATGTCAGCGCAGAATTATAAAAGATTTGACATCACTCAATCGAATCCATTCCGATCGAGTTGTCACGAGATAAACGTAGTCAATGTCAGAATCCACAAAACATTATCAACTAAAAAGGAAATACCCTAAACGTTAACTTTTTGCACACATTCTATGGGCAGGATGGCAAGTTTAAGATATTTCGTCTGTATTCAGGTGAGCATGTGCACATTAGTTTTATTTTGCAGGCAATAATTTTATTTCACATGCAGAAAGAACAATGAGCGGCATAAATCTATCAGTCTTGTTAGAATTAGGTAATTAATTAAAAGTAACCGTTTTTGAGCAAAGCCCACTAGTTTATTCTTATCCAGAAAGACGCAATTTTCCTGATATTATTAGAGATGTAACTTATATATACAAGAAGGCCAAGTTTTCAATTACACTTATACTAGGTTATTTTTTGTTCCATATTGACATTACATTTTCTCAGGAGCGGATCTTTTTTTTAGCAATTGGTGAAAAGTAACTTTTACTAGTGTCAGGTGTGGGGTTAGTATCGTATTGCATAATCCCTAATGTCTCCTTTAAAATATTTCGCCAGTAGTTTTGGCTAATTTTGTGTCTGTTTTGCATGTGAAACAAATCGTTTCATTATTATTTGGTTCGGTGTTGTCATCTAATTTGATATTGCCCCAAACTATTAAATAGACATCTAGTTTGCGAAAATAAATGGCCGCCCAGAACGTTGACGGTTGTTTCACGTGTAGGTGCGTAATTTATGGTTTTATAAATCAATGTGTTTGTGTAGTTGCGTATAGTATAAAAGAACGGCAAATGGCGTTAAATTTGTTCAAAAACTAGCCGGGCTCACCGTCCATTTGCCTAACACGCACTTTTAACAAATGGCACATTTTGACAATCAAATAGAGCACAGCCCGCGATCGACTGACTAATGGTGGCGATTCGTTTCGCCCGTTTTACCTATCGGGGTATCGGTGATATGTGTGGACCGAAAAATTATTGCTTCCGCAGATCGATTAGAAACAAACAGCCATTGGTGAAATATCAACTTAAATTATAAAATTGACACACATAACTGGAAACCCAAAAAGCAGGGCTTTTTATTTAAGTTCAGTGATTTCGAACTTAAAATTATTATACAGGGTGAGTCATTAGTAATGGCACATAGTGCAACCGCGTAAATTTTGGGCCAAAATATTACGACTGAGGCTAATTTGCTTTATAGAAATGTTATTTGTTTAAGAGATACTGGGCTTTGAAGTTTATTTTTTGAAATCGAATTATGGCTACATCCATAGAAGAATCTACTACGACTTCTTCTATGCTACATCTCCCAAACTAATCAAGCTGCTGAACTAGAATTTGGCACTGCTGTGTTTTTGGGGGATGGAGAATTAGCTGAAAATGTCGATTTCGCCGTATCTCACAGAGGGCGCCACTTGCGCTGTTTTTGGATCGTGTTTTTACTCCTAACTTTTTTGAGGTTATCTTTTCGGCCCTTCAGATCCGTCATTTTAGTGCATCTTTTCATGCTGCAATAAAAAGGTAGTCTTGTTTCATAACGCCCAAATCAACTGTTTGTGTTTAAATTGCCAAAACGTGCCCCAAAACACCTGTTGACTTCAACATTCCAAAAATAAAATTTGCACCTACTACTTTCAAATGTTACAGATTAACTGTACATTGAAAACGAAGAAAAAAATGCCAAATGAATATTGGCCGAAACACATTTGTTTTCTTATATAATAGAGTGTCCAAATTTTGTCGAGTTTCAATCCGTTCCATTTTGAAAGTGAACATTTTTTGGGACATTGTTTATATGGGTTTTTTCTTGCTTTAAATGGTACAGTCGTTGTGCAATATTTGAAAGCAGTAGGTGAATATTTTATTTTTCGAATCTTGAAGTCAACGGGTGTTTGGGTGTTTTGGGGCACGTTTTGTAAGATTCGTAGAAATTGGCATTTTCAGCTTATTCTCCATCCCCAAAAACATAGCAGTGCAAATTTCAGTTTAGCAGCTTGATTATTTCAGAAGATGTAGCCGCAATTCCATTTCAAAATATGAATTTTAACGCCCTGTATCTCTTAAACAAACAACATTTCTATAATGCATATTAGCCTCAATCATAATATTTTGGCCCAAGATATATGCGGTTGCACTATGTGCCATTACTAATGACTCATCCTGCTTACCTGGTGTCAGGTGTGGGGTAAATAATAACATCAAGTAGGTACGGAGCAAGGATGGTGTATAAGGACGGAGTACTGCTCCGATACGAATTGGCAGGAATTTGCACCCGGCTATTTTGTGTGACTAGATTTCGAAAAGTATTCTCCAATATCTTCAATTAACCCAGAATCAAAAAAGAACTTCCTTACTTATGTTAATAAAGATAGGTGGTCATTTGACAGTAATTATTTTTGAATTGTTAGAAACTATGGGTTTGGAAAACATGCTACATTGAAACTTTCAAGAATTTATTTTGTACCTGTAAATATAAGTCAAGAGGGATGTTTTTGTGGCATGTCTACTGGTGCCGTATAGGCGCTTTGAAGTAACTAAACCACAGAAGCAATAGAGCGGGCGCAGCCTGCAGCCTAAGGAGAGACGCGCGGCCTGAGTTATGCAGGGGGCTGTGGACTGGCTTTTACTACTATTCCGCGCCGTGCTGTTTATGATAACAGACCACTAGCCGGGCACTGTTGCCAAATGTAATTTAAATGCGGTGTAGTATAATCGGCAACCTTGTCGTCAGTTGCGGCTGAAGTAGGGATTTGAGGCAACAAACTGGGCGCTGTGTCAAATATTCCTGCGGAGTGTCTAGTTAAATGCGCCAACTGTACGGGTTCCTCTTACATCTCACCGCTTCTTAGCAGTCAATTGCTATATATAGTAATTAAAGTTGAAAAACTAATTTTAAGCAGAAAAGTTCATATGAAATATAAATAAAAAACGGTTAACAAGAAATGTACAGATCGATTAAAATTTCACAAGGGGCAGATTTTTTGTATAAAACCTATCTGGTTTCCTGTACACAAAGTCTAAGCATTCTAGGACAAATTTGAAAAAAAAAACATTTTTTGTGTAACCCAACAAATATTTTAAATATATATAGGCGGGAGTAAAAGCGGTACTTCAAAATTTTATTTTTCGAACTTTGGAGTCAACAGGTGTTTTGGGGCTCATTTTGCCAATTTCAACGCAAACGGTTGATTTTATCGTAATGGAACAAGAGTAAACTTGTAACGAAAATTTTATCTAATTTCCGTTACAGCGTTTAAATGCGGTATTTATTTCCAATTTATTCGTCACCTCCCCCGTATACACCTACCAAATTAAAAAAATGTTGCCCTGCTATCTGCAACCACCTATACAAACTGATGCATAATAAGTTGCCTACCTTGGTGTCTTCAACAAACCATTTATTAAAGGGTATGCGCCGGAAGCAAAAGTGTTTATATTATATTTTATTAGTCGATTGAAGGTATGTATTAATAGAACAATTACATTGTTGTGATCACTGTCTGATGTTAATTGCAAAGATAATATTCACCTTATTCAGTTTACGATTGACTCGCGCGCCACGGTTGTTCCGTGTACTAATGTCATTCCTTGTGTTCCACGTTTCTACTGGTCGAATACCAGTGGTAGAATTTGGCAAAATTTACAGTTGATACCGTCGCCTGTTTGTCTCGACCTACGGTTATAGTATTTTAAATTTTTTATCAATAAGTTTCACTTTTAAAACCTTCCAAAGTGTTCTGGAAAGGAAGTCATCCGTTGTCCATATTTCAAAAAAGTTTATAAATAGACCCGGCGAAAAGAATCGGGCGGCTTTCCATTTTACCACTTGTCAGGTGTGCATCACGTGAGGTTAAATTCCGAATTATTCATTCGAATTTTCCGCTGGGAAATCTATTTTCGGAATTTAATACTCATCTTTGAGAGCAGCTTAAGTGGTTTGGTATATCGTGTATTTTTGGGTTTGCTGTGCTAATAAGTTTTCTGTTCTTTTTTATGTGTGATCACCACGTTTCTACGAACCTCGTGGACAAATCGTGGAGGGTTTTTCCCACATCTATCAGGTTCAATCAGCGACCAACAGCGTGAGGACCACAGGGAGTTACAGAAGGCAGTATTCCGGGTGAGTTAACTACTTAGATTACTGATTTTATCTGTATCCGACTCTTGTCGACTTTGCTGTAGCCATCTCATTCGGAATCTGTTTCCCTTGTTCTGTGGACTTCACGTGATGGGTCATAGCCAACCTTTGGTTGTTTAAATTATATTAGGTTTATATTAGGTCACGTTTTTGCACAGAATCACTCTATGCCCCACACTTAAGTTGTTCGACGTGGTGTAGACTTCACGACACGTTTTCTTATTTTACATAGCTTACAGGGCTATTATTTTTGTACTTTGCCAAGGGGTGAAATCGGGAAAGTTGCTAGAACTTTTGTATTTTATTAATGTTACCTTTTATTTTATAAATATTGTACAATAAATTTATAAGACAGGTTTAGTCAAGATAATTGGTCATTTTGGTTATCAATTTTTAATCTATTTCATAGTCAGGGGTCATTAAGTCAAAGTTACGTCTCGTAATTTATCTTGAGATTATAACGTCAAGTATAAGTAAACTTTAAGTCACGAATCTGTACAGATTGCTCATAATGTCTTTTATATAGCTATTGTTAAGTAACTTAGGTAACACTGAACCTTGTAAAAGCATCGATTTTTCGACTGCAGTGTTTTCGGAGACTGTTCGTTGTGTTTTCTGTTACATGCACTCCGGTACGTGAGCGAAGCACGTAAGCGAGACAGTGGCGGACTAAGTACTAGCACACCAACCTTACAACCCGGCTTAAAGTAGTCAGCACACCTTCCAGCACCAGCTCGGACACCCACGACCCGCTCGAGTCTCGAGGCCTAGCCGAGGTCCTAATCCACGAAAAAGGAGCTTGGAGCGTTGGTGGCCACTACTCAGCTTTAATTTGGGAAGGTTTCAAGGTACTATATGAGATCCAATAGCCAAATTTTTGAAGTGGTCGTAAATAAGACTTTAATTGCTCACGTGAACTTTTCGTGCTATTAGTGTTGTCGAACATCTCTGATTTTGTATTTTTAAGATCGAACATTTTTCACAGTATTTTCTTTACTTTTCAACAGTAATAAATCCTAAGTGTAAACAATAACATTCACTGCTCAATTACCAACTTTATTGTAAACATTTTTATGTACGATTTCAAATTGTAAATATATTGTAAATAAAAAAATGTGCTTTTTATTTAACCATTAAATAGTTCAAGCGTCTGGCGCTCAAACATAACCATTTTGGTTATAAACTTTTGTTGCAAAACGAGAAGATGCACTAAAACGATGAACCTGCAAGACCAAAAAGATAACCTCAAAAAAGTTAAGAATACCTATAAAATCCATTGAGCTACCCCGCCTTTCTGCTTCCGGGCGATGGGAATAAATTGTTTTTACACAAAATGGTTGCACTTCAGCGACTAAAGGGCTGCACCAAGTTTTATTTAAATTGCATAACTTCTGCAGAAGTTTTTGCGAAAAATATGTTTTTCAAACTGTATCTTTATCACCCTGTAACTTTTTTATTATGCATTTTTGGACCTATGTTTATAGGAAACTTTTTGTTCAAAATGACATTTTCTACTTGTCATATTACGTTGGCACCATAATTTAGAAACGCCCTGTATAAACATAGGCCAAGCTACAAATAATAAAATAAAGCACACCATAAAATAACTATAATTAAACAAGTGCATAATAAAATGCAGGCTTAAACAGGAAACGTAAACCCCGTTTATAATATTTTACCTGGAGCATAGACATAAATATGATAAAAGGTAACTTGGCAAAATAAAGTAGATAACTATTATAATCGACAATAATTATTTTTGAATAATGGATAATAAATAATAAATTATTTACTATTTAGGGCAGGTATTACGCACCTGGCCACTATTGCTAGATCGTGAATTAAGAAACGTTAATAATAATGTGGAAAGAACTTGTCGGTAAAAATAGCCAGAATTTTAAATATAAATTTCGTGTATTTGCTATATGAATTAAAGTAAAATCAAATAAAATGCCCAATGTTTATATATTATATTTAGAAGATATTTTGGAAAGAAGCGAGTCTCCTTTTGACACGTCGCTAAGAAATTGTCGGTATTACTCGTTAGTCTGTGCCAGTAGCTTAGGCACCTATCAGCTGTTTGCAATCTACATTGCCACAATGTTGAGAGAATATTTGCTCTGATTGTACTACTAGTTCTAAGAAGTATTTTTTAGAATATTTAGTCAAATATTGTACCTACTAGATAATATCGTCGTTAGGTATACTAAAAAATTCTAGCCCACGGCCAGCTAATCCTATTTAAGTTAGACGTGCTCGTATTATTTTTTTCTGAAAGTTATAGGATAATCGGGAACCGGCAAGGAGTCATTAATCAAAATTACTCCGCGTGCTGGCGGCGGGCGGCGCTTCCCGGAATGTCCCGCAATAATGGCGGCCCCCAACTTCGGGCACCCCGTCAGAAATCTTCATAATTCCGCAATTAAACGTTCCCTCCTAATAAATAACTTTACGCTGGAAGTTTGGAAGTTACACAATATGTTACGAGTGGAGTAATTGGGAATGCCAGAGAAGCTGACGGACCAGGGACCTCCTAATAGGATCGAAATCATACTTATAAGAAGGTATAATATCAGTTATTGATTTTTTCTGAATCGTATAAATTAAACATAAAACTACTCAATAGGCAATGAAACCAGAATTTTCTGTTAAAACCATTGTATTTTATAATAATTATAACATTCAGTTAAAATATATTGAAATATAATAACAAGAACATATGATACGAGCAACCGAGTAATTCATTGCTTTTCTCTCTTTTTGACGTAAGCCGTAATAAAATCAAATACTTAAGTAAAATAAGTCGAAGGGAGATAGGTATAAAGATGACAATAAGGATGTAAGATTAGTGAGTGTAAATGTATTTACAAGAAAAAGTGATAATGGGCATAAGCACTCAAAGTTAACAAAAAGAAAACTAGTAACCGCATACACGTGTTTCATGCTATTTGGCAATCATCAGTACGATGTAACATTAACCAAATCAAAAGATAGGCTTGATTTGGGAAGCAACAAATGAAGTCCAGGCGCAGGAGCCAACAGCACATTTGCAGCTTCAGTCAGCATATCCCCTATTTTGGGGCTTGTACTAACATCGTGTGCTATTAAAAGGCTGAAATTAATCGGAAATATAAAGTACCTAAATGGAATAGCAAGTTCCGTCAAACAAAATATCGCTCTATACATAAATAACCTCAAACAGTTTCCAATGTAATCACCCGCAACTTACACTGAGGAGGAGTATCCTATATCCTGTTAAAATATAGGTGTAGAAGGAAATTAGGGAACAGAAGTACCTACATGGACACGCTGAAAGGCAAATATACAGGCAGACAGTAAATATAAAGTATTTTGTTCATCTATAATCTATAATATAAAACAATCCTCCAAACTAGGGGTACCCCAGACGCAAACACCATGCTTGTGACCAGGAGAGGTGGCAAGGGTGGAAATACTACTATTTCGGGCTAGAGCCCAATAATTTGCATCAGTATTACGGAAAAACCTTAATACGTAATCCCCAGTGAGTGTTGGAGTGTTGAAAAATTTGCAGCCTAATTAATCGTTGGTGACGCTACGAACGTCGCCACCGAGACCCCATCTGAATCGTAATTCTCACATATACACTTATTCCAACGGATATGGAAAAGAGGCAAAATCTAAGGTAAGTAATAAATACAGAAGATAGTCCTGGGCAACTTCTAGCGTGATCGCTTTGGAGGTGAATTCTCTACATTTAAATCATTGTTGCCTCGTTTGGTTTTGTTTAAATTGTCAAATCTAGATAAATCTCACAAATCATTTTAACTGGGACTTGCTTTGGAAGCACGTGTATTTTCCTCTTATGAGAGTCGGTTTGCTTTTTTCTTTGTAGTACTTAATATTCCTGCATTTTAGAACGAGTTCTCAGACTTCAGTCGTCACCTTTATTGATCGCCAACCTCTAAGTGACTCCGAGCCGTCTGCGAACAATAAGAACAACCTCTTTTACTTATAAAATGACTGGGTGGATTGATCGAGAATGGCCGCCCCTCCTGTTCGTGTATTTACCTATTTAATTAGGGCTTTTTGAGAGCAGCTCGAGGCATCTCCGTCTCCACTCCCGCTCCCCTTACCCCACTTCCACCTGCAAATTAAATCATTTGTGCGTTAACTCCTTAACCGAATTATCTTTGTTGTATTATATTAGGGAGAGCTCGGGGTATATTCGAGATGAATAGCTGACGGCCATAACCGACTTAAATAAACTTCGGGGCGGAACACCTTTACCCCCCCCCCCAGTGGCGTTTCGGGAGAGCCCTCGAACTATAGTGGAATACATTCCGTTTCATTATCAATTCTTGGATTTAACCGTGCACAAGTTAGCTTGTTTGGTTAATAATTATTAAATTAACATGTAATTTTGTATTGGGTGGAATAATTGTAAATTTTGAGAAAATAGTGTATATACAGTACTTATATTATATTAATACCACGCAGTAACCAGCAGAAGGTCCAGTTGGGTCCACTTGGCCACGGCACTTTGATCTCAGAGACTCAAAGGCTTGCTGCTCAGGAAGCACTCTGTTCCCGTCGCCTTCACCATTATTTCCCGCCGACAGAACTCTATAGACGAACTGCGTCTTGCATCTGTTTCGGGGGGACAAGAGCCAAGGGCTAATGGCGGACGGACTGCCTGGTCCGTATTCGTAAGTGGTATGGTTATACAGGGTGAGTCAGAATGTATAGTAAATACTTTAAAGGGGTGTTTGGCAGGTGGTTTTAAGGGGGGTCTTTCATATAAAATTTTTCGATTTGGGCTTTCCTTGCCAAGTTACTCGGGTCTACAGGGTGACCCAAAAGTATATTTTTTATTTATATCTCAATAACGGCGCTACTTAAAAATTTGAAATTTGGTATGTGTTATCTACTTACTGGAAGACGCCTTAGGGTAGTTTATTCATTTACACAGTGTCCTAGAAAAGGGTAAAAACTAACAACCCTTATTAATTTTTTTGCTCAAACTTTTTTGAGGTAATTTTTTTGGTATTGCAGGTCCATCATTTCAGTGTATCTTTTCATTTTGCATTAAATTTGTACTCTTGTTTCATAACGATAAAATCAACCGTTTGCGTTGAAATTGGCAAAACGTGCCCCTAAACACCTGTTAACTTCAACATTCGAAACATAAAATTTTCAAACGTTACACATCGACTGTGCCATTTAGACTAAGAAAAAAATTCCTATGAACAATGTACCAAAACTTATTAGCTTTCAAAATGGAAAGGATTGAATTTAACAAAATTTGAACACCCTATTTCAAGAAAACCAATGCTGTTTTGATCAATGTACAATTGGTATTTTTTCCATATTTTGAATGTACAGTCGATCTGTAACGTTTGAAAGCGGTAGGTGAAAATTTTATGTTTCGAATGTTGAGGTTAACAGGTGTTTTGGGGCACGTTTTGCCACTTTTAACGCAAACGGTTGATTTTATCGTTATGAAACAAGAGTATACTTTTGTTGCAAAATGAAAAGACACACTGAAATGATGGACCTGCAAGACAAAAAGGTAACCTCAAAAAAGTTTGAGCAAAAAAAAATAATATGGGTTGTTAGTTTTTACCCTTTTTCAGGGCACTGTGTAAATGAATAAACTACCCTAAGGCGTCTTCCAGTAAGTAGATAACACATACCAAATTTCAAATTTTTAAGTAGCGCCGTTATTGAGATATAAATAAAAAAATATACTTTATATGTCGAACTGAAAGGAAAGTTGGTATCGTTTGCTTGAAAAAGAGGAAGACGGAAGATGCTAAGGGGAACGCCGCACACTCGCCTACCACGGGAGTGGGGGTTACAATAGTTGCTCATATCGGCCGCAAGTCTGCGGCCTTTGTAACCACTCACAAAACACTCCTGTGGTAGGCAGGTGTTCGAATACTTCGATTACCACTTCTTAGCATGCTCTACTTGTATATTCGGTGCTATTCCCTAGTTCCAGTCTCGTTAGTAATGCAAATAACGTGAAATATATATTTCGAAAATTTGGCGAAGCCGAAGGGCGCTTGAAGTAATAATGCTGGTGGTATCATAAATCATAATCGAACTGCTCAAACACGAGATTCGGCACGCCGGTTGGTACGCACAGGTGGCGTGTGACCGGCGCAGAAGGCGTGATGCTATGCTGTATTTATCGAGGCAGCAAAAAACTATTTCCCAAAAAAAATTAATTATCGAAGTTTTATTAGTTTCGTCTCACAATATTTCCACAAGTAAAAAATAAGTGAGTTTACGATAATATGTTCCTTCAACTGATAACTGCGCGCTGGGAATTGCGAGCAGACGCGTCTACCAGCGCGACCATCCATTAGCGTCGCTAATTAAGGCGGTTAATATCCTTTTGAATTTTTTTTGTGGATTTTAAAAAAAGATTTTTACCTACCCTTACATTTTTTTACATATGACTGAATCACCCTGTAGAATGCAAACAGAATTCTAGTGAAATGCCAATTTCAATATACCTACAAGGTGTTTCGATTTTAAAAAATCATAAGCTTGGTACGCCACGGTTCTCTGGAACAACCCGTAGAAAGTTTGATACAGTCGTAGAAAACTTCATATACCTAAGTATCTACAACTTTTTATGGATTGCAATTCACAACGCCAACTTTCTCCGCCTATTCCAGCCTGGTATACCCCACGAGAACGAACCGTAAAATATCTATCGAATAAAGTCGTCTATCGAATTCCATTGCCGAAGTTTGGTCTATTTCGTTTATTGTCGGGCAAATACGGCCTGACCCTCCGCCATTCCGAAAATTAAATTTAATATCAGCCAAAACTTCGTCCGGATAGTCGTCGGTAAACTGATTACCGGTTGACGGGAACTACTGGATAGCCGCGATGTGTGGAGTTCATCGTTTTTTGTTCTGACAGTTTCGATATAGTGGAGATGGTGCTCATTTTAGATTCTAGAGATGGAACAGAAATATTTGAAGAAGATTCGATATATTTTTAAATTGAAAGTTTAAGCAATCTTGGAATATAAAATGCTTGTTCGGGTTTTCACACTGAATTTCTGTTATAATATGTTTGAGATATGAAATACAGAATGGTATAGAAAGTAGCTAGTATTGAACAGTTCTGAATATAAAGTACGTTTCGCTATAGGGCATACTTTAATAAATAAAAATACTAATACCAATTATCACCCCCACAATACTCAAAACTAGGAAGACTCCAGAAACAACTACATGTTTGTGCGGAGGAGGGTGGCAATCTTCTACTATTTGTTCGTACTCTTCCAAATTATTATAATTATACAAGGTGATTTTTATAAGTGTTTCGTTAGAAGATTATTGGGAAGGAAATGAAATTTTGATTTCAAATTTTGAGGGATTATATATAAGAGGTTAGGAACTCGATTTTCAAAATATTTCCAAGATGGTGGCACATAAAATTCTAAGCCAAGTTCATAAATACATGTGCGTCATTATCTCTAACCGTTTTGAAGATCTTCTCACTTTTATGATTTTTTTGACAGATGACTTGGCGCATTTAACTAGCTGTAAGTTTTAACTACGATTAAGTAAAAAACTAATATTTTGCACATTCATACTCAATATGAAGGGTCACGCGAATCTGAAGATAAAACTTTAAAATATTGCACAGGGTGTTCAGAAATTGATGTCCAATATTGTCATTAAAAATATGCAAAAACTCGATTTTTTCAAATGGAAACCCCCATTTTTTATTTATTCATTGCCTTCCTCTTAAAAAATGGTGCTAAAACGTAAATACTCTTAATTATCTGCTATTGATGGTTCTCGAGTTATTTCATAAAAACTCATATTTTTTCACGTTGCTCAGCAATTTGTTCTTACTCGGTCGTGGGATGCCATGGAAAACAAATGATTTGACATTTCTACATTTATTTATTAGGTCCTATCAAAAACAAATTTATTGAATGAATAAGATACAATAAAATAAAATAATAAACATTATAGCATTTGTTCAAAATGTTGCCCGTTCTCATCTAAACATTTAGTAATTCTCTTCCGTACACAATCTATTGTTGCTTTTTGAATTTCATGAGGTGGAATTTCTGCAAAGGCTTGATGAACTCGTTCCCGAAGATCTTCTTCTTTGCTATTTACCGCTGATCTATAGACTTTAGATTTTATTACACCCCAAAGATAGAAATCAACTGGTGTTAGATCTGGTGACCGCGGTGGCCATTCTAATGGGCCGTTTAACCGAATCCATCTGTTACCAAAAAGTTCGTCCAACTTTTGTGTAATTATAGCTGTACAATGAGCCCGTGCTCCATGTAGTTGATACCAACAAGTAATATTCTTTCCTGAAGCGGTAACTCATCTAGGAAGTCACTAACAGTGGCATTCAAAATATCTAAATATTTTTGACCAGTTAAATTTTCGTTATAAATTTGAAAAGATATTCTATTCCCCATCAATATACAGAAAACATTCAAACTAAATTTGTATTGATGATGTGATTCACGTTTGAAATGAGGATTGTGATCCGACCAAAAATGATTATTTCTAGAATTAGTTATCCCGTCGCTAGAAAATTTAGCTTCATGGGACCAAATTTTTTAAGGAATAGTGGGTCTTCACGGAGTTTCTCGTTTAAACAGTGACAAAAAATTCTTCTTCGTTCGTGGTCGCCATGGTACAAAGCTTAAACGTTTCGAAATTCATAATTATGCATTCCAGCGTTTTTCAAAATTTTTTGCGTAGAAGAATATGTAATTCCTAATGCACGTTCTGCACCTCTAATAGAGTTATTTTGGGCTCTGCGTGAAAATATGCCAAAACATTAATCTGATTGTCCTCATTTCCTGACACAAGTTTATGTTTTGTTCTTTTTGTTTTTATTTGACCACGAGAAACAAAATTTGCTTCCATTTTGCGAAATATTGATTTTGTCAGCGGTGGTAGATGAGGGTATCTCTCATTAAAAGTTCTTACCTTCCTTTCCAAAATTTTATTGCACTCGCCATATGTATAAAACATGTTGATTTGAATAATAATTGCCAGCCATTATTAAACTCGCAACGACTAATATCAATGTATTTGTTGTTGTATGAAAACTAAATAAATGCAGAAATGTCAAATCATTTGTTTTCCATGGCATCCTACGACCGAGTAAGAACAATTTTTTGAGCAATGTGAAGAAATTTTGACTTATGAAATTACTCGAGAACCATCAATTACAAATAATTTAAGAGTATATACGTTTTAGCACCATTTTTTAAGAGGAATGCAATGAACAAATAAAAAATGGGGGTTTCCATTTGAAAAATCGAGTTTTCGCATATTTTTAATGACAATATTGGACATCGATTTCTGAACACAATAGTGTAAAGTTTTATCTTCAGATTCGCGTGACCCTTCATATTGAGTATCAATGTGCAAAATATTAGTTTTCTAATTAATCGTAGTTAAAACTTACAGCTAGTTAAAAGCGCCAAGTCATCTGTCAAAAAAATCATAAAAGTCAAAACGGTTAGAGATAATGACACACATGTTGTTATGAGGTTGACTTAAAATTTTATAAAGCCTTTTTTACATTGACAATTCCTTCATGAATTAATTCATGAATAAGTTTATGAATAAATTCATGAATTAATTCACGACAAGTTCTATTTTACACTGATGAAGAAATTGATGAATTTTTTTGGCACCTTATGTCAGATTCTAGCAAATACCAACACAAGATAATAAATAACAAAATTATTTTTTTTGCTGCATTTCCCCTATCAGAACATATTTTCTAACCATATCCATCTTCATCTAAAGCATCTTTAACTACAGATTAAGTCTGGCTAGAAGAGTAGTTGAAAATGCATTTGGCATTTTAGCCAAACGATTTAGAGTTTTTTTGACTACGATTAATATGAATGTGGAAAAAGTGCAAACCATAACATTAGAATGTTGCACATTATATAATTTTTGAGACCCGAATGTCCTAGTTCCATCCTAGAAGAGCTTTATAAAGACTATATAATATTTCAGTTTGGACTTTCTTACCAAACATGCTCACCGCAAGACATGCTTGCGTTGCTGCCCGAGAGGAGTTTTGTGATTATTTCGTGAATGAGGGAGCTGTGCTTTGGCCGCGAAATACATAAATAAAACAATTGTAACATTTCACACACTTTTTATCTAAGTATATATTATCGTTGGATGAGGATTATCTCTTCAGTCAACAATATTAACTTTAAAATTATGTACTCTCCTCTATTCCTCGTCTAATGCCTCAAACAAAAACCAGTATCAAAATATAACCTTCCTTGTGTTCAAATTTTCAATGTTGGTACTCCTGAAGTTCACGCAAAACTTGACGGAAAATAGAACATGCCCTAATTCGTGAAGTAACTTCATGAAGAAATTCATGAATTAATTCATGAAGAAATTGACAGTGTAATACACGATTTTTTATATTAATTTGTCCTTGAAGTGACTTCATGAATTAATTCATGAAGAAATTGTCAATGTAAAACAGGCATAAGGAATTCAAAAATGTAATAATATATAGGGTGTTCTATTTAAAATACCAAAGTTAGTACTAACTTCCGGTTTTTCCGGAAGTGCCACCATCTTGAAAATATTTTGAAAATCGAGTTCCTAACCTCTTAATATGATCCCTCGAAATTTGAAATCAAAATTTCATTTCCATCCCAATAATCTTCTAATGAAACACTTATAAAAATCACCCCTGGAACACTCACAGACTTACAATCTGGCCACTTTCAGAGGCTTCATTTTTTATCTTCCTTATGGCCAGATAGAAAGAAGAGGAATGACGAAAAGCCTGGTGTTATTTAGACATCTTCCTACAATACTTTATCGAAAATAATGCAAAATCCAAATTTTAAACAACAGCATCTATACCTACCTCACAAAACAAGCTACACAATCTTTATATTTTCAGTGTTCGCACGATTCATTTTCACACTGCACTACTTTAAGAACTGTTTTGGGATAATTTTACTTCATGGTAATTTTTACAAGAAATTTTGATCTTCTGTAAACCCTTTTTACTTTCAAGTCTAAAAAACTAGTATTTTTGAACTTCACAGTATTATGAGGTTACTGTATAAACCTAAAAACGACCAAAAAGTTATAGGGATATAATAGGCCGAATATAGATATTAACTTAATTAACTATCTAACCTATCTTTGACCTAACCTACAAGGACAAATATTGAGATAAAATTTACTTCTTTATGACCTTCAGTATTTCTTAAATTATCTTTTGACTATAAGGGCATCTAGAAAGTTAAAAATAAGTAAATATTGACCAAAAAACTGATGATGAAATTTTCCTTGCCTTCAAAGCTTGATTTTAGGTAATAGTAGTAAACTAAATTACGACCAAATAAAGTTTTCTAAGTGTTGAGCGTTTCTGTAGTTTATAATTAGGTTAGAAATTAGTAGTTTTGGATAACAAGAATTTAGTCTTAGGTTTCTCACACTTTAAATGATTTTCTAAAGGAAAAAATTGGTAATATTTTACCTTCGTAGGCAATTCTCACCCAAACATTGGTCAACTTGACTAGCCTTCTGTTTGCTGGGATCTTTGAGGCAATGTTTGTAGGAACTTTTTTCATTTTTTTTTGTCGTTATGGTAAATTATGGACACTTTGTATAATTAACTGAAAACATTTTTTTAATTTTTCTTTTTTGTTAATTAGTGATTTTTCTTATATATTATGCTTTTATAGGTGAAACCGTACTAAGGCCGATAGGACAATAAATAATATTATCAATTTATAATTTATTAACAATTTTAAAGAGACTTTGGAAAAGCCTTTTATTATCAATTACTAAATT